>CAMZMU010000038.1:72249546-72849546 GCA_947311845.1 Poa pratensis | reverse complement strand
GCGCGCCGCGGGCAACTTCTCCGCGGCCACGGGCTTCGCGGGGGTCGCCGTCACCCCGGCCCAGTTCCCGGGGCTCAACACCCTCGGCATGTCCTTCGCGCGCGCCGACCTCTCCGCCGCCGGCGGCGTCAACCCGCCGCACTACCACCCGCGCGCCACCGAGACGGCGCTCGTCCTCGCCGGCCGCGTATACGCGGGCTTCGTCGACACCGGCGGGCGCATCTTCGCCAAGGTGCTCGACGAGGGCGACGTCATGGTGTTCCCGCGCGGCATGGTGCACTTCCAGCTCAACGTCGGCGACGCGCCCGCCACCGTTTACGGGACATTCAACAGCGAGAACCCCGGCATCGTGCGCATCCCGGCCACCGTGTTCGGGTCTGGGATCAGGGACGCCGTGCTTGAGAGGGCCTTCGGGCTCACGCCGGCGGAGCTCCACCGGATCGAGAGCAACTTTGGTCCGCCCAAGAAAACAGAGATGGAGGATTAGTTTATTTCTTTACATCATTCGGAGTATGGGTATACTATTCGGCAATGTGTATGATTATACTTGACAGGTAGACTTTTGTCAGTCGGAGTATGGGTATACTATTTGTTTTATTGTGATTAATTAACTAATGCGAGGGCACCACTTGTAGTTTGTCGAATATTTCGGTTATATAAGTTGGTGTCATGAAGGTATTTATTTCTCATGTTTACCTTACTAGTACACGTGCACTCGTGCAACGCACGTCTTTATAATGACTCCACATTATTTACTCCATGGTAAATTTCTTATTCTCATGCGTCGAGAACTTGAGATACACAATTTCATATTGCGGACGACTTTCTTCTACACAGCCGAGCACCTTATCGCAGGTGATGTATATGCACATCTACACAGGATTGTTGCCGGCGCATCCGATGTCTTAACCCGGAAATGTCGGGGTGGGTGCATTGTTCCCTCGTTGAAGGTGTCGGCTGTTTTGTATGAAATTCTCAAGGAGTGCGATCCCATCCCTTCTTGAGAGGTTTTGTCTGGGAGTTGTGTACTGCTCGGCATGTTGTCATATAGGCGCAAATGGCAAATAATTCTAATCCACTACCATATGGACATCATCCCTCCCTATTTTACTTGTTCTTAAAACCTTCAAACTCTTAAAATGATTATAATCCTTTTTCAAACGCCCGATCTAAAAGAGAAAGAACCTTTGCAAGTTCAGTTTTATTTCCTTTTCTTGACCTCTAATTGTCAACCTTTTAGTTTTTCTAAAATATACAGATCCAAGTCTGGATTCTGAATTAAAAATTAAATAGGTCTTCGTATTTGCATCAGAAAATTTGCACCCGCTCAATCATCTCACGTGGAAGGTAGTCAAGGTAAGATGGTCAGCAAAAAATGCAGTTTGAAATGCATAGTATATGACAATGATGTAAAGGCGCCAGGTAGTCATACTATCAATATGATATTATGATCTTATTCCCGAGGCAGTTCAAGAATGGTGAACCAACAGCACAGTTTGTACTTCAAAATATAAAATCTAGGGCCAACTCTTTTAAGTGCAGTTCAGCTGAGATAAAACGTGAACACTTTGCCAATTGCAGAAAAGTCTAAATTAGTTCCAAACTGAAGACTCTAAATATTAATGGAAAGATTATACCGTGAGATAACAGTGAAACACGATACGAATCACCATGCCGCAGATCAAGGATGTTTGCAGCTAAACACCGACATGATAGCTCACCGTGCTAACTCTGCACCTACCCTGCCACAGTTCAATGTCAAGTTACTTAACCGATGCTTACATCAATTTGTATCATCGATCGCTACATATCCTAATTCATCTAGTTTTCAGCAGTGTAATTATAACATATTGCACTCAAGCAATACAAAAAAAAACAAATTATACCATCTTGAATACCTAGACCAGATGATCTGAACTATTTTCACGATGCAAAAGAACATGGTAATGATCTTCATTCACAAGGAAGCTATGCTACTTATACCTGGAACCTCCAAAACACAATTATTTGGATGTCATCTGACTTAACCAACCCGACAAAACTCAGATATAGATGTAGGAATAGAACTGATAAAAAGTTCCCACGCTGCATGTATTGCATAAGCCATATAGCTTGATATTCACCTGAAAGCATTATTCGATTGGACGCTCTGTTAAACATACAGCTCCCAGTCTGCAAGTAGGAAGGCCGAAGAAACATAAAGGAATGTGTACAATCAAAGGTCTTATATAGTTCTATGTAAATCTAAACAAGACAAGTTATATATTCACGTTCACACCAGGGCCACGATGCAAGTTCAGAGTGCGCTGCAGTAGAGACAAAGGCAAATGTCTAAACTGATGTGCCTGCCATACAAATTGATCTCACGTTAATGGCCTGGAATGTGATAAATTGCTCGGCCCTGAACAAATCAGTCAACTAAGATATGAAACCTGTAAAACTAATCTTAGAGAATATACTTAGTTCCTGCAAACCAAGATAATAGCTCTTAACAGTTTTTTTTATCATACCCTATAGCTGCTTTGGAAAGCCTTCTCGGCGTGTGAGTTGACACCTGCAGCCTGGCCAGAGTGGTTCTCCTGCAGATGCTCTATTTCTACCAAACTAGCAAGGTGGCCCTCGCAAATGCGAGGGCATCATCTTTAACGCATATTGAGTATCTCGACAAATTTTATGTTTGATTTCAAATATCGGCAATGATATGTCCACTAAAACCTTAGTGGTTTCAAATATTGGCAATGATATGTCCACTAAAACCTTAGTGATTTCAAATAGTTAAGTGTATTTCTTTTTTTAAAAAGCTACACGGAAGAAAAGTTTTAATTTTGGTTCGTGTGATCAGTAGAGATCCCATTTTCAAGATTTATAACGATGCAGGTAACATTCTCAATAAGAAAACCTATAGGGTCAAACATTCGGCAACGTTCATTTCAATTTAGTTTCTTCGTAAAGTAAATAGATACACGCTTGTGGCAAAACTGAATCCTTGTGTATGACTTTTTATCACATCAACACTATGGGTACTGAATACTTTTATAGTAACATCATCATTCTCTCTATTTTCAAACTCACCACTATGCATATCTTGCGTGTGATATCTCTTTTTTGGTTGGCACCAATTGCCCTAGGCAGTGAACTCTGGTCCAGTACTAAACTCTGACAACCTAGAGGTTAAAGAGAGTAATGTGCCCCCCAAAGGTTAAAGATTTGGCTTTCTATTCTTATGCCAATATAAAAGCTTCATTCATAGTACACACCGTTGGAAGACAGTGTCGTGTAGCCTACAGTCCGCTGTAACTATTTGTTTAGATTGACAAGGATTAGTCCCCGGTTAACTTGCAGATAAACCTAGGTTACTATTTGGATACAGTTACCCAATGACATTATTATAAACCCATGGATAATAACAAAACTATACAAATGAACTGCAGTACATGACCGCCTAAATATTTGAGGTGAAAAGCGATGGAAAATAATAACATGAATTTAAAAGTCGTTAGAAAATCGTGCTTAGCCTAATACTAAAAGGACCACGCTCAACTTTGTTTTGTTTCCTCTGTTTACACACACTCATAGATAGTATGCAAAACGACATGTATGGATGGTCGGACACTTCTTGCATAATATCATATATGCCTAGCTTGTACGCAGATTTTTTTTATGTTTCCCAATCTACCATTTTTGTCATTTCTCTAGTTGTGAGCGCCAATCCTTACATGCGTACCCTCATCTATGTTCTACTCTAGACTATGTGCTTGTCCAGTTGAGGAACACCTCATAATTATACATATCTAGCAATCCATGCATAGTTATATCAAAAATCATAATAGGAACAAATTGTTTAAAACAAAATATGGGTCTGATGGTTAGCGGAGATTATTCTACTTCATGTTCACCAGAGATCAAATTACATGGTTAGCATTCACATACACATTACCAAGACATGTTAAGCTTTCAGTGGAAGAGTGTTGTCTGACTATATGTGTGGTGGTTTGATTATTCATTGTATTTGTTTTTTCTAAAAAACAGTTCAATTATTGAATATATAATTTTCTATCTTTAAATTGTGGTAGTTGCATCATTAATTTATCGCCACTCATCACATTTAAAGAGTGTTTTGTTTGTTAAATTGCAACACTTGCATTGGTTTTTTTTGCGAGAAAATTGAGTACTATTCTTAACTCAAGTCGAGCATGTATCACTTGTGTAGAATATTTTATACATGCGCTTAATTTGCTATGCAGACTCCGGGTGTAATAAAACACATTTTGTCAACAAAAAGAATGTGTACGTACAAAACTTGGTTTTTCACATTCTACTCTTTCTATGACGCTATACAGGCTGCCACGAACTGATGATTCAGTTTTTGTTTTCTTTTTCTTTGTCGAGTCGATTTAAATTGCACGGCGTATAGTTATATTTTTTTCCTAGGAATGGCTATACGCCTATACGGTAGTAGATGATCAACGAATCAGCTTTCCAACAACAATTACATATAGGTGCGTGTGCATTGGATTCAACGGTTTTTTATGTGGATTCAAGGTGTACCTAACTTTTTTTTAGGCATAAGGTGTACGTGAATTAGTTGTGTATTAGAATAGATTATAAGATCGGTGCAGTCATATAAGAGACCTATTCTCACACGGATTCCCCCCCCCCCTTTTTTTTTTGGAATATTGCCGATCAGTTTTTAAGTGTACCACTTTGACACGTGAGTTGTGTACTATTTAATCTGAACCATCATGTTACGCAACTATTTACTTAATCTGAACCATCAATTCTAGATCTAACCATCAATATTAATTGAGATGATGTGGATTAACGTGGTGCCTCGAAACGTAACTCATTTTGCTTTTAGTATATAATAGATGTGCTTCCACCGTTGATAACACTCTCGACGATGAATTGCGTGCTTGGTCCAGTAGATCTGAGGCAAAGGGACATAAGCAAATCAAGATTAGACAAAGAACTTCATGAAAGTGAATAATCATTAAATCGAGCGCTTAGAAATTACTGTCAATGTCCTGGAGTATTTCTTTGCTACTGTCCGATACTTGCTCGCCCCTGAAACATTCAGAGTCTGAATCTGGTTAGGCTCCAAGATTGAGGAAATACAGGACTAACACATGGCATGGAACCAAGAGGGCACGGCGGCGCGCGTGCAGCCTCGAGCAGGAGGGCACGGCGACGGCCTCGCGCAGGCCAAGACGCAGTGCGGCAACGCGCGGGAACCCCGACTCTCCTGCACGGCCGGCTGCGTGCTGGCCCGTGCATGCCGACGCTCCGCCTCTGGCTGCAGTCTTGTACGTCGACCGTGACCCGAGCAGGCGAGGAAGGGGGCCTGACAGAGGTGTTGCTGGATCGCACCTCGGCGGGGGCGGGTGGGGAGGTCGAGGACGGATGGGCCCATCGGCGCCGCCACGTAGAGATGGATGAGTACGACGGCGTATCTGTTCCCAGTGCTCGGCCGCTGCGGCGGTGTACAGAAGGGGCGGAGGATTGGAGGAATGAGTCGTGGGCTGTTTGCCACACGGTTTTTGGATCGCGGTCATCGAGGGCTCGAGGGCGTGGGTGGCGCGCTGGAGGGCCTGCGGGGCCCGGACCAGTTCGAGCATCAGGAGGCCGAGGCGGCCGAGATTGCCTCGCCGGCCATCGGTGAGGAATAGCAGAGGAGCCGACGGCGCTCGGAGAAGGCCGAGCGTCAGGGACGACGAGCTTGCCCGCGCGGAGGTCGGGGCCCGGACCAGGTCCATCAGGTGGCCGAGGCTATGACGGGGAACCTCGATCTGATGCATTGTCTCGCCCGAGATGTCTTTCCTCCCTCTCCATCGACCTCTGGCCTCTGTATCTTTTCTCCCTCTCCATCGTTCCTGCGTTCAGGTCGCGGAGGAAGGTCGAGACTCGAGAGCATCTACGTCGTTTCCGGACGCGCGGAGAAAGGGCGGCTACGTTTGCATCGTCTGCGGCGGAAAAAGGGCGGCTAGCTGCATCTGAGGCTGCGTGGATGAACAGGGACAACATATGGACGTCCAGTCGCATGGAGGACCGCGGAGACGACGACGTCGTCCCTGACGCAAGGAGGATTGGGTGGCGGCGGCGGCGCGTCCCCGGCCAGATCCGATCCCCCATGGCTCCCTCGTCCCTCTTCATCTCCCTCCCAATTCCAAAGTTGCAGGCAAGGAGATCCCCCATGGCTCACTCGTCCTTCTTCGTTTCCCTCCCACATCCACTCCCAATTGCGTGGCGCCCCGCGCTACCCTGGTATTCTGCGTCGCTAATGTGAGCTCCTCAGAGCTCGTCGGGAGGCGAGCGGGCCTCGTATCTCGAAATAGAAAGGTCTATTAAAATAAAACGAACCGGTACCGATGGCATTAACAGTATTATGTGATTTGGTGGGAGGGTAAAATGGACAAAATTGGATTTGTATTGAGTTGTCAAACATTGGAGCGATCTGGACCGTTGGCCAAATATTGAAGGGATCAGATTTAATGTATCAACACAAGTTTGCTCTTTTAATAGTAGTATAGATTTGTAAAATATGTATTGTTGGCATATGGATGCTATCTTGAAGGCGTGAAGTTTAAGTTTTATTGTGCCAATGGTTATATTGCAAGGAAATCTCTACTATATTAAAGCGCAGCCGGTGGTGTCCGTGTTCCGTGGTACGTCGTACCTTCCCCATCCCCGCACGAAAAAAACGCCCTAGGCGTCTCGCGACGTGTGATAGGCAGCGAGGTAACCGGCCGGAGGAAAAACCGCCGGCACGACCCACACACGCACGCACGACTCGCTCATCGCATCTATCCTAGAAAGAGAACTTCGCGTTGTTGCTATACCGCCGCCGCAATCCTCGATCAAGACAAGAAACCATGGCCTCGAGCTTGTAATTACCGTCAACGTCACTGGTAGGAGCACGCCGTGTCTCAGTGTCCAGGAGGAGCGAGCCATCGCCCTAGCCTTGATGAGCGCCGACCGGAGCACGCGCCATCGCTGAGAGCGCTCGACGCCTCCTCCCCCATGGCAGCTCCTGCTCCGGTCACCGTCACAAGCTGAGCCGCCGACACATGCAGCTCTACCGCACGAGAGGCGGCCACCGGAGCACCCTCTTCTCGGAGCTTTATATCCATGGGTCGCCAAGGACACGGAGGTCGGTATTGGAGCGCAAGAGCTTCAGCCCGATGCTGAGGCGGTGGCACCCGTTCCCGGTTGGCGGTTGCGGTCGCCAGCTCGCCGCGGCGACCCTGCACCGCTGCTTCCGCGTGTGGTGCTGAAGCAGTACGTGGCCAAGGCCATCTGCCCGCGTGATGAGCTGGTGCGCGTGCTGCACACCGCAAGCAGGCTAGAGAAGGCCCTGGTGTAGTTGGCAATGGAGGACATGGCCGGCAGCGATGACGGCGGCAACTGGGTGGTGCGAGAGGTTGGGTTTCTGGAGACGTGGATCGAGGTGCGGCTCCGGCCTCCGGCTCGTCAAGGAGGCGTCGTCAGAGCCAAAGACAACAAGTTGAGATTTCCTGGTCGCACATTTGTCCATCGATCAGACATGCTCATGATCCAGGCATGTTCCACTTCCGACCAAATTAATTTTGCAGTTTATTGTTGTCTCTCACGAGGACCAGAGTACCAGACGCATGCTTATTTGATTTCTCTTATACTACTACAGTTATACATTATATATTCAGTAATTCACTATGCATTTGTTTGGTTAGTAACGCACATCTTGTCAGCACCTAAAGTGGTTCAGTTTGACCGGAGCTCCCTTTCCCCCCGAGTTCAGAACTTCAGATCCATGGTAGCACAAACAACGGCAAAGAAACTCATGGGGGGAGGGGCTGGTTCTTGGTGCTGGCATGAAGCTAGGAACTAATTCTACATGGTGATCTTTGTAATTCTACTTCTTGATCTCGCCCGTACTAAAGATCATACACTGATACTCATGCATATTACTACTACAAGGTTGGTAAGATGATTTTGTAGTACCCACTGCCCTCTGTCTGAAAGATGAAATATATAATTCCTCCTTTTATTGATGCCGACGCTTGGCTTAAGTGATTGCAGATCGACTTGTGATATGTTGCCGATCGCCGTGTCCAGGGGTGAGCAATGAGAGATGAGTGTTTTTGCAACAGTAAGGTGACATTTATTTTATTTACGTTCATCTTGGTTAGATTTAAAATAAGATCCTAGCTACAGGTAATCATTAATCCACTAATGTACTCTATTTGAGATATATCAGTCAATCATCTGTTCTATTTCAATATAGAAAGATGTGCAAGCAGATCTACTCAGAAACAGAAAAACAGGAGTTGAATCAGCAATAGGAATTCACCATGGCGTTGATCTCATTGCATGAAAATAAAACTGATTATATGAGTATATGTATTGTTTTGTATGGAAACCTTGCTATACCGTTTACCGTCGATTACCATTCCTTGTGAAACATATGCTGAATTGCTCTTTACTGACTAATCATATGCAAGCTATTTGTGTCCACTTTGAATGTATTATTATTTGTACTCTTTGAAATCCACACTCAGTATGAACGATCGTTGTCTTTATGCGCCTTTTACAAATCAAATAATGCAGCAGCCACATCTTTGTTTTTTATGTAGTTTGTTGATAATTAAAATCCACAAGTTGGAGATCTATAAAAACAATAGCAGGACCATTATACTCCTTTTTTACTATTCATTTTAGCTGAGTTAAACAAAAAGACATTTTTTCTTATAATTTCTACATGTATATTCTTCTCTGATGTGCTATGATCATGTTTCTCCTAAAGACCGCGCCAACTAAATAGGTCTGACGGTTAATTGTTTTTCTATATCATCTGTTTTTTCATGCACTTTGTTGGACCGTGGCAACGCACGGGCACTCAACTAGTGAGATTAAAGTGTCACCACTTGTAGTTTTGATAAAAGTTTCAGTTATATAATTTGGTGTTATAAAGATATTCCTTTCTCATGTTTATTTTGTGAATGGTTATATCGCAAATAAATCAAATTTAAGAGTTATGAAATGTTTTGTAAATAATATGATTATATTAACACTTTTTTATCGGTATCTTATTTATACAGTCAGAGGTGAGGTTTCGAGGAGGACAACAAAACTTTTTGCATGCTCGCTAGATCAATTTTGGCCTTTGTTTGAAGATTAACCAACTCATACTAAATACATGATCTCCGTATTTTTATTCTTGATGGAAAATAGTTTCAGTATTTCAAAAATAAAAAATATGTTTGTAACATGTTGCTCGTATTTTGGTCCTATTATTAAAATAAATATAATGCTGCGTGTATTTTTGGTCCTAGAACAACAATAAAGGAAAGTTTGTGAACACACATAGATAATATGCTTTGGTATTTATTTCTTATTGGTCTATGGGTGCGTATATCAAAGCGAACGAATCAATGTTCTTAACTTTGATTTTTAATAACATTAATGCATTGTTACTTCTTTGTGTATCATCTGGTCTATTTTATTTTAGTATCTTTATGTCATATTCCTCTATTTTCTGATGATGTCTTACTAATGGGCTATGTTTGGGTATGGAACACGCTGAACCCTACCTTTCCCCACTCTGGGGGTGAGACATGCAACCAAAATAAATATGGAGAAGACAATCAAATCCCATAAAACATAAAGTGTGCTAAAAAGGACGTAATTTGGAATCAAATGAAATCCATTTTTGTGTATACGCTTCTTCTTTTTTGCGAAAGTTTGTACACTATTTTTATTGTTTCTTTCTCCCTATATTTTTTGTCTACACACTTTCTCACTTAAATTACTTCTCACTGGTTTACTTAAATCCCCAAACTGATATTGTTGTTGACCCAATAGTGAGATTTTTTCTCAAGCGAACCAATGTTTGGCGGAGACCAACCTAGTTGATAGATTCTTGGAAGAAAATGGATCTCACACTCGTCGGCCCTGCTAGAGACAGAGAGGTTGAATTGATTTTTAGTTTTCTAATCATGCTATTAGATGGCCTTATGTACAGTAACCCTTCAACATCCACATTAATTTTATTTTAGAGGTTAGATAAACCAATTAAAAACTTCACGAAGATAGTATAGCGAGAATGTTTTTGGGGAAATAGGACTAAAAGATTAAATTATAACAAAACTGGAGGCGTGCGACCAAATGAAACTACAGACGTTATGATACTACCCTTGTAATAAAAATCTCACCGTCTCAGAAACTTACTGCCTATGGAAAAATTGTTAAAAAAATACATCATCTGTCTCAAAATAGATAAAATTTAGATTTTGAAGTTTTAAGTATATGCGTAAAAAAATAGCTGGGATATTTTTGTAAAGAATTTATCATGATGGATCTAACGCATTTTTTATTAAAAATGATAATTCCAAATAATTTATGATGAATTAGCAATCACAAATAGAGATGCTCGACATCACAATTTCTAGGAAGTGATGTATTTTGGAACAAAATGTCTATGAGTCAAGATCTATATTCAACATTTGATCAAAATAATTCTTACACATGGCCAAAGAAATCGATGGCGTTGTATAGGTGAGTAACTTGTTGGGAAGTGCTTGTTGAATTCTAATTGGTTAATGATAGTAGTGCATGTCCGACACTTATCTTTTCAACATTAGCCGTGTCAAACAGGCTACATGGCTAATATTTTTTTATTAAATCTTAAACATAAATTTTAGTTCCAACTATCACGATAATTTATAAGATGTGGCTCAACATGATGGCTCTATTAGAAACCTCGTATATTGAGGTCTCAAATATATTTAGAGCTTTGCACATCTTCTTGGATATTAATATCTCGAAGGGTCATTTTTTCCATCCCTACACGATCCCGTATTAACTTATTTTCTCATGTGTAAAATCCCATTTTCTCGATTTTTTTTACAAAATACAAAACATTCTCCGAAAATCGTTCTCCTTAATATGATATTTTCTATTTTTTGGTTTTAATTTGAATGAAATCAGACTTGAATTAAATATTTGTTTTAGATTTTAGGCGAGAAGTCCCCACTATAAATATTCCTTTGTATTTACCCCATAGAGAAAATTATTTCCCAAAAGTAAATTCTATTTTTTTCTAAAATAAAATCATCATCTTTAATTTCTGGCCGGATGGGCCGAATTTCTTGGCCCATCTTCCTCCACCTCTTCTCTTCTCTCTCCTCCTCTCTTCCCTCCGCCGGTATGGGCCTGCCCACCAAAGCACCAAAGGCACCAGCGAGCAAGCGCTCGGTCGGTCCATCGATTAATCGATCGAATGGTTTCCGGGAAAAAACGTGATGTTTCCTTTTTGGCCGGTTCGATTGATCGATCCATCGAATATTTTTCAGGAAAAACGTGTCGTTTCCTTCTTAATATTTTCCAGGAAAAACGTGCTGTTTCCTTCTTCGATCGTTATTTTTTACGTGAGGCACGTACGTGTCAAAATTAACTTATTTGTACCTAATTAATATTGTACGTAACGTTTTCATCTTTTAATCTCAACCGTCATGATCAAAATGAACGGATTATATTTTTTAACGTATGTGGATTAACGTGGTGCCTCGAAAAACTCTCTCATTTTGCTTTTAGTATAAATAGATTAATGTGCATTTCATTTTGGTGTTGGTAAGACGCATGATTAGTTATCTCTACCTACAATGATTTGAGAGGTGCAAGTTTGTTAGTACTTCAGGTGATGGAAAATAGCTTTTAACCGATTTTTACATCACCTGTGGGCAAATAGTGGTCTCAAGAGCTGCCCGCGATGTATATTTTGTTCAAAAATTTCACATCGCGATATAAAATTTTCCTCGCGTCATGCAAATATACATAACCAGGGGCCATGCCTTAAAACACATGCAGCCGCGCGCATGTAACCGTCGCGCGGTATCTAGACACCCCGGACCCTGCCGTGATCTCGCCGCCACCCAGGGGACCACCGATTGCTACCGGTTCCCCAGTCGACAAGCTTTCCGCTTGTACCGCTACCTCTCCATCGTCTCGATATCATCATTTCCGGCCATAGGCGCCACCCCGTCATCCCTCCTCGTGTTTCCCGAGAATCGCCGCCATCTTCGGCCATCGCTACGCCCGCCATAGGCCCCCATCGCTTTCAATTTAGCCATCGATGGCCCCGTCGATTTAGAAAGCCTTCGGCCCCGCCGCTCCTTCCCGGCCCTCCGTCGCCTCTTTCCCTTCCTCCCGTGGCACCAAGTCAACTCCGCCGCCATCCCCAGCTTTCTCGACGGCCGCCAAAACCCTGGTTGAGCCGCCGCCGGTCCGGTCGATTGATTCCACACCTGCGCCGATTTTGGTAGTACAAAAATATACATCACTTGGGGCAGTAGGGCAGCTGTTGGACCACTTGTGCCCTATATGGTGTCATATTTTAGGGCAGCTATTGGAGATGGTCGTTCTCGGTGCCCTAAAAATCATGATTTTGGTGGATGTATATTTTACATCAAGCGTTTTTGGTGTCCTATTTTGCATCACCTATTAGAGATGCTCTTATAAGGTATCTATCTATACTTTTTAATGAAACAAAACTTCACTAACTTTAATTAATATTTCTATATTTGCAAATAAAAGTAATTAATGTTTCTATCCCAATATGCAGGCTATCCATATCACTTACTGTTTTAGCCAACTAATTGTCCACTTCATGCAATCAATATTCATTATTTATTGTTTATCTCTACATGTAAGCATCTACATCATCTTTTTGTTTAGCCATTAAGTTGTCCATGTCATACTTTTTTTGTTTCCGAATGATATGATCACACCATCCCGTTAAATAATTACAAAATTTAAATCATGTGGGGAACACCGAAATTAGTTTTGCCAATCAAATGACTTTTTTTGCCTCAATATTTCTGTAGTGAACTTTAAATTTTATGTGTTTATTATATTTCTTAAGAGATTAGATGGTCGATCATCGTACCATTGGATTCATATTTTATTTTTAATGGTATGATATTTGTGACATAAAATCAAAACTGCAGTTTTAATCTTACATCTGGAGTTTAATTAATGGTGAATTTAATCTTGATGTTTAGCGTTTGGATGGTGGACCTCTGACTGCCCACCTACCAGATTTGGCACCAAATCAATTGCAGTTTCGCTCATTTCACCGTGCTACACCGGGTGACGGCTACCCGCCATCAATCCACCAACGCCCAACCGTGTTTTTTTTAAAGCAAAACGAAACCGGACTTGAATGGAAAAGATGCGACCTTTTATTGTAAAACTTTTAGAAATATATAAAATAAACAAACTTGAGTCCACATGCCACGCGAACAAAATCTTCACCAGAATACGACTAACTCTACGGTAAAACATAAAAACAAAAATAAAATGTACCACTTCTAGGGAAAATCATGAAGAAGGAACAACTGCACGTGCGTTGATAATGACAAGTCCAACCTAAACTTGGGCTGGGACTTTCATTCCTAAAGACAAGCTTCAAGCCAACGCCTTCATCACCGGCTCAAGTAGGGCATGATGCAAGCGTGTATCAACATTGCCAAAAATGTTTCCGCCGAAGTGTGTAAAGTCAATATAGACGCATCTACCATCATCACATGTCGTAGCACCTGCTGTGTCGAATACAACCCGGTCTCGAAGTGGAGCGAGCGTACCAGACCAACGCCGGCCTTGAAACTCCGTGGTCACAGACGAGAATGTCCCATGCCACCATCGAGCTTGACACATGTAGCTAAAGATCATCACCGTTTGGGCTCAGCAATTGCCAACGCACAAACCACATCCACTCTAATTCAATCCAAGAGTCTTCTTCCTCCCCAAATTTTAATGTTAATCGGAAAGAAACATGTAATGATATGGAGGGAAAATCTCCTAAGGTAACATGCCCTCAACTCAATTGCAGCTTATCGTATTAATCCGCTAACTCCCAACCGCCCTTCCAGCTTAGCAATTGCCAATGCCCATCCACTCTAAACCAATCCAAAGGGTCTCCATCTTCCCCTAAATTCTAGTATTATTAATTGAAAGAAACATGTAACCATGTGGAAGAAAAATCTTCTAGGGTTGCAGACTTGACACCAAATCAATTGCAGTTCCACAGCACCACACTACGCGATGGCTACCTGCCATCTTAATCCCCTAGCGCCATACCCACGGCCACCTTTGCATAGCAACTGATTATAACGTTTTTCTTTGGTCGAATAATACTTCTAGGTATCTAGTACAGAATGTATCTTGTAGATTAATGATTGCTTCAACGGATATGCTTGTTATCTTCAATGGGAAGACAAAAGGAGTCGCTATACTTCAATTGAAGTGTGCTGCATCACCAAGGCCAGCCGGGTGATCCTTGTTCGGCACAATCCTTTCGGATATGGCAAGCTACCTCTCGGCGTTTGCCATGCTGAAATGCACCCTCGAGTGAATCAAGAAGATTAAGTGTAGCTTCATCTCGCAAACCAAGGATGTTAATGAGCAATCTCGCAGCCCCGATAGAGTCAATTGTCGGTGTCACACGTGCTCTCCACTTTCACTAGTCCTCTCGTGAGACTTGTGTGTATGTCCTGTAAAATTCCGTTTATCCGAAATCATCGGTTATCTGAATTTCTCGGTTTTTGGATTCGTGTGCTAATTTTTGTTTCCAAGTTCTACCAACCGTATTCATCGGAAAACGGAATTCACTAATTGGAAATTTTTGTTTCTACCGAACACCCACACGTACATATAAACCATGGGAATAATATTAGTGTCAAGCAAAAGAGAGAGAGAGAGAGAGATCGATGCAAGATGACAAGATGTGCTTGAGGTGTAGGCTTGGTGGCCGTTAGGTAGGCATGTGCTTGCACAAGGGAGAGAAAAACTATACCACTATAATATCCATACCAACATACAAGGGTGTCGATGCCAAGAGCTCACCAATAAGATTTCCACAAAATTCCACTCCTCCGGCATGCACAACAGAAATCTCCCGCCTTTTTCTATTCAAAAGATATAAAAACATTGTGCAACTACAATACTTAGGAATTTTCCTCCGGAGATGTTTGATTCGTAGGATTAGAAATCTTAGAAATCTTTAATAGATCACACTCAATTTCAAATGTGCCAACAAGAGTATAATCTTAGTTTGTGTGACCCGTGAGTTCTACGAATTTTCAGAGATGTAGTTATAAACATTTTTATATATGTCAATTTGTAAGGTTTCTAATCCTCTAAAGCTTAAGATAATATGTCGCCGTCGAAATTGATGATTGATTAAGATGCTGAAAAACCATGCCATCCTTGTCGACACGTAGCCATGTTCACCTTGTTGTCACATTGAAATTGTTGCTGACACTTGATTAGATGTGGAAAACCTGCATATAGAAAGAAAAGTCCACCTTATTATGTGTCGGTACCACGCCCAACTATCTCCAACATCTATATAATGCTCCCCGCCGGAAGAGGCTAATTTCCATCAGCACCAGTTCATCTGCTTCTCGATCGCTGCTAACACATCCTCTCCTTGGGTAGCGACGACGACGATGGCCGGACGCATGGCGCTGGCGGCGGTCCTGCTGTGTGCGGTGGCTTCAACGGCGGCGGCGCAGTCGGCGTCCAATGTGCGCGCCACATACAACTACTACAACCCAAGGAGCATCAACTGGGACCTTTACACCGCCAGCGCCTACTGCTCAACCTGGGATGGCGGCATGTCCTTCGCCTGGCGCTCCAAGTACGGCTGGACCGCCTTCTGTGGGCCCGCCGGGCCCACCGGCCAGCATCCTGCGGCAAGTGCCTCTGGTAAAGTACAGTACAATTTCACTCTGTTTGCATAAAACTGCCTGGTGTGTTAAACAAATGTCATTCCCTGTTTTTCTAAGTCTTGGACGACGGGTTTATCGTCTGAATCTGCATACATAGGTGACGAACACGGCGACCGGCGCGCAGATTACGGCGAGGATCGTCGACCAGTGCAGCAATGGCGGCCTGGACCTCGACTACGACACCGTGTTCAGCAAGATCGACACCAACGGACAGGGTATCCAGCAGGGCCACCTCACTGTCAGCTACCAGTTCGTCGACTGCAGCGACAACGAAATGGTGCTCCAGCTCTAGGGAAAATAAGAAGCTACAAATAACGATGCGTTTGCACTTTTTAATAAAGTGGAATAAATTGGATTGTCATGGATCCAAGGTTTCTGTTGTAAGGAATTGTGGAAGACAGTTTATTTGCAAAAACAACTTGAGATTCAAGAATCTATTTGCATTTGTGGATGGGATGGTGGATCAAGGACGGCAGCAAAGCCCACTGTCTGCTTGCTGTTTGAGTTTGTTGCAGTAAGCTCGCACTGACGCTCGTGTGCAAGAGACAGTTTTCGCGCAGAAACCATGCAGAGTCCCAAGACAGCAATATATCTTCTATTTTCCAAAATAAAATAACTGACAGTAACATGTTTCAATTTCTGTCACTGCTTTCAGCAAATTTTCTGGAGAGAAGCACCCTGATAAACAATCAATATTTCCACGTATAGGCTATAGATTTTTTTTTCGATAAAGGGATTTTATTACTTAAAGAGTTTTAAGTATTACATCCGCCTCTGCATAATTAGGATGCACACTACAGATAGCATCAGCAGAACTCTATTCCTTTGTAAGCAGCTACAGAGATAGCACGCACTGGAATGATAGCACATTGTTCAAAAAAGAAAAAATGATTACACATTCAGATAGCATCATCAGCAGAATTTCCATTCCTTTGTAAACGGACAATCATTTCTGAAGATCCCTCTGGGCTTAAGACTGATCGGCCAAACTCTGATACAGACCTGTTCCTATAAAGGGGTAAGAGAACTGCTAGAATTCAGTTGCATAGTATGCCATGTGTTGGATTATACTTATTGTCTTACCGATATTTTTGGAACTATGCCCCACCGATATCCCTCTTTTGTACCAGCCATCCCTGACGGGTGGTCGCCATCTCTGGGAAATTCTGCAAGTTGAAAATATGATAATGTCAACAGAGTGTCTAAATCATTTCTTGAAAGAGAAACTGCACCGAATTAAATGGTACTGCTGAAGACACTGTATGAATAATTGCACAACGCTTCCAACAGGCACAAGGCAAGCACATATGGGCAAGTATAAGCGAACATCGGAGGTTGCTGTTTTGGCAACCAAACCAAGAAGGGCATGGCAATGGGGATCATGGCCCTGAACTTGCTATGGTCACTTCTTGCCGTCCTGATGATCACCATGGTGAGCGCTGACGACAAAGACGCGTTGCTTGCTTTCAAAGCGCAAGTCAGCGCCACCGGCTCTCCTATGCTGGCCTCGTGGAACGACAGCGTCCACTTCTGCAGCTGGGAGGGCGTGACGTGCAGCCACCGGAGGCCAGCGCGGGTGGTGGAGCTGAGATTGAACGGCACCGGGCTCACCGGAGCACTCTCATCGGCCCTCGGGAACCTCATGTTCCTGCGGACGCTGGACCTGAGCTTCAACTGGCTGAATGGGGAGATCCCCGCAAGCCTCGGGCGCCTCCACCGCCTACAGAGGCTCTACCTGAACGACAACACATTCTCAGGCACGTTTCCTGTGAACCTGAGCTCCTGTGTCAGCATGATCATAATGGGAGTGCACAATAACAAGCTTGGCGGGCGCATCCCCGGTGAGCTCGGCAAAAAGCTCATGTCCCTGGAAGCAATCTCCCTAAGTAACAACAGCTTCATAGGGCCCATCCCGGCATCACTAGCCAATCTGTCCTATCTACAATACCTCGATCTCTCACATAACCAGCTCGTGGGCTTGATCCCACCAGGGCTCGGCGACATCCAAAACATGTGAAAATTCAATCTCTTCGGCAACAATCTCTCTGGTATGATTCCACCTTCTCTGTAAAACTGGTCAACGCTGGAATTATTTGAGGTAGGGGTAAATACTGATAGAATTTGGGCCCAATATGGGCAGCCCAAATAGACAATTTCTGAAATCTCAAATAGCCCATGTGCATGACAACTTGTGGAGGTCAAGTTTAGTCCCACATTGCTAGTTGGATCAGAGTTGCACCACCTTATAAGGTGGAGTGTTGTGCTACTTGGTGTGCTTGAGAGAAAAGAAGGCTCTCGCGCATGCCTCCTCCTCCGCCGCTCACTCGTCTCGTCACGACGCGCCGCGCCGTGAGTTGCGGGAACAAACCGATGCCTATAATTTTTATGTTCGCAAAAATCGAGTCATTAGTGTACGCGTACAGTTTAGCCAACTCAAACGGGTCGCTCCCGGATCATTGGCTGTTACTGGCTCAAACGTGGGCCAGCCACTGTACCCGTTAGGGTTACCTCATCCTTTTTGGGAAGCGCTTCGCGCGACTGTTCGCCGCTTCTACCACGGGTCGTCTACCAACCGGAGTTGCGGATCGTTTCCGCAGGTGTTGTCTTTTTCGACCCGTCTTCACCAACGTTATCATCAACAACATCACCGCTGCTTTGTACGCGGTGAACCTGTCTGCAACAACTGCTACTTCCTCCACAACTGTTCGGTACATGCAGCGTATTCCGAACTGTTTTACTATGTATATGTTGGCATTTGTGCTCCTGTTGTTCATGTTTCACATCAAATATGCACATATTTATGTGGAGTTTGTGCTATGTATTGTAGTTGCTCTAACTACTTTGTACCCAATGAGTTTGGATACCATTTTGTACTTGAATTTGTTTTAGGTACATTAGAAATGCATTGGAAGCTTGTCTCATTTATAAGGAAGATGGTGTCACCATGTGCTTATTGGAGGCAAGCTTGGATGATCGTTAACTCTTATCTTCTACATCATCAATGTTATATTTCTCGGAGCATCCTTTTATCACCTTATCCCTTGTGGATATTTTTGATGCTATGATGAGTGTGTGTTGGAAGTTTATCTATATTCGTTTAAGATAAAATTGGGCTTTGTGCTATGCTTTTAAGCAAAGATCTTATTGGTGTATTTATGACCTCCTCTTGGATACCATGATCTCTACTTTTGTACCTTTTTTGTGTATCCATGTTTATTTGTGGACTTATATCTTCGTGATTGGTGTCTACTTAGAAAATTATACACATGAGAATAGTTGCATCTTTAATTGGTATTCCAATTCTTTAGTGACCACCTCTTATTGTCTTTGATTCTTTGGTGGTTTCTAAATGGCACAAGTTTTGTTTTTATTTGTTATGCTTTTGCATCTTAATAAGCTTGTGGACCTAGTTGCTAGATGTTCTTTGGTGTGTGTTCTAAATTTTCTAGGAGGGAGTGAGGATTCCATGTTGTGCACACTATATTGAAATGCAAATCCTACTTTGCGCATGTACCTTGGGGAGTTCCCTCTTGACTTTTAGAACACTTTTTCGGATCCTTTTGATTGCTTGCTTCTTTCGTCAAAGTATCTTTCTCTTTGATATTCTTTTGCAATTTTTGGATCCTCGATATAGTTTGATCTCCCTCCATATATTCGTCATTGGATATTTGCATTTGATTTCACTCATATTATGAGAAATGCACACATTATGGGGGAGCTCTTCCTATATTGGCCTTCTAAAATTTTCCTCCCATTTCGGCAATCGATGCCAATGGGGGAGAAGTTTAGAGGGTTTAAGGGAATTTGGTTTTATGCTTTAGTTTCGTTCTTAAGCATTTGCCTTTCATGCTCTTGCATCCTTGCTCTTTGTTGTTCATGGTTGCTTAATTCATTATATAAACCCTCGTAAAAGGGATTGTCATCAATTACCAAAATAGGGGAGATTGAAAGTGCATGTGTTGCCCCATGTGTGGTTTTGGTAATTAATGACAATCCAAGGGTTCTATCCATAGGAAAAGATTGGAGTTCATGTGTTGGACTCTAGAAGATTACATGATGACCAAGGTTCTATCCAAGGGTTTATATGAAGAATAGTCATGTGAAGAGTTGAGCTTATTGCAAGCATGGCTTGGAAAAGAAGATTGAGTGAACATTCATGTTATCTCCAAGCCATCATATATCAAGATAAGAAGATGAAGTTCAAGTGGATTCATGAAGACGGAGTTTAGCAAGGCTCTCCCATCCCATCATGGTGTATGGGGGAGTATGTGGAGAAGTCTTCATCAAGCATGTGCGAGCAAGCACAATCAAGAAATGTGTTCCAACTTGAGTGAGTCAAGATCGTCATCATCTAGCTCAAGTGGAATGCGCAAGGCAAAGGTATGATCTTGATAGGGTTTCTATTTTACCGGTCTTATGGTGTAAGTGGGAGACCGGGTTATAGGATAGACGGCGTACTATCAAGAGGGGCTCTCAAGTGAGTAACTTGATCGCATCTTTGTGGAGAGTTCAAACCTTTGCATACTTGGCATATCATCTTTCTTGGTTCTTATTTGGCTTTTATCCAAGTGAGAATTTAGAGCTTGTGTTCATCTCTATACCAAGCTCTAGTTCATCAAAAACAGATTTCATATGAATATCTTGTTGCGTTTTTGATGTTGGAGGATTTACCGGTTGTTTTTTTTAGAGAGGTTTACCTTTCTACATTTGGTTTTATCCTCCATCTTTGGACTATGATGTTTCTCTGCATGATCTTGAAGGGCTCTTCGTTATGATTCCATGGAGCCCAAGATCATCGAAATCGGAGTCCGGATGAAAAAGTTATTGCGGTTTTCATATTGCTGTTTCTGTCAGTTTTCAAACAATCGGATAATCCGACCCAAACTTGGATCAGAATATCCGTCCCGGTTTTTGCTGGACGCGAATTCGGCCAAGGACTTTAAAAGCAATGCGTACTAGAGTTTTTGGGAATATCCGATCAAGGTTGACTCGGATTATCCGATTCTCAAGAATTGGTCGAATTCGGCTAAGGACTACAAGCAACCTTGTTTGGTGGCTCCCTGGAGTTTATCGGATAATCCTATGCAGTCGGATTATCCTATCCCAACTTGGATCGAATAATCCTATACAGTCGGATTATCCTATCTAAATTGGATCGGATAATCCTATAAGTCATATTATCCTATCTAACTTGAATCGGATAATCCTGTATAGTCGGATTATCCTATCCCAACTTAAATCGGATAATCCTATATTTTCTGGTTGCAGCGGCTCTTTTTCGTGGGGACCTATAAAAGGCCCCCTTTCTTCCCCAAAGTGACTAGCTTTGCCCAACACGATTTTCTCTCTATCCCCCACCATTGTTGACCTTGCAAAGCTTGCCTCTCTCTCTCATTTCCTCCCATGATTTTTGCATATCTTTGAGGGAAAAGAGAGAGGAGATCTAGATCTACATTTCCACCAATCCATCTCTCCTCTAAGTGAGGGGAACCCTTTCGATCTAGTTCTTGAAGTTCTATTTGTTGTGTTCTTCGTTGTTCTTCCTCTCTCCTCCCCCCATAAGTATTAGTTGCTTGTGGTGTGATTTGAGAGTGAAGGATTTGAGCACTTGTGCTCTTGCCATTGCTTTGTGCATCGGTTTGTGCTCTCCACGAGGATTCGTGGAAGTTGAAAGCTTGTGAACTTGTTACTCTTGGGTCTTTGGACCCTAGACGTCTTTGTGGTGGCTGAGACCTTGTGTGGTCACTTGTAGCCATTCGGGAGCCCCCAATCCAATTGTGGGTTGTGCCCCGGGTTGTTGTTGAAAGGCTCCGGATTTCCGCCTCGAAGGATTCCGATAGTGGAAGGTGAACCAAACCTTTGTGGTGCGGTTCATCGGAGAAGAAGGTGAAATCTTTGTGGTTGTTGAACCATTGTGTTGGTTCACACCTCTCCAACGAGACGTACTCCCCTAAAAAGGAGGAACTCAGGAATACATCCTCGTCTCCGCGTGCCTCGGTTATTTCTATACCCGAGCTCTTTACTTATGCACTTTACATTGTGATAGCCTTCGTGCTTGAAGTATTCTATATTGCTATCAACTTGTTGCTTGTCTTGCTTAGCATAAGTTGTTGGTGCACATAGGTGAACCTAGTTTATTTAGGTTGTTGGCTTGTTAATTTAAACACCTAGTTTTATTCCGCAATTATCAAGCCTAATCCGGAAAAGTTTTAATCGTCGATTCACCCCCCCTCTAGGCGACATCCTTGTCCTTTCAAGAAGACAAAGGAGCAAAAAGATGTTGTAGATGATCATGTGGCAGACTTTTTGTATGAGAATTGCCTTCCACTAAATATTGTCAATTCAAGGAGTTGGGAGATTCTATTGGAATCTATAGGGCAGTATGGTTCTGGCTATATCACTCCTTCTTATCATCTAGTGAGGGAACCATTGCCTGAGAAGGCAAAGGTCAAGACCGATGGCTTGAGAGGGAAGCATGAAGAGAATACGGTTGCTCGCTCATGTCAGATGGTTGGACGAACATGACCGGCCGACACTTGCTCAACTTCCTTGTCAATAGTCCAGCAGGTACCTTCTTCTTAGGGACAGCCAATGTTTCTTCTGAAACAGTTGATGCAAAGCTGGTGGCAAGGCTGTTGAGTGAACAGATTGATGCAATTGGCCCTGAATTTGTAGTCCAAGTAGTTAGTGATAATGGATCAAACTACAAGGCAGTCGACGAACTTCTAATGGATAAGTACCCTACATTGTATTGGACACCATGTGCTGCCCACTATTTGATTTTATGCTAGAGGACATCGGAAAGATCAAAGAGTTTAGCAGTTGCCTTGCTAAAGCAAAGAGAACAATCAGATTTATTTATTCCCATGGAAAGGTACTTTATTTAACGAGAAGCTTGAATGGTAAGGAGGAAATTGTGAGGCCTGGAGCAACTCATTTTGCTACATCCTTCCTTACTTTGGCCAGCATGTGGAAGCAAAGGCAAAAATTAAAAAGCATGTTTGTTAGCACCGAATGGTATGCAAACAAATTAAAGGACAACGAAGGAGGGAAGGCAGCTGAAGCAACTGTGATCTCCGTGCCATTTTGGAATTCGGTGGAGTGTTGCATGAGAGCTTCACAACCACTTCTTAGAGATTTGAGGATTGCTGATGGTGACGAGACTCCGGCTATGGCCAAAATGTGGGCAGCCATGGATTATGCAAAGGAACGGATAAAGAAGCTTTATCACAAAAGCCAAACCTCCTAGGTCAAGTGCTAGCAATTGTCGATAGAAGGTGGGATAATCAGATGGAACAAAAGCTACATGGGGCTGCACTGTTCTTGAACCCCAATAAGTTCTTTGCCATTAGGGAGACCAACAAAAGACTAGCTAGCCGCCTCCGTTCAATGTTCAATGATGTGTTGTGGAAGATGGTCGATGATGATGACCTACAAGCAACTATAAGTAAGGAAGCTGATGAATATGAGCGGACAGAAGGTGAATGTTTCTCGAAGCCATTGTCGGTTAAAGACCGCACAAAAAAGAGTCCTCGTAAGTATTGATTTTATGTCAGCTTGTGTCTTTTTTTAGCTCAATTGTTAGTTGCTGATTATTTTGGCCCTATCTTTAATATTGGACTTGATGATTTTTGTAGTTCTTTGGTGGGGTGCTTACGGTGGCCTTGCCTTTGACCTCCAAACTCTTGCAAAGTGAATCATTAGTCTATGTTGTTCAGCATCTGGCTGCGAGCGCAATTGGAGTGTGTTTGCTAATGTAAGTAGCCATGTGTTGGCTGGTTTAGTGGTTTGATAGGCTAATTTCAGCAGCTTCTCACATATTTGTGTGCTTACAGATCCACACCAAAGCGAGAAACCGACTAGAGTACAAGAGAATGAACAAGTTATCATATGCCTCCTACAACCGAAAAATGGAAGCTAGGTTTCAAAATCTGCGTGAGCAAGGCTCTAAATCAAACAAATCTACTCCACTTATCCCGGAAGAATTCCAATGGGATAATGAATGGGTTGATATCAATGCTGAATTGGTCCATGAACATCAAGCTCAAGTCATGGACGGTGATACACCACTAACATGGTCTCAAGTTGATAAAGCTATGGGTGCGTCGAGCTCTATAGCAGGTCGCAGCTTTCTTAGGAGAGCCCATGGTGATCCTAGCGAGCCTATTATATGGCCCATAGGCCCTTATATCACCTACACTCGGAACCACTCAAGAATAAGGCTGGTTGTGCATGATGAAGAGTTGAGGGAGGAATTACATGCGGCAGAATATGATCAAGACATCGAGAGCGACGATGAAGACGATGATGCTGAAGCAAATGGTCATGACGCCGGGTTTCAGCTTGATGAAATGGAACTTGAGGCTTGATTGCTTGAAGATGTGTTGTTTATATCTGCCATTCATGTGATGTTGAAGTATCGAACTTATTTACTTGCATTTGGATATGGTTACATGTAACTTAACGTTGGACCTGAACTGTTGTGTCTTAATTTCATTGTTGAACTTATTTATTTGCTACCATATTCTTGCTGTGTTTGATATTTGATCATTGGGCTGGACTGAGTGTTGAACTTCATTCCTAATTTCCTACTTTTTATGCAAATCTGATTGCTTTTAATGTTTTGTAGGTTGCTGGTTCATGGCGAAGAGCAAGGACTTGGACACTCACACTATATGGAGATGCACAGGTTTGTATTTTAGACTATTAATAAGTATATAAGTACGAGCAATTCTACAACCGGTTGTAGAATAGTTGCCTACAACCACTTCTGTACTTCCTGCCTGCTTTCTCTGTACTGCTATGATTTTTCGAGAAGTTCAGGAACTATATTTTTGATGTAATTGTTTAACCGTTTATCCAAATTGAACAAACGATATTCCGTTGAAAAGCTAATGAAATTTCGCATCTTTTTTTTGTAATACCATTTTTGCAAATTCGTTATGGTTTTTAAACAAGTTTGAAAAAACATGAATCTTCGAAAATCACAGAGAACGTATTTTTAAAATATTTTCTCAATCACTTATCGGATTAAGCAAATGATACGCCATTGAAAAGCCAATGCAATTCTGCATCTTTTTTTGTTTCAGATCATTGTTTTAAATTCATTGCGGTTTAACAATTATAACAATACCGAAATCCAAAATATCATAGCAAACGTATTTTTTGAATATTTTCCCAACCGTTTATTAGAATGATGCAAATGATACGCTCTTGGAAAGCTGCTGAAAAACCGCAACTCTTTTGCTTTTACGGTTTTTCCAAATTCATAACTGATTAAAAGTAATTTTAAAAATACTATATTCTGTAATGAGGCATATACGGGCGGACGGTATTTCATCCGCGGTTTTTGAACCACTTATCGGAATGATGCAAATGATATGGCACCGGAAAGATGCCGACGATACCCAACTTTTTCGTTCATGTTGATTTTTCAAATACTTTACGGTTTAAGAGTAATTTTAAAAGTTTGAAAAATAGATTATCGGTGTTTCATGGAGGTGGTGAGATCAAATTGACTAGATAGGCAATATGATTCGTCGTGGAATACACTATCTAATGAAATTAGAATCATATTACACCATATGGAGCTATTTATACCAACATTTGAGGCATCTATAGCTCAAATCGACAAGACTAGCATGATTTATTTCCGTCCCGAAAAAACATAACACTGTACTTCCCTAAACACACTAGTGAACTTCCCGTTATCTGCGTGTGTACTGCCCACGAAATTTCCGTTATTAGTGTTTAGTAAAACAACGATAAATTTATCATGCGACATCTGTTTTAGGTGAATGACCACTCAAAATACTTGGATTGAAAAGACACATCTATTAAAGTTACCGGTTACACCAGTAACGACAATATAAAAAATCGATTTCTAAGTGTGTTTTTCTCTCGGTCAAAGTTTGGTCGAACCTATTTTGCCCCATCAAAAAATTATTTGACAACTCATCCGATCTCTGAATCGAGTGATTCTTTTTGCGATAGAAAGATAGAGTTTGGATCTATCTACGAATTGTTCGTAAGAAATGTGTACTTCCTTCTACAACCATGTGTACTTTAGGGGAGGAGATACTGCACTTCTGACGATGATTAGTGACATGATACTTCTGCGTGTACTTACTATGAAACGAAGTAATTGGACTTCACTCGACACACATGTGAAATTACCAGTATATGTGCATGTACTGCCGACGGTTTAACCGTGATTAGTTGTGAGTATTATTCACTAAAATATGTTCATATCATATTTTTACTTTCCGAAAGTAAGACTTGTACTTCTAAGATTATATATTTGTACTTCTAGGTGGGATTTTCGGAAATATATATCCAGGTTAGTAAAAGCCTCCGTATCTCAGTGGACCCATATGTTCATAAGAGGAAACCAGGGTTGTTTCTTTGCTTCCATGTGCTTGCTCTAAATGACCTAGCGGCCTATTATAATTTTTGGGATACGAACTCTACATTCATCTTCTTATGTTTAGTATGTGATAATGCGCAGGAGGCTAAACAAGCTGTTGAATTGATTGGGAAGTGGGAAACAATTGATGTGGCTGATGCATTAGAGCTTCTCTCACCAGATTTTAAAAGCGATGAAGTAAGCTATCTAGGCACTTTTGTCCGTGCTTCTGTTTCTTAGATGTCTGTGTGAGGTTGTTGTAGTATCATTGTTTTGTTTATAGCAAGCCTTTTGTTTTTTAACTTCCTTCTGTTGAGTTAATTACCTGTTAATAATTATGCTGGTATGACAACCAGAAAGACACGTCTTCTTTTTTCAACTCTGTTTATTCACTTTTGCCATCAGTGACACATACTTGTCTCATACATAATGCGTCTGCTCTGGTGCAATAGAGATACCGTCCGGCTTTTCTCCCTTGTATGACATATTTCTATTGTTCGCCTGTTCCATGTTTTGGATTGGCATGGTATAGGAAAATATTTGCTATCTGCCGATTTTTTACTCTATAGACAGCCGCCAGTTTGAGGACTGTCAGCTTATGGTGGCATCATCCATCCGGTTCACCAAGGGTGTGTTGAGTGTCTATGTTAGGTTGGTTGATGGCACCATCAACCACCTGGCCCATCAACCACCTGGCTAGTTTGTGTTTGGTTGGAGGGATGAAAAGTGGCTGGGGATAGCCATATTTGTGTTTGGTTTGAGGGATGAGCGGTGGATGGGGTGTTATCGTCCCTTTGTTGAGATGGTAAGAATGCCCTATAACATGCGATTTTTGGAACATAGATCAATCAAATATGATGTGAATAATGATTATTTCAGTAATTGCAATAAATTTTGACATCATATCCTAACAGAACATATGAACAACAAAAGTCGCAGTATAGTGGTTCAACAATATATACTTAATATTACTTAGCCAAATTGCAACAGTACATGATATGTTCAACATGTCATATCAACATAAGAGTAGTAGTTAAAATCTGTAAGTTATACAACCAATAACTCAATGGTTGACATCAAAAGCAAGTATACAAAATTGTTCAGTGTTTTGGCTGACATCAATAGCACAAGTCAAACTTGACATAAGCAATCAGTCTTTTTCATGTTCCCAAGATCATCGGCTTCAGGACAGGTTTTCTTCACATACCTAGCAACCCAAACCATCTTTTGAGAATCCTCCAACACTTTGGACACAGTTGCTGAATGAGGATTCTCAACGAAGTATGTGTTAGAAATAAGCAACTTGTATTCCACGGGGCAAAATGCCACAATATATAGTACATGTACATGTGTCAATATGCAGGGAAACCCCTATCTAATAGGGAAACTACAATATACATTTATCTCTCTAACAATAGGCAGTGTAATGGTAAAGCCACTCCAAAATGTGGGAGTGTTTTCATTGTGAGAGTAATCCTTGCATGGGAGTTAATCTAGAATGTTCTAGTAGTATTACTCATATGTCAGCCTTAGGCAGTAAGCTAGAATAGAAATATGTAGAAGGTTGTACAACTTTTGTCATCCTGGTTAGCAGTAGAAGGTTGTAGAAAGCTAGCTACAGAAAGCTAGCTGTAGATAGTTGTAGAAGGTTGTAGAAGGTTTGTAGCAACCGACTTTGTACTCCTATAAATAGCACTGTGCAATACAAGCTGCTGTAGCTTATGCAGCATACAAGCAAACACCTTCCCACATAGCTAACTCTAACATTTGGTATCAGAGCCAAGGTAGGAGAGGTTCAGCCACAGTTAGGAGAGGATCAGCCCAGTGAGGAGAGGATCCTGAGAGATGTCTGCTCAAGGTCAGCACGGTGCTGCCGCAGTCCGTCTCAGCAGCCGCGGCGCCATTCCCCTTCACCACCACCGAGACGACCGCGCCACCGTGACGCTGGAAGGCGCGAGGTCGTTGTCGAGCGTGTCGTGAAGGAAGTTGGCGGCGGCAATTACCCCACGTTGACGCGTACAAACTACACCGAATGGAGCCTCCTCATGAAGGTGAAGCTGCAGGCTCGGGGCATCTGGGATGCAATCGAGCTCGGCGCCGACGATTTCCAGGAAGATCGAATGGCGCTGGAGGCCATCCTACAAGCTGTGCCACCAGAAATGGTGCCCGGCCTGGCTGTCAAGCGGACAACGAAGGAGGCGTGGGAGGCGATCCGAGCCATGCGTGTTGGTTCAGACCGCGTGCGGAAGGGCAAGGTGCAGCAGCTGAAGAAGGAATTTGAGATGATCTCGTTCCGCGACGGGGAGTCCGTTGACGATTTCGCGTTGCGCCTCACCAACCTCGTCACAAGCCTCGCCACGCTCGGAGCACCTATCGACGAAACTCAAGTCGTCGAGAAATTCTTGCGAGTTGTGCCGCCTAGGCTGTCGCAGATAGCCCTTGCAATCGAGACCCTCCTTGACACTTCTGATATGTCGTTGGAGGAGGTCACCGGTCGGCTGAAGGCAGCAGAGGACCGTCTCGAGTCGCCGGAGCCGCTTAGAAACTTTTATCAAAAGCTGTGCTGGTTACTCTGTCATTACATATATCATGGGTGTTGGAGACAGGTCGGTACTTTCTCGTTTTAAGTACCTGTTGGAATTAGGATAGCTAACATCTTTTGCTTACAAATAAAATGCGGAAGCATTTCTTTCATTTTGCTCTATTTTCAGCAATCTTTAACTGTCAATCATGTAGTGCTGCATGTTCGAGACCATTCATTTTGCTTGGAGCACCCATTTCATTTTTATTTTTCCTGCTAATATTGCGCAGTTCGATGTTTACAATTTCTGCCCAGTAGTTTGCCAAGAATATTACTTCATTCGTGGAACTCTGTCTATTGCCAGGACATTTTCTAAAGCAATTTTCGTCAATAGAAAGGGTCTTGTTGGCTGACATTATCGTCCAGTTTTGTATGCCCTTTCGTCTGTATAGTTGAGTCGATTGATCCAAATATATGCAATTTCTCAGGAATAACAGATGGCTGATTTTCCCTCCCTCTATATTTCTCTCTAGGCATCTAGATAATCTTCTTCTAAGAGATGACGGGTGCCTTTTCCACGTGGATTTTGCTTTTATTCTGGGTCGAGATCCAAAGCCATTTCCACCTCCGATGAAACTATGCAAAGAAATGGTCGAGGCCATGGGTGGCGCAGAAAGGTAATTCATTGATTGGTTCTGATCTTGCTTGAACTATATCGCTGCTTTACTTACTCACAGCTCTTGCAATCACTGTAACTTGCTTTCACACTTCAGCCAATACTACACGAGATTCAAGTCCTACTGCTGCGAAGCATACAACATCTTAAGGAACAACAGCAGCCTTATATTGAACCTCTTCAAATTGATGGAAAGATCAAACATTCCAGACATCTCCTCGGACGAAAATGGAACCCTAAAGGTAATCTAGCTGGTTTACGAGGCTGTGGAATATTTACAAAGAGCTGAGCAACTTACGATCGCATATTGTTTCCCCCTTTGTATTTTGCGCATTCATCAGCTTCAGGAGAAATTCCGGTTGGATCTGGATGATGAGGAGGCTATACATTTCTTCCAGGCTCTTATCAACGAGAGCGTCAGCGCTTTGTTCCCTCAGATGGTCGAGACCATCCATAGATGGGCCCAGTATTGGCGATGACCGGATCTCTTTATCTGTACAGGGTGAGTTTGGTAATGTTTGCCTGTTGACATGATATTATTATCATACAATATATGCTCTTGCAATGACCGCTGGTGATCTCCTTATTTTCTTCTGTTAATCTTCACCAATTGCAGAAGACTATTGGCACATAACAACGGATGTCTAACCCTACCGAAACCCTGGTGGACTGGTCGCTCCTCGCCAAAGCTCGTGCTCCTAAAGGTCGCCGCCAAGGTGCTGCTTCTGGTCTTGCTCACTTCTGATTGGCTGTGTTGTTTTTGACGGAAAAGGCAGTCGAGCCTGCTTTTCATTTCAATTAGAAGAGTGTACAGAGTACAAGGTAACCAAAAAAGAAAAACAAAGAAAGCTAACTAAAGGGGAACAAAGACTGCAGCAAAGAGCTGCAGACCAAAAAATAGAAAGCCAGCTACTTAGTCAGGTTCCCTGGGTCTTAATAACAGGTCTGCAGCACCTGTTCTTCCAGCGTCTCTCCAGCATCTAGCCTCATCGATAATGATGGCTGTGTTGTGTGTTGTGGTGTAGATAACTCTCTGCCTTTCAATATATTGAGACACAAGCTTTTGCGTTTCTCGAAGAATAAAACACACATAACAACATATGTGAAGTAGAGACCGTAAATGTTTATCTCCACCTAGTTTATTCTCCCTATATTCTCTCCTTTTGCACTATAAAAAGCTGTGATTCTGTTCAAAATGATCATGCTTGTTCACCATGCTATCACATTTAACTGTTTGTGCAGAACTGTATGCAACCTTATGTGCCCTATTCGCTATCCAGGCTGTACCAGTCTGTTTCTCTTGTAAAGAAAACATATGTATATAATTTAGCACCAAATCTTACAAGTGCCATGCACTGTAAACATTGATGTCAGATATTTTCACACCATTTAAGAGTGGAAAGGGGGCAGAGGGAATATACATGTCTAGGAGATGCAGGTGTGTACGTGGAACCCTGATGCCTTCAAATAGTTCTAACTTATCGACTCCGGTCTGTGCATATGTTTGCATCTAACTTGGCTTGTGTGTAAATTTGCGTTCAGAAGACTATCTTACTGACTCCAAAGCGCAAATTTGTGAATATTTTTGTATCTAACTTGGCCTGTGTGTATAATGGAATTTTTTATTTATCTGAGAAACACCTGTGACTATTCATACTTGCAGTAATTACGGCTACAGATTATCTGAAAAAAAACCAAGTGTTACTGGAGTGCTTGATAAGCTTGGGGTAAGTAATGCTAATGGAAAGATCATTTGCGCTGTCCGCTGAATTCCAAATGACGTACAGATAATGTTGAATTCCAACTGACATACAGATAATGTTACGTTGAGCATTGATACGGTCACCCAGAGAAGAGCCGCTCCGGATATTTGGATATGGTGTAGTCTTGGTTTTGACCCATCTTGTCTACTCCTGGGTAAAAAAAATACGTTTACCTATATAACAAAGGTTCACATATTTTGAGAAAATATTCATGAAGGTTGAAAAATTGTTCACTTGGTTAAAAAAGGTTCACATATTCGATCTTTCGTCGATGGCTCCGAGGGAAGGCGACAAGCAGAGCCCGGGACAAGCAGCGTTCGTCAAAGCGGAAGAAGATGCCAATTGCCTTTTCCAAGATGAGGCGGACGACGACCACGTCATCCAGAACCTGAACAAGATCGGCAGGATGAAGTTGTTCACGCCGGAGTGGATCGAGAGTGCCAAGAAGGACCACCGCATGAACATCGCCCTCCTTTTCAAGATACATGACGAGATCTTGGAGGACCGCAATGCCGCCGCCGCTGCTGAATCCTCAAGCTAACAAGAGCTTAGTTAGGTTGCAACCTGCAGTAAGCGGTAGTTCGTCGGTGTTCATTGCTTTTGTGGCTCTGGTTACCTTGTAGTATTGTTATTGATTCCTAGGATTTAGGATGATACGCTGCCTGCATTTTGGTAATTGTTACCTGAAGTATCTGAATAGAATAGCCTGATGCGTTTCGAGTGCGTGAAAGTATTTCTGACAGCTTGTTTGTGCTTTGTTCATCTAGGCTATTCTGATACCTGATAGCATCTATACTGCATGTATCTCTTTTTTGTTACTGTAAATGTTAAAGAAATCAGGAAATTTATCTTGTTGCATTCTGCCATCTAATGTTAGTCTGCACATGGAGAATGCATCATCTGCAGTCTGAAAGTTTTGTCCACTAATTTACATGAAGCAATGAATTAACATTGACAACACATGTACCCTTTTGCGAATGGAAAAAATTGCTATAGTGCTATTAAAAACACCATGGTTTTGCCTTTTACATTTATTTGATACACTTGTAAAGAAACATAACTCTGAAAAATGAGAACAATTACTAACTGAAATGATACATATAAATCTTATTTATTGCAAGATCATGTCTTGTACCAGCTTGTTTGTTCAATGCCAATCTGAATGGCTTGAGTCGAGATTTCCCTTTCAGCTCTGTGCTCCACTATAAGCTAGCAACAAACGCCATGTAGGCATTTCTGATTGCATGCATCTCCGCTGCTGCATCTCTTGTCAATGTCCGGTCTCGGGGCTGTTGCTTTGAGCACGATATGCCAAGCCTGAAGACAGAAACCAAACAGTCCTGGATTCTACTAGTAACATTATCATGTGGTTCACCGTGCAGCCAGATTGTTGGGTCAGCTATCTCCAAGGTTCTATCTGGAAGAGCATCCTCAGCAAACTGGCACAGACCCAATGAATCTCTGAATGTGTCGTCTGTTGGGCTCCTTCCGGTAAACATCTCAAGCAGCAATATGCCAAGACTGTAATATCACCAGGAGGTGAGACTGCAGAGCCTTCCCCGTACTCTACAATTATGCCACTTTTTTTTGTTAGCATGCAATATTTGTGAGAATATTAAAAAATGAAACTAGAAGAATTTAAGTCACCTGGAGCAACATAGCCTATGGAACCTCTAATTCCAGTGAGCATATGAGTTTTATCCCCACACTTGTGTTTTCTTGAATGATCCTTGATATGCCAAAGTCTCCAACTCGGGCGCTCATGTCGTCAGCTAGAAGGATGTTGCTTGGCTTAGATCACAATGGATTACCAATGGCTGACAGTTGTTGTGAAGATATTCTACGCGTCCACTATATTGACAGCAATCTCAAGCCTCTGGGCAAGCTGAGTGTGTTTTTGTAGTGGCTCTTGAGATTCTGGGTGAAGCCAACCATCCAAGTTACCATTGGGCATGAACTCAAAAACCAATGCCTTGAACTCTTGACCATGGTGGTTGACGCTTGAACAAGAAGTAATGATCTTTATGAGACAACGGTGTCTTATCCTTCTCATGGCCTCACATTCAACCTCAAAACTCTTGGAATACCTGGATTGACCAAGGTTAAACACCTTGACAGCCAAGTTTCTTTCCTTGGCCAAAATGCACTTGAAAACTGCACCGTAACTTCCTCTCCCGAGCAAATTATCATCTGAAAATCCATTAGTTCCTCTCAATAGTGCATGATATGAGATTCTCTCGTAATGGTCCTCAGCGATTGAATCTTGCACTATTTTCTTTCTTTGTTTGAGCTTCTTGCGAAGAAATCAAACAAGAAGAATGATGAAAGTGACAACAAGATTGCTCCAATGTTGCTAGAAAACACAAGAGGCTTTAGCATCTTTCTCTTGTTCTTGCTCAAGGGCTTGTGGAGCATGGACAACTGAAGTTGAGGTGTACCACCACACAGATCATATTCCCAGCAACTGCTATGTAGGCGATGTTTCTGAAAACACCTCCATCTGGCACCTCACCTTGCAAATTATTAAATGACACATCCAATTTGGACAATGATGTCAAATTCTGTAGAACTGACGGGATTGATCCTGACAAGTAGTTGTGTGCTAGGTACAGTTCCTGCAGGTTTCCAATACTACCAAGGGCATCAGGAATATTGCCAGAGAACTTATTCATGGTCAGGTTAAGTTTGCTGAGCCCCTTTAGATTTGTCAGTAATTGAGGTATGCTCCCCTCAAACGAATTATTGTCTAACAATAACCACTCCAACACTATGCAGTTCTGGATACTGTCGGGTATCTTGCCAGCTAACTGGTTTCCTGATAAAATCAGTTGGTTAAGATTTTCCAAACTACCAACTTCATCTGGAAGGGGTCCAGAAAGAGAATTGTACGATAAGTCCAAGTACCAAGAAAGGCCAGGCAATTTCAAAATCTCTCTTGGTATTGAACCGTTGAGTCTATAGTTTGTGGACAGATCAAGTACAAAAAGGTTCTTCAACTCCCCTAGGCTTGCTGGAATTGGTCCCTCCAAGTTGCCATAGAATGCATAAAGCCTATTCAATTGTGAAAGATTTCCTAGCGATGCCGGTATGAGTCCAGACAAGCTATTGTTGTACAAGCCTAGTCAATCAAGTTTGCTAGCTTACCAATACTCTCTGGAATCTTTCCGGATATGGAAGTATTTGCTATGGCAAGTATGTTGAGACCAACCAAATTGCCTATGTCTGTAGGAATATGCCCATAGACACTACTGTCCATTATGTATAACTTCTCGAGAGTAGCTGAGAGGTTCGTAATGTAAGCAGGTAACCGTCCTCCAAAAGAGTAGCCACCGAGTACCAAGTACCTCAGCTGGCTGCAGTTTGCCAAAGAAGTAATGAATTCCCACCCTTTTTTGTCATTCGCTTCAAGCCTATTGTGTGCCAAGTACAGATACTGGAGAGTTCCGAAACTCCCCAAACTGGGAGGCACATACCCACTAAATCTGTTGTCGTTTAGGCCAAGGAATGTGAGATAAGATAGATTGGATATTGAGGAGGGGATGGTTCCCGTAAAGTGATTCTCACCCAAGCCAAGAAACTTCATCTTGGGGAACTTGTTGCCAATAGCATCCGGAATGCTTCCGTACAACATATTTCCCGCTACGTCAAATATTTCCAGCGATGACTCGTTGTAAAGAGAAGGTGGAATCGTACCAGAGAGGTTATTGCTGTCGAGATCGAAATACCATATGCTGCGGATTCTGCCGAGCTCTGGTGAGATTGAGCCCACGAGCTGGTTAATGGAGAGATCAAGTTTTTGTAGATAGGACATATTAGCCAGTGATGCCGGGATGGGCCCTGTGAAGCTGTTGTTACTCAGCGAAAATGCTGCCAGGGACTTGAGCTTTTCACCGAGCTCAGTCGGATATGCCCGCTAAGCTTGTTGCTGTTCAATCCCAATATGATCATGCTGACACAAGAGGTCAGGTTCCCTGGGAACGGGCCAGAGAACATGTTGTCGTTCAAGTAGAGCCTCTGCAGGTGGTGTAGACGCACGAGGCTCGCGGGGATCTCCCCGTTCAGCCAGTTGAAGCTCAGGTTGAGAGTCCGCAGGAACGTGAGGTTCCCGAGGGCTGGAGAGAGTGCTCCGATGAGCTCCCTGCCATCCAATCTCAGCTCCAAAACCCGCCTGGGCCTCCGATGGCTGCATGTCACACCTTCCCAGTTGCAGAAGGGGTGCTGCTGTTCCAGGATGCCAGCGACTCGCCGCCATTTACCTGAACTTTGAAAGCAAGCAATGCTGCCTCATCGCTGGCGCTCACATCGATGATCATCAGGACGGAAACAAGTGACCATAGCAAGTTCATGACCATGACCCCTATTGCTCTGTCCCTCTGGGTTTGGTTTGGTTGCTAAGTAGCAGTTGCCTGCTCATATATAATTGGTCTGATGCTTGCCTTGTGCGTGCTGCAAGTGCTGTTCAAATATTCCAACAATGTCTAAATCACTTTATATGTATGTTCCCATTCATTTTGAAGAAATACTCTAGACTTTGTCCTGTTTTGACAACTTTGAATGATCAAAACTGCAGACTTTTCCAGAGGTGTCGACCTTCTGTTGACAATGGCTGCTAAGCAGACATTAACTATGGTAAGATGATATCGGTAATAATATTTTCCCTTTGTAGCAACAGGATTTTATCTGATTTTTTTTCTGCTCTCTTTCAAGTCCTGCAGAAAAAAAGATGGAACCATTTGTACGGTGGGGGTGATCGTCATTCTCCTGTAGAAATGGTTATCCATGCATGGCTGCATTGTCTGACAGAAAATTCACTCCATGGTTGCGATTTGGTCAATGCATACCCATCGGCACATAAACCATCCATCCTCATTGGAGTTGAGTGAATTTTTGTAACCTTATAAATCCTGTAGATGTTTACAAGGGAATGGTAATTCTGTTGTTGATGGTATCTGAAGTTCTATGCACTGACTAGCTGAATGTCCGTGCGTTACTACGGAAAATCAACCATTTACATATATTACAAAAAATTGAGATTTTTCAAAAAATGGTTGCATGAAACAAAAAAAACTTCATTGTACCTACTCTAACATGTTACTCGACATTGTGTGCCGGTGTTTTCTCCAACTGTACCAAATCCTTCCCACTGCAGATGTCTTCAAAGTTTCTATGATATAACATAAAAAATATAAAGGCAACATTTATCGATCAATATTAGCGTTACGTGTGTACTTCTTCAATCATTATAATCTCCAACTCCTTCCCCCCATTGCTATGCCAGAGCTGCATTGTCCTCTGCTCCGGAATCCCATGAGTTCATAAAAACTAATTATGCTCATCGTCTTTGTCCTAATTTAGTATGATGGTAAATATGCATGCACTGCTATGAAGTAACAAATATATATTTGGTCAAAGCGAAAGAGGCCGCAGAGGACCTTGGACCATATCCCCTCCGCTACAGTTCTAAGGGGCGATTTGTGCAACTCCTCCGTCGAATCCACCTCGCACGGCGGCGATCCGTGGGATCCCTCCGTCTCCAGCGGCTGCTCCGGCAGCGGGAGGCTGGGGAATCCCCGGATCTCGCCATGTATATAGTGTAGGGTTAGAGGGAGTGCCTGCCGGCGGCGTCTTGGAGGCGGTGGCGTCGGTGGTGGGCGTTTTGGTGTCGGCGGCTTCCTCCTCCGACGGCGTTCTCCGGAGCTCCGGCGTCAAGCTGCTGACTTCCCTGCGTGCTCGTGGTCCTCCGGGGCCGCCGTGTGCGCTTTTTCTCCCGCTGGAGTCCGGTGCGGCGGATCCAGTTGTAAAGATCGAAGCGGTTGATGATGAAGCTAGGTGATGCTGCTACCGGAGTTGGGTGGAGGCTCTCCGGAGTTCGAGGTCCGGCGACTTCCCGTCCGCAGGGAGACATCTTCTGTTCCAAGGTTTGTGGGAAGATGCAGCGGCGGCGCGCCACCGGCACGTCTTGCTCCTGGCCGGCGACATCGATTTGCAGAAGGACTTGTGTGTAATTTTCATCTTTGTTGGGTGCCTTTCTGTAATTCCCTGGCTTTAATATCATCACTGTTTCCCGCAAAAAAAAAAGTAACAAATATGTTTATCAAATAATCCTTTCATTTTGTGCATACACATCGTGAGTTTTGATATTTTGCCAGTATAACAAGTCATATGTGATAACATTTTTCTGGTGCTTCTCTGCCGGCTACAACGGTCGCGGACTCGTGGTGTACCCCCTCGACTCCCTTCTCTAAGAGCATCTCCAACAGACGCCCAAATAATGCCGCACACCCTAAATAACTGCTTTTTAGCGCGCGCGGGGCCAAAAATATCACTCCAGCAGACGCTCTATAAGTCAGCGCGCTGTAAAAACTGTCCAGCGCGCTAGACGACGCTGGACCGAAAGCTGTGTATTTGGTGCGCCAGCAAGAGCGCGCTGGATGAAACTGGACACACCCGCAAGAAGCAACTGCCGGGAAGTTTCCCCCGAAGCCTTTTTTCCTCTCCTCTCCACCGAACGAGCAGCCGGGACGAGCACGTCGCCGGCGAGGAGGAGCACGACACTCTGGCGACGAGCGAGGAGCACGGCCTCGACCCTCCTGCGGGTCGTCGCCACCGCCGCCTGGAATCGCGCCGGAATCGGCAGGGGCGAGGAGGAGCACAGCGCCGGCGAGGAGGAGCACGGCACTCCGGCGACGAGCGAGGAGCACGGCCTCGACCCTCCTCCGGGTCGCCGCTGCCGCCGCCGCCCTCGAATCGCGCCGGAATCGGCCGCCGCGAGGAGGAGCACGGCCGCCGCCCTCGAATCGCGCCCTCCTGCGGGCCGTCGCGACCTCTGCAGGTCGCCGCCGCCGCCTAGACCCTCCTGTGGGTCGCCGCCGCCCTCGAATCGTGCCGGAATTGGCCGCCGGCCTGCTCGGGGATGCACGCTGCGCGCCCGTCGATCTGAAACGCGGCGGAGGTTGGGGCTCCTCCCCAGGCGGTGCAGGGCGGAGGTCTCGGGGCCTCCGGATGGCGCGGGCGGAGGTCGGGGTCCTCCCGGCGAGGGCGCTCGGGTTCTGCCGCTCCCGTCGCCCTCCTGCTCGCCGCCGTGAACTGCTGAATCGCCGCGAACTGCTTCTCGAGGTTTGTGAGAGGAGCTCTATTTTAGGGCGTCTACTGGACGCTGCGTGCTGTAGTTTTGTGTGTTGTATTTTTGTGCGTCTGCTAAACTGATTTCGGCCACGGCGCGCTAAAAGTGCTAATTTGGCGCTGTAAAAAAAATATAGGGCGCGGAGGCATCCGGCGTCTGTTGGAGATGCTCTAAGAAAAAAACCTCAGATTTCCTTACTATTCTGTTTCCTCATAGTTTTGGGGTCCTTACAGACCTCAACGACGTCGATGGTCCCTTCGCTTTACCTTCCATCGGCATCCTCTAGTGCAGGTACTTGTCGTAGTTCTTGCCCATGCCTGCGCTACCATCGTTGCCCCGTCATCCACTAAGAACAGATGGCTTACCGACAACGCTCCTGTGAAACGGACGTACGCTCTTGGCTCTGTACCGTACTGAACATTCATATACTGAAACCTGAAAAGTAGTAGAATCCTAAAAGGAACAAAGATGCTTAAAGTGAAAGTATGAAACGTACATCTATATATCCAAATAGCTGGAAAATGATTGCATGGTTATTTCAAGTATACTGCATTTTGGCGGCTTTCAGTAAAGATTAGAATAAACCATTCTGCATAATCTATTAAACTGCTAATGTTACTGACCTGAGTTAGAGCATAAGGCATACATTCATCCGACAATGACAAAAATATTTGGTGAGATATTCCTGCATCACATAACAAATAACTTAGAATCTAGAAAATTCACTATCAAGAACGAGCAATGATTGTGTAAATAATAGCTTAGCATTATAAAACAGCCATCATCCAGCTAACAGGACAATAGAGAGATCAGAGATTGCAAAGCCGTAAACTATATGCCACTGCATTGAGATAACACCAACATCTCACATGTCGTGTCCAGAGGCAATACAAAACTAAACTCTGAGGTCATCAATAGGCAGTTGTTGCCATGTACTTGCAGTATCTCAAGTACAACCTATTCACATCAAAGCAGCACACGGGTAACGCAAAATTATTTCTGGATATGTTGGCAAACAGAAGATGTTGCTTATACAGTAGAAGAATCCGGCAAAAGCTGCTGCCCTTGTGGTTGCCCAAACTCTGCGTTCGGCCCCCTTTGGTGAGGAAGTGCCAATTTGCAGGATGCGAAGAGGCCATTTGGATTCCGATCCGCCCGAAGCCACTACCGCCGGCAAAATTTTCATTGGCCACTACAAAATACACACGATATCTCACGGAATAAATTAAAATCACCAATAGAACAAAAGAACTGAGCTTTTACAACAGTAAAAAATACAACATGGTTTTTCAACAAAATACACAACTGCAAGTCGTAGCATTGCAACGGTGCAGGTTGCTTTCAAGTCGCTTTCCTCGGTGAGCCCAGGCTAACGAACTTGTAATAAAATCCGGACTATCGGAACAAAATCTCTCGGCACATGTATATATTTTTATATTATTACAATAATCTCCACAACATTTAGCAAAAAAGTAATGCTACAAAAAAATGGTTAACAATAGTTTTTTCTGCAGATTGATTTGCAACAAAAAACATCAAAAATTTCAATAAAATTCACAAACAATTACAACCAAAAAAAACAGGGAATAAGAAAGTGGCTGAACAACAATTTTTGACGCGGATTGAGTTTGCAACAAAAAACACCAATAATTTCAACAGAAATCACAAACGATTACAACAAAAACAATATAATTGCTGCAACAAAAAAGTGTTCCACAACATAAAAAAATCAGCTGATTGCTTTGCAACAAAAGTTATCACCTAATTCAACAAAAGTCATAAACGATGGCAACCATAAAAACATTATCGTCCCTAAGAACGACTCGCAAAGAAAATGATATGCGAGTACATAAGACCCAAAAATGGTCGCTTCATATTATTTTTTTCTATTATTATTCAGATCTTTTATTGTGCCAAAATGTTCACACTAAAATTACTGGACCTGCTGGATTTGGAAAGCACCGCGTAGTAAAAACGGAAAGTTACGTACGCCGGAATACGCTGTTCTGTTTCCATTTCCGTTTCCGCTTCGCGAAATTCCATATTTTCATTTCGTTTCTGTTTTTCCGCGGAAAAGTCGGAAAGTTTCCGTTCCGTTTTCATCCGTATGCACAACTATGCTCGAGCGAGTCCGAGCGACCTATCGCTGCGCGCGATAGGTGATAGGTCCCTCTAACATAAGCATTTTTGTTGCTGAAAGGCGCAAAGACGTGCAATCCAGTTAGTCAGGCACATGGTTGTGTTTGGATGAAGGTCCGTCCAGCAGTTTCAGAATGACAGAAGCCCGAGGACACTTCCTCCTGAGTTTGGACTTCCAGCAACATCTTCTCTAGACGCGTTCAGCTTATTTGGCGTTCTTCGAGGGGCCAACTGTATGGCCTTTTTGTGATTCAATCTAGCAGCCGCGTGCTCCTCTCAAATTCAATCTCTTTGCAGTGGAAATCCTTGAGCGTGGGCTCACCGATGATGCTGCCTTTCCAACTTTGCTGCTAGGAGGTTGGGTCTTGGGACCATTGATCGGTTACTCCGCAGTGTGTGGGAGCAGGGCGAGTTAGATTGATTTCGATTGATCACAATGCTAGGGTACAAGTGTTAGAGATCACAATGCTAGGGTATTCTGGAACGTGTCCAATCCCCAGCCTCATCCTCGACGCGATCATGGATGAAGCTAAGAAGTGGAAGATCATATAATTGCTCAAAGAGTGGAACTGTGTTGTCTTGTTTCTTTCGACGTGGACCTCCACTGTTGCCACAAAAGAAAAGCCCGTTATCAAACTAGACTAAAATAGCTTTTGACTCTGTGTCATGAGATCTTTTACGCCCAATTCTCGTGCACCGTGACTTTCCACCTCGGCCACAAAAGAAAATCCCTAACCATCGTTACCAAACTAGACTTCAAATAAGGTCTTGACTCTGTGTCATGAGATTCTCTGCTCACAATTCTCGCGCACGCGCACCATGCCTTTCCACCTCGTCCACAAAAGAAAAGCCCCAAACATCATTATCAAACTAGACTTCAAAAAAGCTTTTGACTCTGTCACGAGATTCTCTACTCACATTTCTCGTGCACCGTGGCTTTCCACCTCTAGTGAAACTGTGCAAAGAAATGGTCGACGCCATCTAGATAATCTTCTTCTAAGAGATGACGGGTGCCTTTTCCACGTGGATTTTGCTTTTATTCTGGGTCGAGATCCAAAGCCATTTCCACCTCCGATGAAACTATGCAAAGAAATGGTCGAGGCCATGGGTGGCGCAGAAAGGTAATTCATTGATTGGTTCTGATCTTGCTTGAACTATATCGCTGCTTTACTTGGTCACAGCTCTTGCAACCACTGTAACTTGCTTTCACACTTCAGCCAATACTACACGAGATTCAAGTCCTACTGCTGCGAAGCATACAACATCTTTTTTTAGATAAAAGGCTATAAAGCCCAGCTTTAAATTAATAAAGCCAACCGGCCACACATTACAAGGTGTTGAGGAGATCCTCTTACAAAGCAGAGAAAGAGCAAGCTAAAAGAAAGGCTACACTACGCCGAGCACCAGATCCTTGCGTAAAACGGCCAGCCAAGAGGCGAGATCGGACCACTAGCGAAGAGATCACCACATCGAGCACAAAACTTGCTAACGGAGAGGAAAGCAGGAGACGAAAGCCAAAGCCTCCAATGGACGACGAGCACGAAGGAGGGGAAGCCAAGCAACACCACGCCGAGCGGAGGCTGCACCATCGACACCGGCGAGGACCGAACCTTGCGTAAAACGGCCAGCCACCCGAAGGGCAGGAACGGACCACCGTGCCTGTAGGATATGCCTCTCCAAAGCATATGAACAAGACAACATCACTTCAAATCGTCGAACACAAAAAGGCCTCAACTTTGCACTCAGACAACCAAGCCAGGGCACGGAGGCCCTTGCTCCACGACGGTGCCTCCAAGGAGGTCACGACGCAGTAGCGCCGCCACCGTCGGGTCAGAAGACCAGGGTTTTCACCCGGAGCATAGACGAGGGAGGTGGGGTGGAACCACAGTGTCACCCCCAAGAGGGGAAGCGGCGCCCACGGGCGTCGCCGACACAGGCGTCAACCGACGGCTTGAGCTTTCGCTCGGCCCATCACCCAACTGCCCATCGTCAAGGGCCACTGGCACCAACCCCCACCACGAAGGGCAAGGGACAACAAAGCTGAAACAGAGCCTCCAGATCATCATCTGGGCAAGGAACGACGCCCCTCGTCGGACCTCGCCAGGAGCTCCAAAAGTCGACATTCACGCTGCCCTCACAACCAAAGAACGCGACCAACACCAGCACCACGAGTCTTGCCGGCAAGCCACCCGTGTGCCCTGCCGTCCAGAGCCGCCGCTCTGGCGTCCGAGAAAACCAACCTCACCCGCAAGACAACGAGCCACGAGAGCGCAACTGGCCACCCTGCTGCCGCCCTCATGCTTCACCGCGCACCAGCGTCCTGCCTCCCATGGCAACCAACAACCAAACCCTAGGTGGACTGGATCAATCAGAAGCTCTAAAAATAAGCACGGGAACAATGGATCTCTGGCCTGGCTGCTGACCCGAAGCAGCCAAGGAGGCCAAACAGGCACGGGGACCCTACCCCGGTCTGCCGCCCCAGATCTTGATGGAGGAGACGACCAGCAGCGCACCGCGCCCGCCGTCGTCCGCGAGACGCGCACCCGCACACGCCTGGCAGCAAGGACACGCAAGCTCCAAGCTGACCACCATCGATCCAAAAAAGAAGCTTCAGATCTGAAGGACCACCGACCGGCCTGGGAACCAGAGAGCACACGAGAGGGAGCTGCAGCACAGGAGGAAGGAGATGGGAGGGAGCCTCGCCGCCGCCGCGGGCCGGCCGGCGGCCGCCGGCGACGACGGCGGGGACGCCGGGATCTAGCGGGAGGAGTTTGGTGGAGGACGGGGAGTCGCCTCGCGAGTCGCGAGAGCGACCCACGAGACGAAGGGGTCGTTGTTTGACTTCCATCAGCATACAACATCTTAAGGAACAACAGCAGCCTTATATTGAACCTCTTCAAATTGATGGAAAGATCAAACATTCCAGACATCTCCTCGGACGAAAATGGAACCCTAAAGGAAATCTAGCTGGTTTACGAGGCTGTGGAATATTTACAAAGAGCTGAGCAACTTACGATCGCATATTGTTTCCCCCTTTGTATTTTGCGCATTCATCAGCTTCAGGGGAAATTCCGGTTGGATCTGGATGACGAGGAGGCTATACATTTCTTCCAGGCTCTTATCAACGAGGACGTCAGCGCTTTGTTCCCTCAGATGGTCGAGACCATCCATAGATGGGCTCAGTATTGGCGATGACCGGATCTCTTTATCTGTACAGGGTAAGTTTGGTAATGTTTGCCTGTTGACATGATATTATTTCATATAATATATGCTAGCTCTTGCAATGACCACTGGTGATCTCCTTTGTTTTTTTTTTTCTGTTAATCTTCACCAAATTTTTTTTTTGCGAAACACAGTACAACGCAGACGCTCACATACACATGCACACACTCACCCCTATGAACGCACGCACGCAAACCCTACCCCTATGAGCACCTCCGAAAGACTGAGCCGGCGGTCGGGTCTTGAGATTGACGAAGTCACCACAGGCGCCTCGCTGTCGACGGGAACGTCGCCTCCCACTGAAGAATATTCCGCCTAAATGAGAAACACCAATGTCAAATCTAGGATTTGAACTCCGGTGGGCTGAGTGTACAACCACCCTCCTAACCATCTTGCCACAGGCAAGTTCTCAATCTTCACCAATTGCAGAAGACTACTGACACATAACAACCGATATCTAACCCTACCGAAACCCTGGCGTGCTGTTTGGCTGTGTTGTGTGTTGCGTTGTAAATAACTCTCCGCCTTTTCAATATATTGAGACACAAGCTTTGCGCTTTCTCAAAGAAAAAAAGAACATAACAACGGATGTGAAGTAGAGACCATAAATGTGTATCTCCACCCAGTAGGATATCCCCCCTATATTCTCTCCTTTTTGCACCATAAAAAGCTGTTCTGTTCAAAAGGATCATGCTTGTTCACCATGCTATCACATTTAACTGTTTGTGCAAAACTGTATGTAATCTTATGTGCCCTATTCTGTTGTGTTTGTGTCAAATATTGTGTACGTGTTGGGTTAGGTTTGGACTTGGAGTTGTATTATGTGTGGATATGATACGAGTAGTATCAGAGTCGAACTCTTATAGCCTGGGCCTCCCATATAATGAGGGGAGCACCACACGTGTAACCCATGACGACTTGATAGCAACAGGCACACAAGGGGAGCCGACGGCTTGTGCCGGCGCCTAGGACGGCCAGGTGTTGCGGTATCAATGGGGAGGAGCGCCCGTAGTCATGCCCCGCAGATGTAGGCGAGTTCGCCGAACTGCGTTAACAAATCTCGGTGTCGTCATCGTGCTGTAATTGCTTCGTGTTCTCGGTAGATCAATTTTGCGCCTATGACGGTAACAATTGGTATCAGAGCAATGTTGAAGGCTACGGAATTTGATCTAGAGGAGGTGGACGGGAGACGATCGTTGTTGCGGAAGGTGTTCTTATGTACGTGCAACGCCAGATCGGGATCGCGATCAGCAAGCGGCAAATCGGGCGAATCGATTGGTATTGGCGGCAGCACGCGTGGAGGACGCCATGGAGCAGCACGATCGAAGCGCAGTCCACGTCGAAGCAATTGGAAGCAGCGAGTATGTAGTGCGGCAGATCAGATCAATCCGTTCAGCGGTGGCGGGCGGACAGCAAAGCGCGGCAGAGCCTAGGGCAAGCGGCCCAGACGGCATGTTGTGGACTCGGCGAGTTGCAGGCTTGCTACGCAGTAGATCGATCGAGATGGATGCAGGCAGCGTCACGTGCGTGTTGACCGGGCAGCGCTGGAAGGAGAGGTCCATGCACGAGCTGGCCCATGAAGGGACGCACGGCCGAGGCTTGGCCTCGAGTGGGAGCAGCCTGGCTGTACTGCAGGAGCTATGAGATTTGTTTGGCATCAAAAGCGTCACGTATGTGCAGTATTTTTCATCGGAAGCAAAGGAAAAGAAAACTGATTGGCTAGGAGCTTTGGGGCACGTGGGCGTGAGAAGGATGCATGCTACTAGCAGATCCTTTCTTTTGGGTACGTGCATATGAAGGTTGTATGTTTGTTTTGGTTTCTTTGCTTGGTACACATCAGTGTACGGGATGGAAGCGGTGCACGAAAGACAGACGCTGAGTCGCAGGTTCACAGGAAGATTGACAAGGTTTGGTCAATGTTATTTGATCCGAGCGTTGTATGGGCGACGCTCGATGATGTAGCATGGGGCCAAGTTGATCAAGATGGACTGGATGCGGCGAGCGACGACGTGCTGGAGCGTGTCGTGAGGATCATGCATACACAGGGTGCCGGACAGTGCACGGAAGGTGGACTGGGCACAGGGTGGAGCATGGGTGCAGTCGGATATGTTCGGCTGGGTCGGACTGGACAGTCTGACAGATCGACGGGATGTCGGTCGGACAGAAGATGGTGAAGATCGGCGACAACGACGTAAGAGCGTGAGGGCTGATGGTGTCCGAATTCTGTGGCGTGGCAACACGCGGCGCATGGTTATGCGTGCTTCGACATGCGATGGCGCGGGGTCAATTCAAGATGGAGCGCTTATGGGATCTTGAGGTAGACGGGGCGCGGGGTGGACTGATCATCTACCATGGAGTCATGTTGAAGGTGGAGCTGGAATCTTTGGCGGAGATTTCACTCGGCTGATGGAGGGGCTACGGCGTAAGCTAGCGGAGAGTCGAAGCCTAATCAGCGGAAGGCGACATGCACGTGGTCTGGACTGGAGCTCAGGTTCTGGAGAGATGCGTGGAACTCGGCATCGGTCGGGTATGACTGATGGTTGTTTGCAGTGGGGCCTGAGGTGGTGTGGGTTAGCGACCCGGTAGATCTTGGCCAAGATTGCAGATGCTCGACGCGGTAATAGCGGCGAGGCGTGTGGTAAGCACGGGACACGGCGACTGACCAGGGCACAGGTGGTCAGACATGTGGTCAGATAGGTGTGCAGGGGTGCTGAAGCAGTGTTGGCGAGTATCGGATTCAAGTTGGTGACTGGGTCTATGGAGATTGATGCATCAGATGATAGACAAGAGTCTGCCATAGGGAATCTGAGAAAGTGTTGGAGAGTCTTAAATGTCGGAAGCGTGGAGAGTACATGGCCGTATATTCTGTGATTTTCAGTGCACGTGGCAAAGTGTGGGTGACTAGACACGGAAGGGGGCGGAGTACTATAGCTGTGGGACATGTAGAAGACTATTCAGGATGAGACGACTGTGAATTTGACTCAAGGTGACTAAAAGGCGATAGTGAAGTTTCTTCAAGTTGAAAGCATTTTTTACGCAGACCACTGGTCGGTGTGTGATGGTGTTGAACGGGAAGAAGGGACTACAGTTGCAGGTGGAGTCACATGGAGTCTAGGAGTAGCAGTGGAACTCATGAAAGACAACTCAAGTCCGGAGTACATGGAGGTTTGACGCATTGACGAATTCAAGGTGGTGGACAATATTCGCCAAGGTGGAGTTTGTTCTGTTTGTGTCAAATATTGTGTACGTGTTGGGTTAGGTTTGGACTTAGAGTTGTATTAGGTGTGGATAGGATACGAGTAGTATCAGAGTCGAACTCTTGTAGCCTGGGCCTCCCATATAATGAGGGAGCACCACACGTGTAACCCATGACGACTTGATAGCAACAGGCACGCAAGGGGAGCCGGCGGCTTGTGCCGGCACCTAGGGCGGCCAAGTGTTGCGGTATCAATGGGGAGGAGCGCCCGTAGTCATGCCCCGCAGATGTATGCGAGTTCACCGAACTGCGTTAACAAATCTCGGTGTCGTCATCGTGCTGTGATTGCTTCGTGTTCTCGGTAGATCAATTTTGTATCTATGACGGTAACATATTCGCTATCCAGGCTGTGCCAGTCTGTTCCTCTTGTACAAAAAACATATGGTCATAATTTAGCACCAAATCTTACCTATATCATTGTAAACATTGATGTCCAATATTTTCACAACATTTCAGAGTGGAAAGGGGGCAGAGGGAATACATATCTAGGAGATGCAAAGTGTGTACGTGGAACCTTGATGCCATGAGGAAACTCACGCTGACCATCCATTTACTTTCTCTTCCAATAGTTCTAACTTATGGACTCTGGTCTGTGCATATGTTTGCATGTAACTCGGCTTGTGTGTAAATTTGTGTTCAGAAGACTATCTTACTAACTCTAAAGCGCAAAAATATTGTTCACTTGGTTCGAAAAAATGTTAATGTGATTCGAAGTAATGTTCCTGGGTTTAGTCCAATAACAAAAAACCCAAAGAGGCAAAAATAAGATAAATAAATAAATTTTGTTCACGTGTTATCCAGGAAAAACATAAAATAAAACAAGAAAGAAAAAAAATACCCGACATGTGGGCCGGCCCATGTGGAGGAATCGTGCGGGCGAGTCGGTGGATCGACTCGCTACAGGCGAGATATAAGGCGACCATGCGTCAGTTGCTCGGGTGTTGGATGTTGGAAGGAGGCCCAAAGGAATCCTTGACGGAGTCCAACTTTTTAGAGCGAAATTCCCCAATCCAGCTTCGATCGATGGCTCCGAGGTAAGGCGAGAAGCAGTGCCCGGGACCGGCGGCGTCCGGCAAAGCGGAAGAAGACTCTTCTTCTCCGGAAGGCGGAACATATGACAGAGGTCAATGACGTCGATGGCAATTGCCTTTTCCAAGATGAAGCGGACGACGACCACGTCATCCAGAACCTGAACAAGATGGGCATGATGAAGCTGTTCATGCCAGAGTGAATCGAGAATGCCAAGAAGGAGCACCACATACACACCGCCCTTCTTTTCAAGATACATGACGAGATCTTGGAAAACCGCAATGCTGCCGAATCCTCAAGATAACAAGAGCCTAGTTTGCATCTGCTTTCATTGTTCCAGTGTTATCTACTCCCTAATTAATTACCTATCTCGGCGTCCAAGTTAAAACCAGTTTCGAGCGTGTGACAGTCTTTCTAACAGCTTGTTCGTGCTGTGTGCATCTATGCTGTTCTGATATCTGATATCATTATCTAGTGTATCGATTTGCTATTACTGAATATGTTAAAGAAATCAGGAGATCTCTGTTCCTGTTGCATGCCTCCATCTAATGTTTGTCTACACATGGAGAAAAATCATCTGCACTCTGAAATTTGTGTCCACTAATTTACTTGAAGCAATGAATTAACGTTGCCAGCATATGTGCCCTTTTGCGAATGGAGGAACATGCTATAGTGCTATTACAGAACACCATGGTTTTGCCTTTTACATTTATTTGATTCGCTTGTAAAGAAACAGATCTCTGAGAAATGAGAACAAGTACTAACTGAAATGATACATGCAAATTCTATCTATTGCAGGATCATGTCTTATACCAGCTTGTTTGCTCAATGACGATCTGAATGGCTTGAGTCGAGGTTTCACTTTCAGCTCTGTGCTCCACTATAAGCTAGCAACAAACGCGATGTAGGCATCTCTGATTGCATGCATCTCTGCCGCTGCATCCCTTGTCAATGTCCGTTCTCGAGGCTGCTGCTTTGAGCAGGATATGCCAAGCCTCAAGACTGAAATCAAGCACTCCTGGATTCTACTAGTAACATTATCATGTGGTTCTCTGTGAAGCCAGATTGTTGGGTCAGCTATCTCCAAGGTTCTATCTGGAAGGGCATCCTCAACAAACTTGTGCAGACCCAGTGAATCTCTAAAAATGTTTTCTGTTGGGCTCCTTCCAGTAAACATCTCGAGCAGCAATATTCCAAGACTGTATATATCACCAGGCGGTGAGACTGCAGAGCCTTCTCCATGTTAGAATTAGTTACGTAGTATGTATTGGATACGTACATGTACTGGACCTGGAGTCCAACTCCTCTGTATCGCTAGCACCGCAAAGTGCGCTTATAAATAGAAGGCACGAGGGACTCGGGGATTATCCGAGTAGACCCTAATCTCTACCTGATCGTTCGTTTTACATGGTATCAGGCCGGCTCTTCCGCCGACGAAACTGATCGCTGCAGCTCCCGAAGCCCATCCCCGCCGCCGCGAGTTCCGATCACCCGAGCACCATGGCCTCCTCGTCCAGCAGCCCGGTGATCAACCTCGGCGCACCGCTGTCTAACAAGCTGACGCGGAAGAACTATACCCTGTGGCGTGCCCAAGTTCTGCCGCCGATTCGTGGAGCTCGTCTTGTCGGACTACTTGATGGCTCCGATGCTGCTCCATCAGAGACAATCGAAGCCGCACCAGGCGAGAAAGCTACAGAGACAGCACCCAAGCAGGTGCCCAATCCTGACTACGATTCATGGATCTCACGAGATCAGATCGTGTTCGGGTATCTCCTCCAATCGATCTCCCCCGAGGTCCAAGCTCATGTCCATCGGCTTGAGCATGCCGCCGAGTTATGGAAGGCAGTCGAGGAGATGTTCGCCTCTCAAAGCCAAGCCAAGGTCACGAACCTGCGCATTGCTCTGGCGAACACGAAGAAGAACAATGACTCAATGGAGACGTTCCTCACCAAACTTCAAGGGATCGTCGATGAACTTGCTACAGCAGGATGCCCCATCTCTGACCGAGAGCACGTCTCTTTTGTCCTGGCCGGTCTTGGCTCCGGCTATGATGCTCTCGTCGCAGCCCTGGGGGTGGTGACCACTCCCATCTCGCTTAGCTCCCTGTATGCGCAGTTGGATGCATATGATCAGCGTCAACAGATGCTGCACGGCGCGGCAAGTGCGGAGTTTGAGACCTCTGCCAACGCCGCCTCGCGCCAACGCCCACCGAACAACTACAACAACTTCAACAAGTCACGTGGTGATCACTATGACGGCCGTCGTGATGATCGCAGAAACGACTACCGTGATGATCGCAGAAACGACTACCGTGATGATCGCATGCCTCGCCAAGGCCGCGGTGGTGGTCGAGCGCCTCAAGGAGGGGGGCGCGGACGTGGCCGTGGTCGTCGCCGTACCACGCCGTGGGTCGATGTGACCTGCCAAATCTGCAACAAGGAGGGTCACAGTGCTAAGGATTGCTGGTGGCGGCCCAAGAACGATGATGATGATTCATATGGCGACAAGGAGGCCCGAGTTGCTTCCTATGGGGTGGACACCAATTGGTACCCCGACACCGGTGCGACGCACCATATCACTAGCGAACTCAATAATCTGACGGTTCGCGACGCGTACCAGGGACGTGACAGGGTCAACACAGCTAATGGGCAAGGTATGAATATTTCCCATGTTGGTAATTCAATTGTTCGTCACCCTGTTCAAAATTTCCATCTTCGCAATATTTTGCATGTCCCCACTGCGTCCAAAAACTTGTTATCTGTTCATCGTTTCACATATGATAATGGCGTTTTCATAGAATTTCATCCCTTCTTCTTCTTGATTAAGGACCAGGTCACGCAGAAAATAATTCATAGAGGACGTTGTGTTGGCGGGCTTTATCCACTTATTTCGTCGTCATCTTCATCCCAATATCCGAAGCATGCCTTCTCCGCCACCAAGCCGTCGCAAGAAAAGTGGCATAGTCGTCTTGGACATCCTGCTTTCGCCACTGTTAGGCAAATTATTAGCAAGAATAGACTTCCTTTTAGTAGAGATTCCCGTTTAGAGTCAATTTGTGATCCCTGTCAGCAGGCTAAAAGTCATCAGCTACCATACCCCATATCCACCAGTGTATCTACAACCCCCCTTCAATTGATATTTTCGGATGTATGGGGTCCTGCACCTACTTCTGTTGGTCGCCATGATTATTATGTAAGCTTTATTGATGATTATAGCAAGTTTACTTGGATATATTTGCTTAAAAAAAATCCGATGTCTTTTCTGCCTTTGTGAACTTTCAAAAACTTGTTGAGCGTAAGCTTGACAAGAAAATCCTTACTGTTCAGTCTGACTGGGGAGGAGAGTATGTCAAGTTGAATACTTTCTTTCAATCACAGGGAATCTCACATCATGTCTCCTGCCCTCACGCCCACCAACAAAATGGTTCTGCTGAGAGAAAGCATCGCCATATCGTCGAAGTAGGACTAGCTCTTCTTGCTCATGCTCACATGCCTCTAAAATTCTGGGATGAAGCCTTTCTTACCGCCACATATCTCATTAACATGCTTCCAAGCAAAGTGATTAAAAATGATACACCTGTTCATCGCCTCTTGGGAACTCGGCCAGATTATTCCTCTCTTCGCGTGTTTGGCTGTGCATGTTGGCCTAATCTTCGCCCCTATAACAAACATAAACTTGCTTTCCGGTCCAAGCAATGTGTTTTCTTAGGATATAGTCCTCGCCACAAAGGGGTTAAATGTCTCGAGGTTGCTACGGGTCGTGTTTATATTTCTCGAGATGTTGTATTTGATGAGGCCGTGTTTCCCTTTCAAAAACTCCATCCTAATGCGGGTGCTCTTCTCCGAAAAGAAATACTTTTGCTTGATCCATCTCTTCAAAATTTTGTGCAAGGTGATGAACATATTGATGATTTACACATGGTAAATACTCATGCTACTAACCCAATTGGTAGACCTGTTTGTGTAGTTCCACAGGTTGATTCCAGCCCTGCCGGTGAAAATTCGGGTCAAAACAGTGTACAAAACAGCCAAAGTGGCTCAGAAATTCAGTCATCAGAAGAAGACGAAAGTTCAGAACACGAGGATGAATCTTTCTCGGGATCGGCGCCCTTGGATCAGTCGCCGCCCAGTCTCAATGCGCCTGGCTCTGGCGCGTCCGACCGCAGCAGTGCGGCGCGCACGGTCTCACCTGCCTCGACGGGATCCTCTACACCCGCCCATCCCGCTACCCGCTCCAGCGCCGCGCAGTCCACCATACCGACGGCCACAGGATCTGCTGCGGCCTCGCCACGGTCCCCGTCCGCGCCAGCGTCCCCGACAGCGACCAGCGAGTCTGGTGCGCCTGTCAGCCCCGTGCGGACCGGATCTTCTGCGCCATCCGCACCTGTTGCTCCTGCTGCGGGTCAACCTTCCCGTGCAGCTACACGTGCCTCCAAAGGAATTCACAAACCAAGAAAATATACCGACGGTACTGTTCGATGGTGCCTTTCGACTGTGGCTAATGAGCCAGCAAATTTACAAGATGCTATGGACAATGTAAATTGGAAGGCGGCTATGGATGAGGAGTATGACGCTCTCATTAAGAATCAAACCTGGAGGTTAGTTCCTCCCCGACAAGGTACAAATATAATTGATTGTCGCTGGATTTATAAGATAAAGAAGAGAGCAGATGGTTCCATTGATAGATATAAGGCTCGTCTTGTAGCTAAAGGGTTCAAGCAACGCTATGGTATTGACTACGAGGATACATTCAGTCCAGTGGTTAAAATTGCTACTGTTCGACTTGTTTTGGCACTCTCTGTTTCTAGGGGATGGAGTCTGCGACAGTTGGATGTCAAGAACGCGTTTCTTCATGGCGTTCTGGAAGAGGAGGTTTATATGCGACAACCACCTGGGTATGAAAACAAAGTGCAACCACATTATGTATGCAAGCTTGACAAGGCGCTATATGGACTAAAACAAGCACCCCGTGCATGGTATTCTCGGCTGAGCTCTAAACTCATTACTTTGGGATTTGTTGCTTCCAAGTCTGATACATCACTTTTCATTTACCACAAGTCCAATATTACCATCTTCATGCTCATATACGTGGATGATATTATTGTTGCTAGCTCTTCACCGGCTGCCACAAATGCTTTGCTCAATGATTTGAGGTCAGATTTTGCATTGAAAGATCTTGGTGATCTTCATTATTTTCTGGGAATTGAAGTTCAGAAAGTTAGTGATGGTCTTGTTCTCTCACAAACCAAGTATGCTCAAGATATTTTAGCTCGTGTTGGCATGCAAGGCTGCACGGGTATGATTACACCCCTGTCCTCTTCTGAGAAGATTACAGCGAGGGAGGGAGATTTATTGGGTCCTGATGATAGTACCAAGTACAGAAGCATGGTAGGTGCATTGCAGTATCTCACTCTGACGAGACCAGATATATCCTACTCAGTTAACAAAATATGTCAGTATTTGCATGCTCCCACTACAGTACATTGGACGGCTGCCAAACGTATATTGAGGTATGTGAAGCACACGATTGGAACTGGACTAACTTTTCTGAAGTCCGATTCTACATTGGTTAGTGCTTTCTCGATGCAGACTGGGCAGGCTGTGTAGATGATCGACGATCAACAGGTGGTTTTGCTGTTTTCTTTGGACCAAATCTTATTTCTTGGAGTGCAAAGAAGCAAGCTACAGTATCACGATCTAGCACTGAAGCAGAATACAAGTCCTTGGCAAATGCTACAGCTGAGGTAATATGGGTCCAATCATTGCTTGAAGAACTTGGTGTCAAATTGAAGCAACCACCGTGTTATGGTGTGATAATCTGGGAGCAACTTATTTATCAGCTAATCCAGTATTCCATGCAAGAGCAAAGCATATTGAGATAGATTTCCATTTTGTCCGTGAAAGAGTTCTAAAGAAGCAATTGGAAATTCGGTTTATTCCTTCAAAGGATCAGGTTGCAGATGGTTTTACTAAACCACTTCCGGTGCGTAACTTTGAGGAGTTTAAACATAATCTCAACTTGAGTAAGTTGTGATTAAGGGAGGGTGTTAGAATTAGTTATGTAGTATGTATTGGATACGTACATGTACTGGACCTGGAGTCCAACTCCTCTGTATCGCTAGCACCGCAAAGTGCGCTTATAAATAGAAGGCACGAGGGACTCGGGGATTATCCGAGTAGACCCTAATCTCTACCTGATCGTTCGTTTTACACTCCATACTCTAAAATTATGCAACATTTTTTGGTTAGCATGCCAGAGTGGTGTGAAAAATTTAGAATATGAAACTATAAGAATTACCTGGAGCAACATAGCCTAAGGAACCTCGAATTCCAGTTGAGCCATATGAGTTTTGCATCCCCGCACTTGTATTTTCTTGAATGATCCTTGATATGCCAAAGTCTCCAACTCGGGCGCTCATGTCGTCAGCAAGAAGAATGTTGCTTGGCTTAAGATCACAATGGATTACCAATGGTTGACAGTAGTTGTGGAGATATTCTACTGCATCCACGATATTGACAGCAATATCAAGCCTCTGGGCAAGGCTGAGCGTGTTGTTTGTAGTGGGCTCTTCAGATTTTGGGTGAAGCCAACCATCCAAGTTGCCATTGGGCATGAACTCAAAAACCAATGCCTTGAACTCTTGACCTTGGTGGTTGATGCTCGAACAAGAAGTAATGATCTTTATGAGACAACGGTGTCGTATCCTTCTCATGGCCTCACATTCAGCCTCAAAACTCTTGGAATACCTGGATTGACCAAGGTTAAACACCTTGACAGCCAAGCTCCTTTCCTCATTGGCCAAAGTGCACTTGAAAACTGCACCGTAACTTCCTCTCCCGAGCAAAGTATCATCTGAAAATCCGTTAGTTCCTCTCAATAATGCATGATATGGGATTCTCTCGTAATGGTCCTCAGCGATTGAATCTTGCACTATTGTCTTCTGGCCTTGTTTGAGCTTCTTGCGAAGTATCGAAACAAGAAGAATAACTGAAAGTGATGACAATATTGCTCCAGATGTTGCTAGCGACACTATAAGAGACTTCGGCATAGTTCTCTTATTTTTGCTTAAGGGGTTTCTGGAGCATGGAGACAAGTGAAGCTGAGGTCTACCACCACACAGATTGATATTCCCAGCAACTGCTCTGTAGGTAATGTTTCTGAAAACACCTCCATTTGGCACCTCGCCTTGCAAATTATTGAAAGACACATCCAATTTGGACAATGATGTCAAATTCTGTAAAACTGACGGGATTGATCCTGACAAGTCGTTGTGTGCTAGGTATAGTTCCTGGAGGTTATTAATTCTACCAAGGGACTCGGGAATATTACCAGAAAATTTATCCATAGTCAGGTTTAGTCTACTGAGCCCCTTTAGATTCTTCAGTGATTGAGGTATGCTTCCATCAAACGAATTATTGTCTAACAGTAACCAGTCCAACAATACGCAATTCTGAATGCTGTCAGGTATCTTGCCTGATAAATTGTTTCCTGATAGAATCAGTTCATTAAGATTTGCCAAATTACCAACTTCATAAGGAAGGGGGCCAGAAAGGGAATTGTACGACAAGTCCAAGTAGAAAGAAAGGCTAGGCAGTGTCAAAATTTCCCTGGGTATTGAACCGTTAAGTCTGTAATTCGTTGACAAATCAAGTACGTATAGATTTTTCAATGCCCCAGGCTTGCCAGAATGGGTCCTTCCAAGTTGCCATAGTATGCTAAAAGACTGTTTAACTGTGAAAGGTTCCCGAGTGATGATGGTATGTGACCAGACAAGCTATTGTTATACAAGCCTAGCTCATTCAAGTTTTCTAGCTTACCAACACTCTCTGGTATACCTCCAGATATGTAAGTATTTACTATGCCAAGCAAGTTGAGACCAACCAAATTGCCTATGTCTGCAGGAATACCCCCAGAGATTCTATTGTCCATTATGTATAACTTCTTGAGAGTCGTTGAGAGTGTTGAATCTCACTCCGAAAGTATTGAAGTACTTCGATTAATTGGTTGAACTTGAGTACATCGTGAGAGGGAGGAGATATAAAGTCAGAGGAGTTTTCTAGACTACTCTGTATCCTTCTCCATCGATCCTCTTTTAACATCAGCTCCCTTTTACATTTGACACCCTGAATACTACCTAATTACATCTAACTACCAACACTCCCTCAAGATGGGGCAAACACATTATAAAGCCCCATCTTGCTACAAAAGGTGGAAAACAGCCTCTCTGGAAGTCCCTTTGTAAGGACATCAGCTACTTGACTAGCCGAAGTTACATATGGTAAACAAACTATACCACTATCAAGCTTCTCCTTTATAAAATGGCGATCTATTTCAATGTGCTTTGTACGATCATGCTGAACAGGATTGTTAGCAATATCGATGGCAGCCTTGTTATCACAATAAAGCATTAAAGGTTTATGCTTATATAAATTCAGTTCAGATAGAAGAATTTGTAACCACAGAAGCTCACATAAACCTTGAGCCATTGCCCTGAACTCAGCTTCAGCTGTAGACCTGGCAACTACACTTTGCTTCTTGCTTCGCCATGAGACTAGATTTCCCCCAACAAAAGTACAATAACCCGAAGTAGATCGCCTATCGTCCAAGGAGCCTGCCCAATCAGCATCTGTATAACATTCAACTTGTAGATTTCCTTGTTTTGTATATAATAGGCCTCTCCCTGGGCATCCTTTAAGATATCTTAGGATTCTATTTACGGCCTCCAAATGAACTGTTTTGGGGTCATGCATGAATTGGCTCACAACACTTACGGCAAAGGCAATATCAGGACGGGTATGAGAAAGATATATTAATCTCCCCACTAATCTTTGATAGCGTTCACGATCCACGGGTCTCCCCTCATTGCTACTTAACCGATGATTTTGTTCAATAGGTGTAGCAGCAGGACGAGATCCATACATACCCGTCTCTCTAAGCAAGTCAATAATATACTTTCTTTGAGATAAAAATATACCTTTTGATCCCCGTGAGACCTCTATCCCCAGGAAGTACCTCAAAAGTCCCAGGTCCTTCACTTCAAATTCCTGTGCTAGATATTGTTTCAGGTTTATGATTTCCTTGCAATCGTCTCCTGTAATCACAATGTCATCAACATACACTATTAGAATTGCAACCAGGTCACAATTGTGTTTGTAAAATAGTGTATGATCGGCATTGCTTTGACGATATCCCTTTTTTAGCATAGCTTGTCTAAATCTTTCAAACCACGCCCGCGGTGATTGTTTTAGACCATATAGAGACCTGCGCAAACGTAACACTTTTCTTTCGGTTTGACTGGACTCAAAACCAGGTGGGATATGCATATACACTTCCTCATGAAGGTCACCATGTAGGAAGGCATTTTTAACATCCAACTGGTAGATATTCCAATCAAAGTTTGCAGCACAGGATATGATCGTCCTAATTGAGTTCATCTTTGCAACTGGGGCAAAGGTCTCGTCATAATCTATACCATAAGTTTGAGTATACCCTTTGGCAACCAGGCGAGCCTTAAACCTCTCAACTTTTCCTTCGGGTGTGTGTTTAACAGTAAAGACCCACTTGCACCCTACAGGTTGCTTACCATGCGGTAGATCTACGAGCTCCCAAGTTTTATTTTTTTCCAGAGCTCTCATCTCATCAAGCATTGCATCCCTCCACTTCGAGTCCTCTAAGGCTTCTTTCCAGTCATGCGGTATGGATATAGAATCCAAAGAAGCAATGAAACTTTGGAAAGATGGGTTACAGTACTTATAGGAAATATAATTGGCGATGTCATATTTATGTCCAACAAAGTCCTTGAGATATTCAGGGGTTTTTCGAGCTCTAGTGGATTTTCGTACGACTATAGGAGAATTGTTTGTGGAAATAGAGGGTTGGTTATCACTCTGCCCTGTAGTGTTAATAGGAGCTACAGAATCATAAGAGTTACTGTTGGTACCTGGGACTCCATGCATTGTAGATTCCACGCCTTCTGATGGAAGTGATGAATCCCTTGTCGCATCCTCCTCACCTTCATGACAAACATTATCATTATCACCAGCAGTATAGTCCTCCCCCTGACTAGGAGTGTTGTTACTAATTTGTGATTTACCTGAAGAAGGAGCAAGAACAGGAACAACTGTAGGGCCCTCATCATAAACACTCCCCCTTTCTTGTTGCTCTTCAGGTGGAGATAAATTAATTCCAGATTCACTAGACAGACCATAATATGGTTCATTTTCACGAAATGTTACATCCATGCTTACAAAAAACCGATGCTCCGAAGGACACCAACATCTATATCCCTTTTTCGAGGGGGAATAACCCATGAAGACACATTTAAGTGCTCGTGGATCCAATTTACCCACTGAATTTCTATAATCATGGACAAAACAAACACACCCAAATACCTTTGGAGGGACAACAAACTCATTTGAATTTAAAAGACACTCTACAGGAGTTTTATGAGCTAGAACACGAAGGGGCATGCGATTAATTAAATAAGTTGCAGTTTTAATTGCTTCACCCCACAGGAATTTCGGAACATTCATTGTAAACATCAAAGACCTTGCAACCTCAAGTAAGTGTCTATTTTTCCGCTCTGCCACACCATTCTGTTCTGGCGTGTTAACACATGTAGTTTGATGTTCTATACCATTTAAGGCAAGAAACTGATCAAAATCATGATTAATATATTCTGTTCCATTATCTGTGCGCAAGATTTTAACAGTAGCTTCATGTTGATTTTTAATAAGAGCACAGAGATCTTTAAAGACGGACAAAACATCACTCTTATGCTTCAGGAGATAAAGCCATGTGTAACGACTAAAGCAGTCTATAAAGGTGACGAACCATCTATGTCCAGAAATAGAAATGACCTCACAGGGTCCCCAAACATCAGAATGAATTACTTCAAATGGTCTCTTACTTTTCAGACCAATGCTTGGGTAGGAGCCCCTGGTATGCTTAGCTAGTTCACAAGCATCACATACCAGCGCATCCTTAGGACACAACTTAAACAAAGTAGGATAGACACGTGACATAGATGCAAAAGAAAGATGACCTAGCCTACGATGGTGTAATATTAACTCTTGACATGGTGACAAGTAAGATGCAAGAGCCACTTCATCACTTCCATCATCAAGGTAGTAGAGCCCGTCATGCTCGGTCCCAGTCCCCAAGAGTCTCCCTGTCTTCAGCTCCTGAAAAACACAACAAGTAGGTTCAAACCACCCTCCACAATTAAGTGATTTTGTAATAGAGCTAACTGATAGGAGATTGACTGGGAATTTTGGAACATGTAAAACTGGAGATAATGACAATGATTCTGTGCAACGGATGGATCCACGTCCAACTATTGGTGCCATGGAACCATCTGCTACACGAACCTTGTCTTTGCCTGAACAAGGCGTATAAGTAGTAAACATATCAGAGGCACCTGTCATATGGTTTGTGGCTCCTGTATCAATGATCCAGGACCTTGGTTGGGTTGTGGTATTGTTAGCGTGATCAAATTTTGTACCTTGACTAGAAGTGGCAATCAGACTAGATTCAGCCATAGGGGAACTCTGATGGGATGACGAGCCTTCAGAGATTTTAAGCTTGGAAGTGAACTCTTCAAGAGCTCGAACATCTACAACAGGTGGCTCCCGTAGAGATGCAATGTGGCCTGCATGCTTCTTGTTTGCTCCCTGAACTCCCCCTGTCCGTGGCCTTCCCTTGTCGTCCCACCAAGAGGGATACCCATGCAACTCAAAACACATGTCCTTAGTGTGTCCGTTCTTCCTGCAATGCTCACAGAATTGTCTGCTCTTGTCTGTCTTGTTAAAGGACCTCTGACCACGTCGTGACTGCATTGACAGGGCTGCTCGATCTTCAGTGCAGTTCAGATCTTTCTCCTTGCGTTGAGTCAAGCGTGTCTCTTCTTCAATCACACTGGATATAATGTCATCGAGGCTTGGCCATTCTGCTTGCGAGAATATGAGTTGTCTCCGAAGATTGAGTTCCTGATTTAACCCATCCAAGAAAAGTTTGGCTACAAGCGACTCAAACCACTTATGATGAACAGCCAGATCTTTCTTATCAACAGGTTCAAACGGATGATAGTAGTGAAGATCCCTGTACAATTTTTTAACTTGGCCTGCATATTCAGTGACAGACTTGGACCCTTGGTTTAGATGAGTCAACTCATCCATAATTCGTGTAGCCTGCATCTTATTCGACTTCCCAGCAAATTGTTTTTCTAGTGTTGCCCAAACTTCATACACAGTTGGCATAATTTCGACTTGCTGTCGCACAACAGGGTCCATGCTTCCTAGCAACCACACAAGAACCCTGTCATTAACTTGTTTTGCAGTAATATCACCACTCTTTTGCTTCTCATCCTCTTCAACAATCAGGTTCTCATATCCATGAGAGCTTAAAATTAGTTGAGCATGACGTGCCCAGCTAACATAGTTCCCTGGACCTGACAATCGCACAGGATTCGGTTCCAAGGCATATTTGGTCGCCTCAGGGACTACTTTCAGCTGCTGCTGTTCAAACAACTTGCTGAAAAGTTCATACAGTTTCTCCATACTTGATTTATCCTTGTCTGGATCTGCCATTTTTCAGCTCAGAAATACACCAATGAACAAAGCTCTTAACTGCTACTTGTACTCAGGAGAGAGAAGAATTCAGTAGTCTCACAGGACTTGACTTTTGCGGCAACACAACAAGGAACGACAAGTACTAGTATTGGTAGCAATTGGATGTACTAGTACAAGTTGTTCTCAAATGCACACAGGCAGGAACTTCGCTTCAGTCTTTCTCAGTTGAACAACAAGCAGCACCATGGAACCCAGCACCGCTCCCTCACAAACGCACACCAGCAAGCAGGAGCAGTACCAGAATGAACTCCAAGGGAAAGAGATGGGGCGTCAGCAGAGGACACTTCACCTTGGGGAAGCTCAGCAGCCAATCCACGGCGGCCGATTTGCACAGGCGACAGAACACCCTCAACAGCTCCACCTCGATCCAATTTCTTGCCGGAGACAATGAATCCGCTCAAAATCGCAGGGGAACCGCACTGGATTCGTCCTGCTCTGATACCATGTTGAATCTCACTCCGAAAGTATTGAAGTACTTCGATTAATTGGTTGAACTTGAGTACATCGTGAGAGGGAGGAGATATAAAGTCAGAGGAGTTTTCTAGACTACTCTGTATCCTTCTCCATCGATCCTCTTTTAACATCAGCTCCCTTTTACATTTGACACCCTGAATACTACCTAATTACATCTAACTACCAACAGAGAGGTTCACAATTGAACTTGGTAGTTGTCCTCCAAAAGAGTCGCCTCCAAGTCCCAATCGCTCTAGTTGGCTACAGTTCGCCAAAGAAGTGATGAATTCCCAACCCTTGTTGTCATTCGCTTCAAGCTTGTTGTGGTCCAGGTCCAGAATTTGGAGAGCTCCCATCCTCCCAAAGTGGGAGGCACATACCCACTAAATCTATTGTCCACGAGGCCAAGTCCTACGAGGTATGATAGATTTGATATTGAGGAAGGGATGGTCCCTGTAAAGTGATTACCCTCCAAGCCAAGAATTTCCATCTCGGGGAACTTGGTCCCGATATCATCTGGAATGCTCCCGTACAACATATTTTCCCCTACGTTGAAATATTTCAGGGATGGCCAGTTGTAGAGAGAAGTTGGAATCATACCAGAGAGTTTGTTGTCGTGGAGACTGAATTGCCACATGCCGTGGATGTTGCCAAGCTCTGGTGGGATTGAGCCTACGAGATGATTATAAGAGAGATCAAGGTTTTGTAGATATGACAGATTAGCCAGTGATGCCGAAATCTGCCCTATGAAGCTGTTGTTTTCCAGCCACAATGCTTCCAGGGACATGAGCTTTTCGCCGAGCTCAGCTGGGATGGGACCGCCAAGGTTATTGCTGTCTAGCGCCATGTTGGTCATCCTGACGCAAGAGGTCAGGTTCATGGGGAGCGTGCCAGAGAAGGAATTGTAGCCCAGGTCGAGCATCTGCAGGTGGCGGAGGCGGCCAAGGCTTGCTGGAATCTCCCCGTGGAGCCAGTTTAAGCTCAGGTTTAGTGTCCGCAGGAAGGTGAGGTTCCCGATGGCTGGGGAGAGTGCTCCGGTGAGTCCCCTGCCGGTCAAGCTCAGCTGCACCACCCGTGCTGGCCTCCGGTGGCTGCATGTCACGCCTTCCCAGCCGCAGAAGTTGTCGCTGCTGTTCCAGGAGGCCAGCGAGCCGCCATCGCTGACCTGCGCTTTGAAAGCAAGCAACGCGGTCTCGTCGCCACAATTCACCATGGTGATCGCTGGGACGGCGACAAGTGACCACAGCAAGCTCAGCACCATGACCCTCATTGCCATGCTCCTCTTGGTTTGGGTGCCAAGTACTAGCATCTGCTTCCCTTTGGCATCCAAGAAGTAATTTATATCCTATCCTCTTTTGACAAATTTCCACTGTTTCTGCAGCTATACTGAATTTGCAGCGACTGTTCTACTAGAGCAACCTTTAGACATGTTGACAATGGAGTATCGCTTCATGGATCTTGTAAATGCAAAAGGTAGAAAATTTCTTTCCCAATTGCTATAAAGCGTCCATGCACTTTCTGTCGTGGGCGCATTCACTGAATGGGTAGCTACCAAGTTTGACTAGTTTCACATCATTTGCAACTTGTCCTTGAGTATTTTGTAATCCCTCAAATAATTAGTAGTTAAACGGGTTACAGATATCAATAAGCCGGTACCACTCGAAAATATAATTCCATCTTTTGAACCTTGCTTATGATTTTGATCTGTTTGAACTATTTTCCTTGGAAAGAGTGTTGTCAGACAGGGCTACTATTGGCTATATTCTGATTTCAGCTGGATAATGCCTGTTCTGAAACATTTAAATCCGTGAAAGCTGTTCGATGCCTTTTATTTTGTGTGGTGAATTCATTTATTTTCCTTTTCAAATTTTATTTTATTCCTAGCTAAAAGGTCAAAAGAAGTAGCCAATATGTCAACGTGGCCTACACATAGGTTAAGCAATTTATTCAGTCGTGGGCGCATGAATGACAGTAGTTACCGATGATTCAATGGAAAACGTGCTGTTACCGAAGACTCAATGGAATACCACCAGCTCAAAAGAAAAAAGTTTGACTAGTTGCATATTTTTTGCGCATTGCCCCGAGAGCACTGCAATTCTTCAAGTAGTTAATTAAAGGGTCTGTCTAAGCCTCAGACGAATGAGAAAAGTGCAACCACAGTTTACTGAGAAGTGCAACCCGTTCATGTTGCACTTTCCTATCTCAGTTGTACATTTCTGAAAAATGAGTTGCACATTTTTCTAAACTGTGGTTACACTTTTCTTGAGAATATCAGCCGCATGAGATTTAGCAAAGCAACTAATAAACGATGTCAAGGGCATTTCAATGAGTATTGTGTAATTATTCAAGTAGTTAGTTAAATGGTTATTTTTTATTTATTTAACTTGGCCGGTGTCTCTTTGTGTAATGTAATCTGAAGACAAAATGGTTGTACTATATGTAAGTGGCGGCTACGTGTTACTGGAGTGCTACTAGTACGTGTTACTGTTGTGATTTTCTGACGAGCATAAATGAACTCCAAATACTTGCAAACAAGAGGAAAGAGCATGAACCAAAGGAATGGAACCGCGTGTCGCACGTCCATTTATTATTCATTTCCAATATTTTTTTTTACATTTCACAGTTCAAACGATTCTTAAAAATAGAAAACATAAAGATTCACAACACATACATGATACATCACAAGATACATGTGATCGCCGATAGTAGATATTTGGGCCTGGTAAGTCCTGTCGTTCAGTAGGCATGCTGGGTGGGCTCCTTTGACAAGACGCATTGGAGCTGGGTAGAAATGAATAGGAGTGGAGACTTTTTCATCTTGAGCTGTGTGTGAAGAATGACGAGGACAGAAAAAAGGCTTGGTCCGGTAGTGCAGATGTTCTTTTGTTGCTTCCTGATGATATCTTGCTAATAAGCTGTAATGTTCTGTGTTTGAACTGGTAGTATTTGCTAGAGCTTGCTGGGATGTTTGGATGGAAAAATAGAAAGAGGGAGAGTGTGATGGAAAAATAGTTAATTTTTTCAGGAGGCTATTCCTGATACGTACCCTGTGTGTGTGGTGGTTTCAAAAACTGTGTACGCTTGGTTTCATGATACATGAAATCGGGAGCGAGGATCTCCTTAATTCGAAAGAAAAGTCTTGTCGTCCAGCTTAGTTAGAAACCACACAAACACACCATGGTAAAGTCTAAAACTCAGACACATGCATGACCCAAGGGGAAAGGCGTGAGGCGATCGGATCAAGATCAGCGAACTACCGTAGTAGACATGGGCTGCCAAACAGTGATCCGTACGTCATTTGACAAACACTGACCATTTATTATTCATTTACAATAACATTTGAACATTATTTCACAATGCATACGATTCTTAAAAGACAAACCAAAATAAAGATTTACAATGCATACTACACCATACGATACACGAGTGACAGCAGCCAAGTTTTTGATCAATCCGTCTTGAAGAATATGTCTGTCTTGTACACGTCGTATGGCGGCGGCGGGTTTGGGATGAACTCCATGACGCAGTACCCGCGCGCCATCCTGAACTTGTCGGTGCCGCCCACCACCGGGCGCTCGAAGGCGCCCACGAAGCTGTTGATGGTGCCCACCATGACCAGCGTGCTCCCGTTGTACTTCCCGGCCGTGAACACGAAGCTCATCATGGTCTGCACGCCCGGCGGGTACACGAGCCCCGCCATGGCGATGACGCCCTGGAACCGGCCCACGAGCGTCGAGTTGCTCGGGTCCGGGCCGGTGCGCAGCTCGTTGTCGAGCATTCCGATCATCCCCACCGATGTGCTGTTTTTCACCACCGCAAACACCGGCTTGATCTCGTGCATGTAGAGTTGGATCTCTGTGAGCCCACCGCCGCCGCCATAGGCGTGCGCCATGCTGGAAAGGACCCCATCTGATGAGATGGCCAGCAGGAGGACGAGGGAAAGCAATGTGGAGGAGGAAGTCATGGCGTACGGCTCGCTATCAGCTGCGGAGATTTCGGTGATTCAATGGCGGTGTGTCAGATCGAGGAGGAGGAAGCTTATGGTTCTTACTTTCTCTATCTTGGTTCTATATAGGCTTCAGATTCGTTGACGTACAAAAAGATATTGCATGTTCAGTACACACAGCAGCGCAAACCTCTATATCTAATCGCAACAACTGGTTAGGTTGTCTGGTGATCGATCGCATGCACGCATCGGTCATCTTCATTCTATATGTAGCATCCGATGACATACCTACAGACAATAGTGCATTATCAGTAGTTCAGTAAGACAGCGGTGCAAGCCTCCATATCTAATTGCAATAGGTTGTATGGTGTGTCGTGCGTCGGCGATAGAGAACGGATTCTTGTCACATTCTCCAACAGCAGCCTAACTAGCTAACACACTTATCATCTTTATATGTGCAATCATCCCCAAATGTCAATGAAGGTTCTGATTTATCAATCTTGCTTGCATGGATAAGTTTTAGAGCGCTGTCGATGCATACGACATATTATGTACGACTTTTGTACGACATATGAGCCTTCCATTTATCAGGCTAAATCAAGGAAATCCGCTGGATATTGCATCATATAATTGGAATGATACATGCAACTGTCGTATGTGCAGTACTACAGAAAGTTTTTTGGCAAGGCATTTTCCCGTTCGAGGACAGAACCAAGCTCATAGTGATTATCTCTTGTCGGTGACTCTACATAACCAACATATTCACAGAAGTCCATTATTTACACAATCTCTTGTCGGGTATCTGATGTGTCGTCCATTGGGGAAAGCACAATCGCATTTCCTTGACATGTTTCACTACATAACCAACATATTCACAGAAGTCCATTATTTATATATTGAGTAACCGTCATATTTGATTATGGTTATTTTGAGTAATTCCACCAGCGGTGCCGTAAATTTGTTATTGTGTTCCCTAGAGTTTAGACATAGGATTTTGAGTACTCCAACGGGCCACCGTTGTGAGTAAACTATCTCCGGTGGTTTCTGCCACACGTTTCCGCTCTCGTCCCCATGTTACGTCTCTCCCAACATAATGGCTTTTGTCCCGACCAGGGTTTGAAGTAGATCAGGTTCCCGTACGATTCATGGATAGTTCTGAAGGTAGGAGCTGCCATGCAAAAAGCATGGAAGATCCCAGTGTTTTGCTAGAGCGGCTTCGTCCGGAGGAAGATGAGTTGGGGTTCATCTGGAGGAAGATGACGTTCAAGATCGAGCAGCAGGCTTAACTACACATTGACGAACAACTAGTTTTTGGTTGCCTACTTGCGTTTTTTTCCTTTTTCTGACCTCCTCAGAGATCCCTATACATAACTTTCTTACTTTCTAATCGAATGGAAGTGCATGTATTTTCCCTAAATAATGAGGACAAAATGTCATGGGAGTCTTTTTTTAACATGACAAGGACCCCAAAGGGCCCGCTGCTGCACTATGGTCAAACTGTTCCTCAGAAAGTAAGAAAATTACATATAAGGACCAAAGTTTACAACAAACACCCTGGGATGCTCTGAAGGAACGCCATCAGGTCCTCAACCAGCGCCGACAAAATTGAGCTCGGCGTTGCAACCGCCAACGCCCTTGTCGGGGACAAAACCACTTGACGAATAGCGCCGCAGTAGAACTCTCGATGATCCTTCACTAATGGAGGACACCATCTGTGCTCCGGCATGGAGTGACTCCGATCGTCAAACATAACGGTGAGGCCTCACTAGTACAGAACGACACATCGGATACCCCTCTATGGAAACGGCAGGAGTTAGGCGACGGAGAATCGCGCTTTTCGCGCGGCCGGTGCGTACAAACCTGAACTGGGTTCCGGCTGGCCCGCCCACATTGGCAACGGACCCTTTCCAATCTCCGTCACTTATTATATTGGCAACGGTTAATGGAATTGTCTGTTTCCAATATTTGCCTCTATGGTAACGGATAGAATTTTCCAACCGTTGAAAACATTGATACGTGGAGGCTAGCGAATGGGCAGATGGGGAGGTGGACGGAGCAGACCCGCGAGTATAAATGGCGAGAGGTACCAGCAGCGGTCTCTTTGAAGCACCAGTCCATCGCCTCCAGTTTTTCAAACTTCGCCAGATCCCCTCCATCCAAATCCATGGCAAGAGGTACCAGCAGCGGTCGCAGCCATGGACGAGGGCGCGGCCGTGGTAGGGGGCGCAGCGGCAATGCCATGCCGTCGGTGTCGCCCTCACCGTCCTCTGAAGAAATGTCCCCGGCAAGAGGTACCAGCAGCGGTCGTGGCCGTGGACGTGGGCACGGCCGTGGACGAGGGCGCGGCCGTGGTAGGGGGCGCAACCGCAATGCCACGCCGTCGGGGTCGCCCTCACCGTCCTCTGAAAACATGTCCCCGGAGCTGCGCGGCTTCGAGTTCTTGGTTATCCTGTACAAGGGCATCGAGAGGCGCCTGAGGCTCCCGAGGGCGTTCGCAGAGAAGCTCCAAGGCATGGTGGCAAGCACAGTCGGAGCCGGTAGGGGGTCGAGGAGGGTCGACCGACCCGGCTCAGTTTTGGCGAGAAAAAAATTACTTTTAGATATACAGGCATACTCTCTCCTGTCTGCCCCGCTCCTCCCACACCCGTCCCAAATCCCCTGCCAAATCCCAATCCCCTGCTTATCCCGCTCCTCTCCACGCCCGTCCCAGAGGCCCGCCCCGCCCGTCCGCCCCCGCGTTCCCGGCGGCCCGCACGCCGGCGCCGTGTACAAGGAGCCTGCGCCGCGGACGCCCCCACCTTGCCCCCGAGCTCGCCCGGTTGCCCCCGGCGCACAGCTCGCCCCTGAGCTCGCCCGATCGCCCCCGCCGCACAGCTCAACCCGGCCACGAAGAAGAAGACGACAGCTCCCCGGGCCAAGAAGGGGGCGGCGCAGGATGCTGCCGACCGTCCTCCTCCGACTCCATGCAGGAAGCCGGCGACAAGCCTTGCAGCTGGCTGTGCTGCAGACAGCACCGTGGTGGACGCCCTCCACCCGTTCGACGAAATGCCCGCGAGGTCAAATTTTCATCTAAAGCGTTTTCTGTCAATTTCTTTTGTTCTTATATGTATGTCCAATGTCGTTGATAAATTGATTGGTGAACTTGTTCTCAAATATTTGAGCTATATGTATGTCGATTTGGAGCAGCCCAGTTTTGATTGTTTGAGCTACTTGTATGTCAGATTTGAAAGAGCAAAGTTTTGATTATTTGTGCTACTTGCATGTCGATTTGTAGGGATCAAGATTTGAAAGAGCAAAATTGATGACAAGAAGATTATGCTATGTTTCCATTCCTGCAATGATCGTGTCATCTTTCTCGACATTTTCGACTTGCCAACATGGATACAACATAGTGGTATGATACTATCTTATGAAAATGTAGCTTTATTTTGTATGTTCTTCTTGTTATTTATTGTCATTTCATAGTTGTACTTGATGAAATATGCAAATTGGATAAGTTTGGACCTTTTTTGTCGAATACACTTGTTTTTCTGCCATGAAAAAATTTAAAGCTTATTTTTCCGACCCGGCTCAGTTCAATTCCTGGCTCCGCCACTGGTGGCAAGTACCATGCATCTGAAGATGGAGGACTGCGAGAACGGCAGCTGGGCGGTGAAGACGGCCGTGAGTGCCGGGGGGAATTTGCACCTCGGCCAGGGATGGAAGTCATTCGCCCAAGCATACAAGCTTGAGCAAGGGCACTTTTTGTGCTTCGAGTTCGACGGTGACAACGGGTTCTTCATCAAGATCTTCGACGGTACCTTATGCCGGAGGGACGCCCTCGTATACATGGACGACGAGCCCGAGTCTTCATCAGCAGCAGCTAGTAGTAACATTGGCTAGTAGTAGCATATATGTAATCGTTTACTTCATTATTAATATCAAGTCCGTTTGTAGTTTAGTCATCTTTATTATTAATATATGTATCCTATGTGGTTCATTACCGTTTTCTAAGTGGTCTCTGCGTTCATATGTAATTTAGAGTAGCTGTTAGTAAGTCTACTATCTCCTGGTATAAAAGCAATAGCAACGGTTATATAAAATGTCCGTTGCCAATGTGGTGCTTATATGTACTGCCGGACCTAGCAAGTCATCAGTCTCATTATTACTCTCTCACTCTCTTCCAACCCTAGCCGCCGCACACTGTGGCTTTTAACTCTCTTCACTCTCTCTAATGATTTCCTCTGTCGGCGCTTCTAGATCATGCCATGCGTCCGCTAGTGATGTGGCAGCGCCACCATCTGACGTCCTCCTCCTCCGGTGATGCCAGACGTCTTCTGAGCCAGGCCGATGTGGAGGAGGTCATTCATGAGGTGGTGGTGCAGCACCTCTGGCGGATCTACCAGCAGATGTACCAGCAGAAACCCATCTGGAGGAGGAAGTGGCCGATCTAGAGGAGGAAGTGGCCGATCTGGAGGAGGTTGAGGATCTGTAGGTGGTGTATGATCTGGAGAAGGCACAGCCGATGAACTAGGTTCTACGTATGAGCATTTCATCACATAAACAAATTCACTCACAAACATGTGTACATATTATTACAAGTATATAAACATAGACATCCAATGCCTAGTGCAAATTCACACACACATGTTCTGATAATTACAAACACTTATTGTTAAAGCACCAACTATACAAACTTGTTAAACACCGACATCCAAAGCCTATTGTAGTTCACCTAGGGCATTCTTGCACCTAGGACGGAGCATTTCCTGCCATGTTGGATGTAGCCTGTCCTTCAAGGTTAGGATCGTGCGATACAACTCGTAGGTCACGTACCCATCTAATGCTGCGTAGTCGAGGTTAACTTTGCCCAGTGGCATCCACTCACAGAAATTGTGCTGGTTGGATGGGAACTCCTTCTTCATGTTGGCTTATGATTTGTCGATGAGGTCTGCCTCTAGATCACCCATGCCGTCCCTCTTGTCTCCACCCTTGATTTTGTATATGAGTTGGATCTCCACGTAGTACTCCGGTGGAATGTGGAAGCCGGCACAAGAAAGCACCTTGCTATCGTTGGTGATGTCCACGCTTGCGAAGGTGATATTCTTGCGTTCAAAGAATTTGCCCAACGCTGGACAATTCTTCTTGGACTTGCACCAGTGGAACACGAGGACATGCTGGCGCATGGTGAGTTGCAGGACAGCCATGTCCCGACGATTACGGGTGTACTCGATGTCAAGGCCGATGAACCGATGCTTCTCCTCTGCTAGCCATTCCTCGTACTTGTCGAGGATCCGCCCCACGGTATGCTCCTCGTTCGTGTACACCACCTCCAAAACGGTGACGTGGGTATGGACGGTAGTTGTCTTTGTTATTCTGTTGCGGTCGTCCATGGCGGGTGAGGGATTGGGGTGGAACGAGGAAGAAGAGACGGAAGGAATGTGAACTGTCTGCCACCGAACAGAGCAGTTCCTGGATATTTGCCACCGATCTTAGTAGTTGCTCGAAAATGGCAACCGAACAGAGCAGTTGCTGGAAAATAGCCACCAATTTTTTTTATCCAGATGTATTTTGTATATTTCACTAATCTGTTTTTTCTTTCACGCAAGAGTTTATTTCGGCAACACTGCATAAAAGTACCAACGTGCCATTCCGAGAACCAGAAACCTTGAGGCATGGAAACTTCAGGGATGCTGGTCTTGGAGCCGGTACAGCGACGACCAAGAGCTCATTGTAGGTGAGCTCTAAGTCAAAGATGGAATGCTGGCTTAATTAGGTTAGTTGCTTATAGGTTTAGAGTTCATGATTGTAGTCAAAGTGTAACAGGTGATATTACATTATGCCAATGTGTGCTAGATATGATTGTAGTCAAATTATAAAAAATGGTGATATTATTGTATACCAATGTAATGATGGCATTTGTTCTATGTTATGAATTGAATAACGTTTTAGTGCTTTGTGCAATCAGCCTTTCATGTATTATGGCATATAAGCGAAATAAGAGAAAAGCTCAATGCAAACGGGTAGATGGAAAACTCCGTATCTGATGAAGGAAAACTAAAGCAACGGAGGTCTGCGTGCAACCGTTGCCAAATGGAGACCTCATCGGAAACGGTTTTTCGCCTCCGTTACCGATGAGTGCCTTCACATCAGTGACATAGGCGGGGACATGGACCCTTTTTCCATTGCCGATGGGTTTTTTGGCCCGTTTACGATGTGTCGTTCTGTACTAGTGCCTTGTCGTCACCGTTCATGAACTCTAGGAACTACAACAACCCGACCATCCCTAGAAGCAAGGGCTCCAGGATCATGACGCCTTTTGGCACGAGCTACCACGGAGACGACTCCTCCTCCTTCCTCTTCGCCACCATGACGCCAAGGAGAGGAGGAAATCCGTACGAGGTGAGCAAAGGCCGCAGTGCCACCACGCTTCTGGAAGAAGGTCGTCCAAGATCTGTTGCCACCGCCACCCCTCGACCTCGAAGGCTTGACGAAGAGCATCACGGGACCTGATCGACGCCGAACCACGCCCGAGCACAAAGCATGTCTGGCATAGCGCCAATTGCGACGAAGGACAAATCACAAACCCTAGATCTACACCTATCTACGAGCCCTAGGCCAGACAGGTCGGGCCTCGCATCTTCCACGACCCTGAGCGGCGCCGCCGGAGGCCCGGGGAGGACTCTCAACGGGAAGGGAGATCGAGGGGGAGGAGGGAGATCAGGGGGGTGGAGAGAAAAAGTGTCGGATGCACCGGTGTGTTAAGAAGAATAAATTTATCGTTAGAAGCAGTTACCAGCGGGATGGATGAAGATAACATGGATGCAGCTTCCAACCGATCAATTTTTTACCGGTACTGGTATTCTAATGGAAGATTAAAATGCAAATGTGTTGTTATCTTCTCTAAGGATTCTGCCGGCGTGTGCTTAGTGCGCAAGAAGCGGGTCCTCGTGTCTCAACGACACAACGTCAGGCTCAAAGTGGATTAGGAAGCCGGCATGGATCAAGAACGATCACACTTTGGTCATTTTGAAGCGTACAGAAAATGACGGTGCACTCATTCATTCGGCCGGTGGAGCTAGAAGCTTGTGTTCTGTTAATTTGCTGTTGGTAAAGGTTTCAGAGAGAGTGTAATATTTTTGCATTTTTGCACACGAATTAGCATAGCAGCTTAGACGGGAGATTTTTTTGGAAAAGCCTACATATCACCCGGGGGATCGTGACTCTCGCGTCCTCCTCCTCGACTGTCCGACGCGTGTCCCTGTGGACCCACTCCAGACGCGGTCCCTTCCATCCCTATCGTCTCGTCCCCTTCCTGCGCCGCAAGCGAAGCTCCCCTCGATCCCCTTCCTGCGCCGCTCCCACCCCATCTCCGGCGCGCGCGCCCCTCCGCCTTCCTGTCCGGTGGCGGCGGCCATCTTCTCTCCCCCCTCTCCCTTACTCCCTCCATGGCTCTCCATAGAGAAGCAGCCCGCAGACCATCCCCAATAACGGCCTCTCTCTCCTACGTCCGGCGAAGAGCTCCACGCCACGCCTCCCCGGAGAGGTCGCCGCCCCCGCACGCCTCCGCGGCAAGGCCGCCGCGCCTCCTTCCCGGTCAACGGCCGACGTGGCCATCCACGGCGACGGCGACGCCAGCGCCTTCTCTGTGCTCCGCCATGCCCTGCGCCCTCTCGTCTCCCTCGCGGCCAAGCCACAGGGCGCCGTGCTCGCCCTCACGACGGCGTAGGAAGAGCGTGGTGCCGGCGCAGCGGTGCTGTGAAGCCAAGTAGCCGGCGTTGCTGCGAGCGGGGGGCGCCGGTGCTACAGTTCGTCTTCGGGGTATTCAAGCCGCCATCGATTTCAGACGCCCCGACCTCCGCCGGCCATGGAGCTCAGCCTGGTGCCGACCCGCGTGCCTCTTCCGCCCTGCTGTCCGCCACAGGTGACGGCCTCTTCTACCTCCCTCCGTCGTCAGGCTCTGCCGCCGCCGGTCAAGGTCGCCCCCGAGCCGAGGGCACGCCCCGACCTCCACGGCCATGGAGGCGGTCGTCTTCCCCATCGCGCAACACCACCGCGCACACGGGCTGATGCAACCGCCGCGCAAGCCCGGTCCCATCGCCATGGGCGCCCAGATCCGTGCACACGGGCTGCTCAACAAATTTGCTACGAATGATTTTTCTTCTTCTTTGTGGAGCACATTTTTCGAAGCTTTGTAGCACAATATTTTCACTTTTGATGCAAATCCACTAATAATTTGTAGCAATTTCTCTTTTTTTATAAACTTGATTTTGGTGCAAATGTTTAGAAGTTTTGTAGCAAAATAAATTCATTGTTGATGCAAATCCGTGGAGCGTTTGTAGCAATTTTCTTTGTGCTGCCGAAGAAGTCAGCGTTGCTACCCACAGTAGCCGGAGTTGCTAGACAGTATCCGGCATTGCTACCGACGAGTCGGCGATGCTACCGAAGGCACATGACATTTGCTACCGACGAGTTGGCGATGCTACATTTGCTACCGATGAGCTGCGATGCTATCTGGGGCGCGCGACGTTGCTACCGATGGCACATAGCGATGCTACCGACGGCTCAGGGTGTTGCTATCGATGGCGCATGGCATTGCTACCGACGAGCCATCGATGTTACCGGCGCGCGGTGTTGCTACCGACAGCGCTACCGACGACACGCAACGTTGTTATCGACGACGCGTTTTTTGCTCCGTAAAACCATCTACAAAGGTGAAGGTGCGAGCGGGCCATCCACGTTCCTGCATGCACCTACCATGGTGCTGCCGTGTCAGCGACGCAGTGTCAGCGACGCAGTGTCGAGATGTTCTCCAAGGCCGGGTGCTGCGAGGCAACGATGACGGTGCTACAACCGGCGATGGCGACGCTGCAAACAACATCGATAAAAGCATTTTTTTTCTTTCTTTATAGAAGCATTTTTGTGTGAATTCTGGTGCTTTCAATACATGGCGGCAATGCTACCAACGGCTCGCGGCGTTGCTTCCGACGAGCTGAAGATGCTACCGGCGTGAAGCGGTGTTGTTAACGACAGCACGCGGCAATCCTACCGATGTCACGCCCTTGCGACTGATGAGCCGACGATGCTACCGACGTTATCCGGCAATGCTACGAGCGGATGCTGCCTACGTCTCACTACGTTGCTACCGACGAGTCGGCGATGCTATCGACGGCACATGGCATTGCTGCCGGCTAGCCGTCGATGCTACCGAGGGCGCGCGACGCTGCTAATGACAGCGCGCGTTTTGCTCCGTAAAAGAATCTACAATGGTGCGAGCTAGCGATGCTTCGTCGGAGCTTTGCAGGAAGATGCTACCACGAACCATCAATGTTGCTGCAAGCGCCTACCATGGTATTGTTGAATCGGCGACGCCGCATCGGAGTCGATATGCTGCAACCGGTTCCCGATGGTGCTACCAGCCATGGATGGTGATGCTATTCGCCGGAGTCGATATGCTGCAACCGGTTCCCGACGGTGCTACCAGATATGGACGATGATGCTACTCACCGGAGTCGATATGCTGCAACCGGTTCCCGACGGTGCTACCGGAGTAATAATTTTTTTTGCTGCAACCGGTTTCGTAGTAAAAAATTGCTACAAATATACCTTTTTTTTCCATAGAAGAAGCATTTGCTATGAGCAGAACAAAAAAATTACTACAAATTAAACTTTTTGCTTCATAAAAGCATTTTTTGTGATTTGAGAGGAAATTAGACTTTTGCTACAATACTACAAAAAAATTAGTACAGACGAACCGTTTTTACTTCATAGAAGTATTTGCGGAATTTTGGTTGAAATTGGACTTTTTGCTACAATAGCACAAAAATCTTATTACGCGCGAACCGGTTCTGCTTCATAGAAGATTTTTTTTTGAAATACAAACCTGCGTACAATCAAAGGATACGAAAAGCAATACATACGCACGCTTGTACAAGACGTACACAACTCAGAGCACTACAGCAGCGAACTGCTGAACCACCGGAGTTCCTCGTCGCCGACGCTCGCCGGAGAAGAAGAACCAGACCACCGCCTGCCTGGAAGAGGGAGGACCTCCAACCTTGAAGAAGACCGCAGAATCCACTCGTCACAAGCGACGTGATCTTGCCGTTGAACGGGCACGGCCAAGCCACCCCCACAACCAGATCCAGCACCTCCTGCCGCCGGGACGACCAGGCCGTGCCAGAACCTTCACCACCGCTCCACCTCCCAAGCGCCAGAGCTGAGTACAGCGCCCTGCAGACCACCACCAGCACCCCACCTCTGCACCGACGCCAGGGCCAACGCCAACGCAACAACAGCAAGGAGGGGGAAGAAATACTCACAGACTGGAACGTCGCCGCCGCCGTGTCACCCAGCCAGAGGACCAACCTCACCAGATCCGCGGATCTGAGAGGGCCAAAAGCTCCACCATCGCCACCGCTGCCACCAACGTCGAGGGGAGACGAGCAACCGCCAGATCCGTAGATCAGCGGGACAGAAACGCCATCCTCAGGCCAGCGCCGCCGGCACCAGCCAGGGAGAGGAAGGACGGCCACCTTATTCTTCCAGAACGGACATCGGGAGCTCTCCAACACGACGCCGTGAGGACCTAAAACTACCCTATCTACACACCGGAAGCAGAGGAACGGGATCCCGACCACCAGCCGCCGCCGGAGCGAGCGGAGGAGGCCGGGAACCACGCCCTCGCCGCCGGCGAGGAGGGGATCTGGACGCCTCGCCCTCTTCCCCCTCTTCCCGTGCCAGTTAGGGTTATGTCCTCCCCCTCTTCCCGTTCCGGCTCTTCGCCGGGGAGGCAGTGGAGTTTCTGCCGGGCGCTTCCTCCGTCTGCGCTTCTCCGGCCGGCCGTGGTGGCGAGGGGAGGAGCGGGTGGGGGTCGTTGTTCCGTTTTGCTGCAGGTGGTTTGGTGGTCTCCTTCTTCGCTTCTGCTCTGTTGCTATGATGTTTGCAATTAACAATTTTTTTTACTTATGCGGTTATGCTACAATTATACAAAGATTTTGCTAGGCGAGAGGTCGGTTTTGCTTCAATAGCACAATTTTTGGGTACAATGTCTTTGGTGAGGTCTGATGTATTTTATCTATTTTGTGATTGAACTGTATTTGCTACAAGACAAAAAAAATGTTGCCGACTTGTACGTGCTAGACACAAAAAAATCCTTTCCTAATCTACTTTCTTTCCTTGGCCTGTACTGTTTTATGTCTGTGTACGGTGTATGTGGACGGCTGAATTTACGGAGGTTTGGATGTGTCAAAAAAAATCTACTTTCTTTCCTTGGCCTGTACGTGCTAGACCCGGTCGATCTCTCTCTTCTTATTCTTTTCTTTTCTGGCAACGACCCAAAGAATCAGCTCTGCTGGATCGAGCGAGGGCTGGTGGTTCGATGAGGCACGCCGGAGTCATGCCCATGCGCGTGTTTTCTGCGGGAGAAAAGTCAAACTATGCTGCAGTTTGGCCTTTGGGGAGATGGGGTACACGGGCGAAAGCGACGTTTCCTTTTTTTTTTTTGCATGCGACGCAGGCGCAGGATCCATTGATCACAGATGGCTCCATCGGACGGCTCTCCACCGGGGATCGGAGCGCGGGATCCCGAGGGACGCCTAGTTGCTAGGCGTTCCCTGAGGGATCGGGGCTTCTGATCCCCGCATCCAGCGAGCGCCACGTGTCCATCTGCACACACAAAAAGAAAAAAGAAAGGTACGACCACGTTATCCACTCGTCCGCCCCTCTTTGCCTCCTCTTCGCGAGTTCGCGTTTCACCACAGTGGCCCTGCCCCTTTCCTCCCCACGCCGTCCGACCATCGCCGATGGTGCCACTATTCCGGCGAGAATCACCGCCGCCGGCGCCGCTACTCCGACGAGCAGCACCGCCGCCCCTCTATTGTAGCACCGCCGTCCACATATGGTAGCACTGCCGCCTAGCCTCTGCCCCGTTACTCCCCTCGCCGTCCGACCACCGCCGTCAGCAGCGCCGCTGGTGCCGCAATTCCGGCGAGCAGCACCGTCGCCCCACTATGGTAGCACCTCCATCCACCTACGGTAGCATCCCCGTCCACCAACGGTAGCACTGGCAGCCGGTCTTCGTAGCTCCAGCGGGCAGCGGGGCTGCCTTTGCAGCAGAGCCAACCCAGGTTTGTAGCTCCGGCGACCACCCCTCGCAGCAACACAGACCATGCTTGTAGCATCTCCGCCGGCCGGTCGATTGGAAAACAATAGCAACGCCCACGCTTCTTCAGTAGCACAAAAACAATTGCTACAAAGGTTATACGGATTTGCATAAAAAATGAAAATAAAATGCTGCAAATCTTCCAAACATTTGCACCAAAGAATCAAGCAAAACTGTATCAAAAAAGAAATTTGCTACAACTCATCCGTGGATTTGCATCAAAAGAGAAACAATTGTGCTACAAAGCTTAGAAAAATTTGCACCACATGAAGAAAAAGATAACACAAAATCAACGAAAAATTGCTCCGGCAGCACCACTACCGACCTACGGGAGCATCATTGCGCGCCATGGCAGCGCCGCCGCTGACGCTGACGGGCGGTAGCACCGTCGTGGCGCCGTCCCCCATGGTAGCACCGCTCCTGAGGTCTGGCAGCGTGGGCACGACGGTGAAGGGGCAGCGTGGGCACCGGCGGTTGTCCGCCGCAGCAACGCTTTGAGTCTTCTCCTTCCTCGGTGAAGGGACAGCGGCGACCGGGAGTAGGCGCTCGAGCTCACGCACGGGAGCGAGACGAGATGGAGAGATGCGATATGGGAAGATAGGATGAGCTCGGCTCGGGCACCCCAGCCTCATCGTCCTCCGCTGGAGGTAGGCCATGGCGGCGGCGTGGTGCCGTGGGGCGCAGCTCGGTGAGAGCACTGAGAGGAAAGGGGATTGGGAGGAGCAAATCGAGTGGAGGAGACGAGCCGAGGAAGGGATAAGGTAGGAGGTGGGCCGCATCGTTTTTTCTCTCGCTAGTATGGACACGCGGCGCGCGGTGGAAGCGGAGGATCGCGGGACACGATCCCCCGGATGATCGCAAGCGTTTTCCTTTTTATTATCTGGGTTTTTGGTTGAACAAGAGAGCTCTCGGTCACCGAAAAGTTGTAAAAGAAACTTCTCATCGAAAAAAAGAAGAAGTAACGGTTGTGCCGTGACATACCAATATCACACCACATCTCTTCCCTAGAATCCGTCACCTTACTGTCAAGGCGTATTTGCATGGGCACGTAGACTGACCTCGAACGCGTATCCATCTTTTACAATCTGAATCTCGAACACGTAATCTACTAAAATACGTTCGCGCAAGAGCATGACGACAACAGGAACGCATCCATCCCCTTCTCTTTCTCCAACCTCGAAGGCTCGAACCTCTCTTCCGCAGCTTTCCTTCCCATGGCGTCCAACGGCTCCTTCGCTCCCTCCACCCCTCTCCCTCCTCTCCGGAGAGATCCAGACCTCTGCTTGTATCGCCCTCCCCTGCGAGCTCGCCAGGCGCGCCGTCTCCAAGGGCACCGAGTTCACATCCTCTTAGGTTGGTGGTAATTGCTGTTGTGGCTCTGGTTACCTTGTAGTGTTTGTTAGTGATTCTGGGAATTTAGCATGATGTGCTTCTGCTTTTGGAAAAAAATATCTGACGTATCTAGTGCGTGAGAGTTGTTCTGTCAGTTTTTGTGTGCTGTGTGCATCTATGCTGTTCTGATTTATGATAGCATTATCCAGTATATCGATTCGTTGCTACTGCAAACGTGAAACAGAACTAAGGAAATTTCTGTTCCTGTGGCATGTCGTGTCGTCTCATGATACTCGACGGCATGGTACATGGAGAATGCTTCGTGTGAAATCTGAACTTTTGTCTACCGAATTGCTTGAGGCAATGGAATAATGTTGCCAGCATGTTACCCTCGAGAATGGAAAAAAAGAACTTTTGTATCGTTTGATTTCCAATATCTCTAAAACTTGGTATGGTGCTATTGCGGAATACAAAATGATACATATAAACTTTATTATTGCAGGATCATATCTTACACCAGCTTGTTTGTTCAGTGCCGCTGTGAATGGCTCTGAGTCGCGGCTTATCTTTCTGCTCCATTCTCCACTATAAGCTGGCCAACAAACGCGATGTATGCATCTCTGATTGCATGCATCTCTGCTGCTGCATCTCTTGTCAATGTGCGGTCTCGAGGCAGCTGCTTTGAGCAGGATAGGCCAAGCCTGAAGACAGAAACCAAGCACTCCTGGATTCTACTAGTAACGTTACCATGGTGCTCGTTGTGCACCCAGATTGCCGGGTCAACTATCTCCAAGGTTCTATCGGGAAGAGCATCCTCGACAAACTTATGCAGATCCAGTGAATTCCTAAATATGTCATCTGTTGGGCTCCTTCCTGTGAACATCTCAAGCAGCAATATGCCAAGACTGTAAATATCACCAGGAGGTGAGACCACAGAGCCTTCTCCATAGTCTACAATTAGGAAACATTTTACGGTTAGCATGCCATATTTGTATGAAAATTTAAAAGATGAAACTATAAGAATTTCAGTCACCTGGAGGAACATAGCCAATAGAACCTCTAATTCCAGTTGAGATATATGAATTTTGCATCCCCTCACTTGTATTTTCTTCAATGATCCTTGATATGCCAAAATCTCCAACTCGGGCGCTCATGTCGTCAGCAAGAAGGATGTTGCTTGGCTTAAGATCACAATGGATTACCAATGGTTGACAGTAGTTGTGCAGATATTCTACCGCATCCACAATATTAACAGCAATCTCAAGCCTCTGGGCAAATCTGAGTGTGTTGTTCGTAGTGGGCTCTTCAGATATTGGGTGAAGCCAACCATCCAAGTTACCATTGGGCATGAAGTCAAAAACCAATGCCTTGAACTCTTGACCTTGGTGGTTGATGCTGGAACAAGAAGTAATGATCTTTATGAGATACCGGTGTCTTATCCTTCTCATGGCCTCACATTCAGCCTCAAAGCTCCTGGAATACCTGGTTTGACCAAGGTTAAACACCTTGACAGCCAATGTTCTTTCCCCAGTGTCTAAAATGCACTTGAAAACTGAACCATAACTTCCTCTCCCGAGCAAATTATCATCTGAAAATCCATTAGTTCCTCTGAATAGTGCATGATAGGGGATTCTCTCGTAATTATCATCAGCGATTGAATATTGCACTGTTGTCTTCTGGCCTCGTTTGAGCTTCTTGAGAAGTATCCAAACAAGAATAATAACTGAAACTGATGTCAAGATTGCTCCCATAGTTGCTAGAGAAACTACAAGAGACTTTGGCATCTTTCTCTTATTCTTGCTCAAGGAGCTTGTGGAGCATGGAGACAAGTGAAGTTTAGGTATACCACTGCACAGATTAATATTCCCAGCAACTGTTGTATAAGTGATGTTTCTGAAAACACCTCCATCTGGCACCTCACCTTGCAAACTATTGAAGGATACATCAAATTTGGACAATGATGTCAAGTTCTGTAGAACTAACGGGATTGATCCTGACAAGTCGTTGTGTCCTAGGTATAGTTCCTGCAGGTTTTCAATGCTACCAAGGGACTCAGGAATATTACCAGAGAACTTATTCATGGTCAGGTTAAGTTTACTGAGCCCCTTTATATTCTTCAGCGACTGAGGTATGCTTCCATCAAATGAATTATTATCTAATAATAGCCACTCCAGCACTATACAATTCTGAATACTCTCTGGTATCTTGCCAGATAACTTGTTTCCTGATAGAATCAGTTGGTTAAGGTTGGCCAAGCTACCAACTTCATTAGGAAGGGGTCCAGAAAAGGAATTGCACGACAAGTCCAAATACCAAGAAAGGTCAGGTAGTTTAAAGATTTCTCTGGGAATTGAACCATTAAGTTTGTAATTTGTTGACAAATCAATTACAAAAAGTTTTTTCAACTCCCCAGGCTTGCCGGAATTGGTCCTTCCAAGTTACCATAATATGCATAAAACCTATTCAGCTGCAAAAGGTTCCCAAGTGATGACGGTATGAGGCCAGACAAGTTATTGTAGGCAAAGGACAGCTCGATCAAGTTTGCTAGCTTGCCAATGCTCTCTGGAATCACTCCGGATATGTATGTCTGTTCTATGGCAAGCGTGTTGAGACCAACCAAATTGCCTATGTCGCTAGGAATAGCCCCAAATAAGCTACTGTTCATTAAGGATAACCTCTGGAGAGTTGCTGAGAGGTTTGTAATGGAAGCAGGTAACTGTCCTCCAAAAGAGTAGCCACCTAGTAAAAGGTAGCTTAGCTGGCTGCAGTTTGCCAAAGAAGTGACGAATTCCCATCCCTTCTTGTTATTCGCTTCAAGCTTATTGTCTCTCAAATCCAGATACCGGAGAGATCCCTGCCTTCCTAAAGTGGGAGGCACATACCCGCTAAATCTATTCCCCCTGATATGAAGTGCTTTAAGATCAGATATATTGGATAGTGACGAAGGGATGGATCCAGTGAACTGATTATGGGACAAGCCGAGAACTTGCAACTTGGGGAACATACTGCCGATATCATCCAGAATGCTTCCATGCAGCATACTGTAATCTACCTGAAGTAATTCGAGTGACGACCAGTTGTAGAGAGAAGGTGGAAGCATACCAGAGATGTTGTTGACGAAGAGATTGAATTGCTGCATGCTCCGGATGCTTCCGAGCCCTGGTGGGATCGAGCCCACGAGCTGGTTATAGGAGAGATCGAGGTTCTGCAGATGGGACAAATTAGCCAATGATGCCGGGAGGGGCCCTGTGAAGCTGTTGTTACTCAGCGAGAATACTGCCAGAGACGAGAGCCGTTCGCCAAGCTCAGCTGGGATATGCCCACCAAGATTGTTGCTGTCTAGCGACATGGTGGTCATTTCGACACAAGAGGTCAGGTTCAGAGGGAGTGTGCCAGAGAAGGAATTGTAGCCCAGATCGAGCATCTGTAGGTGGCGGAGGCGGCCAAGGCTTGCTGGAATCTCCCCGTGGAGCCAGTTGAAGCTCATATTGAGCATCCGCAGGAACGTGAGGTTCCCTATGGTTGGGGAGAGTGCTCCGGTGAGTTCCCTGCCGTCCAAGCTCAGCTCCACCACCCATGCGGGCCTCTGATGGCTGCATGTCACGCCTTCCCAGCTGCAGAAGTCCACACTGCTGTTCCAGGAGGCCAACGAGCCACCATCGCTGACCTGGGCTTTGAAAGCAAGCAGCGCGGCCTCGTCACTGGCGCTCACCACGGTGATCATCAGGACCGCGACAAGTGACCATAGCAAGCTCATGACCACGATCTCCATTGCGGTGCCCCTCTTGGTTTGGTTGCAGAGTAGCAGTTTCCTGCTCCGTGTGTTTATTTGGTTGTCCATGTGTGCTTGCCTTGTGGCGTCCAAGACATGATTTATAGTTTGTCCTGTTGTGACATCTGGCTTGATTATTGATTAGATGTCAAACCTGCAATGGCGGCTAAATATAGGGTTGTATCTGACTTTGGCTGCTCAGTTTGAAGTCAAGTGAGCCGAATGAGGGATTCACATTTACTCTGGCGCCCACATTTTGTTCCTTCAGAATGATTCTCCATCATCCGTTTCCGGTACTTGCGTCGATGTGTTTTCAGAGTTGAGTGAGTTCTTGTAACCTTGTAACTGTTGTAGCTTATGCTATCTGTAGTTCTGTACGCTGATGGCTTTAGATTTGGTGCTGTGTACAGATGGTAATCTTTGCTGAACCGAATGAAAAAAACTTTGAAGATATTGTTGTCGTTGGAGTGCCATTTTCACGGGATCTCCTTGTTTCCTTAGGTACTTCAGTTCCAAACTGGCGACATATCCCTGTAGCGGCGTGTGTGTTTTTAACCAAAAGCTGTTGGTGTGGTAACCTTTATCTTTCTGTTCCAAGGTTTAAGACACTTTGTTGATTGTAATGGAAATGCTACAGGTTTCCAGTTAAAGGAGGTGTGAAGTGGCATGAACCCCGGCAGGGCTCTGGTCACGCTTTCCCAGCTACAGAAGTCGGAACTGCAGTTCCAGGAGGCCAGGGACCCGCCTTCCGTGACCTGGGCTTTGAAAGCAGGCAGCGTGGCCTCGCTGGCGCTCACCACGGTGATCATCAGGACGGCGACGAGTGACCATAGCAAGGTCATGGCCATGACCCCATTGCTGTCAAGTACCAGTTGCCTGCTCTGGTTGGCCATGTGTGCTTGCCTTGTGGCGTCCAAGACCATCCATCTGCAATGGCTGCTAATTAAGTGTCCTGTTGTGACAAGTTGGCATGATTGTTTGATTAGATGTTGACCATCCATCTGCAATGGCTGCTAAGTGTAGTGATACGTATCCGAAAACGACGAATATGGCAGGGTGGTAAGTCGGCAAGTGTACCTCATATTTCCCTTTCTAGCAAAAGGATTTTGTGTGACTTTTGCTCATCAGTTTGATGTCCACTGAGCAGAACGATGATGGGTACTCTGGCGCCCACCATTTTGTTCCTTGAGAAATGATTGTCCATGGCTGCATCCTGGTGTTTTCAGCGGATCAGGTGCTCTGAGTTTCAGATTCAGCCCTTATGTCGACAAAAATAGCCCGAGATAGATATCGCAAATCATTTCTGCCTCTACACTCAATTTTCAGCGGTCGCGACAGCGGGTGCACGATATCTTGGAGTAGCCATTCGTTTTCGATACTTGCGTCGCCGTGTTTTATAGTTGAGTGAGTTCTTGTAACATTGTAACCGCTGTAGTTGCTTACAAGGGGATGGTAATTCTGTTGTTGATTGCAAACTGTAGTAGTTCTGTGAAATTGTAACCGCTGTAGCTGCTCACGAGGATTTACTGAGCCCATGACTGAAACCTGGAACATGCTACTGCCAGCAATGTACTGTAGTATTGTTTCAGCGGGATTTCAGATCTTGTTTCTCTGAGTTTCATATTAGTTTCAGGGTGGCGATGCAACCCCGGGTGCGTTCGTTCGGTAATTTAGCGAAATTCGTGGATTCAGCTATGCAGTTCTAGGGTGTGAGTATGCACTAGCGATCCTGCAATGGTAAAACAAGTACGCGTGAGGCGTGACCTGCATATAATTTTTTTTTCCAAACTTTACAAGTTTGAAAGATTGGATTCAAACCGTTCAAACGGAAGGCGTATTTCTGGGGAAACGTAAACCCAGCTGGAAGGCGTAAACACATTTTGTTTTGCATGGGCAAGGCGTAAACTGTCCACTGTAAGATTCGCGCCAGACGGATAAGGCCATCGGGAGGATTCTGATTCAGAAACCCGTCGTCGTCCGAGGCTGCGATTTGGCTAGTAGGTACAGATGTACCTATTTGTAAAAAAAATTAATATTTTTTTTTAAATGTCAAAAAATTATAGAAAAAAATTCGGATGCACATTAGAACATTTTGTGTTATCACAAAAAATGTCGTGGAGAAAAAACATTTTCTGTGGCCTGTGCAAAAATGATAAAAAAAAGTCTCGTATAAAATTATTTTGGAGCGTCCGGATTTGTCTTTTTTGCACAGGTCACAAAAAAGGTTTTTTCTTCATGTAACTTTTTGTGCTAACATAAAATGTCTTGAAATATGTTCGAAATTTTTATTTGAATTTTTTGACATTTTCAAATTTGTTTTTTAAACAGTGAGTGCATCTACACCTGCTACCCGTTATGAATTTCCGGTCATCGTCTCCAATCTCCCAAACCCTATCTGCTTTCCTTCCCACGAAGGTCGCCTCCAATGGCGTCCTCCCTCCTTCGCGCCTCGCCGCTCTCTCTCCTCTCCCGAAGCCGCTCAACCGCCACAGGCCTCCCGCCTCGCACCTCCGTCGCCTCCTGGTGTTCCAGTGTCACATCTCGTTCTCGTGCACATTGTTAGACAGATATGTCACGTAGCGTGACATATCCTCCTGATTCCCTAAATCGTGGAGAGTCCTTATTTGTGTGATCTCCCATTTATGGTTAGGATTGTATTTTGACTATATATATCAATGCAATGGAAAGGCCCAAGTGTGGTCAATTCTCTCACATGGTATCAGCCTAAACACGTCCTAAACCCTAAACCGCTTCCGCCTCCTCTCCTTCCCTAACCCTAGCCGCCGCACCATAGCCGGCCGCCGCCGCCACCGTCCCTCTCCTCCTTCCTCTCCCTCCTCCTCCATGGCGCCCACCCCTTCCACCCTTGGACCGGAGCGTCTCCGATGTGGCCCATGCCGCCGCACGGCGCCGGGAGCAACATCCTCGGCGCTGTCCCTCACCCGGGCCCTCGCGCCCACGCCTACATGGCCGCACCACCACCTGCGCCGGCCTCCTTCTACAACGCCCACAGCGGCGTCCCCACGGCCAGGCCTTCTACGGCGCCCCGTACAGCGTCGCCTCCTCCTACACTGCGCGGCCTCCTTCTATGGCGCCCCACGGCCAGGCCTTCTACGGCGCCCCGTACGGCGTCGCCTCCTCCTACACTGCGCCCCCTACTTCGGCGCACACTTGGGACCCCTCCGCCCTCGCGCGCCCTTCACCAACATGACGCTGCAGCCCCCCACCCCGGAGTGGGTCATGGACAGCGGCGCCACCGCTCACCTCTCCAACAACCCCGGTATCCTTTCCTCTCTCTCTTCACATCCTCCTTATCGTCATGTCACTGTCGGAGACGGCTCCTCTGTTTCCGTCTCCGCATCCGGGCACGCCTCCCTTCCTTCTTCTTTTTCTGATCGTTCTCTTCATCTTCGTAATGTTCTAGTTACTCCTCGCATAATTAAAAATCTTGTCTCTGTCCGTCAATTTACTACCGATAACAACTGTTCTGTCAATTTTGACCCTTTTGGTTTTTCTGTGAACGACCTCATTACCCGGCGTGAGCTTCTTCGGTGCAATAGTACGGGGGAGCTTTATTCGTTTCAGCCACCGGCGCCTCGTGCTCTCACCACCACCACCACCCCTCATGATATTTGGCACCGTCGTTTGGGTCACCCCGGCCATGACGCTTATCGTCGTCTTTCGCAGCATATTTCTTTACCTTGCAATAAAAACCATAGTACTCTTTGTCATGCTTGTCAGCTTGGACGCCATGTACGTTGCCTTTTTCCTCTTCCACCACTAGAACTACTCGCCCTTTTGAGTTAATTCACTGTGATCTTTGGACGTCCCCAATTTTAAGTAATTCTGGTAATAAATATTTCTTAGTCATTCTCGATGATTTTACCCATTTTCTTTGGACCGTCCCTCTACGCCAAAAATCTGATGCTTACGCCTCGCTCGCCTCGTTTCGCGCTTTTGCCCAAACCCAGTTTAACCTACCTCTTGCGTCTATACAGATGGACAACGGTCGTGAGTTCGACAACGCCAAACTCCACTCTCTCGCCGCCGCGCACGGTATACACATTCGCTTCTCCTGCCCATACACCTCCCAACAAAACGGTAAAGCCGAGCGCATTATCCGCACCGTCAACGATATTGTTCGTTCTCTCCTATTTCAGGCTAGTTTGCCCCCTCGCTTTTGGGTAGAAGCTCTCCACCACGCCACTCACGTCCTTAATCGCCTTCCCACCAAAACCATTAGTGCTCCTTCCCGTACTTCGCTCTTCATAACACCCACCCAGATTACTCGTCCCTTCGCGTTTTCGGTTCCCTGTGCTATCCCAATACCGCAGCCACCATGCCTCATAAACTCGCCCCACGGTCTAGCGCATGTATTTTTCTCGGCTACTCTCCCCATCACAAGGGTTATCGCTGCATGGACCTCACTACCCACCGCATCATCATCTCACGCCATGTCATTTTCGACGAGTCCACCTTTCCCTTCGCCTCGTCCCAGCAACCTTCAGCTGCCTCCTACGACTTCCTCGATGATGACGATTCCCCCCTCGTCGTCCCCCCGGCTGCGCCTCCCGCGCGCCCCCTCCCCTCCACCTTCGCCGCACGCGCCCTCACCACCGCCTGCGCCCTCACCGCCACCTCCCCCACCCCCGCCGCCTCCTCCCGTGCATCGCACGCGTAGCACCTCCGGCATCCGCGTCCCACCCCGTGAGCGGCTTAACTTGCATGCTTCTGTCAGCAGGTACTCTCCGGTTCCGACTTCCGCACGTGCTGCTCTCAAGGATCCTAACTGGCTCGATGCTATGACCGCGGAGTACCGCGCTCTCCTCGGCAACGACACTTGGGATCTCGTGCCTCCTCCTCGAAACGCCAACATCGTCTCCGGCAAGTGGGTCTTCCGCCACAAGCTCAAGCCCGATGGCTCTCTTGACCGCTACAAAGCACGATGGGTGCTTCGCGGTTTCTCTCAGGAGCAAGGCGTCGACTTCGATGAGACCTTCAGTCCGGTTGTCAAACCGGCCACGGTCCGCGTCATCCTCTCCATCGCCATCTCCCTTAAATGGGAGACTCGCCAGCTTGACGTCAAGAACGCCTTCCTCCACGGCAAGCTCGCCGAGGTCGTCTACTGTCGCCAACCGACCGGCTTCATCGACTCCACTCGCCCCGACCACGTCTGTCGCCTGAACCGTTCGCTCTACGGTCTCAAGCAGGCCCCTCGCGCATGGTACCAGCGCTTCGCGACCTTCATCACCTCGACCGGCTTCACGTGCTCGCGCTCCGACACGTCACTGTTTGTTCTCCAGTGTGCAGAGGGTACGGCCTATCTTCTGCTGTACGTCGACGACATCGTCCTCACCGCCTCCTCGCCGCGTCTCCTTGACCGGATCACCGCCTCTCTCAGCTCCGAGTTCGCCATGACGGACATGGGCAGCCTTCACTACTTCCTCGGCATCGCGGTCACCCGCGACTCCTCCGGCATGCACCTCTCGCAAGCCAAGTACGCCGCGGAGATTCTGGACAAAGCCGGCATGACTGCATGCAAGCCCGCGTCGACGCCGGTTGACACGTCTCCGAAGCTCGCCACCACCGCCGGTGCTCCCGTCTCCGACCCTACTGAGTATCGGAGCCTCGCCGGGGCTCTGCAGTACCTCACCTTCACGCGCCCTGACATCGCGTACGCCGTCCAGCAGGTGTGTCTTCACATGCACGACCCTCGCGAGCAGCACCTGGCTGCCATCAAGCGCATCCTGCGCTACGTCCAGGGCACGATCTCTCATGGACTTCAGCTTCACTCGTCTTCGCCGGACTCCATGGTCACCTACACCGACGCCGACTGGGCTGGCTGCCCCGACACTCGGCGCTCTACGTCGGGCTTCTGCGTCTACCTCGGTGACAACCTTGTCTCATGGTCTTCAAAGCGGCAACACACGGTCTCTCGTTCCAGCGCCGAGGCTGAGTACCGTGCTGTGGCTAACGCCGTCGCCGAGGCTAGTTGGATCCGTCAACTCCTCCACGAGCTTCATCGACCCACTCCTCCTGCTACGGTCGTGTTCTGCGACAATGTCAGCGCCGTCTACATGTCTACGAACCCGTTCAGCACCAGCGCACCAAACACATCGAGATCGACCTCCACTTCGTTCGCGATCGTGTTGCCATGGGCCAGATCCGAGTGCTTCATGTTCCCTCGTCTCGACAGTTCGCCGACATCTTGACGAAGGGTCTACCATCACCGTTGTTTCTGGATTTTCGGTCCAGTCTCAACGTCCGTCCTCCTCCCGTTGTGACTGCGGGGGAGTGTTAGACAGATATGTCACGTAGCGTGACATATCCTCCTGATTCCCTAAATCGTGGAGAGTCCTTATTTGTGTGATCTCCCATTTATGGTTAGGATTGTATTTTGACTATATATATCAATGCAATGGAAAGGCCCAAGTGTGGTCAATTCTCTCACACACATCTCTCCCCACATGGTGGGTTTTGTCCCGTCCAGTGTTTGAAGTAGATCCGGCTCCTGTACGATTCATGGATAGTTCTGAAGGGTGCAGCTCCCATGCAAAAAGCATGGAAGATCCCAATGTTTTGCTAGAGCGGCTTCATCTGGAGGAAGATGATTTGGGGCGTTCATCCGGAGGAAGATGAGTTGCGAGATCGAGCATCGGGCTTAATTACGTGTTCATGGATGATTCAGGAGACCGCAACTAGTTTTTGGTCGCCTACTTGGGATTTTTCTTTTTTCTAACCTCCTCAAGGTCCATATATATAACTTGCTTTCTAATCGAATGGCAGACTGTCTATCTTTTCCCTAAAAATGAGGAAAAAATGGCACGGGGGAGTTTTTTTAACACGATAAGGACCCCAATGGGCCCTTTTTTGCTGCATTAACTATGGTCAAACTTACATAGAACTCCTCAAAAGGTAAGAAAATTATAGATAAGGACCAAAATTTTATAAGAAACACCCTGGGACGCTCCGAAGGAACGCCATCGGGGGTTTGACCAGCGCCAGCAAAATTGAGCTCGATGCTGCGACCCCCAGCGCCCTCGTCGGGGACAAAACCACTTGATGAAGATGCGACGAAGAGAGTCACAGTAGAACTCTCGATGATCGTCTACTAAAGGAGGAAGAACCAGGGGCACCATCTGTGCTTCGGCATGGAGTGACTCCGGTCGTCAAAACAACAGCGAGGCCATGCCGTCACCGTGCATGAACTCCAGGAACCCGATCATCCCCAGAAGCAAGGGCTCCAAGGTCTTGACCCCTCTCGACACGAGCTACCGCGGGGACGACTCCTCCTTCCTCTTCCCACCATTAATTACGCTAGGGAGAGGAGGAAATCCACACCAGGTGAGTGAAGGCCACAGTGCCACCACGCTTATTGAAGAAGGCCGCCCCAGGATCCGTCGCTAGTCCTCCAAATCGAAGGCTTGACAGAGAGCATCACCCGGACATGCTCGACGCCATGCCTCGCCAAGCACAAAGCCTCCACAGCATAGCGCCAATCGCCACGAAGGACACACCCTAGATTTACACCTATATACGAGCCCTAGACTACGTACTATGTACATGTTCAGGCTCGCATCCTCCTCGATCCCGAGCGGCGGTGCCGCCGAAGGCCCGGGAAGGACTCTCAACGGGAAATGAGAATGGGGGGGATGATGGAGAAAGGGAAGGGGTGGAGAGAGAAAGTGCTAGTCACACGGGAGTGTCAAAAACGATAAATTTAGCGTCAAAAGCTGTTACTAATGGAGGGACAAGTACATGTATTCTAATCAAGATGAAAATGCAAATTTCCTGTTATCTTTTCGAAGGATTCTGCGGGCGTGTGCTTATAGTGCGGAAGAAGCGGGTCCTCCTGTCTTATGCTCAAAGTGGATTAGGAAGCCGGGCTGGATCGCAGTTTGGTCGTTTGTGGAACATACAAAAAGATGACCGTTCCTCATTCGGCCGGTGGAGCTATAAGCTCGTACTTTGGTAATTTGGTGTCCGTAAAGGTTCAGAGAGAGTGTAATATTTTTGCACACGAATTAGCAGCTTAGCCGGGGAGCATTTTTTTTCTGGGTTTTTTTTTTGAACAAAACAGGCAACACTGCCTCATTTTATTAAAAAAGTAGGAGGGGAATTGGCCGGTTCATTAACGGGGAACCGGCCGAAAACCGTTACAAGTGCACCAATGTAGTCATGGAACACCACACTGGGTAGACCCGGCCAACCTGGCTACCCACACGAGACACACACGCCGCCGAGGAGAGAAACACCACCGAGGTCATCACCGAGCGTCATCGTCGTCACTTCTCCCCGAGCAAGCGATTCCGACTTCACCTTCGACGACCACCGATGAAGCCCTCGCCGCAGCCGACGCCGTAAACCATGTCGGCGTAAGCCAAACAGTCAACCCAAAGCGTCGAGGAGGAGGCAGCTCCGACTTCGACGGAGAGCTTCACTGGAGAAAGAAGCACACCTTGCCTCGACGGAATCCACGAGGCCACCGTAGAAAAAAGTGTCATCGTTGCCAGCCTGCCGCCACGCGACACGCAGCTCCGACTTCGCAGCTTCACGGCGGGATGCAACACGGATTGTCGATGGCGAAGGACATGCCGCGACTCGGCTCCGCTCAACACCGTCATCGCTGCCACACAACTCGCAACGCCAAGACACACCTCACCGCCGACCGGCCACCTGCCAATCGCGATGTCGTGTGCGACCAGCCCACCAAGGAGAGCGGATGGGATCGAGATCTTCAAGACGACGCCCCAAGAGGGTCCGCGGCGTGAGAACGACGCCATCGCCCCACCCATAGGGTGTAGGCTTTCACCCGAAGATCTTGGTCCGAGATTAGGAAGGCCGAGGAAGCTCGACGATGACGCCTCCAAGGAGGACAGAGACGCCCGCGGGCGCCGTCGTCATCGGCCGGCAAAAGCCGGCATGACTTTCGTCCCGAGCTTCATGGCCAAACCCACCTCCCGCGACCGGCCAGACCAGCCCGCCCTCCGCTGTACCGCACACACCCAACCGTGCGACCACGGCGTCGACGCAGAGGGGGCCACCACCAGCCTCGCCGCACTGCACCACCAACGCCCGACGCAGAGCATCATCGGCCCGCACCGCCCCGCGCCTCGTCGGCCTCCAGCCTCCGCGCGTCCTTCGCCTCCGCTCGATGCCGCCCGTCGCAGCGCCCGGCACCCGCACCGCACGCGCCAACCCGCGCGGCCACCTTCCTCCTCGCACCGTCGTGCCCCTGCCGTCGCCGCACCCAGCGAGGGGCGACGAGGACGCTCAGCACGCACGCAGCCCACCGCCATCCGGGCCCGACGGGCCCAGACGGGCCCGCCAAGCCCATCGGGCGCGCGCCCCTCCGCAGGCGCCGCAGGACCGGCAGCCGCGCTCCGCAACACCAGCAACGCCACCCGCAGCTCCCGCTCCGCCGCCGCAACCGCCCGAGCCCGTCGGCTCGGCGTCCACCTCCCCGACCGCCACCGCCCCCACGGGCTGATCCACCACCAGCGCAAAGGGCCTCCCCTCAGCCACCTTTTGGCAGCAGAGGGGCGCCGCCACCGCCGCGGCCGGGGCCGGCGACGGCAGCGGCAGGGGTGGCCAGACAGCGGCGGGCTGGCGGCCTCTAGCGTGGTGTGCCCCTAGCGCCGCCGGGGGGCGACGCGAGGGGAAGTTTTCTGGGTTTTTGGTTGATCAACAGCTGTCACCGAAAAGTTGTACTACCTCCTATCCGAATTGATCGGCGTGGAAACAGTACCAAGCTAGTACAAACTCCTACAGTGGTCACAACAACAATTACCGATCGGAGGGAGTAACAGAAACTTCTCATCGGGAAAAAGAAGAAGAAGTAACTGTCGTGGCGGACATAAAACTACCACACCAAAATCTATACGCCCGAATCCGTCACATGCCTGGCACGGCGTACATCCCTGATTGAGTTAATCAGGAAGAGGATTGGTACGTAAACTGACCCCGAAGGAGTATCAATTAGTTCAAACTCTGAGGCCAGGAACACGTAGTCTGATAAAAATACGTTCGCGCAGGGGCATGACGACAACAGGAACGCATCCGTCCCCCTCTCTTTCTCCAACCTCGGACCCCTCTTCTGCAGCTTTCCTTCCCAAGTTCCCATGGCGTTCAACGGCTTCTTCGCTACCTCCTTCGCGCGGCCGCCCCCGCCTCCCCCCTCCTCTCCCGCGAGATCCAGACCCCCGACCGCCTTGTTTCCCAAGCTCGCCGTCTCCGAGCGCACCAAGTTCACACCCTCGTAAGTAGTTTTGTTCGTCGGTGGTAATTGCTGTCGTGGCTCCGGTTACCTTGTGGTATCGTCAGCAATTCTTAGGATTTAGCATGATACGCTGCTGATATTGGAAATTGTTGCCTGACGTATCTCTAGTTTTCTGACAGTTTGTTTGTTTGTTTGTGCTGTGTGCATCTATATTGTTCCTAACTGAATTATCCAAGTACATCCATTTGTTGGTACTGGAATGTCACATAAATCAGGAAATTTCTGTTCCTGTTACATGCCGCCATCTAATGTTTGTCTGCACATGGAGAATGCTTCATGTGCAGTCTGAAATTTTGTCCACTAATTTTCTCTAAGCTATGAATTAACGTTGTCAGTATGTGTACCGTTTTGAGCATTAGTAAAACATATATACCATTTGATTTCCCAAATTTACAGAAAGTACTATAGGGCTATTGCAGAACACCGCGGTTCGGCGTTTTGCATTTACTTGATACAGTTGTACACTTGTACAAACATAGCTCTGAAAACAAATTACTAACTGAAATGCATACATATGATTTTATTGCTGCAGGATCATGTCTTATACTGCCATGTTTGATCAATGCCGTCCTAAATGGCTTGAGTTGAGGCTTCTTTTTCTGCTCCATGTTTTACTGCAAGCTAGCAACATACGAGATGTACGCATCTCTGATTGCATGCATCTCTGCCGCTGCATCTCTTGTCAATGTTCGGTCTCGAGGCTGTTGCTTTGAGCAGGATATGCCAAGCCTGAAGATAGAAACCAAGCACTCCTCAGTTTTACTAGTAACATTATCTTGTGGTGCACTGTGCAGCCACATTGTTGGGTCAGTTATCTCCAAGCTTCTATCTGGAAGAGCTTCCTCGGCAAATTTGTGCAGACCTAATGAATCTCTGAACGTGTCGTCTGTTGGGCTCCTTCCGTAAACATCTCAAGCAGCAATATGCCAAGACTGTAAATATCACCAGGAGGTGAGACCGCAGAACCTTCTCCATACTCTACAATTATGCAACATTTTACAGTTAGCATGCCATATTAGTGTGAAATTTTAAAAGATGAAACTAGAAGAATTTCAGTTACCTGGAGCAACATAGCCTATAGAGCCTCTAATTCCCATTGAGCTATATGCGTTTTGCATCGTCTCACTTGTATTTTCTTGAGTGATCCTTGATATGCCAAAGTCTCCAACTCGGGCGCTCATGTCGTCAGCAAGAAGAATGTTGCTTGGCTTAAGATCACAATGGATTACCAATGGTTGACAGTAGTTGTGCAGATATTCTACTGCATCCACAATATTGACAGCAATCTCAAGCCTCTGGGCAAATCCGAGTGTGTTGTTTGTAGTGGGCTCTTCAGATATTGGGTGAAGCCAACCATCCAAGTTACCATTGGGCATGAACTCAAAAACCAATGCCTTGAACTCTTGACCTTGGTGGTTGATGCTGGAACAAGAAGTAATGATCTTTATGAGATAACGGTGTCTTATCCTTCTCATGGCCTCACATTCAGCCTCAAAGCTCCTGGAATATCTGGTTTGACCAAGGTTAAACACCTTGACAGCCATGTTCTTTCCCCAGTGTCTAAAATGCACTTGTAAACTGAACCATAACTTCCTCCCCGAGCAAATTATCATCTGAAAATCCATTAGTTCCTCTGAATAGTGCATATAGGGGATTCTCTCGTAATTTCCTCAGCAATGGAATATTGCACTGTTGTCTTCTGGCCTTGTTTGAGCTTCTTGCGAAGTATCCAAACAAGAATAATAACTGAAACTGATGACAAGATTGCTCCCATTGTTGCTAGAGAAACTACAAGAGACTTTGGCATCTTTCTCTTATTCTTGCTCAAGGAGCTTGTGGAGCATGGAGCCAAGTGAAGTTTAGGTATACCACCGCACAGATTGATATTCCCAGCAACTGCTGTATAAGTGATGTTTCTGAAAACACCTCCATCTGGCACCTCGCCTTGCAAACTATTGAAGGATACATCTAATTTGGACAATGATGTCAAATTCTGTAGAACTGCCGGGATTGATCCTGACAAGTTGTTGTGTGCTAGGTATAGTTCCTGCAGGTTTTCAATGCTACCAAGGGACTCAGGAATATTACCAGTGAACTTATTCATGGTCAGGTTCAGTCTACTGAGCCCCTTTAGATTCTTTAGTGATTGAGGTATGCTTCCCTCAAACGAATTATTGTCTAACAATAACCAGTCCAACACTACGCAATTCTGAATGCTGTCGGTATCTTGCCTGATAAACGGTTTCCTGATAGAATTAGTTGGTTAAGATTTGCCAAACTACCAACTTCATTAGGAAGGGGCCCAGAAAGGGAATTGTACGACAAGTCCAGTACCAAGATAGTCGAGGTAATTTCAAAATCTCGCTAGGTATTGAACCATTAAGTCTGTAATTTGTTGACAAATCAAGTACGTATAGGTTTTTCAGTCCCCCCAGGCTTGCCGGAATGGGTCCTTCGAAGTTGCCATAGTATGCTAGAAGCATGTTTAACTGTTAAAGGTTCCCTAGTGATGATGGTATGTGACCAGACAAGCTATTGTTATACAAGCCTAGCACATTCAAGTTTTCTAGCTTACCAATACTCTCTGGTATCACTCCGGATATGTAAGTATTTGCTATGGCAAGCAAGTTGAGACCGATCAAATTACCTATATCTGCTGGAATAACCCCAGAGACACTACTGTTCTGTAAGTTTAACATTTGGAGAGTCGTTGAAAGGTTCACAATTGATCCCTGTAGTTGTCCTCCAAAAGAGTCGCCTCCTAGTACCAAGCTCTCTAGTTGGCTGCAGTTTGCGAGTGAAGTGATGAACTCCCAGCCCTTGTTGTCATTCGCTACAAGCTTGTTGTCATTCAGGTGCAGAGATCGGAGGGCTCCCAGCCTCCCCAAAGTGGAAGGCACATATCCACTAAATCTATTATTGTTGATGGTAAGTTGTGTGAGATAAGATAGATTTGATATTGAGGAAGGAATGGTTCCCGTGAAGTGATTATCGTCCAATCCAAAATTTCTATCTTGGGGAACTTGTTGCCAATATCATCTGGAATGCTTCCAGACAACATATTACCCCGACGTCCGATGATTTCAGCGATGACCGGTTGTAGAGGGAAGGTGGAATCATACCAGAGAGGTTGTTGCTGAAGAGACTGAATTGCCGCATGCTGTAGATGCTGCCGAGCCCCAGTGGGATCGAGCCCACGAGCTGGTTATAGGAGAGATCGAGGTTTTGCAGATGGGACAAATTAGCCAATGATGCCGGGAGGGGCCCTGTGAAGCTGTTGTTACTCAGTGAGAATACTGCGAGAGACAAGAGCCTTTCGCCAAGCTCAGCTGGGATATGCCCACCAAGCTTGTTGCTATCTAGCGACATGGTGGTCATTTGGACAAAAGAGGTCAGGTTCAGAGGCAGCGTGCCAGAGAAGGAGTTGTAGCTCAGGTCGAGCATCTGCAGGCGGCGGAGGCGGCCAAGGCTCGCTGGAATGTCACCATGGAGCCAGTTGAAGCTCAGGTTGAGCATTCGCAGGAACGTGAGGTTCCCGAGGGCTGGGGAGAGTGCTCCGGCGAGGGCCCTGCTGTCCAAGCTCAGCTCCACCACCCGCGTGGGCCTCTGGTTGCTGCATGTCACGCCTTCCCAGCTGCAGAAGTTGGAGGTGCTGTTCCAGGAGGCCAGAGACCCGCCGTCGCTGACCTGGGATTTGAAAGCAAGCAGCGCGGCCTCGTCACCAGCGCTCACCACGGTGATCATCAGGACGACGGCAAGTGATCGTAGCAAGCTCATGACCATGATCCCCATTGCAGTGCCCCTCTTGGTTTGGTTGCCGAGTAGCAGTTGGCTGCTCCGTATGTTTATTTGGTTGTTCATGTGTGCTTGCTTGTGTATCTAAGACATGATTTATAGTGTGACAACTTGGCATGATTATTGATTAGATGTCAAACCTGTAGACTTTTGAACCAGAGGTGTCAAGCATCTGTTAGCAATGGCGGCTAAGTATAGGGTTCTATCTGACTTGCTGCTCAGTTTGAAGTCCAGTGAGCCGAATGATGGATTCACACTTACTCTGGCACCCACCATTTTGTTCCTTCAGAAATGAATCTCCATCATCCGTTTCTGGTACTTGCATCAATGTGTTTTCAGGGTTGAGTGAGTTCTTGTAACCTTGTAATCGCTGTAGCTGATGCTATCTGTAGTTATGTACGCTGATGGCTTTAGATTTGGTGCTCTGTTTAGAAGGTAATCTTTGCTGAACCGAATGAAAAAATTTGAAGATGTTGTTGTCGGTGGAGTACTGTTTTTGCGGGTTTTGCATCTTGTATTCTTAGGTACTTTAGTTCCAAATTGGCGACATATTAGCCAATTGCTTTCAGCGGTAATTTAGTGAGATTTGTGGATTCACCTCTGCAATTCTAGCGTGGGTGTGTCTCTGTAGCGGCATGTATGTCTTTAACCAAAACCTGTTGGTGTGGTAACTCTTATCTTTATGTTCCAAGTTGTAAGACACTTTGTTGATCGTAATGGAAATGCTACCAGGTTTCCAGTTCAAGGGGATGTGAAGTGGCATGAAGCACGGCAGGGCTCTGGTGGCTGCATGTCACGCCTTCCCAGCTGCAGAAGTCGGAACTGCTGTTCAAGGAGGCCAGGGACCCGCCTTGGGTGACCTTGGCTTTGAAGGAAAGCAGCGTGATCATCAGGACGGTGACAATTTGACCATGGCAAGCTCATGGAACCCCCATTGCCGTGCGCCCGTGCCCCTCTTGGTTCGGTTGCCAAGTACCAGTTGCTCCTCTGGTTGGCCATGTGTGCTTGCCTTGTGGCGTCCAAGACCATCCATCTGCAATGGCTGCTAAGTGTCCTGTTGTGACAAGTTGGCATGATTGTTTGATTAGATGTTGACCATCCATCTGCAATGGCTGCTAAGTGTAGTGATATGTATCCGAAAACGACGAATATGGCATGATGGTAAGTTGGCAAGTGTACCTCATATTTCCCTTTCTAGCAAAAGGATTTTGTGTGACTTTTGCTCCTCAGGTACTCTGGCGCGACCGCCATTTGTTCCTTGGGAAATGATTCTCCATGGCTGCATCCTGGTGTCTAATTTGGCTCTGACTTTGAGATTCAGCCCACAAAAAATAGCCTGGGATAACTGTGGCACATCATTTCTGCATCTACACTCAATTTTCAGAGGTCGCAACAGCGGGTGCACGATATCTTGGAGCAGCCATTCGTTTTCGATACTTGCGTCGCCGCGTTTCGGAGTTAAGTGAGTTCTTGTAACATTGTAACCGCTGTAGCTGCTTACAAGGGTATGCTAATTCTGTTGTTGATTGCAAACTGTAGTAGTTCTGTGAAATTGTAACCGCTGTAGCTGCTCACCGGGATTTACGAGCCCATGACTGAAACCTGGAACATTCTACTGCCAGCAATGGAGTATTGTTTCAGCGGGATCTCAGACCAAGATTTTGTTTCTTTGGGTATTTGAGTTCAAAAAATTAGTTTCAGATTGGCGATGCGCCCCCGAGTGCGTGCGTTCGTCAGTAATTTAGCGAGATTCGTCGATTCATCTATGCAATTATAGGGTGTGAGTAGGAACTTGGGCTCCCTGTAATGAAAAAACAAGTACACGCTGACCTGCATAATTTGTGTTCAAACTTTCCAAGTTTGGAGCTTCAAACTGTTCGAACGGAAGGCGGATTTCTTTGGAAACGTAAACCTAGGTGGAAGGCGACATTGTTTTTTGGCATGGGCAAGGCGTAAGCTGGCCACTGTAAGATTCGCGCCAGAAGGATAAGGCCATCGGGAGGATTCTGATTCAGAAACCCATCGTCGTCTCCAATCTCCCAAACCCTCTCACGAAGGTCGCCTCCAATGGCGTCCTCCCTCCTCCGCGCCACGCCGCTCTCCCTCCTCTCCCGCCTGAAGCCGCTCAGCCGCCACAGGCCTCCCGCCCCGCACCTCCGCCGCCTCCTCCTGCTCTCCAGCCCCGCATCGCCCTACACCTACCACTCCCCGCCCACGCTCCGAACCCTAGCCACCGACGCCGCGACCACTGCCGAGGAGGCGTCGCTACCCGCGGCGGAGGCGATGCCGGGGAGGATGCAGCCGCTGCAGTGGCCCCAGCGGGACGCGCTGTGCGGCGAGCTCGGCGCGGGCGACGCCGGGCGACGGGTAAGGCTCTGCGGCTGGGTCGCCCTCCGCCGCAACCACGCCGGCCTCACCTTCCTCACCCTCCGCGACTCCTCCGGCATGGTCCAGGTCAGCCATTTCTGTTCTAATGTCGGTGTTGGCATTGCAAACATAATCGTTGGTTCATGATCTCTTAGTAATGTAGTTGCTGCAGCGGTAGACACAGCCTATATATAGCTGACCTCTGACAGCATCACATTTCTCGCTAAAGCTTTCACTAGTACATGATTTGTGCCATCTCGAATGATCTGCTGTGTTGACAAGTTAGTGACTTAGTGGATTGATTTTGGCAAAGTGTTTGTAGTGTAGGCCAATGTGGAAGCAGTATTCGATACTAATGCGATAGCTGTTGTCCTTAATAAAAAAATATCTTCACAAAAGTAAACGCAATAGCTACTGATGTTGCACGATCACATAGCTTTCACATGCAAACAAATATATTAGCTTTTACATGGAAAGAAAATTTGCAGTGTCTGGCGAAGTGAAAGTTGCGACAAGATTATTTACTGACTATAGCTATTGATGTCTACCGTCATTATCGTTCAAAATATCTAGCGATCTCAAGCCTACTCTGTCTGTAGGTGACAACTCTGCCAGAATACCCTGAAGTTTATGCTGTTGTGAACAAGCTGAGAGTGGAATCAGTGGTTGCTGTTGAGGGTGTGGTGCGCCCGCGGCCAACAGATGCCATCAATGCAGATATGAAGACCGGGGCCATAGAGGTAATGACTGGTTTTTATAGTGTTTTATTCAATGTTTTTTTGCGAGGAAAGAGCTAGCCGTAAATTAGCGTGATTAGAATTTGGAAATTACACTATCTAGTATTGGATACATTGCAACCTACTTTTAAAGATTAGCATTAGGGTGTAGGTTTTGTCCAAAACTTGCGTGTGGTACACTCTTTATCTTTTTGTTCCAAGTTGTAAGACTGCGAGCCTTTGTTACTTACGTTGATCTTAATGGAAATGGGATTAGGGGCATTTTGAAGATGGAACATTCATAATGCATTGTAGCATAAATAAAGAAGAGAAACCATGCTCCATAATTCATCATTCACTTTTTGTTCCAAGTTGTAAGACTGCGAGCCTTTGTTACTTACGTTGATCTTAATGGAAATGGGATTAGGGGCATTTTGAAGATGGAACATTCATAATGCATTATAGCATAAATAAAGAAGAGAAACCATGCTACATAATTCATCATTCACTGTTCTAATAATCGTTTCCTTTAACTTTCATGAGCTTTTCTATCTGTCTTGTGTTCTTCAAACGGCAACATGTTATTTATTATTTAATGATGATATCATGTTCGCACCTTGAAGGTTGCTGCAGATAGTATATTGGTGCTCAACTCGGTTACTCGTTCCCTACCTTTTCCAATCACTACTGCTGATACTGTAAAAGACAAATTTCCAGAAGAAGTCAGATTGAGGTAACACGAGCACAATCTGTGCTCTCTGTATATTTTCTCATTGGCATATTGCCAAATACTATCCTTCAAAATATCTAGCTAGTGATTAGTTATTGGCTAACTAGTTCTTAAACTCACCAAGTTTGTGCAAAAGAACATGTGATTAGGTGGTACATATAAAGTTGCACAAAAGATCTTAGGTGCAAAGATAATGTTTGGGAAACTTAGGCATTGCCAACCACTTCTTTTCCCAAATATGACATGGAGGCACTTTTCATTTCTCTTGTTTGGCTCCAAGCCTTAGCCTTATTTCTGGGACTAGGGAGCATATAATTTGATTAGGCATTAACCGTTCTGCAAAGTAATATCAATTTATCACACGTTGTGACCATCGGAATTGCTTGGTGTGTAATCACAGTCAATTCAGTTACTTACTCAATCATTCTAATACTATAATCATTTAATACTTATTCTGCTGGACAATGACTTCTGGTGCAATATTATATTATATTATATGATAAATTTCTCATTCGTTGTAATTATCCCATGTTCCAAACCACAATTTTGCTTCAGATGGAAATATTCCTGTCAGAAAATACGACCGCTCTATTTCCCTAAAGTTCATTTCCTTGTTCTCACCCCTTCCTCTGGTCAGTGCTTTAGGATACCAATTTCCCGCTCGTCCAGTATGCTTGATTTTATTGAAATGATGCATTTACACCATTTTATGTAACGATTGCCTTTTTAAACTGACTGTCATATTCATGAACATTGTAGATTTAGGGTGCTGGACTTGCGTCGACCACAAATGCAGTCAAACTTGAGATTGCGCCATAAAGTTATTAAGCACGTTCGTCGTTACTTGGAGGATAGACATGATTTTGTTGAGGTATGCTAGTTATATGTACTGATTATTTCGTAATGTGGTTTTGCTGCAGCATGTCCTTGCTTTTATATACTTTTATTATATGTCTGCTGTTTTCATTTTGGCTTGTACTAGTGCTGCACCCTAGTGGTTCTGTTCTTAAAACTGCAACAGAAATATCAAAGTAGTTGCTCTGGTAATATATGGCAAGAGGTCAACATGGTCTGTTGGGGTGCTAACTCTCCAACCACTTGTTTAACACACCAGTTTTAATGCATCATCTGTTTTATTTGTTGGGTGCATAAAGGATACATAAAGATACCTATTGAGCTGTCACCTACAATTGATTAATGCAATTTGCTCGGATCAGTCAAATTAGACACATCGAGTTACTAAATTTAAGGCGCTGCAATGACTATCTTCCCTTCCAATATCTAGACTGTATAAATCTCTCAAGTTATCATTTTCTTTATGTTTCATCTAAAGTTACTACATGTTCCAAGGTAGATTGAGACTCCAATCTTATCCAAGTCTACACCAGAAGGTGCCCGGGACTATCTTGTACCTTCAAGAGTTCAGGTGAATAACCTCTCTGCTCTTGCCCCTGATTTTGCAGACTATTGTATCAATCTCTGATCACTATTAAGCACAATCACCTTCCTGGAGATGAATGTGGTTAATTTGCTGTTTTTATTGACGGCTGATATTTCTAATCTTGAAAATTACTTTGGAGTTGTGTTGGCTACTTAGCTTTTAGAAGTTACAATAGAAGTATGCACAATTCACTATTTTTGAGGAATTAACTTGTTCCTATTTTATTTGCTCTCTAGTTATGTTCTTACACACTGAACGTTTTTTCCATTCAAGTATAACAATGACATTCTGGAGGTGAAGCCTTAACTAGTAGAATTATGTTTTGATTACTTGTTAATGCATTAGTGGTAGGTATAGTATCTTAATAAGTAGTAATAACTATGCAGTGAAGTTCACGGCTTTTCCAGATAAGTTCTTACCATTCCTCTGATTTCCTCCAATATGATTTCTGAAGCCAGGAACATGCTTTGCTCTTCCTCAAAGCCCTCAGCTGTTCAAGCAAATGTTGATGGCCTCTGGCTTCGAAAAATATTTTCAGATTGCAAGGTAAGTAGGTTGCATGCATGTTTAAAGGCCTGTTTGTTAATTCATAGATATAGTTGTCTTTTAACACTATACATTATATTATCTGGTGCAACAATCTTTTCTACAATATTTCATCTCTATTTTTGTAACCCTAGCTGAACTCTTGAATTTATTTCCATTTCTCCTGAATACAATGGATATAAATCTATCACATTACTCATGTCCAGATGGCAAATAATACTGCACTAGTATTGAACCAATTAACTACCGCAATGAAAGCTGCTTGGCACAGTTGTCTTTGCTCACTGAGCTGCTTTATGGCAGATGCTTCCGGGATGAAGATCTGCGTGCAGACAGGCAACCCGAATTTACGCAACTCGACATGGAGATTGCCTTTACATCAATGGAAGATATGTTGAAGTTGAATGAAGAACTGATGATACATGTATGTTAGTTTCAACCATCTTTACCTTTTATTTCCTTTTTTCTTGGCAGACATCTATTCTCATATGTCTTTAGTGAAATACCTAGTCATGTACGCTTTTATTAGTAATATAAAGTTTCACAAGCATCACAAGTCTATGTTCCATTTTGAAGTTTAGCTATCGAACATCAAATCATCAGTCAGGCTGTTAGCTGATTGTTTAGAAACTATGTCTTCTTTTTCTTGAGCTACTATTGCTATTCATGGTTGATTGAGCTACTGAACATTCATATCACAGATATTTCAAGAGGTGGGAGATATCAAGCTGCCAAAGTGTTTTCCAAGGCTCACGTATACGGAGGCGATGAACCGCTATGGGACAGACAGGCCTGACCTTCGGTTTGATTGGGAGCTAAAAGATGTGAGAACATTTAATATTTTTGCAAATTAACCTTAGTAGTGGTGTATCTACTTAATTAGTTTGTTACTATCACAAATTTGGACACCATTATTTTGAACGAGGGGCTACTCCTCACACCATTTTTGTGTATTTAAAACAGATGCTATCATATTCACAACTACTCCCTCCGTTTTTTAATATAAGATGTTTTAGGTGTTGTACATGTTGTCTAGATACATACTAAAGTGAGTGAACATACACACTTAAACATGTCTATATACATTTGTGTACACATGCATGTGGACAAATGCTAAAACATCTTATATTAAAAAACGGAGGAAGTAGTACCATAAGTAGTATTATTTTTGCTTTGTATTTTGCCTTGCAGCTTACATGCGAAACATACGCTACAAACTCCTCTCTTGGTTTATAACTTTCATATTCTCTCTCTTCATCATTATTCTGTCAAATGCAGGCCCGTGAAGTATTTTTGGGCAGTAGCTTCAAGGTATTCGCAGATACATTAGAAAATGGTGGTGTAGTAAAGGCATTGTGCGTGCCTGGTGGTGCCAAAGTTTTTTCAAACACTGACCTAAAGAAGGGAACTGTTTACGCTGAAGCTTCCAAAGCTGGAGCTAAGGGCCTACCTTTCCTCAAAGTTATGGACAATGGTAAAAGGCACAGATATCCCTCTATATTAGACAAAATTACAAGTCCTGGCGGCAATTTTTATGTTATTCTTTTGTGGTACTATAGGGGAGCTTGAAGGAGTTGGTCCGCTGGTGTCAAGTCTGAAACCTGAAAAGAAAGAGCAGCTGCTGGAACTTTTAGATGCAAAAGCAGGTGATCTTATCCTGTTTGCCTGGGCGAGCAATCAATAGCTAATCAAATTCTTGGCAGATTAAGACTATTTATTGCTCAGAAGCTGGAAGTGATCGATATAGTGAGTCTCTCAAACCAAGAACTTCTGTCCTATAGTTAAGATATTCTGTATATGTGATCATGGCATATTGATGAGACACCAATTGTAGTTCTGCTTCTGCTTTAGTCATGCTTCTGATATCACCCTTTAAATTGTCCATTTCTTTATGCCAGTCAGCGCACTCAATTCTGTGGGTGACGGATTTTCCAATGTTTGAATGGAATAGTGATGAGCAGAGATATGAGGTTAGTCTTTTAATTTGTACCAAAAAATTTATAATTGGTTCATATTCTTTTTTGCTTCTACAAAAGCGAGATGGTATTCTTTAAGACTCTGTATCACAATGTTTCAGCGAACTAGTCTACCATTTTACTGGCTTTTTAGTGAGAGCCTGCAGTTATTTGTTGAATGTTGTTGCGGATAATACATTATTAACAAACCTTGAACCTTGGTATAGTAGGATACTTGGTGCTATGTGGTATCACCAGAATACCCACGAATATAGGACACATTTTAAAATTTTCCTGATGACATCCAATCATGATCTGGTATGACACATGTATTAGCAGAAAAATTTAAAGGAGAACATCAGTCAATATACAGTTTATATGCTAAGGCCATTTTGATGAGCATTGGTACATAAGTACCAGCGTTTCATGGTTCATTAAACAGCGAGCACTCAAGTCCTCCTGAACAGAAGGGTAACTTGTGTATTTCTGCTAAAAGAATGAAATGAGGTGGTCGGATAAATTGGGTGTTCACATCTAGCTAAATTGGGTGGTCGGATACTTATTCTCTCCCGTTTCAAACACAGGCTCTACATCATCCTTTCACTGCACCAAATCCTGAAGATATGAATGATCTACCATCAGCTCGTGCCTTGGCTTATGATATGATTTACAATGGAGTGGAGGTATTCCCCGTTGCTGTTTTCAAGTGTGTATGCAAGATTATATTAGTATATTGTTTTAATGCTTCGATCTGTTATCTGCACTACCCTCTGAAGTTCATCTACCTATAGAGTTTTCATGTACAAGCGTTGATAATTAGTCATCCACACCTTGAATATCTAAACAAGACATCGGACGTACTGATATGCATCAAAGTTCAACATAATTAGTAATTTTATGCATATAAAGATGATATTTTATCCCTCTGTACAAGCACATGTGTTTGTGTTACATTTGTATTAGTTTTTGTTTTCAGATTAAGATGCTAAATACTTTTCTACATTGATCCTACCAGATTTGGACATAAGATACTTTCATAAAGTTGCTTGCTTGAGTTTGTTCTCTGTCTACTATAAATGACTAACTGAACATTGATAATAAGTTCAGAAGCATCTATGTGACTACATGCATGCCTGATTGCAACTTGTGCATATATGAGTGAGCTGTGATGCAGAAAGGGGGTTGTAATCATACTGTGCATCTGATGTTCTGTCCCGTTGATAGATTGGAGGAGGCAGTTTGAGGATCTACAAAAGTGATGTGCAACAAAGAATTTTTGAGATCATTGGTATCTCACCTGAACAGGTGTGACTATGTTTCTGACTTGCCCTTCATGATTTGACAGGTCTCTTCATGATGTCGGGCATGCTTTTTGCAGTTTTCAGTTTGTTGCATTTACTAGTTAATCAAATTTACAAGTGCTTATAGTATTGCCAAGTTCAAAATGTGTGTTTTAGGTTGCTAAATGTTGCATGTTTTGTACTCAACTACTCACTACGGCATGACATAATTCTGATGAAATCATGCATGTCTAGATTCTCAAAGACACATGTTTAGTCCAGCAAGCATGGTACTGATTGCCCAATTGAGAAGTGACATTATTGTAGCAAGTTTTCATGTGATCTTGAATTTCTCTACAAATATCGGTCTTATATCCAAATTATGTTCATGATTTAAAATTTGATGATGCTGTATCCAATGCCATGGTTTTCAAAGCGTCCGCTTCAGGACGCCTAGGCGACGCCTAGGCGTCAAGGCGCCCCAGCTCCGCTTTGGAAAAACGCCCGCTTTAGGCGCTTTAGCGTCCAAAGCGCCCGCTTAGGCGTCGCTTAAGCGCCAAAGCGCCCCCCCATGTCAAAGCGCCAAAGCGTCGCTTTGTAAACCATGTCCAGTGCTGCTCTTTTGGCAATGAACTTCATATTTAAAATTTGCGATGTAGGCGGAGGAAAAATTTGGCTACCTTTTGGAGTGTTTCGACATGGGTGCTCCTCCGCATGGTATGACATCTTCAACCACATGGCTCTCCATGCATTATATTCCTTAGTTTAAAATTGTGGCTGTTCATTCCTCTCTGATGCTGCTTCTGTGTTCGCTACTCTTTCTCAAACAAGAGCAGCCTTCTGAAGCATTCATGATTGATGTTGTTACTTGCTATATCTTGTTCATTTGTTGCTTTATCGTTTTCTCTCTCTAAAAGCTGGGAACAAGAAAGATCTTGTTCCTATATCTGTACCATTAGCAAATTTTGATTCTAAGATGTGCTTGAAGGCTACTCATTTATTGTGTATTATCTTGGTAGTATTTTTTGGTTTTATTTATATTTCAGTATTTATTATTAATAGAACTAGAATGTAATAGACATTCGTTATCGACTTATTGCAGGAGGTATTGCCTATGGGTTGGATCGGTTGGTGATGCTATTGGCTCGCGAAAGTTCAATCCGGGATGTGATAGCCTTCCCAAAGACCACGACTGCTCAATGTTCGCTCACCAAGGCGCCGTCCCCTGTGGATCCGCAGCAACTGAAGGATCTTGGCCTATGTACTTCATGAGGATAATGCTCATATTTAGGTGTAAAATCATTTAGGAATGACTACATTATACACATTGGACTTGGACCGTCTCTACACATTCTCTTTTTGCACTGTAGAGGGAATGAGCTCTTGCTCATGATTTTTTTACCATGTAAGATCACTCACTGGTCACCCTTCGGATGCCATACGAATTAGTTTGTTCAAAAGACCAAGGCTGGGAAATGTAACTGTATTATGGCATACCCGGAGTTGCATTCACTAGGCCTTGTAAGGTGACGATGTGTTCTGTTTGAAGGGTGTGTGTATATGTACCTCGTTGTTTTGATTTAGGCTGTAGCAGAGTGGTCTTTTTCTTGCATACTGCTGGGAAACCACCCTTTACGGATAGCTACATTCATTGCTGGAGACTGTTCCTTTTCGTTTCACCCTCCATCAGGCTTATCTACTAGCGATCCTGCTATCTGCCCGTGAGTATTCTGAAAATCCTGCTCCTCTGAATAGCTGCACCGTCGGAACAGTTTAAACATGTTAAGGGTCTCTTTGATTCATATATACTCCCTCCGTTCACTATTATAATAGTACTTTTTAGTTTTTTTTTTTTTTGAAAATGCATCCATCTAGATGTATTTAGTGTGTAGATTCATCTAGTTCCTTACCTGGTTCAAATTGAAATATCTCAGGTTTTCGCCCCATTTTATAAATAAAGCCCAAATGGCCTAACCGTTACAAAGTGATGTGTGTAACCTCTTACAAAGTACATCAAATATAAGAAAAACAAAACATCAGCACCGAACTTGGCACTGGATATTGTTTAGAACTGAAAGAATGAGAGTGAATCGCTCTAATCGTATTGATGATAGAGTTGGGTATTTATAGGTCCCAACCGATGCATACAAAGGTCGGTTACAATGAGTCGCGTCCCTTCGGAGGGAGGGACGCAGCGTTTGGACAAAAACAACTGCCAAGTTTGCTTAGGGTCTAAGCTAATATCTAACTGCCTAGTTAGCCTAATATCTAAGCTAATTTATTCCTAACAGATATACCGGAACGCACCCATGGGATACCAAAGCTCCACCATGACGCCCCCAATAGGGTAACGACGTGGTACGTCGTCGACGTCGAGTCCAACGGTCAAGGGTTTTTACTGGTTCCCTAGTCCGTTGAAGATACCCACAACAACGCCATCAGGTGGGTAACCATACCCGCAGGCATGGCCGCCATTGTCAGCTAAGTGGTGAGCTTTCGCTCGAAAAAGCTTCGCACCACACCCGGTATGATGGACCGTCCACTACCCCCGAGTTAGGCCTCCGAAACACGATACAGGAGCTACCATAGCCGAAGCGCCGCAACACCAGGGACCCATGTTGTCCGCTCCTCGCCATCCACACATCCAGGAGAGAGACCATCACCAATGCCATGTCGCTCACTGCAGAGACCCCCGTGTAGTCCAACTGCTGCAACCCTGGCGTTCACTACTTCAAACCGAGAAACCAACAAGCCGCGAGATCAACGTGGCGGTTGTGTGTGGCCGGTAACAGATCCAGCCCGGGAGGGCGACATCCACAACCAATCGGAGGAGATTCGCCGACTACTTCAAACCGAAAAACCAACAAGCCGCGAGATCAACGTGGCGGTTGTGTGTGGCCGGTAACAGATCCAGCCCGGGAGGGCGACATCCACAACCAATCGGAGGAGATTCGCCGTCCTCCATTGCCTAAGGCGGTCGCCGACCGGACACGGTGGTAGCAGGGTCGGTCAGGCCCATATCAGCCCCACAGCAGGGCCAGATCAGGCCCGACTACTCATTTAAATCCTAACTTGGAATTTTTTTTATCTTGAGGATTCTAATTCTCTAAAATTTAGGATGAAAATTCATTGAATCAAATAGGCCCCTAGGGAAAAAACAAGTTCACAGATTTGTCTTCACGTGGTAGAGACTAGAGAGCATTGGTGGTGTGATCTTCCCGTTGTTCCGAAAGCCTGCCATCTTTTCCATAAAAGCGGAACCGACCTGCTGCGAGAGCAGGGGCACCCGCACCACGCCAAGTCTTTGACTGCTTTCTCCGGCCAAGAACAAGGCTTCGCCACTACACCACAGCACCACCCCAGGCCACTTCCTGTTCCCCACGGGTGAGAGTGAGAGATCTCCAAGATGTCCAGCGCCGCCGGCGCCACCAGGACGAGCCCCTCGCTGAGGATGAAGCTCCTCGTCGACACCAAGGTGCAGCGCGTGCTGTTCGCCGAGGCGAACAAGGACGTGGTCGACTTCCTCTTCTCCCTCCTCGCCCTGCCGCTCGGCACCGCCGTCAGGCTGCTCGGGTCAGGGTCCATGGTCGGCAGCGCCGGCAACCTCTACGCCAGCGTCAACTGTCTCGACGACGCATACGTCCTGCCCGGCGCCGACCTGGACGCGCTCCTCCGCCCGACTGTCTCCTCCCAGGCGGCGGCCTCCAACACCTCCCTCCTCCGCCTGCCAGATCCGTCGTCCCAGGGATTCTTCAGGTGCGGCCATTGCGACAGTCGCGGATACGTGACGGACGTGAGGGGCACCAAGTGCCCGAGTTGTCGCGCTTCGATGAAGGTTGCAATCCAGTGCGTGCGGCCCGATTCCCTCGGCTCCGGGCAGGCCGCCATTGGAGGAGGACCGAAAGGGTTCGTGCAGGGCGTCGTGACCTACATGGTGATGGACAACCTCACCGTGACCCCCATGTCCACTATCTCCAGCATGACCCTGCTCAACACCTCCGGCGTCAGGGACTTCGGCGCGCTCCAGGAGAAGACCGTGCGGCTCGGCTCCAGCGAGGTGACCATTCCTTCCGACGACATCATCGTCCTGATCTGTTAATTAAGCTCTTGATGAATGAACAAGTGAGTGAGTGAATTGATAATGATCTGCAGGGTCTGGCGATCCTGAAGGCGTCGCTGCAGTCCAGGACCGTTCTCACCGACGTCTTCCTTGGGAAGAAGAGGAAAGCCTGAAGGCTGAAGCCCTTACACAATTGTTGACATTTAAGCTCGATGGTTTACTGAACCTGTCACGTTTAGTTTTATTTCTCTGAAACTCTGTAATAAGTTAGAGCCAGAAACGTGCTGAGTTCACGTTGCGGCTGTTTCCTAGTCAAAAGGAGAATTAGTCTCCAGATCGTTTTATTTCGTTAGAAGCGTGCGAGGCGATCGGCCACGATCACGTCCGTGGGATGGCGCGGAAGAAACGGATCGTGGGCGAGATGCTCGGGCGAGTTGTAATCCTCTGAATAAAAGGAGAAACCAGAAAAGACGCTGGAGTTGAGCGCGTCGCAAAACTGTCTCTCTCTGTGTGTTCTTGTTTTCCGTCAGAGAGAGCGAGGTTCAGAGGGGCGCGTGAGTTCCACAAATTCTTCACCACTGTGATCGCGTTGAGTATCTAGGCCTGTGTTCCATCAACAATAATTACCTAGTGAGTTCTTGTTGCTGTGTTAATTTGTTACCTTGCCATTTTGCTTGGTTTCTCCCAGCGACTATTCATGTACACCCAAAGTAAATTCGAGCGACATCATCCCGATTCGTTACGCAATCCATGAATGATTGAGCGGATGCATATTGATCCTTCTGCAGGGTTTGACGATTCTGAAGGCGTCGCTGCAGTCCAAGACCACCGTTCTCACCGGCGTTTTCCTCGCTTCCTGGTCTATCTAGCTCCATCTACTAAATTAGGTTAATTGATCAGTGATCTTCATGGTTGTGCTCTCTAAGCAATGTTAGATGTATGATGTTCGAACAATTTAAGTACTACTACTCGTTACTCCTACTAGACTGGTGACACTGTTGTTGGTTGTGACGCAACTGTTCACTAATTAGTACCGAATTTTGATTTAATTATGCTCGTTTGGAATCTGCGCTTGTCTACATATAAATCAAGTTAATTTTGTGTCATTTCTTTTTGTCAAAGAGTGAATATTCAATTTCTTGATGATCACTGTTTATGTTTTATAGCAGTGCTACATAGGAGGCGTTGTTTGAGCAGATATTCCTACCATGGATAATGTAACTAAAAAGTTCTAGCAAAATGCTCGTACTTTGCAACTGGTCACAAATAAAATATGCCTACAAAACTCCTTATATGTCAAAATATTGTGCACATTAGATTTTTGTGAAGTCAAACCGTGTAAGATTTGACCAAGTTTGTAGATAATTTGTTAAACTCAAGAAAACCTAAGCGATACCATTTGATTCATCTTGTAGTGTAATTTCATATGGTATACATTTGGTACCATAGATATAAATAGTTCCCTGAATAAATTTGGTCAAATTTATGAAGTTTGACTTTCACGGAAACCATTGCGCACTACATTATGGCATAGATGGAGTATTAAAAATACGGTAATATATTTTATACTACAAATATCTTGTCAAACTTAAACTTTGAACAAACATGCATGACTTTTTTTTTTAATATGGAGGAAGTAACTTTAATTTATGTATTAATCAAACTACTACTCCCTAAATTCATATAAGGGGCACGCGGTTGTCATAAAAATTATTCGACCAAATATTTTTCTAAGTGTATGTGTATTATTTGATATAAAAATGATATCGTCTGAAAGTGTTTCCATTATGAAAACAATAATATCAATTTTATACAACATAATTGATGTTTTTTTGTTGTCAAATATCCGCATTGAAAATGTGTGCGCCTTATACATGACTACATGAGAACAAGTTGCATGAACTAGGCGTTGTAAGATGATAATGTGTCCTATTTCAATTTTTTTTTTTGAGAGGGATGTGTTCTATTTCAAGTATGTGTTCATACCTTGTTGTTTTGATTTAAGCTGTACCAGTACCAGAGTGGTTTTTTTCTTGCATAGTGCTTGGATTACGGAGAGCTACACTCATCGCTGGAGAGTGTTTCTTCTCGTCTTTTCCGTCTGCATCATAGATAGATACTAGTAGATACTAGATACAAACGCTGGAAAGGTTCTCGGCCCGTCCCCCCATCCACGTCGCCCCGCGCGCGACAGCCGTTGGATCCGCGCGATCGACGGACGAGATGCACCCACGTCCCTCTCCACCCGCACAACACTGTTCACAAGCGATTTTTAACCAATCCCAGATTGCCACGTCGCCCGGTCACCTCTCCCCCGCAGTCGGTCACCCGGTCGCCCCTGTGCTCTCCTTACCGCTGTGACCGGTCGTCCCCGCTCATCTCAGCCCCGTACGATTATTGGCGCACTCGGCGCTGCGCCTTACCCGTTCGCTCCCGGTCGCCTCTGCCGTCGCGCGACCTCGCCGCCGCGGCGGCGCTTCCGGCCTTCCCGTGCAAGATCGAGGACGGGCCGGCCTCCGCCGCGCTGCCCTCTTCCTCCTCGACGAATCTCGCGTGCCAGCAGGCCTCCTCTCTCCCCGTCGCTCCTCCTCCACTCCACCTCTGCCCGCGACGCCATCGCCCCCATGCGCCCCGCTCCTCCCTCTTCGTCCTCGCCGGCCGGATCCAGCTCTCCCTCTCCCTCCTCTTCAGCAACTTGTCGCTGCCATCCTCTTCCTCTCTGTGTTCTCCTCCTCGATCAGGCGCTTCGTGCCCTCGCCTGAAACCCTAGATCGGCTGCTGCCTCTCTCTCAGCTGCCACCGACCACGACGGCGCGAAGGCGGCTCGCGTGAGGAGCTCGACCTCCACCAACACGTCCCCGAGCCCATGTAGACCGACTGACCTCGAGCCGCTGCCATGGCAGTGCAAAGCGTGGAGGTGCTGAAAAAAAAGCCCGCAACGAGGCAATATCCTCATGCGTGCCTCTGCTGGCTGGCAGCCATGGTGCCACCGCCGCCTACCCCTGCGTCCAGTATGTGGACGCCTACAGGTCCGGACCTCTCCCTCCCTCTCTCTCTCACTCCATCCTTCTCTCTAATCCCCATAGATGTTCGTCTTTGTTTGAGCATGTCTGTATTATTTATGCATACAAGGTGTTTGACGAAAATCCTGGAGGGAATATTTGATCTATGTCTTATCTTTGCATTGTAGTTTATTAGTTTGAATACAGCATATCTGCCTGATTCTTCTTTCCAGCTCAATGAACCTTCGTGGCTCATATCAGCTATACAAATGCAGTAAATATAACACGGGTTCACCAGGTTTCTGTGTTTACCTAGGTTAGCGCTCTTTTACTGTTCGCGCATTTCCCGGTGTACAACATATGCAGGTAGAAGTATGACCTATGTGAAACAATATGATAATTCAGTATGCTGATTGCTTAGTTCTTCCCGCGGAGGTTATGCATCGTGCTTATACATATCAGATGTTGCCTCCCTACTATCAGCATTGTTTCTCTTCAGCCTAGCTGTAGTCTATGGCTTTTTTCCTCGCCTTTCAACCAGTTAGCTGCACCTGCATCAAATTTTTAGAGATACATAATGTTGTACAAGTATCATGTACAGTACAAAAAAAAGGATGGTCCGACAATAAATGAGTATATTACATGTTGTTTAGGTCATGCTACCACTCTATTAGCTTGCTTCTTCTCTGTATACTTCACTGAAAAACGTGTTGGATTGGTCTGTCATTTTGGCTGTCATAGTGTTCACTATCATGCTGTATGTTTGATAAGTTTTCCTGTTTTTTCCTATACTGTTTGCAGCACCGTGTATTGATTCTTCTGATGACGAGTATGTCGGCTGGCCGTCCATGTTTGATGAGTTTACTAATGGTGTCCCCTTATTGACTGATGGAATTCGATCCGCTTTTCCTTCTTGCTCACGTTTGCCAGCTTCTAGCCCTTTGAGTCCCTTTTCATCTGCTAGCTATTCAGGTTCCATGTATCTGAATGAAGATCTGTTGGTTCAGCCTTCTCAATTTTCTGTGGATTCTCCAGACGATGAGTTATCTCACATGGAGCTTCACGGGTTAGGTGATTCTTTTGATGTATTGTCTACTGGTCCAGCTCCAGGTGTAAATTCTTTATTACTTTCTGACAAGTAATTCAAGCAATTATTAGTTTTGTGTTGTCTTGCTTTAGTTTTGTAAATGTCTCCCACATATCGACGGAGCTGATAAATCTTCATGTTAATATTTAGCTCACAATTTACAGGGCACCCCTAATTTATCTGTGGATTTTTACTAGGTGCGCCAATTCTATAATGGTTTGTTGCCTCAACAATAAGGATTATTCTTATGCCTCTACAGCTGCCCCTGGCGTCACCGGCTAGATGGACTTGCAGGTACTTGACGGTTTCTTCCTATACAACTTTGTTGCTTTCGAGTACACCTAAAGCATGGATGCGTCTTCTTAGAGAATTGGTATCGCTGTTATGCACATGTTTTTAAAACAATATGCATATTGTTCCTGAACTAGATCGCGTATTTTACAATGAAGATTTTGCAGTATCACATCCCAATAAATTTATTCTCATGAATCTCATAGGATGATTTCAAGCTTTATAGAATTCAGATACTATTTGTACTGTATCTCTTTCCATCTAAATAAAGAGGATGCCATTTTCTTCCTACGAATCATCTTTCTTATTTATATTATTGTATTTTTTATTCAATTCCTTACATTTTGTGCATATTTTCCTTTGTACTCTAGGCTGAGCTCATGTATGCTATCATTATAACGTGTGTACATGTGCACGCTGATCTGAACAAAGAACTAACTTCAATGCATGAAACATGAACATAAAATAGATGAGAGTATTTATGTGTTATGCACAAATCTTCATAGAGCATGTAGTTAATTGTTATAGATACATTTTCGCAGAAATAGATATATATGCCATACCGATGGAGCTTTGTTATCCTTTGAACTCAAGATACTTTTTCCAATGATAACTGAAAATTAGGAAGCTGAACAGAACAACTCATTTATTTTGATTAAAGTTGTAATTGAAAATAATAATTGTTGCACTTTATGTATTGCCACCGTTGGTAGGTAACACTTTATTATTTTCTCATTTGCTACAATTCGTCGCTCTTTTGTTTGAATCTAGGACAACTTTTGGACAATTTGTTTCAGATGGCTGCCGTTTGATTGATTAATTTCAGGACACGGTCTTCTTATCAATATGATGTTGCTGAAAACAATATATTGGTTTGGCTGTCACTCTGGTTTTTGTTTTGTCAGCTGATCTTTTCAACTTAACTGACCTTAGATAAAAAAAATTAAAAAACCATTGTGAACTTATGTCCCAGATTTGTGTTGTCTTTTATGCACTTCACATCCTTTAGCTCTGCCCGAATTCATTAAGATGCCTTTAAATTTATGAAGCTACAATAGGATACGGAGCCTTGAATGAATTGCTGGTGCTAATTTGTACTGATGCCATGTTTTTACCTTGTGCTTATCAAAAAGCGATCCGCTTATCTGCGTGTGAGCAGTCTGAAAAACTGCTCCTCTGGATAGCAGCAACGGCTGGACAATTCGAAGAACCTGTTAAAAGGTATCTTTGATTCCCACAATACTAAAAATGCAAGAATAGAGAAGAACAAAAGCAATATCGTATTGTAAGTCTCATTTGAATACGTAGGAGTTTTTAGTTTGCTTGATTGCTTCACATGAAAAACAGAGGATTCTTTCTAAGGAATGGATGTACATTTTCTGATAAAATTTGGTGCACAAAAAAAACTCCCTAGAAATAATTCCTTTAGATTCACCGAACCACCGTCTCCTGTGGATCCGCAACAACTGAAGGATCTCGGCCTGCGTACTTCATGAGGACACTGTTCAAATTTAGGAGAAATCATTTAGAAACAAGTACATTATACACATGGGACTCGGACCTTCTCTACACATTCTCTTTTTGCACTGTAGTGCGAATAAGCCATTGCTCATGATTTTGTTTTGAACATGTAAGATGACTGGTCACCCCCTGAATGCCGTACGAATTGATTTGTTGAAAAAACTGGGGCTGGCAAATGTAACCGTATTATTGGCCTTGTAAAATGATAACTTGTTCTGTTTAAAGGATGTGTATACCTCGTTGTTTTGATTTAGGCTGTAGCGGAGTGGTCATTTTCTTGCACACTGCTGGGCAAACGGCCATGTTATCTGCCCGTGAGTATTCTAAAAAAACTGTTCCACTGGATAGAGCAGCAACAGAGGGACGATTTAAAGAACATGTTAAGGGGTCTCTCTGATCCGTAGAAATAATTCTTACCGATTCAATGGTACGAGCCAAACAACAACATTGAATTTTTTTTAAGGTTTCAAATTCAAGTGAATTCCACTTAGCATATATCCTGCCACAAAAAAAACATTCAGAAAAGTCAAATAAAATCAAGCAAAAATTTGGCGCATACATCTCGATATTGTATGTGTGCACACCAATTTTGTGGAAAACCGACATTTTTATGGCATGTGTAAAAAAGACAAAAAAGTCTTGTGAAAATCCTTTTAGCACCAATTTTTTTAACATTTCAAATATATTAAAAACAAAATTTGAAAACATGCTCCCGGGAGCCAAAAACGCCTCTCCCATTCTCTAAAATCTTACTATGAAATTATTTGAATCAGATAAGCCCAAAGGAATAACCGATTCTCACAACAAACCTGTCAGGGGAGCAGGGGCACCACGCCAAATCTTCCATTGCTTTCTTCCGGCGAAGGCTTTACCAACACCAGCAGTCCAGTTTCTCTTCGCCACGGAGGAGAGATCTCAAGGATGGCGACCACCACCTCCGCCGCCGCTGCCACCGAGACCAGGCCCGCGCTGAGCATGAAGCTCCTCATCGACACCAAGGCGCGGCGCGTGCTCTTCGCGGAGGCCAACAAGGACGTGGTCGACTTCCTCTTCTCTCCCTCCTCGCCCTGCCCCTCGGCACCGCCGTCAGCCTGCTCGGGATGGACTCCATGGTCGGCAGCGCCGGCCACCTCTACGCCAGCGCCGCGAAGCTCGACGGCGCCTACGTCCTGCCCGGCGCCGACATGGACGCGCTCCTCCGCCCCGCCGTGTCCTCCCCAGCCGCGGCCTCCAACACCTCCCTCCTCCGCCTGCCGGACACGTCCTCCACTACTCCGTGCAAGCAGTTCTTCTGGTGCAGCCATAACCACAGCCGGAGCTACGGACCCGGCGCTCGCCACAACTACGTGGCCGACGCGAGCGGTGGCAAGTGCCCGACCTGTGGCTGACCGATGACGGATGTGACCTACCACTGGCCGCAGTCCGATCCCGTCGGCGATGGGCAGACCGCCACCGTCACCGGAGGCGTGAAAGGGTTCGTGCAGGGCATCGTGACGTACACGGTGATGGACAACCTCACCGTGACGCCCATGTCGTCCATCTCCAGCATCGCCATGCTCAACACCTTCGCCGTCAAGGACCTCACCGCGCTCCAGGAGAAGACCGTGTAGATCGGCTACAAGGAGGTGAGACCACTCCAATGCCATCACCGTTCATTCGTCCTGATTACTTAAGCAATTCATGAATGAGTGAACCCACATTGATCGATCTGCAGGGTCTGGCGATCCTCAAGGCGTCGCTGCAGTCCAAGACCGTCCTCACCGACGTTTTCCTTGCCTCCTGATCCATCTATCTTCCTCAAATCTGAACTAAGTTAGGTTAATTAAGTGGCCTTCAGGTTGTGCTTGGTGTTCTCTTAATTAAGTAGTCGTGTTGCAACTGATGAACTGATCATTACTTAGTGCCGAATGTTTGCAGGGCATGCGCTTAATTATGTTCGCTCAGAACTGCTCTTGTCTGTTATCAATCTTGTCACAGACCTACCTGCTACTACACCGAGCATGACGAGAAGGGAGGCAGAGAAGCTGATCAAGGCAACAGGAACACCTGAAGAACGTGAAGGCCTTCGGCGATCTCAGCGTGCACGAAAGAAGGCCGCACGATTGGCAGGTCCGGAGTGGACGGCGTGATGAGCTTCTACGTCGACCAGCTGTGCGCGGACAACTGGCGTGGGACCCAGGGGTTGGTGGCGTCGTTAACCTGGCCTGCGTGCCTTGCGTGTTGTTTGCTTTTGGAAGCCAAGGAACGAACGAACTCTGTCTTCCTCCTCCTGCTTCTCCTCCCAGTCCCCTGCTTCTGAATCTTCCTCCTATTGCTGCTACTTGTATCGACTATTGACTTACAATTCGTGTATCTGGGAGTGAGATCTGTTGAGTACTGGAGTGTGCTAGACTAGGTACTTAACATTTGGTATCAGATTCCAGAATTTTTGCTGCCGTAACTCGATTTTGCTTTGTGGAGATTGCGATCCTTAGGATCCTCATCGATTTGGCGTGGATCTGTTTGGATCCACACAAAGCGTCGCTCGCGACCGCCTGCTGTGGGTAATTTCACTCTGCATCTTCGTTTTGTGTCTGACGCGCAGCAACTGTTCGACGAATTGCGTCGGGCAATCTGGCACCGGAGAAGGCGCAAACTCGGTGGGATACGTCCAAGCGGATCGACGAGATGGACGCCAAGTTCGACAAGCTCATCAGCATGATCGAAGGATCGGAGAAGCGGATCCGTGAAGGAATGTCGGAAGAGATGCAAGCGCTCCGGCTTGCCGTCGACACCATCAAACCGGACATCGCCTCGCTTCAAGGCTCGGTCGCGGCTCTGCAACCTGAGATGCAGAACCTCAAGGCGACGCTGGAGACTTGGAAACCTGAGATGGAGTCCAAGGTGGGCGACCTCGGCGCGGCGATGACTGAACTCCGCCGTCAGGTCGACCACATCGCGAAGGGAGTGGGAGCGGGCGCGCTGGGGTCTCCTCCAGCAACGCACCCTCCACCGACGGGCCCATCTCCGTCGGCGGCGCCATCCAGCGCACACTCCGGGCAAGGCCACATCGACAAGCTCTTCACCGGGGTCGTGGTGGTGGAGGATTCGACTCCTTCATCACCCACCCCGGTCACAGGTGCGAATCGCTTCCTGTCTATGGTTCCATTCGATCCAGGAGCACCTGCTAATTCAGTCGCTGTTGCGGGAGGCCCTCATGTGGGCAATCCTCCTCCACACGCAGAATTCCCCAAATTCGATGGAGATAATCCTCGTCTTTGGAGGAAGGCTTGCGAGAAGTATTTCCGTGTATATAATGTTGGATCTGAGTACTGGGTTGAGTATGCTACCATGCATCTCACCGGCAATGCTGCCTTGTGGTTCCAGAGCGCAGAAGAGAAAATTGGTAGTGTCAGTTGGAACGAATTGTGTGACATCATTAGCAAGCGCTTTGACCGTGGACATTACCAGTTGCTCTATAGACAGTCTTTCAAAATTCACCAAATTAGCACTGTCAGCGATTATGTAGAGCGTTTCGACACTCTCATGCATCATATGCTAGCTTATAGGCCTGATTTGGATCCTACATTTTTCACCACTCGTTTCATAGATGGCTTGCAAAAAGATATAAAAGCTATTGTTCTTATTCAGCAACCAGAGGATTTGGAGACTGCTGTTTCTCTCGCTCTTTTGCAGGAAGAAATTGGCGAGGAAGGAGACCGGACACCGCAGAGTTATACTAAGATCTCCTCTTATTCACGCGTCAACTCTAAAGCGTTTACTCCTCTGACATTGTCTTCCGCAAGCAAGCAAAAACATGTGCAGAACCAAGAGGAGAAGAAGAATAATGATACCAATAAACCTGCATCGAGTTCTCAGAAGTTCCAAGCACTGAAGAACTATCGCAGAGCTATGGGGTTGTGCTTCAGATGTGGAGAGAAATTCAGTCCTACGCATCGTTGTGCATCCACAGTACAACTTCATGTGGTCGAGGAGTTATTGAACATGCTGGATGGGTCTGAGAGTCCGGAATCATTTACCACTGCAGTAGATGAAGAAGCTGAACTGGAACAAGATTTGTACGCCTTGTCACAACAAGCTGTTGCCGGAACTGAAAACAACACTTGTTTTCGGTTGCAGGGAGTGATACAAGGGAAAGAAGTTCTAATGCTGATTGATTCTGGATCCTCTGGCAATTTCATCAGTAGTGACTTAGCTAATAAACTGCAAGGAGTCACTAAGATGAAGAAACCAATTAAAGTCAAGGTGGCTAATGGTGCTGTTTTACATGGAACTGATATCATTAAGGATTGTGAATGGTCTTGTCAACAAGCAAAGTTCAGCACCGGCATGAAAGTAATTCCCCTTCAGTGTTATGATGTTATTCTAGGAATGGAATGGCTGCAGACGCATAGCCCGATGGAAGTTGATTGGAATTCCAAATGGATAGTCGTGAAGCAAGGAGACATAGCAACAAAACTATATGGTGTCAAGGCGGATACATCGACTTGCCAACCAATATCTTGGTCTGAAGTGATAGCTGCAGAACAGGCTTGCTCAATATTATACATTCTACAAGTAGCTCCAGATGGACCCAAGCACAAAGTACCAATTCCTGATGAAGTGCAACACATGTTGGTTGAATTCGCAGACGTGTTTGAAGAACCAAAAGGCTTACCGCCACAGAGGCTTTGTGATCACAAGATACCCTTGCTACCTCGTGCAACTCCAGCTAAATTGAGGCCTTACCGATACAATCCGATGCAAAAACAGAGATTGAGAAATAGGTTGCTGAACTAATGAAGCAAGGTGTGCTGCAACTTAGTTCGAGCCCCTTTGCGGCTCCTGCATTATTGGTGAAGAAGAAAGATCTCTCATGGCGCCTCTGTCAGGATTTCCGGCATGTGAACGCAATGACTGTTAAGAACAAGTATCCCCTACCAGTGATTGATGAACTGCTTGATGAGCTTTCTGGTGCCAGCTGGTTTACCACACTGGATCTGCGAGCCGGTTACCATCAAATCAGAATGGCAGAGGAGGACATACACAAAACTGCATTCCAAACCCACCATGGGCATTTCGAGTACCGAGTTATGCCTTACGGCCTTACTGGAGCACCGGCAACTTTCCAAGGTGTCATGAACACTGTGTTAGCCCCCGGGTTACGCAAATTTATCTTGGTCTTCATAGACGACATTTTGATTTATAGTAAAAACCTCAAGGAACATGTTGAGCATCTCAAGACAGTGTTTGAATTACTGAAGGCAAATCAACTGAAAGTTAAGAAAAGCAAATGCTGTTTTGCTCAGCCTGAGTTAGCTTATCTAGGTTACATAATCAGTAAGGATGGTGTTGCTACTGATCCTGCAAAAATCTCAGCGATTGTCAAGTGGCCTTCACCTACTGATGTTAAGCAACTGCGGAAAGTGTTAGGCATGGCTGGATATTACAGGAAATTTATCAAAGGTTATGGCATCATTAGCAAGGCATTAACAGAACTGTTGAAGAAAGGTACTCAGTTTGTGTGGACATCTCAAACGGAGGCATCCTTTCAAGCTTTGAAGGCTGCTTTAATCTCTGCACCAGTTTTAGCTTTGCCCAACTTCACTAAGAAATTTGTCGTCGAGACTGACGCTAGTGACAAAGGTATTGGAGCAGTTCTTCTACAGGATGATCATCCCTTGGCGTTTCTTAGTAAAGCCTTGGGCCCGAAACATCAAGCATTGTCAACTTATGAGAAGGAGTGCTTGGCGATATTGTTAGCAGTGGAGAAATGGCGTCCATACCTACAACATGCTGAATTCCTTATCAAAACCGATCAGCGTAGTCTGGTAAATCTCACGGAGCAGAGGCTAACAACTCCTTGGCAGCATAAAGCGCTCACCAAACTGTTAGGTCTGCAATTCAAAATTATGTATAAGAAAGGGCTGGATAATAGAGTGGCAGATGCTCTATCTCGTAACCCTAGCTTTGATTCCCTCAACCTCATGGCGATTGTTGAGTGCAAGCCGGTCTGGCTGGAGAAAGTGGTACTGGGATACAAGACAGACAAACAGGCTGCTCTCTTGTTACAGAAGCTAGCCATCTGTAATGAATTTGAACACTTCACATTCAGAGATGGTATCATAAGATTTCGAGATCGCATTTGGATTGGTAACAATGTATCTCTACAGACTCAAATCACCAAAGCACTGCACGATGGCGCTATGGGTGGCCATTCTGGGTTCTTTGTCACCTACCATCGTGTGAAGCGTCTGTTTTCCTGGCCTGGGATGAAGTAGTTCATCAAAACTTGGGTTCAAAGTTGTTCGGTGTGTCAACAAGCCAAAGCTGAGAGAGTAGCCTACCCTGGTCTGTTACAACCTTTAAAAACCCCCAAAGGAGCTTGGGAAGTGGTAACCATGGATTTCGTGATGGGTTACCTAAATCTGCTGGGTTCAATTGCATTATGGTGGTGGTTGACAAATTTTCTCATACGCACACTTTGTTCCACTAGCACATCCATACACAGCCCTCTCAGTGGCTATGGCATATATGAAAGATGTCTTCAAACTGCATTCTCTGCCCCAGGCTATTGTGTCCGATAGAGATCCGGTCTTCACAAGCAAAATATGGCAGGAGTTGTTCAGGCTATCCGACACCCAACTGTGCATGAGTACTGCTCGACATCCACAAACGGATGGGCAAACCGAGCGTGTCAATCAGTGTATGGAGGGATATCTCAGGTGTTTCGTTCATTCTTGCCAGACCAAATGGGTGCAGTGGCTGCACCTAGCCGAATTTTGGTATAATACAAGTTACCATACCACTCTCAAGAAAAGTCCCTTTGAAGTATTGTATGGGCATCAGCCAAGATATTTTGGCATCGACAAAGTTGAATCGTGTGCTATTCCTAGTCTGGAAGAGTGGCTGAAGGAACGAGATACTATGACTAAGTTGCTGCACCATCATCTGGAGCGCATGCAACAGAGAATGAAAAACCTGGCAGATAAAGGACGCACTGAGAGATCATTCGAAGTAGGAGATAAAGTTTTCCTAAAACTTCAACCTTACTTGCAGTCGTCTGTGGCTTACAGAGCAAACCACAAATTGGCATTCAAGTTTTATGGGCCTTTTGACATAGAGCAGAAAATTGGCAATGTCGCTTACAAGTTGAAACTGCCACCAAAAAGCATGATCCACCCGGTGATCCACGTTTCTCAACTGAAGAAATTTGTTCCAGCTGAACGAGTCGTATCGGCAACACTCCCTGATGATCCTCCTGAATTTCAAGAACCTGAGATGATACTTTCTCGCCGCACCCGAACTCTCGGATCATCTAGCATCAAGGAAGTGTTGGTGCGCTGGACAGGTATGACTGACTCTTAGCTACCTGGGAAAACCTGCAGGAACTTCTCCATCGTTTTCCAAAGGCACCTGCTTGGGGACAAGCAGGCTTTCAAGAAGAGGGGAATGTCACAGACCTACCTGCTACTACACCGAGCATGACGAGAAGGGAGGCAGAGAAGCTGATCAAGGCAACAGGAACACCTGAAGAACGTGAAGGCCTTCGGCGATCTCAGCGTGCACGAAAGAAGGCCGCACGATTGGCAGGTCCGGAGTGGACGGCGTGATGAGCTTCTACGTCGACCAGCTGTGCGCGGACAACTGGCGTGGGACCCAGGGGTTGGTGGCGTCGTTAACCTGGCCTGCGTGCCTTGCGTGTTGTTTGCTTTTGGAAGCCAAGGAACGAACGAACTCTGTCTTCCTCCTCCTGCTTCTCCTCCCAGTCCCCTGCTTCTGAATCTTCCTCCTATTGCTGCTACTTGTATCGACTATTGACTTACAATTCGTGTATCTGGGAGTGAGATCTGTTGAGTACTGGAGTGTGCTAGACTAGGTACTTAACAGATCTTTATTGTCAAGAAAAATTCGATCTTGTTCTTATCCATGATTGCTGCTTTAGTTTCATAGCACTTGTTGTATATCTTGTTGATTCGTGGTAAGTACTCTCTCTGTTTCTATAGAAGTCGGTACTAGCCTACTAGTAGCCGTGTTGCAACTGATGAACTGAGCATTAGTTTGTGCCGAATGTTCATGCGCTTAATTATGCTCGTTCAGTACTGGCGCTTGTCTTATAAATCTTTATTGTCAACAACATTCGATCTCATTTTTATCCATGATTGTTGCTTTGGTTTCATAGCTGTGTTGTATATCCTGCTGATTCGTGGTATGTAATTCCTTCCGTCTTTGTGATAAAAGCTTCTTCCGTTTTGCTACACAAACTACATTAGACAAATATGACTTAAATTTCGCCCCACTATTTTTTCACATGATTTTGTTTGACCATTCAAGATGAGCTCAAATTGTCTGCCCATTCCGTGTAATAAAAATTCACTATTTCTGCATAAACTGTAAGATGCCGAAGTGTTCTAGTATTTGAAGTACTCGATCCCTCTATTTTACATTACTCCGCATATTAAGTTTCTTCAAAGGCAAAGTTTGACCAATTAGATAGAAAAAATACCAAGTTCATAATATCAATTCAACACTATTAGAATTATAATAATACATACTTTCATATTATGGACGTTTGGTATTGTAGATGTTGATATGCTATCATATACAGTTGTCAAATATTACAATGTTAGAGTTTGACTTAACTAAGTATGCACAGTAATATGAAACAAATGTAGTCCATATAAATCTGTTCCTTTAGATTTCACTCTTTGCATGAACCTTTCAAGCTTAGGGACTAGCAAACCTGATATCTGCCTAGAATGTTTGAGACTATGATACCCGACAAACCACGATGTCGCACCCTTCAGCGGGATCTCGGACTAGTGGAGTTGCTATGCTTTCCTCTCCATCATATGGAACACCCGGAAGGAAAGAAACCCAACGCGGCGATTCCACACCTAGTTGGAGGTCCACCAACTATCTCCGCCGTCCATTGCTCATTTAATGGCTGACGATTTTTGCATATACACCCCATAACTATTCTAGTTCGGCCCTCACAACCCGTGTCCTCACCCACAAACTGCAGCTATTCTAATGGCGGACGAATTTTGCTTCCATACTTTGTACAAATATTTGTTAAATCATACGTGGTAATGCATGCAGAAATTTGAGTATTTTTAATACGTATAATTTTTTTTAATTCATTCATTAACAAGAAATTGATGCATCAAAAATATTTTTGGATCAAGTTTAAATTCATACATTAACAGTTTGGAATTTTTGGGATCATACATCAACAAGAAAATTCAGATCAATGCAGTAATTATTTTTGATCCATGCATTCAGAAACAGACTATGCATAAACAGAGGAATTGTACATATAGCTGAAAGTTTGACTGTAAAAAGGCTGCACGAATCTTGATGAAATGGACGGTGTAGACAGGATTGGGATGTCCAACTACTTGTGGTTTACAGTGTTCGACAGAAACCGCCACATCTTCCGTGGAACCCGTATGACGCACCTTGAGTCTAGGAGAGGGCCATGGCATTTGGGGTTGCCACCTTCTTTTTCATTTTTTTTTCATTTTCAGGTTCTTTTTTACGTTTTCCCTCGTCTAATATGAAAAGACAGTGCATCGATTTCTCAAAAAAAATAGACACTAATAACTTCACCGTTTGTCATAGTGGTGTACAGTACTGAAGCATTTTGTAATATACATTTGCGGCCTGATTAATACTCCCGTTCCAAAATATTTTAGATGACTTCAATTTGTACAAAAGTGGATGTATCTATACACGTAACATGTCTAAATACATCAACTTTTGAATAAATGGAAGTCATCTATTTTGGAACAGAGGGAGTAGATCGGTGGTCTTTTTCAAAAAAAAAAAAATTGCCCGTTTTGCTTCCTCTCAGGAGCAATCGGGGCGTCACTATTCAGAATGCCACGCGGTGTGTGTGTTTGGCTGCATTATTAGCGACGTTGGTACTGCTGCTTCAACACAGACAAACTGAAGTGGACGACACCTGGTCTCCACAACATACAGTACAGTGAACAGTCACAGATAACGAGCCTTTCCTCTAAAAAAAAACGGTCACACATTAGCGAGGCCAGTTTCTCTTCGATCGGGCATCACCAAGGGCGAGCTAAGCTGAGCTCCAACCCACTCCAAGAATCAAGATGGCGACCAATGCAGCCGCGCCGGCGCCGCTGAGCCTGAAGCTTCTGGTGGACAGCAAGGCGCAGCGCGTGCTGTTCGCGGAGGCGGGCAAGGACGCCATCGACTTCCTCTTCTCCCTCCTCGCCTTGTCGCTCGGCACCGCCGTCAAGCTGCTCGGGGCCGACTCCATGGTCGGCTGCGCTGGCGACCTCTACGCCAGCGTCGCCAAGCTCGACGACACCTACATTCTGCCCGGGCCAGCTTGGACGACGCGCTCCTCCGCCCCGCCGTGGCCTCGCCGGCGGCGGCCTCCCTCCTCCGCCTGCCACCGTCCCCGTCCAAGCGATTCTTCAGCTGCGGCCAGAGACACGGCTACACCTTTGGGTGCATTAACCGCAGCTACGTGACGGACGCGAGCGGCACCAAGTGCCCGAGCTGTGGCAAGTCGATGACGGACGTCGACTACTGGGCAGAGCAGGACGACACCGGAGGGTTCGTGCAGGGCATCGTGACGTACACGGTGATGGACAACCTCGCCGTGAGCCCCATGTCCGCCATCTCCAGCATCGAGCTCCTCAACACCTTCGCCGTCAGGGACCTCGGCGCGCTGCAGCAGGAGACCGTGCAGATCGGCCACAAAGAGGTGACTCTCATCTTGGATTCTTTGATTGCTTTAGACACTTGATGAAGGAGTGATCGGTGTGCTGCAGGGTCTTGCGATTCTCAAGGCGTCGCTGCAGTCCAAGACGGTTCTCATCGACGTCTTCCTCGGGACGGAGGCTCCGGCGGGATGCAAGGGAGAGATCCCGGATTCCTTATCCATTTAGTTCCAGCTATCTGAATCCTGAAATCAATTAGGTTCATCAAGTGGGGCTCTGGTTGTGCTAGGTGTCTCTTATGCAATGTTGTACTATATGATTGTTAAATAAGTACCGATCAAATGTTTGTACGGCATGGGCTTAGGGCAACTCCAACGTGCGGACGCAAAAGCGGAAACCCCAAATGGAGGCGAAGCTTTAGGGAGAAAGTTATTTTGAAGGAAAAAAAAATGAAAACTCGGTTTTTTATTTTTTTGTTAAAAAACCGGAAAAAACTATCCAATGTAGTCAACTACGTAAACTACGAGCGTGCACATTTTCAAAGTGAAACACCTAGTATTTTGGACTCAGCAAAAAATAAAAATCGGACAATTTTAGAAAATTCGAAATTTGCACTGCTCACGTTCAAAATAATAAAAATATGTATCGTAATTACTCCCTCCGTTTCATATTATAAGTCGCTGGAGACTTTTAGTACAAATTTTTTCACGCTTTAGCTTTTATTGAGTTTCCGAAAATGCCCCCATCTTCTTTCCCCACCGCGCAGACGCTCGACGCCTCCACCGCCGCTCCCCATCGCCCTCTCCCTCTAGCTCGCCGTCGCCGCCCCCCACCGCCCTGCCCCTCCCTCTAGCTCGCCATCTCCGCTCCCCACTACCCTCTCCCTCTGGCTCGCCGTCGCCGCTCCCCACCGCCACGTTTTCTCTCGCGCTACACGACTGCGCCCCAATCTCGGTCGCCGCTCCCCACCGCCCTCTCCCTCTGCCGTCGCCGCCCCCCACGCCCTCTCCCTCTAGCTCGCCTTCGCCGCCCCCCACCGCCCTCTCCCTCTGGCTCTCCACCACCGCCCACCACCGCCCTCTCCCTCTCTGAATCTGGCATTCAAAGAATGCATTTTTATGCGTCGGCGATGATTCCTGGGCGAGGGAGGCGCCGGATCTGCGTCCTCCGGCGCGGGAACTGCGTTCTCCGGCGTGCCGTACCAGCTGGAAGACGGCGTGGCGATGAATGTCTTGGCACCTGAGGAGCGGCAGCCGGAGCAGCGGTGCGACGGATATGGGTGGAGCGACGGAGCAGCGGAGCGGCCCCTCATGGTGCCCCCACCGTAGTAGAGCGGGCACTGCCTCGCCACGCCTCTGGTACTCTCTTCTCCCTGCTTGAAAATTTTCTCCGTGCAGTTTGCATCCTCAGTGTATCTGCCTGTGAAACACTTGCACTGAACTCTGCTTGCTTGTGTAATTTCGGATATAATTTTGTTTGTTTGTGTAAACACCACCGAAAATCATGTACTCTTTGGGCAGTACTTGGAGTTCTTGCTTGCAGTAGTGCTTGTGTAAGCACTGTCATTTTTTTTATTCTTATTGTGGACGGATTGTTGTGGCTCCTGTGCTCAAATCAACTCTGACTTGCAGTGTGGTGTCTTGCAGTAGTGTGTTCTTATTGTGGTAGTGTGTTGGCTTGCAGTAGTGTGTACTGAAAATCCTCTCTGATTGTTTAAGTTTTTTCTGAACATTTGATTCACTTTACTGAAATTTTGGTTGCACTGCTTGAACAAATGAAATGAAACTTTTTCAGTAAAATTAACTGAACTTGTCCAGTGTGCATTGCGCAATAAGCTGCAATTGCAGTAGTGTGCATTGTTTCTGATTTTTAAATGATCTTGCTCTGTAAATGATCTTGTGTTAAATCCCCTGTAAATGATCGTTGACAGTAGCTTGCAGTAGCTTTACTGAACAATAGAGTATTAACTGTTGATTACTGCTTGTGATCAGTAGCAGTAGACTTTGAACTGCTGGAATATCTCTTGCTTGCTTGAGCAACTTGGAGTAGCAGTAGCTTTGCTTGCTTGCTTGCTGCAGCTTGTTGCTCACCGTGGAGTACTTGCTTGTAAAATACAGTAGATGGTGGACTAAACTTGTTTGCTTTAATAAAGTGTGTTTATCATCTGGATACTGTAATAAAGTGTTCTGTACTTTTTTGCTGGTTGGTGCTTGAAACATGAAATTATGCTGGATTTGAGTATTGTCAGGCTGCTTGCTTTATTTCTTAACTGAAACATGCACAGAAGATTGACAGCAAGCAAACTGAACTGAATTTGTACAGTTTGCTTGCAAGCAAACTCCTGTGTTATTTGACAGAAACATGCTACTCCTGTGTTATTTCTTGCTTTATTAAGTTGGTGCCAGTGTTGTGATTGTACTGCAATGCAATGCAATGCAACGATGGACATGCTTGCTGCACTGTCGCTTGCTCTTGGCTCCTATTCTAATCGTCTTGTATTTCTTGTATGGCAGTTTAGCAGTCCGGGATCTTTCCAACATGATAAAGCCAGACGACATGGTCACTTCGGAACATCTAGTGACGCTCCTTTTCTATTATTCCTAAATATTCCCAGAAGGACTGGTTAGCAAGCTATGAGTCACTCGATGCATTTGTGGTAAGTTCTGAAATTCCATGCATTTGTGGTAAGTCCAACATGCTTGTGTTTCTACTAACATTACTCTTATCTCTTTCCATATATGAGTTAGTTCTTCAGATAGCTTGGAGGAGATGAACTTGTCTCTGAACTTGTTCCTGCAGATAGCTTGGAGGAATTGTCTCTGAACTGCTCGTGGCGATCTGCTGGAGGAGAACTGCTCGTGAGCCTGGCGATCTGCTGGTGGCGATCTGCTGGAGGAGAACTGCTCGTGAGCCTGGCGATCTGCTGGTGGGAACTGCTCGTGGCGATCTGCTGCTCTTGGGGATCTGCTGCTTGTGGGGATCACGACAAGGAGCACCTGGGCGAGGCACTGGGTAATGTTGCTCTTGCTATATGCCGGAGCGCGAGCTGGAGCACGAGGGCAGTGAGGCGCTGGGCAAGCAGGAGCACGTTGCTGTTGTTGCTCTTGCTATCTGCCGGAGATGATGCTCCCTGTGGCCGGAGAGCCTGCTGCCTGGGCCTGAGTTGCTCCAGCAAGGAAGATGGGGGAGGTGTGCACCTGCTGATGGGGCCGTTCCCAGCGAGGAAGATGGGGGAGGCTGGCGATCTGCTGCTGGGTCGGTGAGGAGAAGCTGGGCGAGGAAGATGGGGGAGGCTGGCAATCTGCGGCAGAGTTGCAGCAGTTCGATTCCCTTGATCGCCAGCAGCAGCAGCAGCTCCTCCTCCTCCTCGTCCAAACTGGGAGATGAAATCTCTGCTCTACAGGAACATGGCAATCTGCTAGTGAGTCCAGCTGGTGAACTTGGGCGATGGAGGAAGGATCTGGATATGGAGGGCGGAGGAGGAGGACGGAGGAGAGCGATGGAGGGCGGAGGAGGACGGCGGAGGGGAGCGATCGTATTCAAATTTTTGTTTTGACCCGGTCAGATCTGAGGGGTACCGATGTCTTTTTCTTGCTTTTCACCTGGTCGGAACTTTTCCCCAGCGACATATATTTCGAAACGGAGGGACTAAAAGATTAAAAAGACAGGTGCAAGTGGAAGCTAGCATGGGAGTGGTTCATGAGTGAACACGTCATGAGATAATCCACATCCACGATCTGCTTGTTCAGAGTTTTCAAAGCTTGTAGATTGGGCGACTTGTTCTCGGAAGCACACGCACCACGGGTTCCTATATAAGAGCACACTTATCAGTACATGGCGTCTGTCACATGATTATCACATCCACATGTGGGTCTGCGGACTTGGTCATCACCTCTCAGTTCTTCGCCATGGAGGACAAGGTAGACGCCGCCATGCCAGGCGTGGTCGCCGTCCTCCGGCGAGTTAGCGAGGCAGCGGCGTCTTCCGGAGCGCGTGAGGCAGGCGAAGAACAGCACTACAGCAGAAAGTGTGGATGTTGATCTGCCTCCCAGCCCCAGGTATTAACTAACTACGTGATCTGATTTTTAATTTGTTTTCTTCATGCATGATTCCTCATCTGCCAACGACCTAACGTACATATGGAACCTCCTCCTTTTTGTTCGTCAACCGTCAACGGTCTTTTGACGGAGCCTTTTTTTTCTTAGAAATTTCTGTTTTGATAGAGAGGGCCGGTGCTGGTGGGTCTATATTATGGGCCGTTATTTCCTCAGCCGAAACGAAATATTTCGATATATCCTGAGCGGATGGCCCAAATAATCACAACAAGACCCACAAACAAACTACATGGCCTGCCTAAGCTTGTATTACATACTTTGGGCTATTATTTGCTGCGCAATTATACCTTTGCATTTTGTCCTATCCTTAAAAAAATAATTATCAAAAAATCCAAGTAAAACTATGAATCCATGACCTGATGCGAAAATTATACACTACAAATTAATACTGTTCCATACATATTCTGTGAAGAGAAAGGGGGGTGTGGGGGATCTATGAAATGTATGTATTCCCTCCATCAACAAAAGGATGTCTCAACCTAGCCCAAATTTGTATGTATCTAGATACATACAAATTTGGGCTAGGTTGAGACATCCTTTTGTGGACGGAGGGAGTATTATTTTCTCCGAGGATTGATCACTTCAAAAATATTAGGAACTTGCGCTATTTTTTTTTTTTGTGACCAACAACATGTCCCATGAATTTTTTCTTTAAGATTCCAGAAAAGATAGCCACCTTATAATACAGTACACATATATGATGTGTCTATTTATATTAATAGGATTTTTTCCATAAACTTCGTCAAACTTAAAATTTGAATTCAGGTGTTACTTAAGGGACTTATTTTTGCGGGAACAACAGAGTATTTCACAACACAAACATAACTTGATAAAAAGACAACAACTATATATGAGTGCTTATATGTGACTTAAAACAAAACACAACAAAAAGCCAATGTGAAATTGACGAGAACCTGACTTAGACATGCCCGACATGCAAAACGATCAATCATTACACACGGACCAGACTCCACTATTGCCCAAAAACTATCATTTCCAGAGCATCAGCTTAACAAATAGCCCGAATATAGTGATTGTTGGGGCATCAACTTTACAAATAGCCCGAAATACTTATAGCTGGGGCATTATCTTAACAAAGAGCCCAAAGTAGTAATTGTTATGGCACCAACCTAAAAAAGAGCCCCCCCCCCCCCCCCCCCCCTCCCCCCCCACACACACGCACACAATAGTTAAACATAATGACAAGGAACGAAAGAAATGATTCACACCCATTAGCTCATTCTCCTCCATGTCCAACGCACCCTCCTGTTACATGAAACATAATTTTTTTGTAAAGAGCATTAAAGGAGCTAAAATGGAATATAGAGCATTTAATACACTTATTAGCGGTATAGCATGGTTCGTGGAAATATATTTTCTAACATTTTCCCTTGATCTAACAACTTAAACCCACCTAGCCATCCATTTCATTTCCATGATTGCATGGTTAACTGGTGTGATAATTTTTGTTGAAATCATAAAGAGCTAATCCTAAAAATACAATAGTTGGATATTAATGAAGAACAAAAGAGTTTAGTTTTAAGAAATTTACTAACCATGACACATATTAAGAGAAACCTCCCATGCTGAGTATGCCAATAAAAGGCCAAATGGAGAGGAATAGAACAATCCCACCAATCCATAAACGACATATGTAGCTGAAGTCGGAAAAGGAAATCCAGAAGCCGACGAAGAGCTCTGTAACTCCAAATGCAAAAATGATGGCTAGGCTAATGTAGTACGCGAGCTTATTGTGGCCGAAGACTACTCCGCCAGCCGTCTTGTAGAGCGCAGTGCGTACGTCCATCACTATGGTGAGTAGGGCCATTGTCAATATCCAACGTGCGACCAGCTGAATCGCTGTCTTATGAGTTGGCACGTTTTCATCTGCATGACCTATGTTGATCCCAGAATCGCCATTGTTGCCACCCTGTGCAATTGAAGCAGCCTCACATATTAGTTCGCCAATGTAAAATACAAATAAACATATGCATATCTGATGTTAGGATTCTTGTCTCTCATGTAGACCATGAATATTTATTTTGATTGGTGAAGTCATTCACAAAGTGATGATGGTGTTCTCTTGAATAAAAGGCCTTCAGCTCCAATTACGTCTCAGTAATGCTTGGTTTGGTGTTGTACGAGGAGCTTTGGAGTTTTTCGACCTGCCTATGTTCATAGATGACGGCTTAGTTTTGTCGCTCTATGAGCACTGTCGATGTCGGCTTTGGTGTGGGCCTGCTAGCCTGAATGTCTACCTAGATCGGGGTATTGTCCCTCTAATATGCATGGATTTGTCAATCTCTATTGTAGGTGACGGTCCACTATTATGGAGTTTCAATGAGATAAGATCATGTAAATGTCTTTGCAAATACTTCATTGGGTGTGAACTCTTTGATGTCCATCGCCAACAAGAGCTACGATGGTGCAACTATAACGAGTTCGATAGCGTATGTGGTTTCGACAAGAACTTGAGGCTTATTCGTCTGGATGTATTTTCGTCTTTATTTGGGGTTTTTCAGTGTATGCATGTTTAGTTACCCCCATTATTTGGTTGTAAATGGTGTTTTTTTCTTCTTCAAATTTAAGCCATATTTAAAAAATGAGATCTATTTACTGGACAGGACATACATATTTGAGGTTTTCGGCTAGAAAAAATAGGAGAAACAACTATGGTATATCATATCACTGGCTTAATTTCTAGCAGATCGGAATCAGGTGGACATCGAAGAAAAATAAACAGTTCAAACTTCAAAGTAGTAATCACCCAAAGGCAAAGCTTGCTAGATAATACTACTACGAAAATCCATCAACCCAAGAGACAGTCATGAAGAATAGTCTCTTTTCTCACCTGCGGTGGAGAGTCGACAGGATCGATGATGATGGTCAGCTGAGTTGAGACCACGCCGGTGTGCTCAGTGGCCACGGCTCCAGCAATCTGCGTTTCACAAAGGGATCGCAACAGGCTTATCAAGATCACGTCGACCTACGCCTAACGCCCTTGTAACTCAAATGACAACGTATAAAAGTCCATATTTGACCAATCCGTACGTCGGATTGTACGTACCTCGCCGCCGCTGGAGACGATGGAGAGGGTGTCCATGATTGCATGCGCCATGTTGGGTATGGCGTCGTCGAGCCTGGCAGAGAGCATGGTCGATCGGTCACACGAACTAGGATCTGAGAACCAGGAGTATGTAGTGCAGGCTAAGAGAGATTAGTTAAGCTCCCTTGGATCGGTTGCTTACTTGATGCGGCGACCACACAGTTCCTGTCCGGCGAGGAGCTCCTTGCTCTCGCCTGCGATCTTTGGGGATTGAGTTCTTGGAGAAGGAAAATGTAGGCTGGTGGTCCTGGGCAGTGTTTGGGAACGGGGTACTATTTATAGTGCGATTTAGGGTGTGACTGAGAATTCAGTTTAATTCTCCTGACCTCATGATGACTTCCGATCAATTCGTTTTTCTGGGGAAAACTCTATTCTCCAACCGGATGTATAGCCGTTTCGCTCGCTCGCGATGCAACGCGTCTGTCCTTCACAACAGACAGGAGACCAGCCCCTTGCGTCTGCCCACGTTTTCCTTTGTGTTGACCACCACCACCGAATCCATCGGCCCACGCCGGCACGCCCCGTGCATGCTAGCTTTTCCTGCGTAGCTAGCTATACATCCACCTGCTTGTACGTGTGTGTATGTGTGCAAGGCACCACAGCATCCATCCAGGTGCTTGCTAGCTAGTCTTATATTCCAAAACAGATAATTTTCATTTTTCCAAAAGTGCATGTATAAACGTGACATGTCTATATACATCCACTTTTGGTCAAATGGAAGTCATCTATTTTGGAACGGAGGAAGTACATCTGTGTGCGTATCCGAATCTCGCGCTTCTCGTCCCAAGGGCCGCCATGTTCCCGGAAACCACCACTGGCCGCCGCTGACACCGTGGAGTCCCCCGGCAGCCTATGCCGCGGAGATTTCCGGCCGTTGTCGCCCCGGAGCCACCGCCCCTGAATTCTCCCACTGTGCCAGGTCGGGAGCAGCGCAACTCCTCGCCGCCAATGCCACCTACCGTCGTCGCCCCATCTGTGTTTCAGGAGGAGCTCTTCTGATGCCTCAGTCCCCTTCTCTGCTTCGTCTTCCCTATAGAGCTCCGTCGGCGTGGTGACTAGGCGCCGCCGGTCGACATTCCATCCCCGCGTGGATGGCCGCCTTTCTTGCAAGGATTCTCGCCAGCGACATTGTCTCGAATTGGTGGCCGGCGAGCTCGAATCAACCACGGTGGTGTTTCCATGGTACATGATGAAGGTAAGCTTTTTGGGGGTTTTGTCGATGTTGCATGCGGTGTGCGATTGCGCTACATAAGTGCATCATTTTTGTTGTGCAAACGCGAGTAAAGTGTTACAATGATTTATATGCATATATTATAGAGAGATTTCCCTAATGTTACATATGTGTTCCTATCATGTTGGATGAGCTAGGAAGAAATGTTGGATGCATTGGTTTTATACTGCAAACATCAACACCTTCTTACATTTTTCTAAGATTAATTGGTAATTTTGTTGCATAAGTTGTTCGTTTTCGCTACATGTCTGTGCCCAAAATGTTTCAACATCTTTTGCTACACATCACGAGTCTATACAGTTTTCGGGAAAATTGCTACACACGACACGATGCTACATCCACACACAAAAAAAAAAGTTACATTTGGGATTTATTTTTTTGTTACATTGATGGGACGCAATATTTTCTGGAAAAAATTGTTCCATGAGATGTTGCAAACACACACGAGAACGTGCAGTTATACTTATGGATCTTTGTGATGAGCATACATGGAACCGTACTTTCTGTGTGTAGATGAGATGAGAGAGAAAAAAAAGAATAGGAGAAAGCGACCTATGCATGCAGCGCCACAGGAGAAAAGACAGACTAAAAACTAAGATATTGGTGGGCACCACACACGTTATGAAACAGCAAATCCGTTTTTTTCCTGTACCGCGACTCTCGGTAATAAGAACTCACGAAACGAGTGGTAAAGAATCTCTTGCGTGCATGTCGTGGAAAAAAAAGCTTCGAAAGCGACCTCTTCGACCTCTTACGAAACGAGTATGTTGAAAGCGACGCCTCGATGCGGGCAGTCAGTGTCAGACCGGCTGTAGCCGGCTGACGCGTAGCGCACACTTTTTATGGTCGCTCCCGATGGATTTGTGCACCGTATGTTCAGACCTCTTGAGTTGGGCCCAATTTAGCTTCGTATGGTCTGTTGGGCCTTCGTGGCCTGTTTTTTTCCACGATTCAAATAACATGTTTGTTTTTTTGAGGCTTAAATAACGTATTTGGTAATACGTGTTGTGCTAATATCTGCTAAAAAAATGTGATGTGCTAATACTGCCGTTGCCGTAGGGTGTAGCTGTGCATGCACGATATTTTTTCCTTCACTCTCTTCCTTACAAGTTACAAGCACATAAAAAATCCAATTTACAATGTCACTTGTAAATGGAGAAAAATAAGTTGACATACCTAGACGCTAGTTTAGACGGTTGAGCAAAAGTAATCTTAGCCTCCATGGTAGAGTACACAGCCCCAACGCTCGCCTCCGATACATGCGCCTATTTAACTAACTAATTCAATCGTTTGCATCAATCTCACAAACAAGCGAGCAGAAAAAAAAAGTAAAACTGATGAGGCGGCCCACGCAAAATTTGAACCACATGAATAATTATTTGAACACCCTGAATAATATTATTAACCTCCGTGAATATTTTCACGAAAACTTATGAACCTTTTTTATAGATTAACGCAAAGCAAGTCCCAAATATGGGACAAACAATATCTTAGAAAACACAAGGAGGCATGTGCTGACATAATTGGGCGGCTCTTCTTTTTATCGCGGAAGATTCACTAAAGAAGAAATTATACACCAAAAAATGTGTAATTCTAGAATCATAATGGAAGTGCGACATTTTTTTTTGGATAATTTGAACGGTGTGACTAATTCTTAGTTGACTTCGAATGAATCAATTCTCGGTCGAATGGTGTCAGCATGTTGATTCTTAGTTGTTTTCCTCTGTTCCTTTGCTTAAAGCAGAAATCTCAGCTGCAATCTATGTGTAGCAAAAAAAATCTCAGTTGCAAGTGCAGTTGCACTTAGAGCATTTCTCGAGAAAATCTCAGTTGCGAAAAACACTCAGTTGCAAGTGCAGTTGCAACTGGGGCATCTCAAGAAAATTTCAGTTGCAAGTGTAGTTGTAACTAGGGGACAAAAAAATCTCAATTGCAAGTATAGTTGCAACTGGTAGCATCCTTGAAAAAATGTCAGTTGCAAGTGTTGCTGCAATTGAAAAAAAAAAATCTAAGTTGCAAGTGCAGTTGCAACTAGGAAAAAAAAAAATCTCAGTTGCAAGTGCAGTTGCAACTAGAGCATCCTCGAGTAAATCTCAGTTGCAACTGGAAAAGAAAACAAATATCTTAGTTGCAAGTGCAGCTGCAACTGGGAATCTCGAGAAAAACTCAGTTGCAAGTGCAGTAGCAACTAGGGACGAAAAAACAAAACAATCTCAGTTGCAAGTTTAGTTCGAACTGGGAAAAAAAGAAAGAAAAACTCTATTGCAGGTACAATTGCAAATCTGAAGAAAGAGAAAATCTCAGTTTCACGTACAGTTGCAACTGGGAAAAATAAAGAAAAAATCTTAGTTGCAAGTGGAGTTGCAACTAGGGCATCCCTTGAGAAAATTTCAGTTACAAGTTTAGTTGCAACTGAATTTTTTTTTAAAAAAAATCAGTTACAAGTGCAATTGCAACCGGGACAAAAAAAGAAAATCAATCTTAGTTGCAAGTGCAGTTGCAATTGGAAAAAAAAACAATCTGAGTTGCAACTGGTTGCATACCGGAGAAAATCTCAGTTTCAAGTGCAGTTGTAGTTGGGACAAATAAAGGAAAAAACTTAGTTGTAAGTGCAGTTGAAATTGAAGCATCTCTATGGAAATCTTAGTTGCAAATGAAGTTGCAACTAGGGAAAAAAGTATTTATAACTTCAATCTAAAAATAAAAAAAACTAAAGAATTAAAGGAGGTCAAGGTACGAACAAACTTAACAACATGAAGATACAACTATCATATTTGCTCTATGTAGCAACACATTTATGAAAAAATCTAGTTTCAACCATGGCACATCTAAAAAGAAATATTTTCAAAAATAAAAGTCAGTTGCAAAAAGGCTGAAACTGATAGGAAAAATCCAGCTGCTACCTAGTCCGTCCAAAAAAAAGGCATGTTAAGGCTGGACAAAAACTATGCTAATTCCTCTAAACAAAGTAAATCACTACGACGCAATTTATTATTAATTTTTAGATAAAAAATAATGGTACAAAATAGCAAGACAGAATAAGACCTAGAATGACAGGAAAAAGAAAAGAATTTCAAATCTGAAAAGTCCATTAATGAGAACATATAAAAACATCACACTAAAAATCATAAAAAAAAATCTAAAGAAAACCGAGAAAATAAGAAAAAAATATAGCTACAAACAATTGTTCTTATGAACATAAAAATGGTGTTCTTGCCCATGTTGTACAGGTAACTTGGTCTGAGAATAATTGCAAGAACAAATAAAGCAATAACGGCCCACGAAATAAAAAGGTTCGAAGGGGACGTACAACCCAACACATAGTCCCGTTGGAAAAGGAACCAACCCACAATAGCTATTTCCTAATGTAAAGACACACTCGGTTACAATCAATCATCAATTAAGTGGATGACTAAACACATATTCCCCTCTCGCTGTCTTATGTTACCGTGCTATCCCGAACATGCTAGCAACATGTGCAAAAGAAATGAAAAAGAAAAAACAAGCAACAAAATTTACGAAACTCCACATAATATCTAGTGGTACAGTCAACTGCTAATTAGCTAAATCTCGGGCGACAGATTAGCAAATTTGTATATTCGACCGAGAACTAATTTAAATATTGGTCGATTGATGTCACCCATGCCTAACAAGATTTTTTTGGGTTCAAATTTAATATGTTCAAAAAACAAAAAAATCACTTGAAACAAATATGCGACGGAAGAAAAAGTTGGTTGCAACCTTAGTGTAATTTAAAAAATAACCCATCGCAACCATTGTCAACCGGAAAATTTCAAGTTACAACCAATATGCAAGTGAAGAAAAATCAATTGCAATGTTGCAACAAAGTTTTAGTTGCACCTAGACCGGGCCGAATTAAAACGATTATCTAATGGATGCAAAATTGACCGAGCTCTACCTCGTAAGCAATAATTAGCAATCCCGGAATAGAAATAGGTTAATACTATAAAGTTTGTTTTGGATAATTCCTATAATACGACAAACAAACCGGATCAACCTTTGAAAAAATTAAAAAATGAACCACAAAAAGCATCTACAATCTTAATAATATTCTGTTAAATATACACATGTATGTCGTTAATTATTAAAAGAATAGTTGGTGAATAAATAATAAAAAGTAAAGAAAAAGAGATAAATATTTGATAGGGAAAGAAAACAAAGAGGAAAAACAATGTCGACAAAACAAAAAACGAAACACTACAAGAGAAAAGGATAATACGACAGACATAAGCGTCGGCAGAACATCCGTAAAAAACAATAAACAAAAATCAACGAAACACAGGAAAAAAAATCCGCACACGTGCATGCGGCCCAAATCTGCATACAAAGAAAAAACACGAAAAGGGCCCATCATTACAAACTCGGCTCCAATCTGTGGACAAATAAGAAAAACAAAAAGCCCATCAAGGAACTCTGGATCCATCGATCCTTCGAACGTGTAGTCTCTTACCTGTGCGCATGCGACAAGACAAACAAACGAAATAATATGAATCTCGGGGCAAAATTGAGTGGTTAGAAAGTTGTTTGAGCCCTAAGCTAGTTCTCAATCGATTGAGAATTAGCAAAACCGATTTATAGTGTTGGGTACGGTGCACGCGAAAAGGTTTTCCATCCTAACACGGCTCAAATCGTCCAAATGCGATGACGCCTCTGCCTCCATATGACCATATACGGTGCAGTTTGCAGAAGCGGAGTCGGGCCAAGAAGCGTCCGCAAAGCTTCAACCCGATGCTGTCTGTGTCGGGTGAATGCGACGTCTTTCCCACCAAATGGATGCACAGCGACTTCTTTCATTGGAATAGATCAGGCGCGACATCTCTGTGAGCACAAATTGCTCTGCTGCGACATGACCCTTAAGCGCAGCCTGTTAGGATTATGAGGAGCCGGGTGGGACCCACAACTTATCCACGTCAACTTGCACAACATGGGACCCACACAGCAACGACGACCGTTATATCCTCCTCCCCTGCGCGCGCATCCTCCCTTGCCATTTCTTCTTCTTCTTCTCCGGCGATGAAGCGCAGCAACGCCGCGAGAGATGTCGAGCTCCGTCTCAGGCAAACATAATAAGCTGAACTGAATTACAGGCACACAGAAAAGCAGATGATCCACGGAGACTGAATTACACATAATAAACTGAACTTAACTAGACATACTAGACTGAATTACAGTAGTTCGTCAATGGTTCATCGGATCAAAAGCCACACGAGTAGTTCATCAAACTAATTACATCGGGGACGTCGAAAGCTGCTCCTACCCCTAAACTATAACCCAAAATTGGGCTCATACCGGAGCCCCGGGGGTGCGGCGGCGACGAGGCGGTGGCGCCGCTCAGTCGGAGTCGGAGTCCTGGAAGCGGAGTTCATCCAACTCCTCTTCCATCTGACGGCGCGCGTCGAGCTGTTGTTGGTTCTCCTTGCTGCGCTCTAGCACCTCGGCGGTGATACAGGCGAGGTGGTCGTCGTTGACAAAGTCTCCAGGCAGGAGGCCGGCGTGCCCGGCGCGCGGTGCATGCTCCTGCTGCTGCTGCTCCTCCTCCCTCTTCGACGGAGGCAGCGGTGCGCGTGCGATGGAGGAGCTCCCCGCGCCGGAGGAGCTTCCATGCTCGTACCGGCTGCCGGCCGCCGCTGCCGCCGCCATCTCCATGCGGCGGTCGTACTCCTCCACCTCGCGGCGGAAGAAAGCAGGCGGCGGCTGATACGTCTCAAACGTATCTATAATTTTTGATGTTCCATGCTGATATTATACCAATTTTTACATGTTTTGCATCCACTTTATGTCACTTTTATATATTTTTTGGGACTAACCAATTAACAAGATGCCACAGTGCCAGTTCATGTTTTCTGCTGTTTTTGTATTTCAGAAAAGCTAGTCAGGAAATATTCTCGGAATTGGACGAAAATTCACGGAGGCACCTATTTTATCAAGGTACATATGGAGTCCAAAGGAGAGACGGAGAGGAGCCAGGGGGCCCCACATGCCCCCTAGGCGCGGCCAAGGGTGGGCCCACGCCCTAGGTGCGTGTGGGCCCCACGGGGCTCCCCAGCCGCCGCCCTTTCGCCTACTTATTCCCCCCGATGCAAAAACCCTAAACACCCGAGTCATATTTCACGAAAAGTTCCAGAGGCGTCGCCGTCATCAACCCTAACTCGGGAGGGTCCAGAACCTCTTCCCGGCACTCTGCCGGAGAGGGGAATCATCACCGGAGGGCTCTACATCACCATGCCTGCCTCCGGAGTGATGCGTGAGTAGTTCATCCTTGGACTACGAGTCCATAGCAGTAGCTAGATCGTTGTCTCTCCACTTTGTGCCATCATGTTTAGATCTTGTGAGCTGTCTAACATGATCAAGATCATCTTATTGTAATGCGACATGTTGTGTTTGCTGGGATCCGATGAATATTGAATACTATGATCAAGTTGATTATTAATCTATGATACATGTTATTTATGATCTTGCATGCTTTCCGTTACTAGTAGATGATTTGGCCAAGTAGATGCTTATAACTCCAAGAGAGAGTATTTATGCTAGATAGTGGGTTCAGTCTCCAGTAATCTGGGCGAGTGACAACAACGACTAAAGTTGTGGATGTGCTGTTATTATTAGGGGTAACATAACAATGCTATATCCACGGTCATATGTATTTGTTTACTTTACGCACATTGCTTAATGCGATTATCCGTTGCTTGCAACTTAATACCAACGGAACACGGATGTCAACCTGAAGGTGGATTATTAGTCATAGATGCGGTTGGATAACGGTCTATGTATTTTGTCGTAATGCCAAATTAAATATCATGGTAGCCATCTTGTCATATATGTATGCATTGTCATGCGCTCAATATTTTATCAATTGCCCAGCTGTAATTTGTTTACCCAACATGTCATTTATCTTTATGGAGAGACACCACTAGTGAACTGTGGACCCCGGTCCATTCTTTTACACTGATTAAACCACCAACTGCAAATAATTGTTCTCTTTTACTTTCTGCAATTAAATACTGTTTTCCACACCATACGTTTAATCCTTTGTTTTCAGCAAGCCGGTGAGATTGACAACCTCACTATTTCATTGGGGCAAAGTAGTTTGATTGTGTTGTGTGCAAGTTCCACGCCAGTTGCCGGATTCCCTAGTGTTGCGCCGTGCCACAGTCCGCCACTGACAACCTTCAGAAGTGATACTGCTCCTATTGGTTCGATAACCTTGGTTTCATACTGAGGGAAAACTTGTTGCTGGACTGCATCATACCTTCCTCTTGGGGTCTCCCAATGAACGTGTGTTTCACGTCATCAAGCCAATTTTCTGGCGCCGTTGCCGGGGAGTCAGCAGACTTCTGCAAGGGGAGTTTCACGCTTCCAATCTTTTTAATTTGTTTTTGTCTTGCTTAGTTTATTTTATTTTATCTTGTTTGCTTTTTATTATCAAAAACAAAACAAAAATTAGTTACTTGCACTTAGTTTATTTTCGGTTTTATTTCTTGTTAGTTACTATGTCTAGCCCTGTTCCTTATATCATGTTTACACTCATGAATACCCTTGAAACAGATATTTCTAGTCTAAAAGATGTTTACACTCAGACTTAAGAATGTCTTAAAAAAGTGCCAGTAAGCTTTGAACCCTCGGGTGGATCCCCTCAGTAAAAGTTGCTATAAATGGTGAAACTTTTCATGCTCGCTGTGATATTATGTCTGAATTTTGTTTAATGCCCATGCTTGTTTATGAATCTTTTAATCTTTGGGAACTTTCCAATGGCGGAGGCTGTACGACTTTGGCTGATAATACTATTAAATTAACCATGGGAATTGCTGAGGGGGTATTTACGAAACTCTTGGGAATAACAGTATCATTGATTATCATGTCATTGAATGTGCAGGAACGACAAATTACGCTTGGAAGATCACTGTTGAAACTTTTCGGAGCCACAATAGACATGGGTCAAGGAACTATGAAGTTTAGCTCCCAGCCAAGTTGCAATCTCGTATTTCCTAAGGATAAGAAAAAGGGTAAGAGATCTAAACGTCACAATGTTGATGCTTCTACACTTGGTAATACTTGATGCATGCTTTGTGCCTAGCTAAAAGGCGTTAAAGAAAAGCGCTTATGGGAGGCAACCCATTATTTTATTTCTGCAATTTTTCTTTTTTTTGAGTCAAGGTGTTGTTTACTTCTGTAGCAACTCCTTTGTATCTTTACTTTTTCGCATTGTTGTGCCAAGAGTAGTCTCTAATGATAAGATGATGCTAAATTTTGATTGCTGCGCAGAAACAGATTTCTGCTGTTCACCGTATTAATTCTCTAAAATCACAGAATGTATTTAAATCTGAAAATTTTGTGCGTAATCTTTATGTATGTCTGCATCTTTCGTTAGTTCAAAGTTTTTCGATCTGAGTGTCGTAAGTGCCTCGAAAAAATTCGTCTTTGCGGACTGTTCTGTTTTAGACAGATTATGTCTTTTATTTTGCATTCTCTCTTTTACTAGTGTTGAGTGAAATTCTTTTTTGGGTGGAAGAGCTTCACATAACATCAGTGGCAGTAGCTAATGTTTAAAGTAACAGTCATATTGCGTCTTTATAGAACATGTGAGTTTTTGATTATGCACTAACCCTCTAATGAGATTTACTTTGAGTTTGGTGTGACGGAAGTTTTCAAGGGTCAAGAGAGAAGATGATATAATAGGATCAAGAAGAGTGAAGAGCTTAAGCTTGGGAGGCTCCCATGGATATCCCCAGCATATTTCAAGAAGACTCAAGCGTCTAAGCTTGGGGATGCCGGCATCCCCTTCTTCATCGACAAAATTATCAGGTCATCTCTAGTGAAACTATATTTTAATTCTTTCACATCATATGTTGTTCTTGGAGCGTCTGTGTGCTTTTATTTTCATTATTTTATTTTTATTTTGTAACAACTTGATTGGACCCTAGCATTCTTGATTGGGAGAGAGACACGCTCCGCTTTTTCATGAGAATACTCTATTCTTCACTTATATTTGTTGAGTATTCATATCTAGCGCTGTTCAGCTTTTAGCTCTTGTTTTCATGTATCTCTTGTCAGAGCTATTAGTTCTTTTAAAGAAAGTACTCTCTTGCTTCACTTATACTTGTTTGGAGAGTTATTGAAATAAATTGATTGGTGTTTGGTTGGAACAGAAAATGTTGCATGTGGTAAATGGTATAATGGAAAAACTTGCATATTCTTGTAGATCACTAATTTGGATAATTTGATACTTGTCAATTGTTTTGAGTTAACAAGTAGATCATGATTAAACTTTTGCATCATGTAAGTTAAGCCCATTAGTGAAGAACTACCGTAAAGCTTGTTGAAATTTGGTTTGCATGAGTGGTATCTCTAAGGTCTAGATATTTTCTAATAAAAGGTTTGGTTAACAAGGAAGACGGTGTGAAGTCTTATAATGTTTGCAATATGTTGGTCATATAAAACTTGGTGTACTGGTTGATATTCTTGTTTGCTTACATAACCTTGCTAGCCTAAACTCTGTACTGAGAGGGAATGCTTCTCGTGCATCCAAATCCTTGAGCCAAAATCCATGCCATTTGTGTCCACCATAACTACCTATATGTGGTATTTCCTTGCCACTCCAAGTAAATTTTTCATGTGCTACCTTTAAACTTATTCAAAATTGTTACACTCCTTTTTGTGTCAATGTTTACCAGCTCATGAGGAAGTAGTGGGTTATTCTTTATTCACTTGTCAAACAGACTTTACCACCAGACTAGCGGCATATACATCCGCTTATCTATTAATTTTGCAAAAAGAGCTGGCAACGGGGTGCCCAGTCCCAATTAATTACAACTTTAACCGCTTAATTCTCTTCACATTTTGTCAACTGATTACTCAGTGAACATCTGCATGTGTAAACAAAAGAGAAAGAGGGATGATCTGCCTTGCTGGTAGAAATAACGTCCTTCATGGGAGCCGCTCTTAAAAGTCTGTTTGATAGGGAGAATATTGTTTTCATCCGCTGCCATTCGTTGACAATTAACAAACACCTCTCAAAACTTAATTTTTACTCTCTATATGATTTCAAAAACTAAAAAGCTCTAGCACATGATTTAATCCCTGCTTCCCTCTGCGAAGGGCCTTTCTTTTACTTTTATGTTGAGTCAGTTTTCCTATTTTTTCTATCTTCCACAAGCAAACACTAGTGTCAACTTTGGTACAACATTTGTTATATGCTATATATTGGACTTATTATATTGCTTTGTGTTGACAATATCCATGAGATAAATATGTTGAAAGTTGAAGCAAATGCTGAAACTTAAATCTTCCTTTGTGTTGATTAAATACCTTTTGTTAGAATCTATTGCTTTATGAGTTAACTCTTATGTGAACCTGTGGATGCATTGTCTCCAAAGTACTATTCATGAAAAGTTTAGCTTGTGTGATTTAATTGTTTACTCATTATCTATTTGATAGCAAACTATAGACCATTGACTTGGATCACTTCATTCATTTACATGTGCCTTACAATATTATATGATCAAGATTATGATGGTAGCATGTCACCTCAAAAATTATATTGTTTTATCGTTTACCTACTCGAGAACGAGCAGGAACTAAGCTTGGGGATGCTGATACGTCTCAAACGTATCTATAATTTTTGATGTTCCATGCTGATATTATACCAATTGTTACATGTTTTGCATCTACTTTATGTCACTTTTATATATTTTTTGGGACTAACCTATTAACAAGATGCCACAGTGTCAGTTCATGTTTTCTGCTGTTTTGTATTCCAGAAAAGCTAGTCAGGAAATATTCTCGGAATTGGACGAAAATTCGCGGAGGCACCTATTTTATCAAGATACACATGGGGAGTCCAAAGGAGAGACGGAGAGGAGCCAGGGGGGGCCGCACACGCCCCCTGGGCGCGGCCAAGGGTGGGCCCGTGATGACGTGAAACACACGTTCATTGGGAGACCCCAAGAGAAAGGTATGATGTAGTCCAGCAGCAAGTTTTCCCTGAGTATAAATCTGGAACTGGATCTCTAAGATCCATGGACTTTGGACCTCAAATATAGTGGATTCAGCTGGACTGGGCTTGAATGGATGTGGACCTCAAGAAGACATCAGATCCAATAATACTGGATAGGCTTGGACCATAATTATTGGATAGTCCGGTGTCCACTGGCCCTGTCACGTATGCTGCCTCTAGCGTTGCACATATCCTACTCATACGTACACCCATATGCTGATCGCTACCTAGGTGATGCTAGTAGGATCGATCGCTTTCGTGCACACCTGCACGCGCGGCCGCCGCACGCCTGCACATACCCTACACGTACGTACACCCATACGTTGATCGCTGCACGCCTGCACGCGCGGCCGCCGCGTCGTTTAGGTCCCTTTGGGCCTTGGACTATCCAGTATTTCCATAACTTGGATTGGATGGATTTGGATACTATGAAGTTAAACATGGATTGGAGTTGGATCGGACCATGTAATGGTGGACATTAGTTGGTCTTCAGTGATTTGGATTTGGACTCGGGTCCAGTTCCACCGCTGAGTATGAAACCAAGTTTTATCGAACCAGTAGGAGCAGTAGCACTTCTGAAGGTTGTTAGTGGCGGAAAGTAAAAGAGAACAATTTTTTGCAGTTTGTGGTTTAATCAATGTAAAAGAATGGACCGGGGTCCACAGTTCACTAGTGGTGTCTCTCCATAAAGATAAACGACATGCTGGGTAAACAAATTACAGCTGGGCAATTGACAAAATATTGAGCGCATGGCAAAGCATACATATATGACAAGTTGGCTACCATGATATTTAATTGGGCATTACGACAAAATACATAGACCGTTATCCAACAACATCTATGACTAATAATACACCTTCAGGTTGACATCCGTGTTCCCCGTTGGTATTAAGTTGCAAGCAACGGATAATCACATTAAGCAATGTGCGTAAAGTAAACAAATACATATGACCGTGGACATAGCATTGTTATGTTACCCTAGTAGCAACATCACATCCACAACCTTAGGCGTTGCTGTCACTCGCCCAGATTACTGGAGACTGAACCCACTATCTAGCATAAATACTCCCTCTTGGAGTTACAAGTATCTACTTGGCCAAAGCATCTACTAGTAACGGAAAGCATGCAAGATCATAAATAACATGTATCATAGATTAATAAACAACTTGATCATAGTATTCAATATTCATCGGATCCCAGCAAACACAACATGCAGCATTACAATAAGATGATCTTGATCATGTTAGGCAGCTCACAAGATCTAAACATGATGGCATAAAGTGGAGAGACAACCATCTAGCTACTGCTATGGACCCGTAGTCCAAGAATGAACTACTCACGCATCACTCCGGAGACAGGCATGGTGATGTAGAGCCCTCCGGTGATGATTCCCCTCTCCGGCAGGGTGCCGGGAAGAGGTTCTGGACCCTCCCGAGCTAGGTTTGACGACGGCGGCGTCTCTGTAACTTTTCGTGGAATATGGCTCGGGTACTTAGGGTTTTCGCATCGGGGGGAATAAGTAGGCGAAAGGGCGGCGGCTGGAGACCCCCTGATGTTTGTGAATCACACGTTCGTTGGGAGACCCAAGAGGAAGGTATGATGCAGTTCAGCGGCAAGTTTCCCTCAGTATGAAACCAAGGTTTATCGAACCAGTAGGAGCAGTAGCGTTTCTGAAGGTTGTCAACGGCGAAATATGATGCGGCGCAACACCAGGGATTCCGGCGCTGACGTGGAATGTCACGCCCCGAGACCCGGCCCGGTAGAATGATAGTCGCCGCACGCCTATAGACCGGAAAGTCTATACACGCGTAAGGCTAGAAAAGCAGGCATAAAACCAGCACAGTGGATCTCAAGAACTCTTTTACTCATTTTACAGGATTATTACAATTACAAGAGTAAATTTTCTAGTCGTTTCCCATCCAACTGGTCCAGCCTACTCCTCGGATACGACGGCTTCCGCTGCGAACTCTGATCATAAAAACAGGGGAAGCAAGGATGAGTACAACAAAAGTTATACTCAGCAAACAAATCGTACACTTTCATATACTTTGTAAAATACACTAGGTTTTCGAAATACCAGTAAAACATCATTGTGTGGTTAAGTTGTTAAGCAGGTTAAAAACGCATGGTGCCACGCATGGTGCCACACATAAAAGTGAGTTTCCCTACCCGGGAATCACAAGGGTGAATATCCACGCTTTTACACTCTTAAGAGGGGTACTCCGACATCGACAGCCTCGACCAGAACCACACAGGATTCCAGAACGAGCAGAGTCCTTTTACCCGCTCATACACCGGACACCTTGACCTACTTATGTCGATCGCTCCTACGGATCCATCACCGACACTTTCCATTCAAGGGCCGCCCTTCGCGGAGAACTCAGACAGTCCCATACCTGTACTGTGACCGGTACAATACGATCACCTTCGTAACACCAAGTTTTCTTTATAAAAACGTTCAATTCATTTGCATGTCGAAAATATGTGCTAATCCCGGTTTGTACCGGTGGCTCCTACGGATCCATCACCGTAACGACACCATCGCATTAGCCCCATATATCAACACAAAGCTCATACCACTCTGGGTATCACACATATTCAATCAAAACATACTCTACAAAACTATATGAGAGATAAGAATTGTTTGCCTCAATTCGCTACGCCGTAGCTATCAAATACTCCAGGGGTTGACTGCTCCGGATACCAGCTAGGATCGGAAAACGCCCATGCGCCGGCTCGCCGGCACAGCAGCCAAAGAATATCACTAGTCAACAGATCGCCTCCTCCGATAGCGTAGATTAGCAGCACCACGCTCCGTATATCTTGTTCTTCTCCAGAACATGGACGCGCTCTTCGCCGCCATGGTAGAAACACCACCGCCGCCAAGTCCCCGGCATCGTTGCACCAGTATTGCCCTCTAGGATCCCTCCCTGATTCTCTCACTGTATTCCAGCACGCCTTCTTGAATTATCAGCTGCCGCTCTCTCACTCTTTCTCTCAGCTCGCTCGCTAGCTACTTCTCTCTGCTCTATTTGTCCCATTGGCTTCGAACGATCGATGAAGTGATCAAGTGAACAGCAGCAGCGAAGCGCTGCCCTAACTATAGGAAGCATGCCAAAATATCTGACCGCTTTGCCGCTTAGCTGAGCGGAACAGAAATATCTGCCGACGTGCTTAGCTGATAAGTAACTTGCTAGCTAGGTGTCAGCAGCGGAATGGTTCTGTGCCAAGCTCAGCTCCACGTTGGACGACGACAGTGCGACGTCAGTGCATGCGCATGCAGGTCGGATCCCATGCACCAGCATCACCTGGTAAACTGATCGATGGACATGCATCTCTACATATACAATCCCCCTAGAATCCTTGCCCTCTCCTTTCTTCTCATGTCCTCCAATAGGGTAGTGACACCATACCACACGATGGACCCCACTCATTTCTTACTTTATAATTCACACCAATAAAATATTTGGGATACATACACACCACTTTATTGTTCACACCTAAAAAAAAATTGTTGGACACATACACATGTTTTGAATATATTTGCCAAAATTTCGGTAAAAACTTTGGTATTTTCAGCTGCACAAAAACAAATATGGTGTGAAAAAGGAAAAATAAATCCATTTGCTACTCAAAATTTCCATTTTTTGTGTAGCCTAAAATAAAAATATATTTTTTACAAAACTTATAGAGCACGTACAATACGTAAATTAGTTGTATGCTTTATTTGCCAAATCTGAAATCTAGATATATCGTTTTGATATTTGTAAAAAAAAAGAGATAAAGTGAGTTTAAAACTCTATCCCTTATACTTTCTGTGTGCCGCCAGCGCCCACCATAGCGTAACGCAACCTATACGCGACACCATTTCTCTCCATCTGCTTCCCTTGAGTCGTATTCTACCAAAAAATAGTCATTCCACTGTAAAAAAATTCCCGTCTCTCCACACACACCTTTGTTCCGTCAAGCCCCTAGGAATACAGGGTACCTCGGTCCCGATGTCGCGTCTCAAGTCTATTGTCAACTTGCAAGCTACGTGCGCTCCCCGTCGGTGCATATTCTGGTGGTCACACAACACTAGTGGGCTGGAAGACTTCCTACATCTCTCTCGCAGTAGTTGCATGTGAATACCCATGTCATCTCTTGCATCGGCCGCCGATGTCGTTGTTACTGTTAGTGGTACTCGACTCGGTGGTGGTGGAAGTTGCGGTTCATACCGTGAGCAAAAACTTGATAATGAAAGGGGGTGGAAGGATGAGTTAGACACACCTCGTTGTTGGATGCCACCTAATTATTAATGAAAGATGATGTGTGTATTTATCTTTGAACGTTTTCTCTATGTTTGCTTATCCCTCACTTATATTATTAAGGGAACGAGACAGATTATGTAAGCAACTGCGTGTGATTTGGTAGATGGTTGGATACATACACGGAAAAGAACATACACTGAAAATAACCTATGAGTGTCTAGCCTCCGCTGCAGTAGTTAGAGTGCAGAAAAGTCACGACTCATGAGTGTAAAATGATAAATGAGCGTGTCTTGTTAAACGTTTAGCGAACATGACAAACTCGAGATGAGCATTCCTGCACTTAGATATATATTAAAAAAATAGTGGCATTCATGCCATTTATTTTTGTTAGTACTTTTTGTGTAATTTGAATCTGATTCACAGATTAAGATGGTATAAACCGTTTAAAGTCTCACTTTGCTTTATTAGTATCTAGCGGTGGAATTCTTCTGTTTACATAATATCGATCAATTGTACTCGATCCAATTGATGTAAGTTTTTGGGACATAATTATGCCAACTATTACAGATTTTGTAATATTTATGTCTGCAAAGTCTACTTAATTTCATTACAATAAATTAATGACCTCTTGAGGTCTCGATGATTAATAAAGTCTTGACTAATATATCTCTTCATATACATCATACATTGTCTATAGATTATCGAAAGTTTGTTCAATTATTTTGTGAAAATCTTCATAGAACCATGTAGACATTTAATTTTAATGATATTTTTATAATTATGGTCGCATCCTGATCGTCAAACTAAGTATTTGAGAGCTTAACCTTTTTGGGGTCATCTGTTCTCGATATACTTCTAACTTTGCTACAACTGATATAATTGGATTTTCTTCTCTACTTCTCTATATTTATGTGAGAAGGTCTAACTTATCGTGTTGTAAAAGAGTGAGCCAGTGGTACTATTTTATAATTATTTAATTTTACTGATACATATATATGTTTCACTAAAAAATACGTATTTCTCATTGATTGTATTAGAACGGACGCGGCAACGCGCGTCTTATCCTTCTAGTACTTACTACTACTAGTAGAACTAGCTAGCTTCTAACTTATCAGGGATCAAGCACATGAAACTTAATTCTCTTGGCTAATTTTCTAATCATGCAGCTATACAAAACCAACTTAATATTAGCACAACAAAACATTAGAAGCTAATACTTATTTTAATCAAATTAATTAATCTACTAAAAATTCAGGGTATTACATGGAACCTGCACACAACACAATCAAACTACTTTGCCCCAACGAAACAGTGAGGTTGTCAATCTCACCGGCTTGCTGAAAACAAAGGATTAAACGTATGGTGTGGAAAAACAGTATTAAATTGCAGAGAATGAAAAGGAACAATTTGCAGTTTGTGGTTGTTTAATCAGTGTAAAAGAATGGACCGGGGTCCACAGTTCACTAGTGGTGTCTCTCCATAAAAGATAACTAACATGCTGGGTGAACAAATTACAGCTGGGCAATTGACAAATATTGAGCGCATGACAATGCATATACATGACATGATGACTACTATGATATTTAATTGGGCATTACGACATAATACATAGACCGTTATCCAACTGCGTCTATGACTAATAATCCACCGCCGGGTTGTTATCCGAGTCCCCCGTTGGTATTAAGTTGCAAGCAACGGATAATTGCATTAAGTAAAGTGCGTAATGTAAACAAATACATATGACCGTGGACATAGCATTGTTAGGTTACCCCTAGTAGCAACAGCACATCCGCAATCTTAGAAGTTGCTGTCACTCTCCCAGATTACCGGAGGCATGAACCCACTATCTAGCATAAATACTCTCTCTTGCAGTTAATAGCATCTACTTGGCCAAAGCATCTACTAGTAACGGAAAGCATGCAAGATCTTAAATAACATAGGTCATAGATTGATAATCAACTTGACATAATATTCAATATTCATCGGATCCCAGCAAACACAACATGTAGCATTACAATAATATGATCTTGATCATGTAGGGCAGCTCACAAGATCTAAACATGATGGCTCAAAGTGGAGAGACAACCATCTAGCTACTGCTATGGACCCGTAGTCCAAGGATGAACTACCCACGCATCACTCCGGAGGCAGGCATGGCGATGTAGAGCCCTCCGGTGACGATTCCCCTCTCCGGCAGGGTGCCGGGAAGAGGTTCTGGACCCTCCCGAGCTAGGGTTGACGGCGGCGGCGTCTCTGGAACTTTTCGTGGATAATGGCTCGGGTCTCTAGGGTTTTTGCATCGGGGGGAATAAGTAGGCGAAAGGGCGGCGGCTGACGACCCCCGAGGGGCCCACACCACCCCAGGGCGCGCCAGGGAGGACCCGCGCCCTAGTGGCGTGTGGGGCCCTCCTGGCTCTCCTCTGTTGCACCTTTGGTCCTTCAGGTGTGTTCTGGTAAAATAGGTCCCTCCGTGAAGTTTCGTCCAATTCCGAGAATATTTCCAGACTAGCTTTTCTGGAATACAAAAACAGCAGAAAACAGGAACTGGCACTTCGGCATCTTGTTAATAGGTTAGTCCCAAAAAATGTATAAAAGTGACATAAAGTAGATGCAAAACATGTAGCAATTGGTATAATATTAGCATGGAACATCAAAAATTATAGATACGTTTGAGACGTATCACCCCGAGGGGCCCACACGCACCCTCGGCGTGGGTCCCCCTGGCGCGCCCTGGCCACATGTGGGGCCCTCGTGGCTCTTCTCTGTCTCCCCTCTGGACTCCAGGTGTCTTCTGATAAAATAGGTGCCTCCATAAATTTTCGTCCAATTCCGAGAATATTTCCTGACTAGCTTTTCTGGAATACAAAAACAGCAGAAAACAGGAACTGGCACTGTGGCATCTTGTTAATAGGTTAGTCCCAAAAATGTATAAAAGTGACATAAAGTGGATGCAAAACATGTAACAATTGGTATAATATCAGCATGGAACATCAAAAATTATAGATAAACATGGTTTACATACATTTTTATGAAAAAGGCTTAAATCAAGTGAGAGGCCTCGAACACTTTCAAATCAGCATAACTAATTCAAAGAAATCAAAACCATATGAAATCTTAAAAAACTCACAAATGCTTCATTTTGGAGTGACTAAGAAAGATCCAGGCTTAGTTTTTTCATTTTCATGTTTTAGACTTATTTAAATGTTGGCCAAACTTAGGTTTGACCGATTTCAAAATAAGCATAAAAAATTCAAAAAACATCAAAAAAAATGGAAAACCTATGCACATAGTCTCATTATGACATAAACTAACGACTCAAGTTGATAAACAAGGTCAAGACAGATTCAAAACCAAAAATGCATGTATCTAGTGTGATATCTCAAAACTCAAACTATGAAGTCTAAGGTTGAAGAGAAGTGGTTTTGCATTTGCAACATGAAATTTTCCAAAAACTCACAAAAGCTTCATTTTGGAGTGACTAAGAAGGATCCAGGCTTAGTTTTTCATTTTCATGTTTTAAACTTGTTTAAATGTTGGCCAAACTTAGGTTTGACTGATTTCAAAATAGGCATAAAAAATTCAAAAAACATCAAAAAAATGGAGAACATGTGCACATAGTCTTAGTATGTCATATACTAACAACTCAAGTTGATAAACAAGGTCTACATACATTCAAATGAAATATTCATGTATGTAGTGTGATATCTCAAAACTCAAACTATGAACTCTCAAGTGTGAAGAGAAGTGGTTTCGGGTATGGAACATGAAATTTTCAAAAAATTCTCAAAAGCTTCATTTTGGAGTGACTAAGATAGATCTGAGCTTAGTTTTTCATTTTCTTGTTTTAAACTTGTTTAAATGTTGGTCAAACTTAGGTTTGACTGATTTCAAAATAAGCATAAAAAATTCAAAAAACATCAAAAAAATGGAAAACATGTGCACATAGTCTTAGTATGTCATATACTAACAACTCAAGTTGATAAACAAGGTCTACATACATTCAAACGAAATATTCATGTATGTAGTGCGATATCTCAAAACTCAAACTATGAACTCTCAAGTGTGAAGAGAAGTGGATTCGGGTATGGAACATGAAATTTTCAAAAAACTCACAAAAGCTTCATTTTGGAGTGACTAAGATAGATCTGAGCTTAGTTTTTCATTTTCATGTTTTAAACTATATTTATGATTTTGCAATTAAACTATTATTATTCAAAAGAAAATAAATAATATGAAGATTAATTCAATAAATAGTAGGACTTCACAATGGCACTATATAGAGAGAACACAAGTCTAGGAAATTTATTTGGCTGATTTAGACATGGTGGACAAAAAACTCGCTTAGAAATGGGGTTGTTTACCCTACCTTTAGAGCTCATTTGAAACACATTTTCTTCAAGACTTAGCAAAAGGCCTCGGTTTGATGACCAAGTTAGATCAAACAAGTGCATAATAGTATGAAATCATTGCAACATCCAAGCCTAGCAGAAATACCATGTAAATTTGAATTTTGGTTCAAAGTTTAATTCAAATGAGACAAAAAATCAAAAGAAAATAAATAATATGAAGATTAATTCAAAAAAATTCTCCCAGTGCAGCATCTTAGTAGATGGGACAACTCACTATTATAGATTTTCATTCTATAATAGTCAGTTGCCCGACCCACAAAGCTACTGGACCGGGAATAATGTGCAACACCTAAATTTGCGACAGCCTACTGGACTCGAACTTGGGTGGGCAAAGGGAGGCATCAACCCTTTGCCACTAGGCTATGCCTATGTTTGCGACAAATCTACCACCATTCGGAGGTAATAGTTACAAATCTATCACTAGAACAATAGGAACACTAGAGTGACAAGGCGAATTCGTTTGAATTTGGTTCAATTTGTTTGGCTGATTTAGACAAGGTGAAACAAATTGTTAAGAGTAACAACATCTTGGTAAGAGTGAAAAATATCCATCGAACTTTTTTTTACTGAAAACAGAACTGTGGACTCAAGTGTTAACTGAAGAACACAAACTGTATGACAGTACGAACAACTTCAGAAACTTCCCAAATTGATGCTTCGATTCGATTAAGTTACATGAACTTCAGAATCATCTTGATCTTCCTCAGTTCCTGGTTCAGTTCGGACTCCGCGGGCAGTTCACCATTGCGCGCATTCCTCGTCACGTCTCTGTCAGCACCTATGTCCGAGCTTCCAAAATTCTCCACGCCCACCAGCAGCAACCCAAAATTCAGCTCCCAGGTTGCGGCCCTGTTCGAATCAACGGGCCCCGAATCAATATAGCCCTCAATTTGTTCAAGCCTCTGAACATAGCTATCGATCCACTGGAAATGGCCACATTTATTCAGGATCTGAAAACAGCAAAATGAACCCTAAATCCCAAATTTCTTCAGGGCATTCCGGGCACCATGTCAGCGGCAGTGGACCAAACCGTGGCCATTTTGACTGCGGGGCGGAGGAGCTAGACATCTAGGCTTCGTCCCCGGAGAAGAGAGAGATTGGGGAAGGAAAGGGGAAGCAATGGGCGGCGGCAAGCGGTCGGGCACGGGCGCGGTTATTGTCTTCTTGCGGTGAGGTGGGTCCCACGCGGTGAGGTGGATAAGTGGTGGGTCCCGTGCTTACGTGGCTAAATTGTGGTCCCAACGCAAACCTAACAGCTAACGACCGCATCAGTTGTGTTTAAGGGCCATGTTGGGGCTCGGCTATTTACCAGCTCCGATGTGTCGTGCCTGAGCTATTCCAACGAACGACGTCGCTGTCCATCCATGTGGTGGGAAAGACATCGCATAGGAGCTATTCACCCGTCTGTGTCGTACGGCGTGGTGCGCGCAAGCCTAGTTGAGTGTCGGCTTCCACGTTGGCAGTGATATCGACCTTAGGGGCGTTTGGTAGCCTGACTTTTAAGCTTCGTGCGGCAGGCCCTTCAGGGCCAGGTCTGGTGAAATCAACCTCTCGGTCATGTTGTGCATGTCGTTTGGTAGCCTGCATGTCTCTAGGCCAGGGTCGCCATATGCAGCTGACCAAACAACATGCTTGTGTTTAGATAGTCTTAACTTCTTCCACATGGGTGCCTCCCATCACCACACTTGGACAGTTCTAAGTGACAGATACATGCCGAGCGGCCACAACGGCACCCGCGAAGTACGTGGCGAGCACGGCGACGGCGCGGGCGGCGGCGACGAACCTCATTGCCTAATTTGTAGCGGCGGCAGAGCTTGTCAGCGAAGAGATCGGTTAGCCTACTAGGTGCTGCTACAACGACGAAGTTCACGACGCATATAGGACACAAGATCTACTCATCTACGACCAACGAAATGAAAAACTTACAACACGAGAGTTGTGTCAAATGGTGATGCACAGCTACTCCTAAAAGGAAATTTCCAGCCGTCGATTGTGTGCGATTAATTTAACGAAATTCGTATGAAAAGGCTTCAAACGAACATGAAATTAGGAGTTAAGAATTAACAAAAGTCGAACTCGATTGTCAGAATGGAAACACGGCATCAATGCACATCATTTTCGTGTAGACCTTATTTTTGAATCAAGCAATCTAGTGTTGATTGGAAAGAAAAATATGAATTAAGAATAAGGAGAGTGACAGGAGATACGTGCAAGGTTGGAGCGTAGGAGGAAAGAACGTGCCAGGCTGGTTGGGCACGGTCGATTTGAGCGTGTCTAGCGGGCCTGGTTTTTCGTTGACCATTGCAGCTGGGGGGCCTGGCCCAGGAGCTCATGCAGGTATCAATCATCGTGCCGTTGCAGCTGGTGGGCCTAGTCCAGCCTCCTGCAGGTTACCAAACGCGCCCCCCGCGTGTAGGCTTCCACGTTGGCAGTGATATCGACCTTGCTAGCTAAGAGTATCTCCACAGTTACCCAGTAGACTCCCAAAAAGGCCCAAAGGGTCTGGACTAAAAAATCACTGTCAGCGGCAACCCTATGTTTGGGACGAGCTGATTTCTGTTCAGCAATTCAGAAAGGGTCCCCTAATTTTGCGACCCTCTCAGGGATATCGGACGCTGCCCGGACATGTACTCGGACAGGCAGGACACCTCTTCATAGACACATGGCGAGCAAATGCAGTTAATGGTGTCATACAGGAGGCCGTTCTGCCCACGTAAAAGTGTTTGGAAACGTAGATACGTTTTGTACGTATCACGGCCGCAGTGAAGCGTCACGTCCCGCTGCATGGCAGCGTCAATTCGGCGCACCTTTTCGAGGGCAGCAATGTTAATGCCAGCGCCCTCCTGTGACCTTAAAAGGGGCTCGCCCGCCGCGGGTAGCCACACACACCTCGCCGCACTCGCACACACCTCGCCGCGAAGCATAACCCTAGAGAAGAGCGATGGTCGGAAGCTGAAGGCACTCGGGCGGCGAACGGTTTCGCGCCGCGCACCTTCCTCATCGAGCAGGTGCAGCGCTACACAAGAACGGCTACTCGGCGCCGCCGGACATGCGCGCCCCTGGACGGTTGTCGCTCTCTATCGGCGGCATCCCAGTGTCGCACGCGCTCACTGTCTCCAACCGCGACTTCCGCGCCACCGACATCGGCCAATACTAGCGGGAACTGACGTCGGAGGATCACGATGTTCCCCGTTGGGATCCGAAGAACCTCGTGAACTTCCCTCGCTACAAGGCGGCGGTACGACGAGGAAATCAACAGGTGCCGTGGGACAAGAACACCGTCGACCGCGACGCGTTCTAGGGCGTGTCAGATGATAACTCACAAGTATAGGGGATCGAGTGTAGCCTTTTCGATAAGTAAGAGTGTCAAACCCAACGAGGAGTTAAAGGTAGTATAAGTATTCTCTCAAATTTTATCAACCACTGATACAACTCTACGCACACTAAACGTTTACTTTATCTAGGAAATAAAACTAGACTACAATACGAGTATGAGAGATAGCTTTGCGAGATAATAAATATAAGAAAGTAAATGTTAGTGCTGCAGCAATAAAGTAGACTAAGTAACCATAAACTAACAGTACCATGAGTGTGGAAAAGTGGTGGTAATTGTGATGTCTTTGTCCAGTGAAGATACTTAGTTCATTGTCTTTGATGCAGTTTTCTATGTGGGAGAGGCTAAATATACATGCACTCCACTACTTGGGATTACAAGTACTATATGATTGGATTGTTAGTAGGCATCCGCAAGTACTAACAATGCATTAAGGTTTCCCCAACCATAGCCTTAAGTTTATGGTCCTCTTACTTAATTTCTGCTCGTCCTCGAGTAGGTAAATGATAACAAAATAATTTTTGATTGTAAATGTTATGATCAGGTTTTAACAATTGCATGATGTATGGATAATAAAACTTTGCAATCATGTTACCTAGTAAAAAGTATCAACGAACTAAGAGCTCATAACATGAAATTTATAAACATCAACAAGATTGTAATGATCATAATAAAGCATGATAGAGTGATATCTCGCTTGCCCTTAATTGTGGAGCAAAACATAAATGCCAAGGCACCTCTGAAATTCAAGTGAAGACTAGATGTAAAGATATCAAAGGTAAAAGCATCATAGTTATACCGCAGATAACCACATTCTGGGACAAGCACATTACACTAAGAATGACAGTTATGCTCTCGAGGAAGTGCTCAAAGAAAGGATGATGACTCAACATTAAAATAAAAGATTGGCCCTTCGCAGAGGGAAGCAGGGATTAACATCTGCTAGAGCTTTTTATTAAAAACGGAAGTAAAAATGTTTTGAGAGGTTGTTGTTCCTGTCAACGAATCAGTAATAAAGTTCTTGTTATCTTTCCTACTAAACAAGTTGAGAGCGGTTCCGAGTTATTGATATTAGGCATTTATAGCATGCACTTTTATATAGTATGACTCTCCTCCCAACCTTTGCTTTCACAAACCATGGCTAACCGAATCCTCGGGTGCCTGCCAACAATCTCATACCATGGAGGAGTGGATATTTTATTAATTTATTAGTTTATTTATTACAATAGTCTAACCAGCTCTTTGCAAAATTAGTGACGAGCAGATGAAGCATGCAAGTCGGGGACTTAATTTAGTATGGAAGATAACAAACCCAACTACTATGTCCTCATGAGCTAAAAACAGTGTCACAAAATGAGAAGTATTTTGAAGGTTTTAAAGCTAGCACATGAAAATTTACTTGGAATGGTTTGAAATACCATGCATAGGAATTTATGGTGGACTCTTTGGGATAACTTGGTTTTAGGGATTTAGATGCACGAGCAGCATTCCCGCTCAGTACAAGTGAAGGCTAGCAATAGACTGGGAAGCGACAATCAAGAGAGCAATAACCGTCATAATTATACTTGCGACAGAATAAAATGAACGGAGGCATACAAATTATACTAAAACTCCGAGGCAAAATAGATCATCAAGGCTTAATTAACTTTTATTTTTCAGTCATAAACATGTGTGAGCATGTGCCAAGTCGATTCAAGTAAATCATTCAGAGGAGGATACCATAATTCCATACCATCTTATGAACAGGACCATGCATGTTAATATCAAAATAACATAGTATGCACCATTACCTTGTTGAGGCTAACCATAAGAAAACATAAACTACTAAACAATATCATTCACACATCATTTTTAAGTTTCAACAAATAATCCATTAACCAAGTAAACGTTGAGAACAGAGGATAAATAAAATATACGACGATCAACTTATTAATGTAACCGGTGTTTGATGTTAAGATAAATAAATAATAAGATACAGACACTCCAAGAACATCACATATGATGTGAAAGAATAAAAATATAGTTTCACTAGAGATGACCTGATAATTTTGACGATGAAGAAGGGGATGCCTTGGGCATCCCCAAGCTTAGACGCTTGAGTATTCTTCAAATATGCTAGGGAGATCCATGGGAGCATCCCCAAGCTTAAGCTCTTCATTCTTCTCCATCCTATTATATAACTCTTCCCTCTTGACCCTTGAAAACTTTCGTCACACGTAAATCTCATTAGAGGGTTAGTGCACAATCAAAAACTCACATGTTCTGTAAGGACGCAATAATGTGAAGCTCTTCCACCCAAAAAGAATTCCACTCAACACAAGTAAAAAAGAGAATGCAAAATAAAAGACATAATCTGTCTAAAACAGAACGGTCCGCAAAGATGAATTTTTTTGAGGCATTTACGTTGCTCAGATTGAAAAACTTTGAACTAACAAAAGATACATACATATATAGAGATTACGCACAAAAAATTTCAGATTTAATTAACATCCTGGTGATTTTATAGAATTAATTTGATAAATAGCAGAAATCTGTTCCTGCGCAGCAATCAAAATCTAGCATCATCTTATCATTAGAGACTACTCTTGGCACAACAATACGAAAAAGTAAAGATACAAAGGAGTTGCTACATAAATAGACAAATTCCTTGACTCAATAAAAGAAAAATTGCAGAAAAAAATAATGGGTTGCCTCCCATAAGCGCTTTTGTTTAACGCCTTTTAGCTAGACACTTAGAGGGTGTTTGGTTAGGCTTTTTTCTTGGCTTTTGGCTTTGGCTTATAAGCCACAAAAGCACCTAAATAGGTGCTTTTGGCTTTTGACTTTTGGCTTATACCATAGTGCAATATAAGTCAAAAGCCAAAAGCCAAAAGCACCTATTTAGGTGCTTTTTGGGCTTATAAGCCAAAGCCAAAAGCCAACTAATAAGCCTAACCAAACACCCTCTTAGTGCAATACATAATATTTCCAAGGTGCTGCTATTAAACCAAATCAAATTTTGTTTTTCAGTTACAGAAATGTTGCTTAAATGGCCAACTTCTAAATGAAAGGTAAGAACCATTAAGAATCAAATGAAAACGCAAAAATGCCACTCTTGCAATAAAAGTCGGAATCTGTCCAGAAAAACAGCAGCTGGCAAACGTAATTTTTAGGTGTACTTAAACATGTCCGAAATTTTAACCAATTTTTGTGCATGCAGAGGATTAGGTGCTACAACATCAGTAAGTTTTACGTGATTTGTAGAGTTGATAACCCACAAGTATAGGGGATCGCAACAGTCTTCGAGGAAAGTAAAACCCAAATTTATTGATTCGACACAAGGGAGACAAAGAATACTTATAAGCCTTAACAGCGGAGTTGTCAATTCAGCTGCACCTGGAAAAGCACTAGTAGCAGGGGTGATGTGAAAGCAGCAGTAATATGAGAGCAATAGTAACAGTAACACAGAGACAATGGCACTAGAAAATAGTTGCTTGCGTGGAGTTGACGGGAAAGCAATGATGATGACAGATGGACCGGGGTTCCCAGCTATCTACACTAGTGGTAACTCTCCAATAGCAAGTGTTGGGTGAACAAATTACAGTTGGTCAATTGACAGAATATTGAGCGCATGACAATGCATATATATGACATGATGACTACTATGATATTTAATTGGGCATTACGACAAAATACATAGACCGTTATCCAACAGCGTCTATGACTAATAATCCACCGCCGGGTTGTCATCCGAGTTCCCCGTTGGTATTAAGTTGCAAGCAACGGATAATTGCATTAAGTAAAGTGCGTAATGTAAACAAATACATATGACCGTGGACATAGCATTGTTAGGTTATCCCCAGTGGCAACAGCACATCCACAACCTTAGAAGTTGCTGTCACTCTCCCAGATTACCGGAGGCATGAACTCACTATCTAGCATAAATACTCCCTCTTGGAGATACAGGCAACTACTTGATCAAAGTAACCACAAGTACCGGAGAGCATGCAAGATCTTAAATAACATAGGGCATAGATTGATAATCAACTTGACATAATATTCAATATTCATCGGATCCCAACAAACACAACACCGATTACATCATATGGATCTCAATCATGTAAGGCAGCTCATGAGATCATTGTATTGAAGTACATGGGAGAGAGTACCAACTAGCTACAGCTAGAACCCGTAGTCCATGGGGGAACTACTCACGGAGCATGATGGAGGCGGTGGCGTTGATGGAGAAGGCTCTGGGGTCAATCCCCGTCCCGGCAGGGCGCCGGAACGAGATCTTCTGACCCCCGAAACTAGGTTTCGATGGCGGCGGAGCTCGGGAGTGTTTCTCGTAAAATCCTTCTGGGGTTAGGGTTTTCTCCGCGGGGGCAATTTATGGTCCAAAGGGCAGCTTCAGCGGGTACACGGGGCAGCCACACAACCCCTCGGCGCGGGTCAGGGTTTTCCTGGCCGAGCCGATGTGTCGGCCTGCACAGGCCGCATCCGAACTCCGATGGAGATGAATCTTTTGTCTAGATCGTGCGGCCGAAAAGTCCCTGCAACTTTCGCGACTAGACTTTTTCCATTTGACGTCATATTCAGTCCCAATTTGACTCCAACAAGGTTTTCTTTGCCCAATTTTGATAATTTCTACACATCAAAGTGTAAAACAAGAACATTGTGCACTTTGGCAACTATTAGTAGGTTAGTCCAACAAATGTCAAAATATGATATAAATTGCATATAAAACATGTGGCAATTGATATAAAACATGCATGGAACATCAAAAATTATAGATACGTTTGAGACGTATCAAGAGTTTCCAGTAAAATATGAGAAATCGCGCAATGAGCAGTAGATGCTGAAAACAGAAAATCACTTTTTACATATGTATCAACTAAGCTAAATGGGTAAAACTTCGTACTTTATTTTTGATAAACTAAGAGATCAGAGGCTAAGCAATACCTAAACATGCTAGCTACAGTAAGGAAAACTCTAAATAAAAATCAAAAGTAAAAAACCAAATAAAATCAAAAATAAAGAACCAAACAAAGAAGCAAAACAAAAGAAAATATTTTTTGTTGTTTTAAATTTATAAGTAAAAGTAAAGAAGCAATAGAAACCAAATAAAGAGCCTAATAAAACTAAAGAAGGTAAAACCAAGACATATAAAAGCAATTATAATACAAGTTAAGACAATACATATCATGTGGACGGGTAATATAGGGTATGAACGAGACAACCTCAGGTTAGTTGATTAATAGGGGATGACTCGGGCATCCCCAAGCTTAGATGATTGAATCTTCTTGAATATATTCTTGAGATGCACCTATACATCCCCAAGATTGAGCTCTTGCGTCTTCTTATTTATCTCATATCACCATATTGATTAGAACTTATAAGCTACATCCACATAAAACTTCACAAAGCTCCTTAGTAGGGTTAGTACTCATTAAATAAAATCCACTCATGTTCAAGTATTGTCAAATTTCATAATATTTATTAAGCATTAGCCACTGTAATACCGAGGTTTCTTATTATTTCCGTTGTCCGTCGAAAAACTAAGGAAACTTTTCAACCCTAAGTACAATATTTAAATAAACAGAATAGAAATCTGCCAAAACTGAACAGTCTGTAAAGATGACACTCAACGAGATAGTTACGTAGCTCAAATGAAAAAACTTAAAACTAATGAAAGACAGATTATGATCTCAGGTTGATGCACAAAAATTTTCAGGTCAAAATAATATTCTGAGATTTATCACGATTTTATTTACAGAGAAGCACAGAAATCTATCTAAACTTAAACAGTCAGTGAAGATCGAATTTTTGGACATATTTACGAAATTCAAAACAGAAAAGTCATAACTAATGAAAGAAAGGTAATAAGCATTACTTTGCACTCAAAAAAATTCAGATCAAGATCACGTTCTGGTGATTTTTAATGTTTTATACGGTGGAGCACAGAAAATCTGTTTCTGGACAGCAAAACAAAACTATCAACTTTCAATTAACTAAAGACTATAATTAGCATTTTATTTTTATGTACAGAGATATATACACAATATTTACATGTTTTTGACGAAAAGCTTCCATGGAAAGATTTATTTTGGTTTCATAGGCATGAACACAAGTGTTCAAGGTCGACCCTCATTTAACGATTACTCATCTTTCCAATCACTTTTTTTTTAAACGTTTTTAAATAACAAATACAACTAATTGTTTTTTGTAATTCGCATTCCCTATCCATAGTAAGATAAAGAACAAATTAAAACTGAAAATAAAAACTACTTAGAGATAAAGCAAACAAGTGCACACAAGAACATTAATCTACGCTATGGCTCCCCGGCAACGGCGCCAGAAAGGTCTTGATAACCCACAAGTATAGGGGATCGCATGTAGCCTTTTCGATAAGTAAGAGTGTCGAACCCAACGAGGAGCTAAAGGTAGGATAATTATTCTCTCAAGTTCTATCAACCACTGATACAACTCTACGCACACTAAACGTTTACTTTATCTAGGAAATAAAACTAGACTACAATACGAGTATGAGAGATACCTTTGCGAGATAATAAATATAAGAAAGTAAATGTTAGTTCTGTAGCAATAAAGTACACTAAGTAATCATAAACTAACAGTACCATGAGTGTGAAAAAGTGGTGGTAATTGTGATGGCTTTGTCCAAGATAAATTAATGAAGATACTTAGTTCATTGTCTTCGATGCAGTTTTCTATGTGGGAGAGGCTAAATATACATGCACGTCACTACTTGGGATTACAAGTACTATATGATTGTTAGTAGGCATCCGCGAGTACTAATAATGTATTAAGGTTTTTCCAACCAAAGCCTTAAGTTTATGGTCCTCTTACTCCCATACGTGCAACTCACCGGTTCGAGTCCTTAGGTTTCTGTCACTCCGGCAGAACTACCCCCTTCCTTTGCCCATACTACTAACTCCAAGTTGTTGATCCATGCGTGCATAAATATAATGGACACCAAAGGACAGTACCATATCGACATATAACTCTAATGAACCTCATGCATTCAACAAAGCAATCAAAAGACAAATAAATTACGGAAACATGACGTAAATCATAGGATAAATATTATAGTATCAAACACCATGTTTACATAGAGCGGTACAGAGGTTTGTGGGAGGATGAACCACTGTTACAAGGAGGAATTGGTGGTGGAGATGGCGGTGAAGACGGCGGAGAGGGCAGCGAGGAGCGCAGGGCGGCGCCGGCGCCGGCGGTGGCGCAGGGAACTCTTCCCGCGCCGCCGGCATGGAGGGGATGCGCCGCCCCTTAGTCCCCTTCCTTCATCGCTTCTTGGGAGCCTTCCCCCATGGAGATGGGATCCATGGGGGAGGCAAAAACATGGGTTTGGTGGCTGCAAATTCATGGGTATGGGGTCTTGCCACGACCTAGGTTTGCTCCCTTTATATAGCTTCTCGGATTCCCGCCATCCCATGTAGGGCTTCGGTAAATCGGGCTTTTCTCCGCCGTCCGGATTTCGATTGGGCCGAATTTTAATTCCAGATTTATTAGCAGAAAATGCCCTGCAACTGTCGCGACTAGACTTTTTCCATTTGACATCATCTTCGGGCCGAAACGGATCCATCTTCGAAAATGGTTTTCAGACAAATTTCAGGAAAGTCCCAATTCAACTCCAACAAGGTTTTCTCTTGTATTCTTGATAATTCCTACACACCAAAGTGTAAAACAAGAACATTATGCACTTTTGCAACTATTAGTAGGTTAGTCCAAATAAATCATAAAATTAATATAATAACAAGTGCTAAAAGCATAAAAAAGGCATGAAACAATCAAAAATTATAGATACGTTTTGGACGTATCATCAGACCGCACACTCGACGCCGTCCTCGACCACATCCGGAACGGCGGATCGCTCCTAGAGTCCCCGACGGCGGCGCCTCCTCCACCTCCTCTTGGCACCGTGGATGCTCGCCTACGCGTCGCGCTCCACGTCGCGCACGACATCCTCCTTCGCGCGCTCGGCATCGTCCTCACGCTCCCGCTCGTCGCCGTTGCTCACGCCGAAGCCCGAGCCGATGAAGGTGAAGGCAGAGGAGAAGCTGTTGCCGCTGATCGCCGAGCAGATGCGCGCAGGCCGGCATGGACGACGATGCCGTCGCAGGGGCCGCCCCCTTCTTCGACCTCACCAGTGACGACGGCGCTAGCCCCAACGACGTCAAGGAGGAGGACGACGAAGGGACCAGCAGCGACGGTGTCGTCAAGGAGGAGGACGACTGCAACGCCTTCACGCTACCGCCGTCATTAGATTAGTTTTAGGTTTAAATTTCGTTAACTTTCATTCAAATTTGTAAAATCTCATAAAATTTGAATGAAATTCGTCGTATTTCAAGTTTACTAATTTTTGTTTGGGCACCGCGAGTGGGGTGTGATGCCACCCATTTCTTTCTACTCATCCGGACAGTGCCCTTGCGCCTTTCCGGACGCCCATTTGGGCGCCCTGAGTGGAGAGCGACGCCGCCCACTCCTTTCTACTCATCCGGACGACGCCCATTGCGCCTTTTCGGACGCCCATTTGGACGCCCCGAGTGGAGATGCTCTTAGAGGTGCCGTGGAGATGCTCTAATAATTCTCTAAAATCTTAATATGAGAATTCTTTGAATCAAATAGGTCCAGGGAAATAAGAGCTTCTCTGACCACGATCCCTAAAAGGGAATCTTTCTGTTCGGGCACGATCTTAATTGACCGGACTGCCTGGCACATCTCAAATTCACCCAACATGTTGGGAGTTTCGGGTAGGAAAAGGCGGTCCGCGCATATCCGGGCTGTCCGGTGTGTGCACCAGGCCGGGTCCATGGCGTGCGTGTCGTGTCTGTGCGTGCGTTAGAGCGTGCTGTGCGTGCGGCAGAGCGAGCAGATCATGAGCAAGCTGGGCATCGTGTGTGCGTGAGTGAGCAAGGTGGGCAACGTGCGTGCGTGCACCTCTGCTCTCCCCGGTTATAAATTCCCTGTGTACTGCTTGTAATTGAGCCAGCTGAAGTGAAAGAAAAAGGGCGTGTATGCGCCGCGTTTGTGCGCTGAAACTTTCTTCAGTCTTCTTCCACCTCCGTACGAGAGAGAGCTAGCTAGGCCTGTGGCAACGACAGCCTACGTCCTGCCCGGCGCCGACCTGGACGCGCTCCTACGCCCGACTGTCTCCTCGCAGGCGGCACCCAACTTCTCCCTCCTCCGCCTGCCAGATCCGTCGTCCAAGGGGTTCTTCAGGTGCGGCGATTGCAACAGCCGCGGATACGTGACGGACGTGAGGGGCACCAACTGCCCGACAGCCCGAGTTGTCGCGCTCCGACGAAGGATGCAATCCAGTGCGTGCGCCCCGATTCCGTCGGCTCCGGGCAGGCCGCTACTGGAGGAGGAGGAGCGAAAGGGTTCGTGCAGGGCGTCGTGACGTACACGGTGACGGACAACCTCACGGCTCACCGCTCAACAGCTTGAGCGTCAGGGACTTCGGCGCGCTCCAGGAGAAGACCGTGCGGCTCGGCTCCAGCGAGGTGAGCATTCATTCGAACGACATTGATCATCGTCCTGATTTGTTAATTAAGCTCTTGATGAATGGATGAGTGAGTGAGCGACTTAATAATGATCTGCAGGGTCTGGCGATTCTCAAGGCGTCGCTGCAGTCCAAGACCGTTCTCACCGGCTTCTTCCTTGGGAAGAAGAGGAAAGCCTGAAGCCCTTACCACTAATTACCTAGTGAGTTCTTGTTGCTGTGTTAATTTGTTACCTTGCCATTTTGCTTCGTTTCTGCCAGCAACTATCAATGTACACCGAAAATACATGCGAGCGACACATCATCCTGATTCGTTAAGCAATCCATGATTGAGTGAGCAGATGCATATTGATCCTTCTGCAGGGTTTGGCGATTCTGAAGGCGTCGCTGCAGTCCAAGACCACCTTTCTCACCGGCGTTTTCCTCGCTTCCTGGTCTATCTAGCTCCATCTACTAAATTAGGTTAATTGAGTGATCTTCATGGTTGTGCTCTCTAAGCAATGTTAGATGTATGATGTTCGAACAATTTAAGTACTACTACTCGTCACTCCTACTAGACTGGTGACAGTGACACTGTTGTTGGTTGTGACGCAACTGTTCACTAATTAATTAGTACCGAATGTTTGCCGGATATGCTTTTAATTATGCTCGTTTGGAATCTGCGCTTGTCTGCGTATAAATCAAGTTAATTTTGTATCAAACTTTTTTGTCAAAGAGTGAATATTCAATTTCTTGATGATCACTGTTATGTTTTACAACAGTGCTACATATGAGGCGTTGTTTGAGCAGATATTCCTATTAGTATCATGGATAATGTAACTAAAAAATACTAGCAAAATGCTCGTACTTCGAAACTGGTGAGAAATAAAATATGCCTACAATACTCCTTATATGTCAAAATATTGTGCACATTAGATTTTTTTGAAGTCAAACCGTGTAAGATTTGACCAAGTTTATAGAAAATTTGTTAAATTCAAGAATACCTAAGCAATACCATTTGATTCATGCTGAAGTGTAATTTCATATGGTATACATTTGGTACCATAGATATAAAAAGTTCTCCGAATAAATTTGGTCAAATTTTATGAAGTTTGACTTTCACGGAAACCAATGCGCACGACATTATGGCATAGATGGAGTATTAAAAATATGGCAATATATTTTGTACTACCAATATCTTGTCAAACTTAAACTTTGAAAAAATGCACGACTTTTTTTTTAAATGGAGGAAGTAACTTTAATTTATGTATCAATCAAAGTACTACTCCCTCAATTCATATAAGGGGCACGCGGTTGTCATAAAAATTCTTCGACCAAATATTATTTTTTAAGTGTATGTGTATTATTTGATATAAAAATGATATCGTCTTAAAGTGTTCCCAATATGAAAGCAATAATATCAATTTTCTACAACATAATTGATGTTTTGTTTTGTCAAATGTCCGCATTGAAAATATGTGCGCCTTATACAGAGTTGCATGAACTAGGCGTTGTAAGATGATAATGCGTTCTATTTGAAGTATGTGTTCATACCTTGTTTTAATTTAAGCTGTACCAGAGTGGTTTTTTTCTTGCATAGTGCTTGGATTACGGATAGCTACACTCATCGCTGGAGAGTGTCTGCATCATACATATCAAAAAGCGATCCGCTTATCTGCGTGTGAGTAGTCTGAAAAACTGCTCCTCTGGATAGCAGCAACGGCTGGACAATTCGAAGAAACTGTTAAAAGGTATCTTTGATTCCCACAATACTAAAAATGCAGGAATAGAGAAGAAGAAAAGCAATATCGTATTCTAAGTCTCATTTTTTTTTGCAGCAGTATTGTAAGTCTTATTTGAATACGTTGTGGCCAAACCTCCTGAAATAATTATGCAATTAGATTGTGAACATATATAGTGTGAGATTTGGTTAACATGTACACAGACAAACACATTACCGTCATCGTGTTTTATCTGCAACAGAGTGGCAGCTATAGTCCACAATCCATACTCCGCTGGTCTCCAACGCGTGATGCCTTTTCCCACGTGTCGGCCCCAGATACGGACAAAAATAATTTCCCGTCTGTTTGCGTGCATAGAGTGTGAGCACACGGTCTAAGAAACAGTAAAAATATGATGTGTGCCAAAATCATACCTGGTGTTCATAACTGCGACGTCACGGCATGGAATGTTGTTATTCAGTGTTTTCTTGTACATAAATTTGCTTACATAGACCACCAGGCCAATAATATCTAAGAAAAAAATTGATCATATAACAATTAGCAAAAAAATATCAGTTAATTGATACAGAATTCACTTTAAACATATCTTGGTACCTGCAAGCATATTATTCCGCAGACCATAAACGGTGCTAAAGTGTGTGAACCGCTGTGGTAGGCGAGGGATGTTGGTTTGCGTATCTGATGGTGTATCTCAGTTTGTCTACGTAAAATGATGACAAACTCAGACTGTATGGCTAATTTAAAAGGGCAATGGCTGGTCTGCCGGCTCAAACCATATGCGCTTGAACAAATAGATTGTTCCGCAATGAAGCTGGTTGTTGAAGTGATCTACGAAGTTTTCATAGCAGATTGCCTCCATTTTCATCCCCTACGAAATACTCCCTCCGTTCCATTTTAATTGACTTGCTATCCACCAAATGTGTATGTATGTAGACATGTTATATGTATAGATACATCCACATGTGGTGGATAGCAAGTCAATTAAATTGGAACGGAGGGAGTAGAACATAATAACGTCTCAGTAGCTTAGCCATTGTATATCTAAGAAGATCAACCATTCTTTCTCACATCTAAAATATTGAACAATCATGATTCTTAAAATACAATTAAGAAGTAATACTTGTAGCCTAGATAATAAAAATGAAGAAAGTATAATCACATCAGTATCTATCCTGAAGAAAATATCATGAGACCGTGTAAAACTGCTTACTGTGATGTCCGCTAGTATGACATAGAGATACCGTCCCTCATTTGTCTGTTTGATGCGACTGCATAAAACCTTGGCCATTGTTTCCCAGGGGAAATTTAGGTGGACGTTCTCCCAGTTAACATCATCGAATGTTACGTTTCTGCAATTTCAAATGAAAAACAATGAGTTATACAGGATACAGGATGTGATGCTGAAAAAAATATTTTGATTAAGGTAGAAGATCATGAAGGTTACATGTTGGGCGAAGGCAGCGTGAAGGCAGGAGCCGGTTCCGATGTCGGTGCCATCACCCTCTTCGAGAAGGGGTATCCAGACGGCATGGAGGTAGCGTCTGCTGATCAGCACTGGTTGCTCGCAGATGTCTATATCTTTTGGAGACGACATGGAGGTACCTTATATATCCTGATGGTTGCAATGATTGCTCGCAGCGCTGATCCCTCGCTGCTGCTCTATCGCGTTGATCCCAGCTAATCCGTCGCGGCTCCTTTGGGTTGATCCCAGCAATAATATCGCCACGTTACAGATTCGTTCTCGTACTCCGTTGAGATTGGCATGTAGTAATTACGTAGCCATGAGACAACAATGTTTTGAGGGACAATAATGTAGGATTCCTTTCCGCAGATTGATTTCATAATTACTGCGCGCTATGAAGGACCGTCCAGGGCCCTTCCCATTTATTTACTCTGGTCAAGTCTGGGTTTCCTTTCCGTAGATTTTCATCTCATAATTGCTGTGTGGTGTGGTTGGACGAAGGGGTGGGCAGAAAAGAAAAAACAAACTGAGGTAGGACGAAGGGGTGGGCAGAATGTGGAACGAATAGTTTCTCTTAGATAGGAGAGAAGAGAAGAGAAGAGATAAAATTATTTGAATCATATAAGGCCAAAGGAAATAACCAGTTCACAGAATTCGTCTTCACATGTCATAGAGCATTGGTGGTGTGATCTTCCCGGATTTTTTTACAAATATAGCCCCCTGTCCAATATAATTGGCAAAAGTAGCCCCCTCTGAAATTTATTGTCAAAAATAGCCCTGGCGGAATGACATGTCGACCTTCCGCCAAACAAAACGGCGGAAAGCCACCTCCCGCCAAATGGAGAGGCGGAAAGACACTTGCCGTCGAGTTTCTCCAAACACAGATGACGACACGTGGCGCCTCAGACGACTTTCCGCCAACTGGGATGGCAGAAGGTGTCTTTCCAACGTTGGAGCTGGCGGGAAGTCCACGTGTTGCTTTTTCATCTTCCGCCGGGGCTATTTTTGACAAAAAAAATTAGGGGGCTACTTTTGACAATTAATTTGGACAGGGGCCATATTTGTAAAAAAAAATCATCTTCCCGTTCTTCGGAAAGCCTGACCATCTGCTGCTTTTCACAAAAGCAGAACTAACCTGTCAGTGTCAGGGCTCAGGGGCACCACGCCAAATCTTCCACTGCTTTCTTCCGGCGAAGGCTTTGCCAACACCACCAGTTCGGTTTGTCGTCGCCACGCGGGAGAGATCTCCAGGATGGCGACCGCCGCCGCCGGAACGAGGCCCACGCTGAGCATGAAGCTCCTCATCGACACCAAGGCGCGGCGCGTGCTGTTCGCGGAGGCGAACAAGGACGTGGTCGACTTCCTCTTCTCCCTCCTCGCCCTGCCCCTCGGCACCGCCTTCAGCCTCCTCGGGATGGAGTCCATGGTCGGCAGCGCCGGCCACCTCTACGCCAGCGCCGCGAAGCTCGACGGCGCCTACGTCCTGCCCGGGGCGCCGACATGGACGCGCTCCTCCGCCCCGCCGTGTCTTCCCCAGCCGCGGCCTCCAAGGCTCCAACACCTCCCTCCTACGCCTGCCGGACACGTCCTCCACTACTCCGTGCAAGCAGTTCTTCTGGTGCGGCCATAACCACAGCCAGAGCTACGGACCCGGCGCTCGCCACAGGCCCACAACTACGTGGCCGATGCGAGCGGTGGCAAGTGCCCGACATGTGGCTGGCCGATGACGGATGTGACCTACTACTGGCCGCAGTCCGATCCCGTCGGCTCTGGGCAGACCGCCACCGGCACCGGAGGCGTCAAAGGGTTCGTGCAGGGCATCGTGACGTACACGGTGATGGACAACCTCGCCGTCACCCCCATGTCGTCCATCTCCAGCATCGCCATGCTCAACACCTTCGCCGTCAAGGACCTCGCCGCGCTCCAGGAGAAGACCGTGAAGATCGGCTACAAGGAGGTGACCATTCCTTCCAACGACATCATCGTCCTGATTGCTTAAGCAATTCGTGAATGACTGAACTGAATGCATATTGATATGCAGGGCCTGGCGATCCTCAAGGCGTCCCTGCAGTCCAAGACCGTCCTCACCGACGTTTTCCTTGCATCCTGATCCATATCTATCTCCATCTATCTGAACTAAGTTAGGTTAATTAAGTGGCCTTCAGGTTGTGCTTGGTGTTCTCTTAATTAGTAGTCGTGTTGCAACTGATGAACTGATCATTAGTTAGTGCCGAATGTTTGCAGGGCATGCGCTTAATTATGCTCTTTCAGTACTGGCTCTTGTCTGTTATCAATCTTTATTCTCAAGAAAAATCCGATCTCGTTTTTATCAACGAAAAAAATAGCACGCTATTTCCCGGTTAATAGCACGATATAGCGTATTTGGAGAGGCTACGCTATATTTAGCCTAAAGTTGACGCTACGGCGCTATTTTCGTCTTATACGCTCGAAACCACACTAAACGTGGTAACGTTATAGCTACGCTAACAAAAAGTCTGGAAATAACGTTAGGTGATGATGATGGCGGGCAATCTGGTGGTTCTTCTAGTTATTCTGAAGATGATGTCAATGATTCTGATTAAAGTTTAAAATATTTATCTTTTAGTTTATTACTTTTTCATGGTTTTAAGCCTCATATTTGTATTCGTGCCATGGATTTGGCCTTGACATTTGAATATGGTTACTTGGTTATGCATGTATTGTTTATGGAAAAAAAATTAGTGCTGAAATCCTTAATATTTAGGCTATTTCTTACAACTTTTTCATCACGCTATTTTATATGTAACTTCGCTATATCACGACATATCTTGTATAGCTTTCGGAGGAGGGCCACACTATTTTTGATAGCACGCTATTTTTTTCCTTGGTTTTTATCCATGATTGTTGCTTTGGTTTCATAGCTCTGTTGTATATCTTGCTGATTCGTGGTACGTAATTCCTTCCGGCTGTGCGATAAAAGCTTCTTCCGTTTTGCTACAGAAACTACATTAGACAAATATGACTAAAATTTCTCCCCACTATTTTTTTCACATGATTTGGTTTGACCATTCAAGATGAACTCAAATTGTCTACCCATTCTGTGTAATACAAATTCACTATATCTATCCATGATTGTTGATTGGGCTGCATGCACCAGGCCTTGTAAGACGCCGAAGTGTTCTACTATTTGAAGTACTCAATCCCTCTATTTTATATTACTCTGCATATTAAGTTTCTTCAAAGGCAAACTTTGCAAAGTTTGACCAATTAGATAGAAAAAATATCAAGATTCATAATATCAATTTTTTTTGAAAAAAGATCCGATCCACATATATAAAGGTAGCTCAAGCATATTACAAACAGGTCCCCAAAAGAAAAGGAAATTACAACCGAACCCAGGAATATGCAAGAAGCACCCCAAGCCACCGAGAGGAAACACGATCGGATCCGCACGCCGCGCGCCGGAGCACCTAGACGCCGCCGGAGCCGCCGTACCACCTGCCGCTGAGGAAGAAGCACCTCCACACGTTGTAGAAGACCGCAGAGCCGTCCGCCGCGCCGCGACGGAAACCAAAGCCGTTGAACGCACACGGCCACAGCGCCATCTTCCCCGCACCACCCATCTTCCCACCAGCTTGACGCCGACCAGGTCCACCACCACCAGCACCCAGCAACTTCACGACGCCCGCTCCCCACGCCACCACGGCCAGCCGGAACAGAAACGCCGAGGAAGACCCCCACCACAACCACCACCAAAACCGAAGCTCCCACAACCACCAGCCTCCCCCCTCGCCACCACGGCCGGCCGGGGAAACAGAGGAGGAGAAGAGAAACGGACGAACCTTCATGACCTCCCCGGCCACGCGGCCGGAACGGGGAAAGGAGGGGAAGGACATGGACACGGCCCACCACGCAGACGCCATCGCCGCCGTCTTCGACGCCGCCTCCAGGCCAGACTCACCTAGACTACCTATGTACACGCACGGCGAGCTACCGGAGCTCCCCCCCACCTCACAGTGTCGAGACGGCAGCCGGAGGCGGAGGGGAGCGGCGGAAATCGCCGGCGAGAACAAGGACCAACGAGTCGCCTCCTGTGTCGCCTCTCTGCACTGTAGCGAGGCTTATCCCTTCGCGAGCCCTTACATTCATAATATCAATTTAGCACTATTAGAATTATAATAAGACATACTTTCATAATCTGGACGATTTGGTATTGTAGATGTTGATATGTATCGTATACAGTTCTCAAATATTACAATGTTAGAGTTTGACTTAACTAACTATGCGCAGTAATATGAAACAAATGTAGTCTATATAACTGTCACGCCCCGAGACCCGGCCCAGGAGAATGACACCCGCCGCGCGCCTATAGACCCAAAAGTCTATACACGCGCAAGGCGTAGAGAAGAAGGAATAAACCAGCACAGTGGATCTCAACAACTCATCCAGTCATTTTTACAAAATTATTACATTATAAGAATAAAAGATTTTCTAGCGTCTTCCCACCCAACTGGTCCAGCCTACACCTCAGACGACCACGTCTTCCGTTGCGCACTCTGATATCTAAAAACAAAATGAGGCAAGGGTGAGTATGATAAATCATACTCAGCAAGCAGGTACTTTACTAAACAAAATATCAGAGTATGAAATACAGTAACAATGGCTTTACTGTATTTAAAGGAATCAAGCATGATATCAATGGACAAGATAAACAAACTATCAGAGAAATTGGAATTTAAGGAATAAATCATTCACCGAGGAAAAATAATTAAGGATGGTGAATGACCACATATCGGTATCACACATGACAGCAAGGTTCCTACCCGGGACTCACAGGGGTGAATATTCACGCTTTTACACTCTTAAGAGGGGTACTCCGACGTCGACAGCCTCGACCAGAACCACACAGGATTCCAGAACGAGCAGAACTCTTTTTACCCGCTAAGACACCGGACACCCTGACCTACTCATGTCGATCGCTGCTACGGATCCATCACCGACACTTTCCATTCAAGGGCCGCCCCTCACGGAGAACTCAGACAGTCCCATACCTGAACTGTGACCGGTACAATGCGTTTGCCGTCGTGAAACCAACACCGAAATAGGAATTATCTTGTGGAGACAATAAGAGATCAAGCCAAAATATCAGGAACCACGCCTCCACGTGAGCTCAGCTAGTAGCATGTGCTCCTGCCTCCGCAGGAGGCTGGCAATTCATGCCGATTCAATCAAGATTGAGAGAACCATGTCTCTCCAATACCACAATGATCACCAAGGAAATCAACGAAAGTAGTGCATGTAGAAGTACAAGCACCTCAACGGAGATAATCAATAAGATAGGAAGTAGTAGTGAAACTACTACTAGCAAGGAACACAAAGGATTAGCAAAGTAACCACTTGCCTCAGCCAGCAGTACTCCAATCGATCAACCACGCCTGCAATGGTTCGGCTGACAGCCAAAGCCTTCGAATACATGCAGATATTCTCCAGGTACGACTCGGCTGCTCCACGGCATCTCGTAACCATAAAATCACACATTGAAGAACGCTCCAGCAAATTATTACTTTACTAACTATATGAAAGACGAACGATTTCTCGCCCTCTCCTCGCTCGGCGATCGGACGGTCCGTAGAAGACGTCCGTGACGGATTTGCAAAAAGTCCTTAACAAACCCATAAATCAAACCCGCGGTCCAAAGTTCCACGAGTAGAAGGACCTAAAAGAAATTACGACAAAACCGGAGGCCTTTTCTGCAAAACCGTCCAGAACACCCCACAATTCCCCTCCCTCATCTCTCTCTCCCGTGCGAGCCGGAGGTCGCCGGCGACGCCGACGCGCCGCCCCGCCGTTTCACTCCTCCCCACTAAAATCGAGGGCCACAGCGAGCTCTGCCGTCGCGTCCTCTCCCTCCTCGCCGACAGCCGCGTGCTGAGCCGCCCGAGAAGCGCCGGAGCGTCGCCGGCGGCGTGCGGAGCTCTCTCCACCCAAGCCACAGCGTCCTCCGCCACCGCCAAGCACGCGAGCCGGCGATCGTCAGGGAGCCACAGCGGGGAAAACGCCGGCAATCGCCGCTGCCCATTCTTCCGTTCCCCGTTCTGCACAAGATGACGCCGGCGGCCTCCTGGGAGGCAGCTGTGTCGTGCCTCGGGCCTTGCTCCCACTTCGCGCCGGTCGCCGAAGCGCTGCGGAACGACGACCCTGACTGCGCGTGGCGGTGAAGCTGAGGACCGCCACCGCATCGACGAGCCCAACCACAACGTCCTCCAATGGACGAGCGAGCCTCTCCTCGCCAAATCCGCGAGAACCAACATCCCAGCGAGAATGAGCTGGAGGCACCGACAACGAGCTCAGCAGCCGGGTGCACAGGTACGCCCTCCTCCAACTCTGCTCCCTCCTTCCCTTGACCACTCTTGGTTAATTCATCTCAACGCCTTCCTCCACCCGGTGTCTCACCTCTCTGGAGCAGCAGACGCAGATGGGGCGACCACGGAGACGGCCGGCTCCCGAGCAGACCAAGGATCGTACTATTCTTGAATCGAAAGGGAGATTTCCTACTGCTCCTTTTGCCTAGCCCTTTTGGTGTGGTTCTTCTGCTACGTGAGTAAATTCGGTTTATTACTCAGATTCTGCTGACTTGTGTCTGCCTAACGAGTGTTCGTTGTTATGCCTATATGAACTAACCAGTGTATTCTCAGATTTATCATTGTGTTTGTCTGTGCTAAAGTAATTTATTCATCTAATCAAGTCATCTGCACAAGATGCAGTGCATGTGGGTCGTATTCTTCTTGCCGATTAACGCACATGCTTTTGATGCCTTCTAAAGTTTTGCCTGTTAGTTTGAGCTAGAGTGACAGTGCTGATGTTGTACTGCTTGCTTGTGTGCCATGTGTTTCAGGTGTGGAGTGACGAGTGATGCAGAAGGTGTTGTGAGATGGCAGGCCTTTCTGCATCGTCTTCAGGGTGGAGAGCCGTACGGTTTTACTTCATGATGTTGCCTACTTCAGGTTCAGAGTTCTGTACTACATAAGCAGATGAGCTCGCCGACCTGCTGCCTGCTCGCGGCTATCCTGGGCCGAGGAAAAGGTTGTCAACCATTCGTCTACCTATCTCCTTTTTCTTTTCTATTTCATTATTTACCTACTGGATATGCTTGCCTTATATTGACAAATTCTTTGCCATGGTATATGCTATTAATTCGCTGGGGACTGCATTTTAGACACATGGCAAGTTCACTTTATTTTTCGGGAGTTCATTTATCTGCGTGGTTTTAGTAAAAAAGCACAACAAAAAATACAGTAGGAATGAGCTAGCCACAGAAAGAACCGCCAGTCTAATCCGTCATCTGGAATCTATTCCACTTAATAATGCATTACAGACTATCAGGTAAATAATTTGGAATATGTGCTTGACTGTTGATCTGCAAATAATAGTTCCACATTCTTACAATATTCCTAATTCTTATATGGACCACACAAGATATTTATTAAAGGAGACCAAATTCTCGATTTTTGCATTGATAGTTGGATAGCATACATACATGCATTCGTTTATTCTTTTGCGGGTGATACATGTACTATATACTTACTATTTGCTGAGAGTATAAGCTTTCGGGCTTGAATGCAGTGGACACTTCTTACTTTTACAAAGTAAAAAAATTATTTCAGTTTCAATACATTAGTTCGGCTCAGCTTTTCTTATATGTTGGGTAATGTTACTTCTAAAGTTCGTGCCATTTCAATGGAAGACAAGGTTTTAAATCTTTCTTCATTTTCTTAGATGAAGATACCAGTATTTCTTCGGTGTAAGCAAAGAGACATGGAACCCACTCAGCAACTAATGGTGGTGCTACCATCAGATCTCGGATGCCTTCTAAGGTGAGACACAAAGCGATCGACCTGCTCGCAGGCCGGAACAAGACGCCTGCCGGACAAGGTGACAAACCTCTCACCCACTCCCTGCAACAAGTCCTTCTTGCCACAGATGTAAAAAGAGAGAGTCTTTCTTACTCCAGTTCGAGATTTGGATCCCCTACCAGTTCAACACTTCTTGCCACGGATCTTAAAAATAGAAGAAAACACTGTTTTTACTACACTTAAAGAATTGGATCCCCTGCCCGTCTGTAAATTCATGGTGTACGTGTGTACTACACCCCAATACATCGTATGCTACCTGCCAGCCTATTTGTACTTCACATTGGACTGAAATGTACACCATTGTCGACAGATCATTTGGTGGACTGAAATGTACATCATTGTCGACAGATCATTCGGTGGAGGTGACCCAGGTGACGACGATCCGGCTCCGGCTCCGGCCGCTGCTCCTAGGATGTTTGCAAAATCGCGAGAATAGATCCCTCTCCCGGCTTTGTGCTGATGAAGCTCAACCTCGGCTACAACGGTGAGCTCCTCGGGTTCCCTTCTACCCCTCGTGCTTGCTCTCCCATTACCTACTGTACTGGGCTTACTGCTGGCTTTAGTAGCTCCTCCTCTGTTTGTAATAACTTCTGACGAAAAACCTGCAGCCTAAAATCTCTTGAGAGTTTAAGCTCATTATAGCTTTTAGTTGCATTGAGTTTATTTCTTTACTCTGTCAAAAAATCAGGTATATTGGCGGGGCAGTGTTAGAGAAGGCTTGGCATCATGAATTGAGCAATGGCTGCTATACTCCAACCTCTCCAAAGTAAGGAACCGATATGCTCTTCTATGTGTGCTACCATAGTTTTATATAATGGAGGGCACATAATACTATTGTTAAACAAAAAATTGATGCTGACAGCTCGACAACTGTTTGAGCATTGAATGATAGCAAAGAAGAGTAGTAAAAACTAATCTACCTCCTCTCTACCTTTGTACGTACAATCCATTGGTAGGTCCAATGCCTATATTTCTCCTCCTACATAAAGGCTCATTCTCTGTATTGCCATTTGTTACTTGAACAATTCATGATCTCTATAGAGCAATTTATGATCAACATAGTTTAGAGATATCAGAGGGTAATTATAGGTGGTGATGACGCAGCAGCAAAGTCAAAAACAAGGTGAGGGTTGCGCTGATCAGTATCACTTTGTCCCAGTTTCTCTTTCAGATTCACGCTTATTTTTAGCCCAGGTTTTAGTTGGCTGTTGTTCGGTTTCTTCTTTTATGGGTTAACTCAGTCTTGCACCTTTTTTGCTTCTTTTACTATATTTGCTATGACTCTTTCACTGGATGACTAAGGCTTTGGTTCTGATCTGTTCTATGGTTTTTTTGGTGACACTGCAGGATTGATAGGGTGACACTGTGACACTACAAGATTAATAGGCGTGACTCTGTAATTATACAGCAACAACTTGCAACTAGCTTAAATCATTTATGAGAGCACTACTGTACCACCTAAAATGGGCTATGCCAAGAAAAAAATATGACCAGATCGTTCTCAAGTGAGGAATCATGTACTTGGACCAAAGCATCTTTCTGAATGCATGAGGTTGGTTTCTTATTCTGAACATGCATAATCCCTTGATTACGGAGTTGAATGGTCATATATCTAACTTTTACATATGTTTTGAAATCCTCCTTTTGATTCCCTCCTCTCCAACATTATTTTTTTTGTAGTCAGGGTTTTCATGTCCAACCAATTTACTAATGATGAGCACCTACTATTTGTAGACTTGCACTTTGGTAAAAACTGAATGCACATGTACTGCTAAACTAAGAGTAGAAATGATTAAATGTGTACTCTGAATTTTCTCTATCTATGTGACATGTCTGAATTACATTTTTCTCCAATGCTTTGTTATTTATTACGGCCTTTTGCTTAATTATGAAAATCAACTCTTATTATTCCCTTTTTGTGTTAGATGGTCGAGCTACAATTTTTTATTATGCCGTGCTTCTTCAATTCAAGATGTACTCTTATTTTCTGCATGTGCAATTGTACTGTTCTAATAGATGGTTAGTTCGCTATCTATATATGATATATGCGCGCTATCGCTTTGGAATTGTAATGATATGTTTAATGAAGCAAATCAACTATTCCTGGCCGCTTGATGTACCTATGGTTTCTTATGTGGCCTTATCTGATCATGTACTTTCAATGCATTTCTTATATATTTGATCCCCACTGTGAGGTCCAAATAAGATTCAGATTTATAGCCAATTATTACTACTTGAAAACGTACTTGCACTCATTAGCATTTTGTTTTCTTAGCAGTGTTTATAACCTGAAAATTGCATCACCATTGTTATGTAGCTTCCAATAACAAGAGCATCAGCTGGAAACTTAGAGCTACTTCTCTTTCATCTATCCATGTAGATGTTGTTCTTCTCCTTTATTTCACTCTGCCTAAAATTCTCGCAAAGGGCGCGGCGTGACGCTGCGCCGAAATTCAACTAGTAGTTTGGATCGGCACACGAACTCGCACGCCACCGTAGCCTCCAAGAATATCACTGGCGGCGCTCCGCTTGCCGACGCCGACCGCACGCCAGCCGAGCTGGCTTACTCCGCCGCCGACGCTAACTCTCTAATCTCTCTCTCACACTCTCTGGAGGCACTATTCTAAGCGTTTCAATCTTCTCTGGATCCTCACTCTCTCGACGAGCGTAGGCAGATGCAGCAGAAGGTTCCATTTGTAGGAGTCAATCGCCAGCGCCGGGCTAAAATATCTGATGTTGCCGTCTGCCGCTTGAACCTTCTAGCTGAAGAGAAAAGATCTTTGCCGCGTCCTGGAAGTCAACCTGGCAGTGGAGTCCACGCCAGAGCCCAGCTTCATTCAGCCACTAGGGCGCTGCCAACAAAGCCTGTGACATGGCCCACGCTGGGCCCACTGAAAGAAATATCTGCCGACTTCCACCTCGTCCAACACTACTCCATCTTTCCTTGCATGTAGCCACCTTGCTTCTCTCTCTATTCAATTAGTTTTTTTTGCATTTTCCAAACTAGTATTCATACGAAGAGAACAAATACAAGGCCAAATACAAGCAAAGGAAAAGGAAGGAGGAAACAGAGGGCAACACTGCCCTCTATTCAATTAGTTCCTCACGTAAGCATGCATGCAAGATACAAAGCTACACTAGTACATGTACAAACTAATCAGCTCGATGGATATTGGCTACTTAGCATGTCAGATACGGTGAAGCAAACTTAATTACATAGCAAAATTAGCTTAACCAAAATTATTAGAACTTAATTTTGTGCACCATTAATTAAATAATAACCTGAAAATTCAGGGTATTACAATAACTCTGTTCCTTTAGATTTCACTCTTACAGCTTATGGATTGGCAAACCTCATATCTGCCTAGAATGTTTTGAGACTACGATCCCCGACAAACCACGATGTCGCACCCTTCAGCGGGATCTCGGACTAGTGGACTTGCTATGCTTTCCTCTCCATCATATGGAACACCCGGAAGGAAAGAAACCCAACGCGGCAATTCCACACCTAGTTGGAGGTCCACCAACTATCTCAGCCGTCCATTGCTCATTTAATGGCTGACGATTTTTGCGTATACACCCCGTAGCTTTTCTAGTTTGACTCTCACAACCCTTGTCCTCACCCACAAATTGCAGCTATTCTAATGGCGGACGAATTTTGCTTCCATATTTTATACAAATATTTGTTAACGCGTACGTGGTAATGCATGCGGAAATTTGGGTAATTTTTAATATATATAGATTTTTTTTGTTAATTCATTAACAAGAAATTGATGCATCAACAATATTTTGGATCAAGTTTAAATTCATGCATTAACAGTTTGGAATTTTTGGGATCATACTGTCGTGGGTTTGTCGCGTCAGGTGTCATGGATGACTTCGTAGGTGTGGGATTACGCGGATCAATCGTCTCCGAGCTAAGGATCGCAGGGCACGAAGAAGACAATGTTTTTTACCCAGGTTCGGCCCCTCAATGTGAGGTAAAGACCTACGTCCTGCCTATCCTAGATTGGTATTGATATGAATATGGTGTTTACAAGGGGTTGGCAATCGAGGTATCGAGTCGCCTTGTGATCTAGGGTTTTGAGCTTGAGAGCTTGTCCGTCTAGTCCTGCGAGTCATCTTTATATAACCAGAGGCTCGTCAGGTTACAATGGTATTACTTGGAGACTACTCTTCGTGCCTTCCAAGTTAAGCTAAACACCGACCTTCTGGATCCTTCCATTGGCAAGCCATAATCTTAGGCCGGCCCATCTATAGTGCGACCGTAAAATAAGTCGCGCTTTATCTGGATGAGTCGCGGGATTATTATTCTCCCGACATTAGCCCCCAAGCTTCCGGCTGATTCGTAGAGTTAGGTGGAAGATTTGTCTTGATGATGATATTGTTAGCTTGCATATGTAGAGCTTCCTGACTTGTCAATGTTGAGTTTGGCGACTCACTGTTGTTGGGGCACAGGCATTGCGGCTTATTGAGTTGCTGATGTAATATCACAAGCTTTTGAACACTTTTGTCTTGGTCGCATTGAAGCTGCAGAATCACGGTAAGTTCTCCGCGAAAATTATATAAGGTGTCGGCGAAGCCTTTGGTGAAAAACCATCTTTTTCTGTTGGATGTAAGACTGAGCTAAAATTATAAGAATAATAACTTATGAGCATCAAGATATATCAACCAAATGTGTATAAGGTGCTGAGTCATAGACATCGAAGCATAAAAGACCATAAGCATAAATAAGCTGGTCAATCATTAGAATAATAATCTGTCATGTTATCATGACGAGCCATCTGGATGCATGTTGAAACATGACGGCTCAAGGGCATATGGCCACTGATTGAATTAAAAAAGTTGTGAGTCGCTAATTCGACTCACATATGTGTATATATATATATATATATTCTAGACTCCCTTCTAGAATAACTATTCTGGACAACTTTATGAACTTACGAGTTAATAATAGGTGAACTTCCGGATGGAACACTTAGATTCGGTGAGTTTTTCCATTGTGGTTTTCAAACCGTTTGTCGGATTGAAGCAAATGATACGGCGTTGGAAAGGTATGGAAAATGCGCACCTTTTTCACCTCTACAAGATTTTGAAATTAGTTACGGTTAAAAAATAATTTTAAATATACGAAACACTGTTTTTCACGTACTTTCTTCGTTTTCGTACTGTTTTGGACGCCATTTTCAAACCGTTTGTCGGATTCAAGCAAATGATACGCCGTTGGAAAGATATGAAAAATTCGCACCTTTTTCCCTTCTACAAGATTTTGAAATTAGTTACGGTTGTAAAGTAATTTTAAATATACGAAACACTGATTTTCGCGTATTTTCTTCGTTTTCGTACTGTTTTGGACGCCATTTTCAATCCGTTTGTCGGATTGAAGCAAATGATACGCCGTTGGAAAGATATGGAAAAACCGCATCTTGACTATCTCAGGTCAATTTTCGTAATTCATCACGGAATAAGAGCAGTTTGAAAAATTAACAATTCTGTTTCTGAATGTTTATGTCCAGCGGACAGTATTTTTAAAATTACTTTCAAACCGCTTATCGAAACGTAACAAATAATATTGCGTTGGAAAGATATTGACTAGACGCAACTTTTTCGTATAAAAATTGTTTCCAAATTATTTATAGTTTTTGATTAATTTTAAAAATACGAAAAACTGTGAAACGAGATAACATGGAACGATTCAAAATTGACTCGATTTGTGGTGCTCGGACTGGGCGAGTCAGCATGGGAGAGTGAAATTACACTCATATACTCGACAATTGAATGCGGCGGCGGTTGATTTGGACAAACGGAAGTCATAATGAAAATTTTAACGCGTAACAATCCTGTTTTCGAAAAACAGAGTATATGAACTCCCTGGAATATGTGTAGTGAACCTCTGTTTTATGCCTAAGTGAACTTCCGGTAACACTGCTCGTAATTTTTTTTATATTTTTCTAAAAAGTGAATGCCTGCAGTGTGAACTTCCAATTAAATAGGAGGTGAACTTCTCATATCGCCGTATAATATGGAATGAAATTTTGCAGTGTTAACTTCCGGTTTAATATGAGGTGAATTTCCGTGATTTGATACAGTGAAACTCCGTTTTTGTTATTTTTTTCTAAAAAGCAAACTCCATGGTGAGAACTCCCGTTAAATACGATGTGAACTTCACATATCGTCGTATAATATGAAATGAATTTTTTGCAGTGCTAACTTCAGTTTTAATATGAGTTGAACTTCCGCGAGTTGGTACTATGAACCTCTGTTTTTTGTTATTTTTTTTTAAAAGCGAACTCCGCGATGTGAACTCCCGTTAAATACGATGAACTTCACATATGGTCACATATATATGAAATAAACGTTTGCAGTGTAAACTTCCGTTTTAATATGAGGTGAACTTTCGTAATTGAGACAGTGAACCTCTTTTTTAGAAAAACATGATCCTTTTTTTACTCAAGAATAAATTTTATTTTTATTGTTAGGAAAAAAGTGAACCTCGGATAGAAGAATTGAACTCCCCTTTTAAACTTCTCTCGAAACATTACAGGTCCATTTTGAACTACCTATATGAATACCTCTCGAAACATTACAGGTCCATTTTTGCCGTTCAATATCCATTTATATATTGATATACGAGCAAGCACTCATGCATATGCAGCATAGCACTAAACTTCAGATGCGCTAAACTTAACTTCAGTTTTACACTACACTGAACCTCGCAAGAGCATTGAACGTCAGACTCACCCGCATAGACAGGATCTGCACTAGTGTACCAGAAAAACTCACGAACGAATCTGGAGGAGGACATGCGGGAGTTCAATCGAGCGCCATGGTCGGAGTGCTGGTGGTTGACCACCGCTTCCCTTCCCTGCTCGACCCACGACGAGCACCACGGAGGATCCCAACTCAAGATCGCCTCCCAGTAGCGGGTCAGGGGCAGGTGGGCTCCCGGATGTCGCGCTCGTGGACTCCCTGGATGCTGCGCTCGAGATGGTGGCGGAGACCAGGCTGCTGGGCCCGCTCCAGGGGAGAAGATGGTCGGGCGGCCGTCAGCGTGCTGGTGCCACCGCTGCGGTGGAGGACGAGGTCTTCAGCGCCACTTCCCCGTGCGAACCTCCCATGGGCAGCGTGGTGGACTTCCGACGGCGCCCTGCGTTGACTTCAATCGAGCGACGCGGTCGACTCTCGTGGGAACAAGCGGTGGCGACGGAGCCGGGTCCCGCCGACGAGCACGAACAGGGAGGAGCGGGGCGCATGGGGGCGATGGTCTTCGCAGCTCGCAAGGAGACGGAGGAGCTCCGGCGGCCGAGCTCGCGGCAGAGAACGGGGCGGCCGGGCAGCACGCCTTGCAGGTCTCCGGGGCGGCGCGTGGCGGGAGTTCGCCGGGGGCACGCGCGTATCGCCGGCGTCCTCTCGTCTATGGTGGGAGTGCAGCCGGGTCGGCGCCGCGACATCGCGTCCGTGGGGAAGAAGCCGGGGAGGCGCTCCGGCCAGAGAGTAGCAGGGGGCGCACGGGGGCAGTCGGGCCGTGGAGACGCCCGGGGACGGCGACATCGTCGGGGAGGCCTTCAGGGCGGCGCCCTCGGGTGGCGTGCGGGGCGGAAGGAGCTCTGTCGACGGCGGCGTCCTGGACGGTGGCGCATGGAGGCGGCAGGAGCTGGGCCATGACCGGCGGCGTCCTGGTTCGGGAGAAGGTGGAGGGCGTGCGGCGCGCGGTGGGGAATTGGTGGCTGGTGCGTGGTAGGTGGGGGCACGGAGGGGTGGGTGTTTTTTTCCTTTTTGGTTGGGTACAGGTGGGTCGTGTTAGGTTCAGAAAGTCTTTAGTTTCGAAAAGTTGTCTAGAATAACTATTCTACAAACACTATAGGCGTTGTCTAGAATAGTCCTGTCCTATATATATATATATATATATATATATATATATATATATATATATATATATATCCATGCACTGCAAAAAATGAGATATGTATATAAACATGATATATGAATATAATAAAGACCGCCGGATACTGGTGGATGTGTAGCCCCCAAGGGCCAAGTTGTATGTACGATCATGCTGCTCGGGACTCAAAAATATCACAAGTTGGACAAAAATTTAATTGTCCTAGCCCCCAGGCATTAAGCAGGCATGATTTCATTATCCTGCTTGATGGCATATCGTTGCAATTTGATCCTGCAACAGATGGAGCAAATATTTTGCCGCAAGAAAATAATGATACTTGGAGTAGGGCAGAGCCGCATATAAACTCCAAACTGTGAAATATTAGTTGAGATGCTAGGATAAAAGATAATCCCAGTCAATATTCTAGATATAAATTAAGGAATCATCCTTAAAAATTCCACTTGATGTGGCTGAAAATAAATAAATAATGGTGGCTTTATCAGCCGATATCAGGAGATGATCATCCCAATCATAAAAAATCTGGTCGTGCCAACTCAAATTCATATGGCCGAGTTATAGGTTCCTGTTAAATCAAGAGGCAAAGCCCCCAAGGAAGCAATAATAAAAACTTGATGATAATATATTAGCCTTGGCGGCTGATAATAATTCTGATGAGACTTTAGTACTCCGCATAATAGCATATGGTACCCTGCATGATAGCATAGTATAGTCTGCATGATAGCATGTTGTAATCTGCATGATAGCAAATGGTTGTATAATAGCAACTAGTTGCATGATAGCAACTGGTAAGATGCATGATAGCATATTGTACGATGCATGATAGCATATGGTACTTGACTCAGTATTTCCCAGATCTAATGTGTGTTCAGGATCGAAAACGGCCATGATAGGCAGCCATGATAGGCATTCAGACTCGATTGACGCCACACGCGGGTACTTTAGCCCTTCTAAATTATCTCTATTACCATTAAGTAGGTCTTCGCGCGGCTCAGTATTTCCCAGGTAAAAACGCGTGTTCAGGGTCGAGAGCGGCCATGATAGGCAATCAAGCTCGATTGACACCGCGCCCCAGTAATTTGGCTGCATAGTGCAAAGATACTTCTGACTTAAGGCGAGTATAACCAGGATAATTGATTCCACGGGTCACTGATTTGACCCAAAATTGATATGACGATGAGTCACTGGGTGACTCATAAGATGATGACTCGTTAGTAACTCATAAACTTATATAATGATGAGCTGTATGCGACTCATAAAATGATATGAGAGTAAACCACTAGGCGACTCATAAAATGATATGAGAGTAAACCACTAGGCGACTCATAAAATGGTATAATGATAAGTCGGTGATGATATAATGATAAATCATGAAATTGATAATGATAAATCCTGAACTGATATAACAATAAGTCATGGAATGACATAATGATTCACCAAATGTCAATACTTGAACATGTAATGGTGATCTTTATAGGTCCAAATAAAATTATTATCATGCGATAGTGCAAGCTGTATAGAGCTAGACTTTGATAAGTGTAATGCGAGTTATAAAGAACTCTAATTTGATAAATACATTGCGGGTTGTAAAAAACCCAACTTTGAGAAGTGGATATAACTAAATCTCAAAAACTGATATAAATTAAAGTCTGCGGCATGATATAATTTAAATCACAAAGACATTAATAAGAGGCATAATAACCTAAATATGCAGCTCCCGAGATAAACTCGAAGATGAACTTAATCTTATTGATAAAAGTAAAAGGCTGCGAAAGTTGAGCATAATAGCAACTTATCTTATTTTTGTTCTCCTGATGTTGATGACACGGTATGATCCACCACCATAGATGTTAATTCGTCGAGAACAAAATAGGCCGCGACGGTATTTGCAATCAACCACGGCGAGTCAGCGTCGCTTTTGAGTCGCACGCTGACGAAATCGCGAGCTGCTCTTTTAAGCCGCAAGCTGATAAAATGGAGCAGACCAATCCTTGCCTTTTCCTCTTTCTTTCTCCGATATGGGCTGCTTTTGGTGCAACGCATGTATGGTCACGCAAGGGCAGAAACATCTGACTATTTTTCAGCCTTGGGACTTGATCCATCTAGTGAGTTGTTGACTGTTTTAGTTTCTCCACACATGCCGAATAGGGTTTTCTTCTTAGCTGCTGCTGCTCTCGTAAAAATCATGCAGCCTTGTGGCAGGCTGGCTATTCCAAATTACTTTGGCCTTCTTGGGAATTATACCTTGGTCCAGCCTTTGACTCGCATGATGCTTGTACGTATACTTGTTCCAAGTAGTATATGTTTCCTTTTGATTGACTTCCCTTGTTTGATATTGCAGCTGAGGACCGTGATCGACTCAAACTGCTGATAATCTGGCAGCGGCACGCGTCCGTGTGGTGTTTGTTGATGTTAATCCTGAAGCCGTGTTGAGCCGGACGTACGTCCGCATCTGGATCATCAAATGCTTAAGTCGCCAAGCTGCAGCATACGTCCTAGGACGATTTTTATTTTGCCACCTTGGTGGATCGCATCTTTGCACCGTGATGTCCGTTCAGCATAGTAGCAAGCCAGCTGCTCCAATCACTTCTTTTCTTCCTTGACAGCGATACATGTGCGACTCAGGCCGGCCATCCAAGTGCGACTAGCTTTGGGAGTGACTGTCTGCCGCGGCGAGTGATTACTGAGCTGACTAAGTCTTGCTTTTCCGTGGACTGCTCCTTTCCCTTTTTTTTTGTTCCTCCTATGTTTGGTGCAACGTTGTAGCAAGCTTGGAGTCCTGATCGAGTTGACTTGCACGAGAATTGGATCATGCCAATTTGATGCTTTCCCTTATTTGAATTCGCGAACTCGCGTAGACACAAGACATGCTTCAATGTGTGAGCCGTCGACGGAGATCTAACCGTTGGAATTGGCTCAAATTTCTTGAGATTCTGTGGGATTGTATTCCGCAGGGTTCCACCGGAGGGATCTTCGAATTGATGTCTGAGTCGACCTCTAGAATTATTTTGCCAAAGTCGGGCGGAATTCCGTCAGGTTTCGACATGAGTTAGCGTATGAGCCGCCCAGGGAGATCCAGCCGTTGGAATCCAACGAAATTTTACCGGCTGCTGGGTAACTCGATTCCGCATCGTTCCACCGAACGGATCGTCGATATGATTCCCGAGACGTCGTCGGGGTCGGTCGCAGCACGGACGTTGTCTGCTGCCCTTATGTAGATGTTGGTATCGCCGAGCTTGAAATGGCGCAGCAATCAAGTCGCCGAGCTTGAATCGACGACGAGATCCTCCGTCCCTGGCACAGATCCAGCGCGAAACATGACGCTCTTGACCGCAGGCCCCACGGTGGGCGCCAACTGTCGTGGGTTTGTCGCGTCAGGTGTCATGGATGACTTCGTAGGTGTGGGATTACGCGGATCAATCGTCTCCGAGCTAAGGATCGCAGGGCACGAAGAAGACAATGTTTTTACCCAGGTTCGGCCCCTCAATGTGAGGTAAAGATCTACGTCCTGCCTATCCTAGATTGGTATTGATATGAATATGGTGTTTACAAGGGGTTGGCAATCGAGGTATCGAGTCGCCTTGTGATCTAGGGTTTTGAGCTTGAGAGCTTGTCCGTCTAGTCCTGCGAGTCCTCTTTATATAACCAGAGGCTCGTCAGGTTACAATGGTATTACTTGGAGACTACTCTTCGTGCCTTCCAAGTTAAGCTAAACACCGACCTTCTGGATCCTTCCATTGGCAAGCCACAATCTTAGGCCGGCCCATCTATAGTGTGACCGTAAAATAAGTCGCGCTTTATCTGGATGAGTCGCGGGATTATTATTCCCCGACACATACATCAACAACAAAATTCAGATCCATGCTGTAATTATTTTTTATCCATGCATTAAGAAACACACTATGCATAAACAGAGGAATAGTACATAAAGCTGAAAGTTTGACCGTAAAAAGGCTGCACGAATGTTGATGAAATGGACGGTGTAGATAGGATTGGGACGTCCAACTACTTGTGGTTTACAGTCTTCGAAAGAAACCGCCACATCTCCCGTGGAATCCGTATGACGCACCTTGAGTCAAGGAGAGGGCCATGGCATTTGGGGTTGCCACCTTCTTCTTCTTGTTTATTTCTCTTTTTGCATTTTCATGTTTTGTTTTTACGTTTTCCCTCGTCTAATATGAAAAACAGTGTGTCTGCCAGTCTGCGGATTTCTCGAACAGATAGATACTACTAACGTCACCGGTTTATCATAGTGGTGTACTGAAGCATTTTGTAAGATACATTTGCGAAATGATTAATAGATCGGTGGCCTTTTCGCAAAAAAAAAACTCTGCCGCTCCGCTCCCTCCAAAATGGAGGCCCATTTTGCTTTCTCTCACGAAGCAATCAGGGCGTCACTGTTCAGAATGCCACACCGTACGTATGTGTGTTTGGCTGCATTTAGCGACGTTGGTACTGCTTGGTCAGAGGAATATAGGGGAATTTGTCGTTCTCTCCACAGGGAATCAATCTTTAGAGGGAAACAAGTTCTAACAGTCTAGCAACAAGGGTTTAGGGGTTGATTGCAACAAGGTAAACACAGGCACACTCATGAACTAGCAAGGATCAAAGGGGAACAGATCATAGCAACAACAATCATCATCTCCATCAACAGCTCACAGGTTCAGTAAAGCACAGGGTTGAAGAAGACAGAGTCGAATTCAGCCAAGCAATTCGTCGAACAGCTTCCATGCTACACGATCCTCTAACTAGAGCAAGCAAATGACTAGGAGCTAGACAAACAGCAGGAGATCAAAGAAGAAAGAAGCATCACAGTGGAAATCTTCAGAAGAACAGCTGTGGGTTAAGGTTCAGAAGATGCAGAACTTGGCGATGATGGCGATGATGAACTCCTCGAGCTCGTGGCTAGCAATGTCGCCACGGCCTCCTTGCTTCCATCCTCGATCTCGATCCCGATCTAGATTCTCTCTCTTTTCCTCCTAGCGTGGTGTGTGTGATCCGCGTGTGTGACTGCCGTCTACAACCACTCTCTCGCTCTATGAAGCAGAGAAGCGACGTGAGAGTGCTTCCTCTCTTCTTCCACTCGGCCCCCTGGGGTTTTGATTCATAACCGCAAGTAGGTCCTCGCCACTGCTACCACTCTTGCCGTCAGCCCCTCCTAGTTCTTCAGTATCCAGCCAGGGAGTGTAGAAGAGGGTTTTAGGTGCCTCCACGCACCATTCCTGTAAAAGCATGAGATGTATGTATAAAGATGTATAAACTAAATATTCAGTGCATATGTATGGTGATTTAGACATGTATGTGAATAATATCAATTGGGATCATGATGAAAATGTATGAAATATAGGGTGATAAAAGCACTGATCAACTTCCCCCACACTTAGGGTTTTGCTTGTCCTCAAGCAAAGAAATGATCATTTAAACAGATAGCTAAAAGGTAGATCGGCAACAATACTTGAACAGATGATCAAGGAAGTTTAGAGCATTCTAAGGTTGGAACAAAGCAGTGGTAGTACTTTCATCTACACAGCTGACAGAAGTAAAATGATAGGCCAAGATAAGTAAATGAAATGTTGCTACTATTCTCAAGTTTCAAATGAAGCTTCCCAGCAATACTAAACACATAAACTGAATAAAAACACTCTTTAGAATTAGAGCTTCACGTTTCACCGATCCCGAGACCATGAAACGCTAATGCTTGTCAGAAAAGTTCAGTTAGTGCGTCACTTAACACAGATCCAGAGATCAGGTTACAAGTTAACTGCAGCTTTTGAGGTCAGTGCGTCACTTAACACAGATCCAAGGATCATGATAAGCTAATGCAGCAATTTAAATTTGAACAGAACATTTTAGCACAAGGAAAACTTGTTAACATGTTAGGCTGTCAGGGCTTCACATATCACAGATCCAGAGATCATGATATGCTAATGCAGAAAGTAAGAAATTAGTGGAGGCTACCAAACTGAATCATGACAACAGGTGCAATTTTCATAGATCATCTTATATAACAAAGTCCTTCTAACAGCTGTGCAAAGAAAGTAGAATAACAATTGCTCAGTTTCACCAAAGAATACTAGAAACCTGAATGATACCTAATTAACAAGTATTGGTACTCATCTTCATTTTAGCTAACACAAAGACTAACATAAACTTTTCCAAGCAAACAACAGACAAAAAGTAACTGAAACTGTGCAAAAAGAGATGTAATGTTCATGAATGTATTTAAGTTTGCAAGATGAAAAATGTTTGGAACTGAAGCACCTGGTTTTTCTGACTTCCATGTACTCTGAATTGCTGCTGCACTTCTGATTCCTCCCAACTGTTCCAACTTCTATCCCTGTTTATTTAACAAAGAAAAAGAAAACAAAAAATAAAGGAAATAAAAGATGTGTTAGGCTGCCTCCCAACTAGCGCTCTTTTTAGGTCACTAGCTTGACCCTCTTGCTCTGTGCATCAGAACTGCTGCAAAACTGTAGTGTCCTCTGAATTCTGTTCTCTGCTTCCTGGAACATTTGTTTTTGTATCCTCTGCCTCCAACTTAGCTTCTTCAATTTCCAATGAATCTCCTTGATGATATTCCTTAAGCCTTTGTCCATTTACCATATATGCTCCCTGAGACTGACTCTGAACCAGGATTGCACCATTAGGGAATACTTTCTTCACAGTACAAGGTCCATACCATCTGGATTTGAATTTCCCAGGGAAGAGGTGGAATCTGGAATCATACACCAATACTTGCTGTCCAGGGTGAAATTTTCTTCTAAGAATGTGCTTATCATGCCATTGCTTGGTCCTCTCCTTGTATATCCTGGCACTCTCATATGCCTCTAATCTGAACTCTTCCAATTCACATAACTGAAGCTTCCTTGCTTTCCCAGCCAGTTCAATATCCAAATTCAGTTTCCTGACATCCCACAGTGCCTTGTGTTCCAGTTCAACAGGTAAATGGCAAGCTTTACCATAAACTAACCTGAATGGTGACATACCAATGGGAGTCTTGTAAGCTGTCATGTATGCCCAGAGTGAATCTGACAGTTTGCTTGCCCAGTCTGTTCTGGATTTTGAAACAACTTTCTCCAAAATTGATTTCACCTCCCTATTTGACAGTTCAACCTGACCATTGGCCTGAGGGTGGTATGGAGTTGTTACCCTGTGGTTTTTAACTCCATATTTTGCTAGGAAAGCTTCCAACTGATAATTGTTAAAATGAGCTCCTCCATCACTGATGACAATCCTAGGCACACCAAATCTGGGAAAGATTATGTCCTTAAACATTTTGCATACTGCTTTGGCATCAGCATGGACTGTGGGTATTGCTTCCACCCATTTAGAAACATAATCCACTGCCACCAGTATATGCTTGTAACCATTTGATGGTGGCAGAGGACCAATGAAGTCCACTCCCCAAACATCAAACAGCTCCACTTCCAAAATTCCTTGCTGTGGCATCTCATGCCTTCTTGTCATTTTACCAGTTCTCTGACAAGGATCACATGATTGAATGAAATTGTGCACATCTCTGAACATGGTTAACCAAAAGAAGCCTGCCTGCAGGATTTTTGCTTGGGTTTTTGCTGCTCCAGCATACCCTCCATAGGGAGAAGAGTGACATGCAGAAATTATGCTAAGAGATTCTTCTTCAGCTACACATCTCCTCACTATTCCATCCTTGCAATGTTTGTATAAGTAAGGCTCATCCCAATAATACTCCTTCACATCATGGAGAAACTTTTTCTTCTTTTGATACCCCAACTCACTTGGTACTATATTGCACACCAAGTAATTAACAATATCAGCATACCAAGGTGAGCTGTCCTGCACCTGATATGCTTGCATAATTCTTTCACCAGGTAATTCTTCCTCTATTGGAGTTGCTTCTACTGGCTCATCAGCAATTCTAGATAAGTGATCAGCAACAACATTTTCTGACCCCTTTTTATCCTTGATTTCAATGTTGAATTCTTGTAAGAGAAGAATCCACCTTATCAGCCTTGGCTTAGCATCCTTTTTGCTCAAGAGATACCTTATTGCTGCATGATCTGTGTAAATCACACAGTGATTGCCTACCAAATATGGTCTGAACTTATCAAATGCATAGACAATAGCCATCAGTTCTTTCTCTGTGGTAGTGTATCTTGATTGAGCTGCATCCAGAGTTCTGCTTGCATAACTGATTACACACAGCTTCTTATCTTTCCTCTGCCCCAATGCTGCTCCAACAGCATAATCACTAGCATCACACATTAATTCAAAAGGTAGAGTCCAGTCTGGAGCTTGCACTACTGGAGCTGAAATAAGGGCTTGCTTAAGTTTCTGAAATGCTTTCTTACAGCTGTCATCAAAGATGAACTCTACATCATGTCCCAACAGGTTGGTCAAAGGCAGTGCTATTTTTGAAAAATCTGGGATAAATCTCCTATAGAACCCTGCATGACCAAGGAAGCTCCTGACTCCCCTCACACTTGAAGGAGAAGGTAATCTGGAAATTGCCTGAACCTTAGCAGGATCCACAGAAATTCCTTTGCTGAAACAGAGTGTCCCAGAACAATTCCTTCTTTCACCATAAAATGACACTTTTCCCAATTGAGAACCAAATTGTGCTTATTGCATTTCTGCAGGACTGTCTCAAGGTTTACCAAGCAATTCTCAAAGCTATCACCATACACAGTAAAATCATCCATGAAAACCTCCATGATTCTCTCAATTTCATTAGCAAAGATGGACATTACACATCTCTGAAATGTGCCTGGAGCATTACAAAGTCCAAAAGGTAGCCTTCTGTAAGCAAAGGTTCCATATGGGCAAGTAAATGTTGTTTTGTCTTGATCACTTGGATGTATAGGTATCTGTAGAAAGCCAGAGTACCCATCCATATAGCAATAGAACTGATGACCAGCCAATCTTTCTAGCATTTGATCTATGAATGGTAATGGGAAGTGATCCTTCCTGGTAGCTTTGTTTAATTTTCTGAAATCAGTACACATTCTCCACCCAGTTTGCTTCCTGGTTGGAATTTCTTCACCATACTCATTTGCTTCAACAGTCAAACCTCCTTTCTTAGGCACCACATGAATTGGGCTAACCCACTCACTGTCAGATATTGGGTAAATTATTTCTGCAGAGAGTAGCTTTAGTATTTCTTTCTTAACCACTTCTTGAAGAGTTGGATTAAGCCTTCTTTGATGTTCTCTAGTTGGCTTAGCACCTTCTTCCAAGTAAATTCTGTGGTTGCAGAGCTCAGGACTGATTCCCTTCATGTCAGATATAGAGTAACCAATAACTTCTCTGTATTTCCTCAAGAGCTGGACCAGAGCCTCTGTCTCATCAGTTGAAAGCAATGCACTGACTATCACTGGGAACTCCTTTCCCTTTCCAAGGTACACATACTTCAAATGTGCAGGCAATGGCTTAAGTTCAACAACTGGTCTTTGACAGTCAACAGAATCTGCCCCATACTCCTTATCATCTGCTATCTGATAAACTGCAAAATGATACTCATTTTTTCTTCTTCAGTGTCTGGCTGAGTGATAACCACTGGCTCAGAAAATTCTTCATTGACACAGCAAGTTATTGTGTCAATTCTCATGCACCCTTCTACTGACTGTGGTATATGTGTGGGGTGTTTCATGTCAAACATCACCTCCTCTGTTCCAAATCTCAATGTCAGCTTTGCTCCCTGAACATCAATTAAAGCTCCTGCAGTGGCTAAGAATGGCCTTCCCAGTATGATTGCTTCACTCTTGTCACTCATGTACAGCACAATGAAATCAACTGGATAAGCAAACTTCCCCACTTGCACTGGAACATCTTCTAGTACACCAGCTGGCTTCCTCAGTGACCTGTCTGCTAACTGCAATGTTATGTTTGTTGGCTTTAAATCCCCATGCTTCATACTCTTCCACACTGATTCTGACATTACACTTACACTTGAGCCTAGATCACATAGAGCACTGTAGGTCTTTGTTCCAATCATGCATGGAACACAGAAACTACCTGGATCATCCAGCTTAGTTGGCAAGGCATTCTGAATTATTGCACTGCATTCCTTAGAGAGTGTAACTACTTCAGGTTCTTCCATAATTCTTTTCTTTGTGAGCAAGTCCTTGAAAAACTTTGCATACATTGGCACATGCATCACAGCATCAAGGATGGGAATAGTTATTTGCACATTTTTCATTACTTCCAAGAATTTGCTAAATTGCTTATCCTCTTTCCCTTTTTCTAGCCTCTCAGGAAAAGGTATTCTTATAGTTTCTGCAGGTTTTTCCTTCACTGCATTGGAGGAGTTGTCACTATTCTTATCAGTACTTTTCTCCTGTGCTTGCTCTGGGTGAGAACCAGCACTAGTTCTGAAAGCTGGAGCTACATACACTCCTTGTGATGGAAGAATGGCTTCAGTACTAGTTCCTGCTCTGGTTGTTACTGCATTCAGAGCTGCACATCCTTTTGGGTTAGGTTCAGGCTGAGCAGGCAATTTATCCTGTTCTCTGATTTCAGAGGAACTTCCCACTATGCTTTCAAGTTTGTTACTCAAATTCTTCACTGAATCCTTAATTCCATGGACTTCAGAATTCATCTTGTTCATAAACTCCACTTGCATCTTCAATATCTCATCCATTTTAGAATTCTGTGAACTGCTTTCTTCATTTCTATGATTATGGAAGCCAGATTGCTGCATATAAGGCCTTGCATTGACATTTGACTGTCCAGAATTGAAAGGAATAGAATTCTGCTGACTTTTGTAAGATAGATTTGGATGATTTCTCCAAGATGAATTATATGCCTGAGACAAAGGCCCTTGAGCTTGTGACTGTCCTTGAGCATAATTCACTTCTGAAACTGAAGGTCCCACTGAAGATGTTGCATAAAAAGTACACACAGCAGCTGAGTGCCCAATCTGCCCACAAACATCACAGCTCTGCTGAATTGAATGAACTGAAACCACTGAAGAACCTACCCCAGATGACATGATGTTTGCCATTTGTTTGTTCAGAATCTCAACCTGAGCAGCTAGAGAATCCTGTGCAGTCACAGAATACATCCCTGGTGCACTTGTCACTACAGTCCTTTCACTAGTCCACTGGAAATGGTGAGATGACATGCTTTCAATCAGAGCAAAAGTTTCTTCTAATGTTTTGTTCATAATACCTCCTCCAGCTGCAGAATCCACAAATGCTCTTGTCTGATGTGTCAGTCCCTTGTAAAAGGTCTGCAAGATCAACCATCTTTCAAGCCCATGGTGAGGACACATTCTGATCAAGGAGTTGTATCTTTGCCATGCATCATATAAACTTTCACCATCAAACTGACTGAATCTAGTAATCTTGTCTCTGAACTCTGCTGCTTTAGTAGGAGGAAAGTACCTCTCCAGAAATGCTTGCAACAGGTGCTCCCAGGTATCAGTCAAATGAGCTGGTAAAGAGTGTAACCAAACTTTAGCACCATTCTTCAGAGAAAAAGGAAACAGAGACAGTCTAATTGCATCTGCAGAGACACCATTCTGCTTCAGGGTATTACAGTACTCAAGAAATGTCCTGATATGTTCATGAGGGTCTTCAACTGCAGATCCTCCAAATTGCGAGTGCTGCACCATATTGATCAAGGCTGGCTTCAACTCAAAGTTGTTAGCCTGTATCACAGGAGAAATGATTCCTGCACCAGCTCCCTGATCTTTTGGAATCCATAAGTCCCTCGACAAAACTCTTTGATCACCCATTGGAACAGAATTGGCAAGAAGCCTCTCCCTGGCCTCTTTCCTTCTCCTCAACAGGGTTCTCTCTATCTCTGGATCAAGAGGAAGTAGGCCTTCAGGACTCTCTTCATCACTCATACAACAATGACCTAAAGATTCCTGAAACCAAATACCACCAACACTTGAACACACATCAGTAGGTTAGTCCACAAAAGAAATAAGGCTAGATCTGCTATACTACCGTTCCCCAACTGAAGTTGATTCCCCGGCAACGGCGCCAAAATTGGTCAGAGGAATATAGGGGAATTTGTCGTTCTCTCCACAGGGAATCAATCTTTAGAGGGAAACAAGTTCTAACAGTCTAGCAACAAGGGTTTAGGGGTTGATTGCAACAAGGTAAACACAGGCACACTCATGAACTAGCAAGGATCAAAGGGGAACAGATCATAGCAACAACAATCATCATCTCCATCAACAACTCACAGGTTCAGTAAAGCACAGGGTTTAAGAAGACAGAGTCGAATTCAGCCAAGCAATTCGTCGAGCAGCTTCCGTGCTACACGATCCTCTAACTAGAGCAAGCGAATGACTAGGAGCTAGACAAACAGCAGGAGATCAAAGAAGAAAAAAGCATCACAGTGCAAATCTTCAGAAGAACACAGCTGCGGGTTCAGGTTCAGAAGATGCAGAACTTGGCGATGATGGCGATGATGAACTCGTCGAGCTCGTGGCTAGCAATGTCGCCACGGCCTCCTTGCTTCCATCCTCGATCTCGATCCCGATCTAGATTCTCTCTCTTCTCCTCCTAGCGTGGTGTGTGTGATCCGCGTGTGTGACTGCCGTCTCCAACCACTCTCTCGCTCTATGAAGCAGAGAAGCGACGTGAGAGTGCTTCCTCTCTTCTTCCACTCGGCCCCCTGGGGTTTTGATTCATAAGCGCAAGTAGGTCCTCGCCACTGCTACCACTCTTGCCGACAGCCCCTCCTAGTTCTTCATTATCCAGCCAGGGAGTGTAGAAGAGGGTTCTAGGTGCCTCCACGCACCATTCCTGTAAAAGCATGAGATGTATGTATAAAGATGTATAAACTAAATATTCAGTGCATATGTATGATGATTTAGACATGTATGTGAATAATATCAATTGGGATCATGATGAAAATGTATGAAATATAGGGTGATAAAAGCACTGATCACTGCTTAAAGTTGAGAATGGTTTCGGAACTGCACCATAACTCAACCATACCCACACAATATTTACGTATGATCGTACCCAACCAAACCCATTAAATACTAGTGTCAGACCAACTAAAACTAAACCCACCTCATTTTCTACCCCAACCGAACTAAACCTGAGTGCAGACCCATGGTTTCAAAACCATTTCCCTACCGAACAGAGGGACAAAACACTCTTCATCGTGCGGACAGCTGAAAATGCGAGCACGGCCGTCGTCCGCAGCACGAGAGCGAGGCAGCGAGCAAACCCAAAGCATGAACCGGTTAGCAACCACGGTTTTAGCCTATTTAGAACTGGAACCGTGCGAGCCCATACCTAACCACACCCAACTTGTTTTTGTACAAAACCGAACTGGACCCAACCGTTCGCATACACTACCCATTAGCACCCAAACCAAAAAGCCCCACATGCACAAACTGAACCAGTACACCCGGTTAAACGAGAACCATTCGCAGATTTAACCCAACCGTTCACATACACTACTGCTGCTGCAACACAGACAAACTCAAGTGGACGACACCTGGTCACAGATAACGAGCCTTTCCTCCAAAAAAAAACAGTCACAGATTAGCGAGGCCAGTTTCTCTTCGATCGGGCATCACCAAGGGCGAGCTAAGCTGAGCTCCAACCCACTCCAAAAATCAAGATGGCGACCAATGCAGCCGCGCCGGCGCCGCTGAGCCTGAAGCTTCTGGTGGACAGCAAGGCACAGCGCGTGCTGTTCGCGGAGGCGGGCAAGGACGCCATCGACTTCCTCTTCTCCCTCCTCGCCTTGCCGCTCGGCACCGCCGTCAAGCTGCTCGGGGCCGACTCCATGGTCGGCTGCGCTGGCGACCTCTACGCCAGCGTCGCCAAGCTCGACGACACCTACATTCTGCCCGGGGCCAGCTTGGACGACGCGCTCCTCCGCCCCGCCGTGACCTCGCCGGCGGCGGCCTCCCTCCTGCGACTGCCACCGTCCCCGTCCAAGCGATTCTTCAGCTGCGGCCAGAGACACGGCTACACCTTTGGGTGCATTGACCGCACCTACGTGACGGATCGCGAGCGGCACCAAGTGCCCGAGCTGCGGCAAGCCGATGACGGACGTCGTCTACTGGGATTCGTGCAGGGCATCGTGACTTACACGGTGATGGACAACATCTCCGTGAGCCCCATGTCCGCTATCTCCAGCATCGAGCTCCTCAACACCTTCGGCGTCAGGGACCTCGGCGCGCTGCAGCAGAAGAACGTGCAGATCGGCCACAAAGAGGTGACTCCCATCTTGGATTCTTTGATCTCTTTAGGAACTTGATGAAGGAGTGATCGGTGTGCAGGGTCTGGCGATTCTGAAGGCGTCGCTGCAGTCAAAGACGGTTCTCACCGACGTTTTCCTCGGTAAGGAGGCTCCGGCGGGATGCAAGACAGAGATCCCGGATTCCTTATCCATTTAGCTCCAGCTATCTGAATCCTGAAAAAAATTAGGTTCATCAAGTGGTGATGTGTTGGATATGGTGGTCGAATATATAATCCAAGTACTATCTCAGTGTCTTATGCACTGTTGGATATGGTGGTCGAATATATAATCCAAGTTTCAGTTTCGTCTATATCTCTTCTCTTGAACTGGAAACCTGTTACCAGACCAGCATCTTTAGAAGAAAAACATATACGCCGCTACAAGGTTACGAGAAAACTGAAAACACAGCGACGCATTATAATTCAAACCGGAAAACGAATGACTGCTCCAAGACATCATGCACCCGCTGAAAATTCAGTGTAGACACTGAGTTGTCGTGCAATATCTATCCCGGGTTATTTGTTTCGATACGTAGCCGAATCGCATACACAGAGCGGCAGACTTATGGTGTGCTAGAATGGGAAATATGGTTACACTTACGACCTACCATATTTGTCTATCCATATCCCTATACTTAGCCACCATTGCTGACAGATGTTCGGACACCTTTGGTACAAAATTATGCACTACCTAACTAACTGGATTCCACGTCTCTCTCTCCTTTTTTTCCTTTTTGACAAAGGATTCCACATCTTTGCAAAAAGCAGTTGTGCAATCCTGGTGCCCAGTGGTGAAGCCTATTATTGACGTCACTCTTACAGTGCCAGTTAACGCACCGAAACTGAGTTTACTTTCAGAAGCGAAATACACCTTCCTTTCAAACGGTTTTGAACCAGAATTTGGAAAGTTGAAAAAGTTTAAGCAGGCCAGCATACTTGTTTGGGTTTCAGGACGGCTCACACCAGTACAGAGACGCACTCCCGCTGCCACGGTAGAACAGCAGAGATGAATCCATACATCTTACTACACAACTAAATTGACACTGACAGTACCATGTTCAAGGTTTCTGTCGCTCGGTTTAGCAAACATACCTTCTAACATAGTACCAAACCGAAAAGCCATCATCAGCGTAGAGAAACTGAACTACAGATATCATATGGAACAACCGGAAAGGTTATGAAAACTCTCCCGGAAAATACACCGGGCCAAGTTCATACCCGCTGTTGCGACCGCTGAAAGTTCTGTGTAGACGATGAAACGATGTGAGATACCCGACTATCATCACCCTTTTCAAGCCTACCCCACCACTTCATCACGTACGTGGAGTTTTTCTGACCAAACACATCATCTGACTTTGGTGGGCTTTTTCAGACCCTGCAAAGCCTCATTATAACCCTGAAAATCTCGTTTCCACGGCCCTGCGTGGCCCAGTTTTTTCTCTCTCATCTTCACCAGAGGCTCCCAGTGGCCACCGGTTGCCTCCCCTTTGACTGGATCTTTCCGGTTGCCTAGCCTTTGGCTACTCTAATATGCGACCGGGAAAGCAAGTTAGTTCATATCTTTATTGATAAAGATAGTAGACATGGACCGTGGTACTATTTTTTCATCTTCTTGATACTCTACAATCTACATGATATATTAAATTTTAGTAAGTATTGCCTGAATATTTTTTCTTTAAAACTGATCATTCAAAAATCACGTTGCGAGCCACATGTGTTTAATAGAGAACTAAATCTATTCCCAACAAAACTAATTTATCAGAGCATCTTACATGCTCCGTACTACTTACAAGAAGTGATTTAGACAAACAACAATAATTCAAACCCAAATAGAGGTTAAGGCCAACACACTGCACCTCCCGTCATTTTTTTTCAATAACAGCAGGAGAAATCCCAGAATTATAGGGGGAATCGCTCCCAGCATGGTAGGCATCCTCCAGACAGTACAAAATTTAAAAGAACAACAAACTACAGGGATAAATTCTGCACGGTAATACCAGAACTAAAACTTCAGACTATCAACAATTTACGCCAGATATGGTGCGACCATTGGCCACCCCATTGCGGCATTGCCAAATTAGAAAAATGCAAACGGGAGCAGCCAGGTTCACCGATTGCAAATTTGCTCAAGCAAAAACATTGGTTGACAAAAAGTAATTGATCCAGCTACCTCTCGGTACTCTGTACAACCGCGCCTTAATCCCCACCACTACGGCGACAATGGGGATATAGCCTGGGACGGCGTCGGTACAACGGCCGCGCGTGACCACCTCGGAGACGCCGCCCGCACGCCTTCGTCCTCCTTGGTGAAGCCGCAAAGGATCTGGAGCCAGCACGCCATCCTCCCCGTCTGATGTGTGCACATGCCGACCAGATCCAATGGCGACATGGCGTCACCATCAAAGGCGGTGGCTGCTATCGACATTAGATCCATTGGGCTTCTTGTCTCCGGTGCCTGCAATGCCACCGGCAACATCTATGACTTCGAAGGCTATGGAGTATGGACAAAGGAGATGAGACTTGGGATAGGTAGAAAATGGGAATGCGGCGGCAGCAGGGGACGCACTGTGCGGCTGCATATCCACTTCTTGAAGAGGGGGAGTGGAGACGGCGCCGTTTCCAACGAGGGAGAGGTGGCCTCTGGTCACGTGTTGCTGTCATTTGAGCTGAGTGTCCACGTACATGTCCTTTTCCTTCACGAGAACATAGACGCATGGCCATTTTCCTCCATGGATCACTACATAGAACGTGCAAATAAATTGCACAAACCATGAGATTCTAAAAAAAAGTATTTTTTTAAGACAATCGTATTACAATTACTAATTTTTTAAGCAGGCAACAAGATTTGTCTTTTCATAAACAAGAAGTGAATTAGGCTGTTTATAATGGAAACTGGTCGAAAAACGATACAACACAACAACAACGCAATGTGTCGGTCTCGAGGCCGCGCTCTAGACAAGTCTACGACCAAATCGTTCGAGCGATGAAAACCGACACTCAAACATCTCAACGCAACATGGCGGAGTTGAAAATCGGAGTCGCCGCTCTGGCGTCCATGCCGGCCCTGGGGTCGTGCACCGCCTTAATGATGATGAAAAGCAAGACAAAACCAACTACACGAACAACGCAAAAGTGACAAGAGCGGTGAAGGGGACCTCAACGACGCCTCAAGGAGGGGGGGGGGGGGGCGTCCGAGAGCGCCGTCATCGCCAACAACAACTAAAGTCGGTGCAGAGTTTTCACCCGGAGTTCACAAATCCCAAAGTCATGTTCGTCTGTCAGAAGTAGCTAATAAGTAGCCATGGAACTCGCTACCGCCTACCACCATCTCTCTCCATGGGTCTCTACGGCCGGCCAGCAAAGCATCCAAGACGACACCCCAAGAGGCAAACAACGCAAAAACGTCACCCTCGCCCGATCCCACGTGGAATCAGGGTTCCCCAGAAGCTTCCGGGCAAAGTAGCGAGAGCACCACCTCACAGACGCTAAAAGAAGTAGCAGCGCCCCGGGCGTCACCGTCGCCTGCCCTGACGACGACAAGGACAAGACTTTTGCCCGACGAGGATTCACAAACCTCACGCCCTCCTCACGACAGGCCAGACCACTGCCGCAACCCGCACACAGACCGCCAGCCCCCACGTGCCCGACGGTCTGAGGACAGTGGACACCATTAGAAGTAGGAGTCGGGCCCAGGTCTGCCTCACGCTGAGCCACCTCCTTACTCACCACGACAACAAAGACCGCCAGGACCGCAACCCAGCTTGAACCCACCATGCTCTTCGGTCGTCAACCGCCGTCGGAGATGCCACGACGTTCGTTGTCGAAACCGTTGGAAATGAGAAGTCGACGACCGCCACGCCTAAGCTCCCGTCACGACCGCGAGAACCACCGACGTCCGGACCATCACCACCAGCCAGCCTGATTGCCAACGAGAAGAGCAGATGGGGCACGGCTGCCGCCACCGCGAGCGGGACGGCCACACCCACTGACATCACTCACCACCACCACCACCAGACCCAGTGCCCTTCACCCCGACGACGAGCTGCGCCCTGAGGTCATGGCCCACCCAAGCCTAGATTGGGCCCGCCGCAACACGCAACCGCCGCGCCGCCACAAGGCAAGCACTCTAGACGGCCTCACCAGCCTAGCTGCTTCGCCACACGCACCACACGATCTACACCAGCAACCTGGGGGAGATATGCGACGCCAACCGCAGGAGCACCACTCCGAAGAATCTCGAGCACCGAGGATGGAGCCGGCAGCGCACCTCCGCATCTCCACCTCACGCCGCTGACAGAGCACGCGGCACCACCACCTACCCTGGGACGGCGTCCGGTTTCCGCCGCGTCGACTACGACCAGTGGACCCCTGCCCACCATTTTGGGGACGAGGTTCGCCGCGACCACGGCTAGAGCCAGGGGCAGCGTCGGCGGAAAGGCGCACGGGGTTGACTCACCACCAACGCTAGGTTTTGTCGCCCCCGGGTCACTAGGGAGGCGACATGGGAGCCACACGCTAGCCGTCTCCCAGCAGCAATTGCGGTAGCACAGAGTTGTATATTCTACAAATGAGAAAAAAATATTATGAGGCTAGATGTGACGAAGGCTAATACAGTAGTAGTTTATAAATTAAGGACAGCGCTACTATGACTATGAGGCACACCTGCGTGCGATCTAAAGGCATGTGCACTGCAAAGCGCTTGCACTTGCTATTAAAAAAAATCAAATCCCGCCCTCATACAAGCGTCTGGCGCTAGGGACAGTGTTTTGCGTGTGTTTTATTTTTTTTTGACAGGGAGCTCGTGTACATGATCAACAAGAGAAAGAACACACACGCACGAACAGAGGCGAGATCAAACTCACACGCAGCGATCGCAGATCCGCCGAACAGCCCACCGTCTTCAACCTCCAGCAGCCGCCGGAGCCGAAGAAGGCAGCGTCACCACGCACCAGAGGAGCCAGCTGGAGCAACCTTGTTGAGCAGCCGCAAGAGCCAGCTGACGCAAGCCTCAGCATCTTCGCGATGAACGAGCATCGGCCTCGAGCTGCCCCTCCACCGCCATCGCCGCCTCGCGCCGGAGACGACCACGACGGCTCCGCCCATCTTCCACCGCACCCTCCGCGACCAACGACGAGGAAGAAGAACCGCCTGCAAACTCCCAGATGGGTTAAGCAGAAACGCCAACTCCGCCGGAGCGGAGGCTGCCGAACCCCAAAACCGCGAGCAAGCGCCGCCACCACGGACGCCGGCTCGGGAAAGAGCACGCCGCGGCTCCGGAGAGCAGCGGCCGCGCCCAAGACGGCAGAACTGCCCTGGGCCCCCGCCGGAGCGCCAGGAACAGAGGAGGGATCTGCCGCCGCCAAAAGCCTCTCCGGCCGCGCCGCCCTCGCCACAGCGCCGCCGGCAGGCCACCCACACACACCTAGACTATATACACGGCGGGATCCGTCGATTCCCCGACCTCCCGCCGCCGGAGCGGCCGCGGAGGCGAGGGATCGAGCGGATCGCGCGCCGGCGAGCTGGTCTGCGGAGGAGTCGCCCAAAAATCGCCTACGCTCACTGTAGAGGTGGGGAGCGAAAGGATAGGGTCGGGGCGTCTCAGGGTACCTTAGGTTCCTGTTTTGCGTGTGTTTTAGTAAGCGTCGAACTCCATTCTATGCATAGATGCCAACAAAAACGGCAGGATATTTGTGGCAACTGTCAAACATTTACAAGTTTTCCCTACCGCCTCCATTTTAGGGTCCCCGTTGTACATACTCTAATTAGGTATGAATTATTGAGGTACTCATAGCCGCCAGCAATTGATGAGATTGAAAGCGCGTCACAACCTACGACGTGAACATTATATTTCGCGGTGAATAAATCTAAACAACTAAAGATATCACAATGCTATTATATTTGAACATCTGTGCATTATATTTCACAGTGAGATGATATACACAAGAAAATAGTACCACCAAGAGTAAATATATCGAAAATATAATTGTTGGAAATAGTTGGATATGTAAAAATGGTTATAAGGCACATCAATGGATTGTAGTGGGTCACAAAATAGAAAAGCGGGTCTTTTAGAGAAGAAATAGAGAAATATATATAATCAATGACACCCAATAAGAAAAGGAGAAATCTATTATATACTAAAAGCAAAATGAGGGAGTTTTTCGAGACACCACATTCATCCACATCATTTAAATTAATTTTGATAGTTAAAAATTGATCGACACGTTAAAAAATCTATCGATAGTGTATGCTTCGGCGGCCGGCCGTTGACGTAATCCTCTTCTCCTCTCGCACGCCAGCGACAGTTGACCTTCATGATTTTGGCTGGCCGGCCGGCCGGCCAGGACTGTACGGCTCTACCCGATAGACATGTGAGATTGATTCAAGTTTTCTGTAACGCACATATCCAAAAGTACTAAACATCTACTGCCCTCCGTTTTTCATATACTCCCTCCATCCATTAAAAGGATGTCTCAAATTTATCAGAACTGATAAATTTGAGACATCCTTTTAATGGATGGAGGGAGTAACATATTTTAGGTATTATACATGTTGTCTATATGCATACTAAAATGAGTTAATGTACAAACTAAAACGTGTCTATGTACATTTGTGTACATGTGAACGTGGACAAATGATAAAATATCTTATATTTAAAAACTGAGGGAGTATGATGTACTTCTGTCATTAAGATTTTAACCAATCTGCGTGTTATGCGGCCTACTGATAATATATATGAATACTACTATATTTCACTAATATAGATAATATTCAAATATGATCAAAGCATCAAATATTACTCAACTTATTAGTTTCTTATTAAAAAATAATTTGTATATGATGGCTTAATGCATGTGACTAGATTGACAAAATTGCGTGTATTGACCAGCTTATAGAACAAAATATTAGCATGCTCATCCCCAATGCACCTTCGGCAAATTATTTTTGCTAGGCATGGTTAGCGACTATGTTTGCTGGCTTTTCCAAACACAAAGAGAAAATCATCACAAACGGATATTTCTTGATGCCAGTAAGAGAATCTATTTTTTTCTCACGCGTTACTTTTAAATTCATAATAGGATATTTCTTTTTTTGAGGTTCCGTACTTATGCGATGTATTTAACATACATGTATATAGTTTGCGCCGCGTGTCGTTCCCCGCCGAGTTACCTATATTCAAACTAATAATACTATTTAGTTATGCAAATATGGAGCAAAGCCCGAGATTTGATCAAAACAATAAAAAGACATGCCATGAGAACCATTGACTCCATTGACCACTTCAAGATAAATGTTGACCCATAGGAAAACACCAAGAATTGGACGAAGCAAATAGGCTTTCCTTCCATATGACAAACAAGACACTAACACAACCAGCCTAGAATACACTTAGGAGATTCGTAGTGCCTCTCTCACCTCAAAGCCTCTATCGGTTGTCGAGTGGGAATAGAGCTTGGGGGAGATTGAACAAAAAATAGTGAAACGGAAATTCAGGGATCAGACTTGGGGCCAAAGGGACCTCTAAATTTAAAGAGACGGCTACTTTATAATGCGTATCTTAGTTTTAACTATTCATATCACAAAAGGAATTCTATTGACATCATCTCAACCCCAAGACATTGTCATGAAGAACAAACAATTGTAACATTCCTAAAATACACTTAGGACATTGATTAGTGCTTCTCTCACCTCTCAAAGTTTTTATCCATTGTCGAGAGTAAATGGACCTTGCCAGAGATTGAAACAATTTCCTTTTTAGTGAAAACAAAAAATCGGAGAACAAGTTCGAGACAAAGTGAATTCAGAAGTGAAAAGAGTATGCAACTTCAGAATGCGTGATCTTGATTTAACTATTTGTATCACACATTTAACTATACTTTAGAATCTAAAGAAAGATAGACAAACATGACTATAATAAAAACGAAAACTCTTAATTGTGTTTGAAAAAAATGACATCTCAATAGATTTCGTAGTTGCACATGAGAAAATCGTGGTATGATCATCTAATTGTACAATGGATAGACCTTCCTATAGTGTATGGATTTTAAATAATATAACTTTAAATCGTCACAACGAAAATATTTCGTCAGTTTACTTTAACGTGCTATATAAAACCATCCACTGATTTTATAGTCTGAAGGATTAATCGAACTATGAATACCAACAAAATGGGTTGTTCTCACGATATGTCACCAATAACGTTTTCTTTTCTATATCAGAAATGGTGCCCTATCGTTTTTGTTGTAAATAATTCTAGAGTCATTACAAATTTGACATAGAATTTTTTTGTAGATCCCTTGAGAATTATAAATCTAAGAAAGTATTCCTATATAACATATTCAACTTGAAAATAAAAGTTTCTTCAATTATAAAATTTTGCAATAAAATTATGTCTAATGAGTTCCTGTGGTTTTCCTTTGATGTGATTAAATATATTTCAGTTCTCTCAGAGGCTTTCCTCAGGAACTCTATTAGGTTTCTTATGCTTAAATTTGATAGGAAACATAACTGGCATTGCAACATGTAAAAATTATGATTGATTAAGATGCCATAAACAATGTTTTCATAGCAGCATAGTCATGTTTCATGACATGACAAACACAAGTGAGCGGGAGTGTATAATTATTAGGTTAAAGTGTGGGTTTAATAGGGAGAGAGTTAAATCACGCCAATCAAATAATCAACCTATAGTGCTAGGTAGTATGGGGATGCTGCAAGGAGTGATGATAACCTCTTGGCTACATTTTCGCGGTGCAATTGAAATAGAATTATTTGAAGTAAATTGATGATTGATTAAACGTGCTGAAACTATGTATGTTTTACTAAATGTATTATGTTGCATGTAACTATGTGTCATCTAACATTGTGTAGTTCTTTTTACATGACAAAACAAATATGTATCAGTGAGAGAGTACAACGATGAATGTGGAATGATGGGACGAGCATAACGCTATGTATTAAAACAACAATACCTACTTTAAAGGTAAATGACACCGTAGAATACGTGACATGGTATTACTTTATATTGTCAAAATACCAACTCTCCCATAAACTAAAAGATTCCAGACATGTGGTATTTTATCTACCATAATAGCTATGACAATTTATGATTATATTTTCGCCCTTCCAGTGTCTATCAAAACACAAATTTAGTTCATGAATATACAATACACTAAAGATGTTGCCCTCGCATTTGCGAGGGCCACCTTGCTAGTTGTAGACAAAATAAATAAATAGTTCTATGAATTCTCCAAACCTTAGCAAATACACCCTATTTTAGGAAACAAATATCAATTTACCAACCCTTCACGCAAAACTAAACTATAAAATTAAAAAACACAATGGAATCACATTATGCATTTTATAAATGCAGTATATTAAAGCAATCGCATTAGTTTTAACATACATCCAAATATGTAAATATACCACTTTTAAGACAAGTGATAAAAATATCATAACCACGGGCGCGACGTGTCGCCGCGCCAAAGCCTACTAGTATATCCGAGGGCCAAGGCTTCTTGGCTGAATTGCAGTGATTGAGAGACCAGGATGCAGCCAGTAAGAATCAGTTCTGAAGGAAAATGGCGGGCGCCAGAGTTCAAACTGAGCAGACAAACTCAGATGAAATCCTGCTGCTAGAAAGGGAAATATGATCACACTTACCAACTTACCATAATTTGCCGTTTTGCCGATCCATATCCTTATACTTTAGCCACCATTGCTGACGGATAGTTCACACCTCTGGTTCAAAAGTCTAGCTTTGACTTCTAATCGCTAATCATAAAGAGTTGGCACAACAGGACACAAAGCAAGCACACATGGCCAACAACCACATATATGATATATATAGAGAGAGAGTAGGCAAATGCCAGTTGGCAACAAAACCAAGAGGGGCACGGCAATGGGAGTCATGGCCATGAGCTTGCCATGGTCACTTGTCGCTGTCCTGATGATCGCCGTGGTGAGCGCCGGTGACGAAGCCCCGCTGCTTGCTTTCAAAGCCCAGTTCAGCGACGGCGGGTCCCTGACCTCCTGGAACAGCACCTCCGACTTCTGCAGCTGGGAAGGCGTGACATGCAACAACCGGAGGGTGGTGGAGCTGAGCTTGGACAGCAGGGCCCTCACCGGAGCACTCTCCCCAGCCCTCGGGAACCTCACGTTCCTGCGGATGCTCAACCTGAGCTTCAACTGGCTCAACGGGGAGATTCCACCGAGCCTTGGTCACCTCCAACGCCTACAGAGGCTCGACTTGAACGACAACTCCTTCTCTGGCAGGTTACCCGTGAACGTGAGCTCCTGCATCAGCATGACCAAAATGGGACTGCACAACAACAAGCTTGGCGGGCGTATCCCGGCTGAGCTTGGCGAACACTGAGCAACAACAGCTTCACAGGTCCCATACCAGCATCACTGGCAAATCTGTCGTATCTACAATACCTCGATCTATCTGATAACCAGCTTGTGGGCTCAATCCCACCAGGACTTGGAAGCTTGCAGAGCATGCGGTTATTCAACCTCTTTGGAAACAACCTCTCTGGTATGCTTCCACCTTCTCTCTACAACTTGTCGTCACTGGAATTTTTTGAGGTTGGGTTCAATATGCTGCATGGGAGCATTCCAGATGATATCGGTAACAAGTTCCCCAAGATGAGAGGTCTTGGCTTGTCCATTAATGACTTCACTGGAGCCGTCCCTTCATCGCTATCCAATATCTCTGATCTCGAAAAACTTAATCTCAGGGAAAACAGATTCAGTGGGTACGTGCCTCCCACTTTGGGATGGCAGGGAGCTCTACAATATCTGGATTTGCAAGATAATAAGCTTGAAGCAAATGACAAAAAGGGGTGGGAATTCATCACTTCTTTGGCAAACTGCAGTCAACTAGGGTCCTTGTTACTCGGGGGAGCATCTTTCGGTGGACAGTTACCTGCTTCCATCACGAACCTCTCAACGACTCTGCAGAAGTTATACATAACTGACAGTAGGATCTCTGGGAACATCCCTGCAGATATTGGCAATTTGGTTGGTCTGGACATGCTTGCCATATCAAATAATTACATGTCAGGAGTGATTCCAGAGAGCATTGGTAAGCTAGAAAATTTGATTGAGCTAGCCTTGTACAACAATAGCTTTTCTGGCCACATACCATCATCACTAGGGAACCTTTCACAGTTGAACAGGCTGTATGCATACTATGGAAACTTGGAAGGACCCATTCCGGCAAGCCTGGGAGAGTTGAAAAACTTATTCGTACTTGATTTGTCAACAAACTACAGGCTTAATGGTTCAATACCCAGTGAGATTTTCAAATTACCTGGACTTTCTTGGTACTTGGACTTGTCATATAATTCCCTGTCTGGAGCCCTTCCTTTTGAAGTTGGTAGCTTGGCAAACCTAACCAACTAATTCTATCAGGAAACCAGTTGTCTGGCAAGATACCCGACAGCATTCAGAATTGTGCAGTGTTGGAATGGTTATTATTAGACAATAATTCATTTGAGGGAAGCATACCTCAATCACTGAAGAATATAAAGGGGCTCAGTAAACTGAACCTGACCATGAATAAGTTCTCTGGTAATATTCCGGATGCCCTGGGTAGTATTCAAAACCTGCAGGAACTGTACTTATCACACAACAACCTGTCAGGGCCAATCCCCGCAGTTCTACAGAATTTGACATCGCTGTCCAAATTGGATGTATCCTTCAATATTTTGCAAGGCGAGGTGCCAAATGGAGGTGTTTTCAGAAACATCAGTTACATAGCAGTTGCTGGCAATATGAATCTGTGCGGTGGTGCACCTCAACTTCACTTGGCTTCATGCTCCACAGGCCCCTTAAGCAAGGGCAAAAAAAGGACGCCTAAGTTCTTGTGATTTCTCTAGCAACAACTGGAGCAATCTTGTTGTCACTTTCAGTTATTCTTCTTGTTTGGATACTTCGCAAGAAGCTCAAACAAAGCCAGAAGACGACAGTGCAATATTCAATTGCTGAGGACCAATACGAAAGAATCCCTTATCATGCATTATTGAGAGGAACTAACGGATTTTCAGAAAACAATTTGCTTGGGAGAGGAAGTTATGGTGCAGTTTATAAGTGTGTTTTGGACAATGAGGAAAGAACCCTGGCTGTCAAGGTGTTTAATCTGGGTCAATCCAAGTATTCCAAGAGTTTCGAGGTCGAATGTGAGGCCATGAAAAGGATACGACACCGTTGTCTCGTAAAGATCATAACTTCTTGTTCGAGTGTCGACCACCAATATCAAGAGTTCAAGGCATTGGTTTTTGAGTTCATGCCCAATGGTAACTTGGATGGTTGGCTTCATCCAAAATCTCAAGAGCCCACTAAAAACAACACTCTCAGCCTTGCCCAGAGGCTTGATATTGCAGTCGATATTGTGGACGCAGTGGAATATCTGCACAACTACTGTCAACCAGTGGTAATCCATTGCGATCTTAAGCCAAGCAACATTCTTCTTGCTGAGGACATGGGCGCCAGAGTTGGAGACTTTGGCATATCAAGGATCATTCAAGAAAATACAAGCGAGGGGCGCAAAATTCATACAGCTCAATTGGAATTAGAGGTTCTATAGGCTATGTTGCTCCAGGTGGCGGAAACTATTTAAATTTTATTTTTTAATTTTCACGCAAAATATGGCATACTAAGTTGCTAACCAATTTTTTATATTAATTTTAGAGTATGGAGAAGGCTCTGTGGTCTCAACTCCTGGTGATATTTTTAGTCTTGGCATATTGCTCCTTGAGATGTTCACTGGAAGGAGCCCAACAGACGACATGTTCAGAGACTCGTTGGATCTACATAAGTTTGTCGAGGATGCTCTTCAAGATAAAACCTTGGAGATAGCTGATCCAACAATCTTTCTGCACAGAGAACCACAGGATGATGTTACTAGTAGAATCCAGGAGTGCTTGGTTTCTGTCTTCAGGCTTGGCATATCCTGCTCAAAGCAACAGCCGCAAGACCGAACGTTCATAAGAGATGCATCAGTAGAGATGCATGCAATTAGAGATGCATACCTCTTGTTTGCTGGATAGCTCATATGGAAACATGAAGCAGAAAGAGAAGACCGGGTCAAGACATTTGGAACAGCAACCAATGAAAATGCTGGAATGATATGATCCTGCAATAAAAGAAATTTATATGTCGATTCAGTTAGTATGTGTTTCCAGAGCTATTTTATTAGTAACAGATAAATGTAAACTGCAAAACCCCAGTGTACACTAGCACTATAGTGATCGCGCCATGTCATGTAAAAGGCCTCTTGCAGAATCCAAAGATTTGTGGAAATCAATGATAGATTTTTTTAAAATTCTCAAACCAGTATGCTAAGAACATGAATTAATTGCACCAAGCAAATTGCTAGACAGAAGTTCAGACTGTACACAAAAAATTACAATTCGCAATGGCAGCAGAAATTGCATATACCATTTCCAGTAGAATTTATTTGACAGTACAAAGCACAATAGAACATGTTTAAACAGCACAAATAAACTGTCACAATACAAAAATCTCAGGCTGGAAATGCATAAGTACTATTCAGATACATAATGTCAGCAACAGTTTCGAAAGTAGCAGCACTACATACTGACCACCATGCATCAGTTCCCATCAAGTAGTAACACTATTATTCCAAGATAAACAAGAATGCCACAAGCAATTAACACATCAACAGCTTTTGGATAAAAACGTAATCCCTACTGCTGATCTCTGACAACAGGCAGCAGCATATCTATAATATAGTGTAAATTCAAATTCTACCCATGTCATGTCACATTTAGCCACTTCCCAAAGAACACATAAAACAAATTACCAAAGAGGCCAATCAGTACCTATATAGATTCCACTATCATTTTATCCACAACAGGAAAATTTCAGCAACAAATGACTCCACTATCATTTTATTCACAACAGCGAAAAATTCAGGGTATTCTGGCAAGATTGTCACCTAAAGAACGAGTGGAATAACCCCTGAGCTTGGGATCACTGAACTGTTTGAACAGTAACGACGGCAAATATCAACAAATACAACATTTAATCTTGTAAGAATTGTTGATCTACCAGCCAATGAGACTGAATACTTTTTCCTATGAAAGAACCCTGATCACTCAATGTTTGTAGGTGCTACATAAAACGTTGTGAAGATAAAAAATATTAAGGACAATCTCTATTGCATCAGTATACATTATACAATACTGGTACTCCACTGTCTTTTGTGGACTACGTACAAACATTCGCCCCAAAATCACATGGAGAAACAGGAGCTGCTTTTGTGCTACGGCATACACCGTTAACTTGTTGTCACAACAAATCATTCCAGATGGCGCGAATCGTGTAGTGAAGGCGAATCATCGAAGACGTGGCGTCATCAGATGTCAGCTTATATCTAAAAAAAAAATCTAAGCTTTATTTACAATAATCACGAGCTCGCAACTACTGTAACTCTTAGGAGATGACTAGTCGACAGGAGCTAACAAGTACTGGTGCATTTCTAATGCCACCAACAGAACTGGCTCACCTGGACCATGGCTGAGGTCTGAGGATCGCGGAGGGCGAGGAAGGAGAGGTCTGTGCTGAGTTCGCCGCATCGGTGGTCACCGCCGCGGCCGCTGGGGCTCGGAGAGTGGGCGAGGAGCAGGAGGAGGAGGTGGCGGCGGCAACGGCGGAGGTGCGGGGCGGGAGGCCTACGGCCGGTCAAGTAGCTGTAGGCTGGAGACTGGAGAGGACAGAGATTGGCGAGGCGCGGAGGAGGCGGTCGAAAGGAAGCAGGCTGACAGGAGGAGAAGACCAAGAAGACTACGCCTTGTGGCATTAGTTACGCCTGCCAAGAATACGCCTTCTATTCGAACGGGTTTAACTCGACGTTTAGAAACTTGATACTAGTCGGGAAAGTCACTTTGCCTCAGCCTGGGCTAGCTTGGGCGCGCGCTCGCGCTCGCGCGGATTTCCGATAGCCCCAGCACGTGCGCCTCCGACCGCGTCGCGACAAAATCTAGGGAAAGAAGATGAACAGTGCACCCTCGGCGCTGACCGAACCGCCTGCCTCCAGCCTCCACGGCCGCCTCGCCGCCCCGCCCTGCTCAAATAACCCCCTCCGCAGGCTGCCGCCGCCCCTGCCATCCCTCTAAGCACCCAACCATGACCAGATCTCGTAGCCGGCGAACCCACCCCACCCCCACCGTTAAGTCTCGTCTCGCCAGCCGCCTTTTCCGCCGCAGCTCCGCAGCGGCGTCGCCGGCGCCGACTCGGCTTGGCCATGTCTCTGGGGAGGAAGAGGAATTGGGGAGTAACGGCGACGAAAGGGAAGGAGAAGGAGGCGAACGTGGGTGGGACCCACGCCCCACGCGCGTCACGCGGACCGAAAGGAAATCCCTTTGCCTCCCAGCTCGAGTGATCCCTATAGTTTAAAAAATAAAAAATATATTTACAAGATTTAGAACGGAAAAAATTCCGGATGTAGTCAAAGATGCATTACTAGCATGTAAAATCCCAATCCGAAATTCTTTTTATTATGGGCTAAAAAATGATAAAATCTTATATATTTTAGACATTTGAAAGTGTGTACTCAAATCAAAACATTTTTTATTTTTGTGTCCCTCGAAATATAAAGTATTTCAAACTGAAAGTTTCCACGTTTGTGGGATAAATCATTAACAACATGCAGTACTTCCTCCGATCCAAAAGACGGTCGCAGGTCTAGCGTTAAAACATACGTACGTAGTTCTTTTTCTACGCCTCTTAATCTGAACCGGAGGGAGTAGCTTTTTTAGAATTTGAAAAACTTGTTTGCATGATTCTAGAATTTTTCAAAATTAATAGATCACTAGATAGTAGTATTTTTTAATTAGCTTAAAGCATGGTCAAAGCCTTGGAGCTCGTTGGTTAGTTAGACTTTTATCCTGTCTTTCCAGACATATAAGCCTAAGACCAACCATAGGGTGAAAAGCAAACGCGCTTAGCGCGTAAGGAAGGCCAAAGCATGTTAGGAGGTGCCAAATATTCTGGCTTTCTACCGATCCCACACCCTCTCACCCTGAAATTTGTTCGAAATTCGTACCTCACTCTCCCCCCCCCCCCCCCCCCCCCCCCCCCCCCCTCACTCGATAGATGGAGGGCGAGCCGCGGCTCGAACGCTAGTGCCACCCACCTTGGCCCCTCCCCTATGGCACCGACTGGGTTGAACTAGCCGTCGTCGTCCGTATCCGCCTCGAATCTCATCCTCTAGTTGTCTTCCCCCGTCCCGCCCCCAAATCTCCTCCTCCTCCTCACTGGCTACGACCTAGGTCCCGACGGTGTGGCTGACCACCTCCTTCGGCCGACCTTGCTACTTGGAAAGGCCTGACCTGGCTGCCGCTGCCACTGCTGCACCTCCACTCCTTGTTGGCCGGATGTTGCAGCTCCTTCATCTTGTGACCCTCCATAGAACCGAAGGTACATTCCGCCTCTCTTTTTTATTCTTTATTCACAAATGGATGAATTACGAATTTTTTACACAAAGGACCACATGGGCGAATGAATTGTCAAAAAGGACCACCCGTGAACGAAATCGGCAGAAATACCGTGGCGGCACGTTCGCTAGGTGACACGTGGACCATGCGGCCGTGAACGGAGGCGGCAGGGGAAGCCACCAGGGCCGGTGGCGGCATGTTCGCCCGAACATGATTTTCTGTCAGCCAAACGATTATGTGGGGCCATGTGCCATGCGTCACTTGGTGAACGTGCCTCCACGGTATTTCTGCCAAATTTCGCTCACATGTGGTCTTTTTTAACATTTCACTCTCTCAGGTGGTCCTTTCTGTCAAAAATTCTGATTTCTGTATGCGGATGAATTGCTTGATTTCTGTATGTATGCATGATAGTTTATTGCTTACGAAAATTATGTTGATTTGCTTGCATGGAGTGTCGTTTCTACTGCTATTGGTTGGACATGTGGATTGTGTAGCATCTGTGATAAATACTGGTTGGACATGTGTATAATAAATTATGTCGGAATGGCTAGATGGGTAAGGCACATTGGGATGCATATCACACTAAAGGAAAGTAGCATTTGAACGGGGTGCATATGCTCCCGGTTCAAAAGAAACATTTTCTAAATGTTTAAAATTTGTGAAAACAAGTTCCATGTGTTCGTAGAGTTGGCCTACATGAAAAAGACAAAAAATATGTCACGTGATTACTGATATATAGCACCAAATTCTCTCTTTTTACGGAGGTAAAGTAAATAGTAATTTTGTCACGAAACACATGTACAGGGAATTTTTATTTCAGATTTTTTGGACATTATTTTGACATTTCAAATAGGAGGGAGCATATGCCCCCATGTTCACTAGATTCACTCTCATCACACTAAGGTGTTTTCAGAGATATGTAACGAAGAAAATGAAAAGAACAATAGGCCGCTTGGAGATACTGACGACCGAGGAAGCAGAGGAGTTCCATAGGTACGACATCCTTCTCCGGCGACGACTTCAACTGGGGTAACGACGACGAGAATTAGGGTTAGTGTTAGAGTAGTTTAGATATAAATTTCGTTCAAAATCTTATAAAATATCAATAAATTAAATACAATTTTTAAAATTCGATTGCCCAGTTTTTAGGGTTTGACTTTGAAAGGCATCAAATGGGAAGCCGTCCTAACGAGATGACATGTGTCCAGCACTCATAGCAGACATAATTTCAGTATATCAGACATACTTGTAACATGTGTAGATACATCTATCTAACTAGTAGGCCTTGGCGCGGCCACATGCCGCGCCCGTAGGATTGAACATGTAAACTCCATGGATAAGAGATATTCGTATTTATGAGTGTATAGGATAATAAAGAGTGATTTTGCTAATTGTAAGTGTCGTTGATACAGATTGTAAATGGGCTTGGGCCTGCTATGGTGCCCTGCAAATAAACAATTGTTCCAATTAAGCCCACATAGATATTTGTAGGCCCAAGGCAGCCACATTTTCAGCTAAAAAATAGGAAAAAAATATGTGGTCAAGCGTTACTACCTTTAAGTTCTCTCTTTGTTCTTATCGATTTTTTCTTTGACTGCTTGTTATTTCAAAGCATGATGATTGATGAATGTAAGTCTTGGTCGCTGCAATTTATAGCTTGACGAATTTCGTTAGAGGAATTCCCTCTGATTCAATCTGCAATGGCTAGTAAATTCTCTTTCCTTTTATTTATATTAGGTTTATAAATTTCTTTTCATTGGATCTGGTTCACTCTAATTTGGCCATATGAAAGTGAATGTGGGAAGGTTGCCAGTTGAGGGAGGTGAACGGGGCATGAGAGTCGCTGACCGCTGGAGGCGAATGGCGGCATGAGGGTGTTGGTGACCGTGGGAGAGTTGTGGGTGAGAATGGGAGAGGTGGTGGGAGGGTTGCTGGTGGCATGCGAGAGGCGGCGCGAGGGTAGCCAGCGGTGGGATGCGAGCGGCGGACTGAGTATGGACGACTGTGGGGGCAGACGGTGGCTGGAAAGTTTCCAGACGTACTAAGTAAGACAACTCATAGTGGGGGCATCATAGGTGGTATCATGCATTCCATGCATTGAAAAAATTTGACGTTGCACTTTAATAATTAATGATAAGAGAGGGGTAGTGGTATCATACCGTAACATAACGCGTAGCAATACAAATTAAGTCTACAAACCTAATAAATACACTATTATATACACTTATGTTACTACCCACTATGGAGTTAATAACATACAGTAGTATCATGTGCATGATATCAACTATACGATACTATTTACGCTGTGAGCAGTCTAAATAACAAGGAAATCATAAATGAATTAATGCCCGCTTCCAGCACGCACTCAGGCTGACTTCTTTTGGGCTTCTAGTCCTGCTTATAGCCTCCAAACCGAAGAAGCCCAAAAGAAGTGTCCTGCTTATTTGGGCCGAGAAGCTCTCCAGAAGCCAATTGCAGTGCAGTCCAGAGAAACTGGTGTGGACCAGTTTCCCGAGCTTCTGGGCTGGGCTCTCCAATCGTTTCGCGAGAAGGGTCATATCGTTGGCCGAAATTACAGCAATATTGCCACCCCACGGTGCTGCCCTTTCTCTCTCTTCTCTCCCGGTCAAAACGAATCGTTAGGAAAAAGAAAAAAGAAAACACGCACGCACCCATCGCTCACCCCCGACCCAGGACGCACGCACGCACCCATCGCCACCACAGGAAAATAATCAACTCCTAAGGTTGTCGTAGCAGGGAAATCCATATCCGAACATGCTGTAACGGGTGAAACAAGTGACCATACTGCTGCTGAAAAAGATGAGCCCATCATGATGGATCCAAACCAACAATGGACATAACCAATTTAACCGTGCACAAGAACAAAAACAACAAGCTCGAAACATGAACCTCAAGGTGGTTCAAGGTCGTAATTTTTTCAGAGAACACATCACCTGCTTCTAGTAAGCATGTATAAATTAGAGAAATAGGGAATCCATGACAAGCATAGATGACGCAAACAGAGTAAGCCGTTCGAACCAAAGAAGAACCTATGCACCAAAGAAAACATACATCAATTTCACGCAGTGGCATAAATTCCATGCACTGGTGTAACCTGCAAAAGGATTACGAGGGAAAAAAACAAACCTCCATCCATGACCAGATGCTTACGAGAATGGATATCTAAATGCTGGCATTAGCATGCACATCAGGAAAATCAGAACAATGGAACGACAGGAAAAAATGCTAGACGTCGGTCATATATATATAGGTAGGAGAAAGAAACCGTGAGGCCCAAGCTTCCAGGAGAAAACGTAGGGGCCAAGGTTTCAGTGTAGAAGAAAAACTGAACTGCCCAGCCGTGTGAAGAGAAAAATACAAAACTTAAGGGCCAAGTTTGCCCAAGAAAGATAAGAACAAAATAAAAAATGCATGGAACATTTATTATATATGGATAGACAAACAACCCAGCCGTGCAAACCAAAGTACAAAACGTCATCCAAGTTTGGCCAAGAAAGCCAAGGTGCATGCACATGCGTAAGTTTTTTTAATGAAAATAAAACGACCAGGCACCCGGTGACCGGCTATAGAGGAAAAGAAATTGCTAGTGCCCAAGACCCATCTAGCCAGTAGAGGAAAAAAAAAAACCAAATGAAGGAGGGCAAACCATGTTGGAACAAGAAAAATGGAAAAAAATGAAGAAGCCAAAGACCAAATTTCAATAGTCTCCACCCAATAGTATGAACAAGCCTTGCACGTGTCAACAACTAACGAGAGGTTGGAAATAGGCAAAAAAAAATACTGTCAGAATTAGAATCCTTCCTCTCTCTTATTATAGAAGTGTATACAAAATAAATAAAAATAACACAAACATCGCTCCATAACTGGAGGCTTACCAAAACAGATTTCTAATGCCGACGACCAATAAGAGCATCATAAAGAACGGAACGAGAAATCACCCGCCGTCGTGAAAGAAAAACTCAGACAACAAACATATAGGCGAAATAAGGAAACGTAGGGGCCAAACTTCGGGGAAAATGGAAATATGTATGAGTGAGGAGACCAAATGTAGAGGACAAACTTCCGAAATGCGAGAAAAAAATATGTATATGTGGGTGAGGAGACCAAACGTAGAGGCCAAGTTTTCTAGATGGGAAAACAAACCAGCCAAATAAACAAAACGATGACTTAGGGGCCAAGCTTCACAAAGGAAGATAAGAACAAATGAAAAAGATGGCGCATGCACCATAATAAAATAAGACAATATCAGAAGACCAACTTATGACCGGCTCCAATAAAAAAGGTATAAACAAAACAAAAAACGTAGAGGCCAAGTTTAGCAAAGAAAGGGATAAGACAAAAAGAATGGCGCATACACCATAATAAAATAGAAAGAAAACCACCGGAAGACTAACTCATGACCGGCTACAAAATAAAAGGAAAATAATAAAAGTAATAGAAAGCCAATCATGACCGGCTGCAAACAAAGAAAAAATAGTACATGACTCATTGTCTAGCAGGTCAGAACAGCAGGGGAAAGGAAAACCAACCGGCTGACTAAACGGGAGAGGAAAAAACAAGATTGAAGAAGAAGTCAACCACTACAGGCCAAAATGCTCTATCCAATCGAACGAAGACACGTAACACAAGCGTGCATACGTGTCAACAAACGAGAGGTCGAAAATAGCCAAAAAAAAGGAGAAAATTAGAATCCTTCCATCTTTATTATAGTAGATCGGAGGATATTTTGATCCATTACGGGGATGGAATTTATAGCAATAATACTCCAATATAGACACTTCACGTCTGACACCACAAGGAATACCATCTTGTTGTACATGCTTAATGCCCACATGGAGACCTTTCTTAGCGTACAGAAAAGTAGAGAAAACAAAAGATCAAATAACCAAATTGAAACTCATACGTTATGTATCCAAAAATAAATACGACGTCAAATTTAGGAGGGAGAGAGAGAGAAACGCATACCCAAAGAAGGGAAACCATCAGGCTGCCGCTGCGGGCTAACCAGCGACGAAGGCTGCCAAGGCAAGGGAACCAGCGTCGAAGGCTGCCACCACAGGAAAATAATCAACTCCTGAGGTTGTCGTAGCAGGGAAATCCATATCCGAACATGCTGTAACGGGTGAAACAAGTGACCATACTGCTGCTGAAAAAGATGAGCCCATCATGATGGATCCAAACCAACAACAATGGACATAACCAATTTAACCGTGCACAAGAACAAAAACAACAAGCTCGAAACATGAACCTCAAGGTGGTTCAAGGTCGTAATTTTTTCAGAGAACACATCACCTGCTTCTAGTAAGCATGTATAAATTAGAGAAATAGGGAATCCATGACAAGCATAGATGACGCAAACAGAGTAAGCCGTTCGAACCAAAGAAGAACCTATGCACCAAAGAAAACATACATCAATTTCACGCAGTGGCATAAATTCCATGCACTGGTGTAACCTGCAAAACACTAGTAGAAACAGAGGCATTGGTGCGCCCCTTTAGTACCGGTTGCAACAAAAACCGGTACTAAAGGGGGCATTAGCACCGGTTGGGCTTGGGCGCCAGCCAGGGCCCCCGGCGAGGACCTTTAGTACCGGTTGGTATTAACAACCGGTACTAAAGGAACCTTTTAGTACCGGTTGTTAATACCAACCGGTACTAAAAGGGTGCAGCCCCGCAGGCCGCGGTCAGTGGCCCCACGGCAGGCCCTTTAGTACCGGTTGGTAAATAAAACCGGTACTAAAGGTCCTGCCTATATCTTCCACCCCGGCCGAGCCAGCTCCATTTTGGAGCAACTCGACCCCAACCCCATTTTTCCTCTCTCCCAAGCCCTCCCAAGCTCTAGGTCACCCATTTTTTCTCCAACATTTGTCAAGATTGGTGGCACCCTATACAAGGGTTAGCAACTTCTTCATCTTCTCTTCCGGCTTTTCAAGTTTAGCTCATTTTCGTGCAAGTTTAGCAAGTTTGATTTTGGTTGTGCTTGCAAGGTGTTTGATGAAATGACTAAATTAGGGATTTCATTTGTTTTATATGCATTTTGAGCTCGAATTGAAGTATAATTTATGGTTTTATATAGTGTCGTCCCGTCCCCTGATCCTCACCGCCGTCGATCGCCCGCGCCGCTCCGTCGCCGACACCACCTCGGTGAGCCTCTTTTTTTATCTTTTATTTTAAAAATTGTTAGTTATATGATTTAAATGCATAATTATTTCTTGTATAATTTTCTTATGTTTTTTTATATATGTATAGTGTCATGGTTTTGATATCCGTCCCCTTCGGCCCTCGTCCGGTCTATGATTCGGATGTGGTATATCTTTTTAACTATTTATTTTGTTTCGTGTTTATAACAATCATGCCGACCAACTTGACGTAGATATATTTTTATTTAGGAGGTAGTTGAACCGGAAATTCCGGCCGACCCTATTGTCGAGTATTTTAAAAAAGAAAACGACGATTTGAGAGCAAAATTGAAGATAAGTGAAGATCTTCGTCTCCAATGCCTAGAAGAGAAGATGGAATTGGACTTGAAGATTGCCGACATCGTTGATGCTCACGGGGTCGAGCTTGCCGACGTCGTCACTGCTCACGAGAGGAAGATGGATGCAATGCGCGCCAAGCTTAAAAAGATTAGAAAATATGCCATTAGTCAAGAGGCTTGGTATCATTATGCTGTTGGTTCAATAGTTACCTTGGTTGCGATTCTGATCGCATTTGTTGTTGGATTTAAATTCTTTAGATAGTTGTATGTTAGTTTCGATTGATGTATGTTTCGTGAGAACTATGTATTACATTTGGGCACTACTCTACTTTGATTTTAATGTGATGAACTTGTATAAATTAATTTGGTCACGTATCTCTATTCATTATTTAGCTGGTGTAATGGTTTTTGATATATTTATGTAATGTAGATGAGCCGAGAATGGATGTACGGTGATCGACGCTGTCCCGAGTTCATTGATGGCATGCATCGTTTTCTCGATGTGGTTAAGTTAAACAAGCTGAAGAATGGTTTTATGATTTGTCCATGTGATGAATGTCGGAATAACAGGAATTACCCGAGCGTAAGAACCATACACTCCCACTTGTTGCGACAAGGCTTCATGCCCAATTATTTTTGTTGGACCAAGCACGGAGAAAGAGGGGTTATAATGGAAAACCCTGAAGAAGAGGATGATGACAACTATCCCGTGTTCTCTGATGAACACGGTGATACTACAATGGGGGAAGAGCATGAGGTCATTGTTGATCAGTCCGACGATGATGATCTTCGTCAGGTCATTCGTGATGAACAGATGAACTGCGTAACTGAAAACGAGTGGTCGAAGCTGGAGCGCATGTTAGAGGATCACAAAAAACCGTTGTACCCAAATTGTGAAGATGACCAGAAAAAGCTAGGTACCACCCTGGAATTGCTGCAGTGGAAGGCAAAGAATGGAATATCTGACAAGGCATTTCAAGAGTTGCTACAAATATTTAAGAAGAATCTTCCGAGGAATAATGAAATGCCCCACAGCACGTACGAAGCAAAGAAGATTGTCTGCCCTCTAGGATTAGAGGTGCAGAAGATACATGCATGCATCAATGACTGCATCCTCTACCGCGGTGAGAAGTACGAGAATTTGAATGCATGCCCGATATGCGGTGCATTGCGGTATAAGATCGCGCGAGATGACCCAGGTGATATTGAGGGCGAGCCGAGCCCCAGGAAGAGGGTTCCCGCGAAGGTGATGTGGTATGCTCCTATAATACCACGGTTGAAACGTTTGTTCCGAAACAAAGAGCATGCCAAGTTGTTGCGATGGCACAAAGAAGACCGTAAGGAAGACGAGATGCTCAGACACCCCGCTGATGGGTCTCAGTGGAGAAAAATCGACAGTGCGTTTGGGGATTTTGCAGCTGACGCAAGGAACTTAAGGTTTGGTCTAAGTACAGATGGCTTGAATCCGTTTGGGGAGCAGAGCAGCAGTCATAGCACCTGGCCCGTGACTCTATGTATCTATAACCTTCCCCTTGGTTGTGCATGAAGCAAAAGTATATTATGATGCCAGTGCTTATCCAAGGACCGAAACAACCCGGCAACGACATTGATGTGTATCTGAGGCCATTAGTTGACGAACTTTTACAGTTGTGGTCTGACGAAGGTGTACGTGTGTGGGATGAGTACAAACAAGAGGAATTTCCCCTACGAGCGTTGCTGTTTGTAACCATCAATGATTGGCCTGCTCTTAGTAACATTTCAGGACAGTCGAACAAGGGATACAATGCATGCACGCACTGTTTAGATAAGACTGACAGTGCATATATAGGTAACAAGATTGTGTACATGGGGCATCGTCAGTTTCTTCCAACCGGGCATCACGTAAGAAACGGAGGCAAGCACTTCAAAGGTTTGGCAGATATCCGGACGAAGCCTACACGCCGTGATGGTGATGTTGTATATGGCATGGTCAAGGATTTGGAAGTAATATTTGGAAAGGGTCCTGGCAGTCTAAATGTTCCGAAAGACGCAAACAAGCGCGTACCCTTGTGGAAAAAGAAATCTATATTTTGGGATTTACCCTATTGGGAAATCCTAGAGGTTCGCTCTGCAATCGACGTGATGCACGTGACGAAAAATCTTTGCGTGAACCTGCTAAACTTCTTAGGCGTGTATGGGAAGACGAAAGATACAGCGGATGCACGGCAGGACCAGCAAAGTACGCACCACGGAAGAGACAACCTGAATTCAGAGAAGTATCAAGGTACTTCCAGCTACGCTCTTACCAAAGAAGAGAAGGAGATCTTTTTTCAAGTCCTGAGCAGTATCAAGGTCCCGTCTGGCTACTCGTCGAATATAAAGGGAATAATAAACATGGCAGAGAAAAAGTTCCAAAACCTGAAGTCTCATGACTGCCACGTGATTATGACACAATTACTTCCTGTTGCATTGAGGGGGCTTCTACCGGAAAACGTTCGAGTACCCATTGTCAAGCTATGTGCATTCCTGAATGCAATTTCTCAGAAGGTAATTGATCCAGCAACTCTACCAAGTTTACAGACGGGTGTGGTCCAATGTCTTGTCAGCTTTGAGTTGGTGTTTCCACCGGCCTTCTTCAATATTATGACGCACCTCATAGTTCACCTAGTCGAAGAGATTTCCATTCTCGGTCCTGTATTTCTACACAACATGTTCCCCTTTGAGAGGTTCATGGGAGTCTTAAAGAAATACGTTCATAACCGTGCTAGGCCAGAAGGAAGCATGTCCAAGGGCTATGGAACAGAGGAGGTCATTGAGTTCTGTGTTGACTTTCTTCCAGATCTTAAGCCCATCGGTGTTCCTCAATCACGCCATGAGGGGAGACTGCGTGGAAAAGGCACGCTAGGAAAGAAAGCAACAAGAAGTATGGACGGGCATTCTTTCACTCAAGCACACTACACAGTTCTACAAAATTCCAGATTGGTGGCTCCGTATATCGTGGAACACATGGATATTTTACGCTCAGAATACCCGGAGAAGACTGACTTCTGGATTAAAGAAAAACACGTGGATACTTTCGGCAGTTGGTTGCGTACACATCTCATTAATGACAACACTGTTGGACAAGAGCTATACTTGTTGGCCAAGACACCATCTTCGACTATATTGACTTTCCAAGGGTACGAGATAAATGGGAATACATTTTACACGGAAACCCAAGACAAAAAGAGCACTAACCAAAACAGTGGTGTCCGCTTTGATGCAACAAACGATGATGGAACAAAGGACACATATTATGGTTGCATACAGCAGATATGGGAACTTGACTATGGACCTTATTTTAAGATCCCTTTGTTTCAGTGCAAATGGGTTAACCTGTCATGCGGGGTAGAGATAGACAAGCGGTACGGAATGACTACAGTGGATCTCAAAAATCTTGCGTACAAAACCGAGCCATTCGTCCTAGCCAATGATGTGGCTCAGGTTTTCTATGTGAAGGACATGTCTTCCAGACCGAAAAAAAGAAAAGATAAGCAAGCCGGTACATCATACAATGAGCCAAAGCGCCACATAGTTCTTTCAGGAAAAAGAAACATCGTGGGAGTGGAGGACAAGACAGACATGTCAGAAGATTACAATAAGTTTGCTGAAATTCCGCCCTTCAAAGTGAAAACTGACCCAAGCACCGTGTTAATGATGAAGATTGTCCATGGCTACGACGCAATCAGAAGAAAGGGACACACAAGAAGAAAAAGTGAACACTAGATAGGGATGTTGTTGCTGATGTGTAATAATGTATTAAACCTTTTATGTAACTATGTCCTGAAAACTCAGAAGAGCTACAAGGTAGAATATATGAGTGAGTAACCTGGGAAACAAAACACACGGTTTCTCCTAGCTACAGCCCGACACTGATTCACGGTCGAATGTCGTTGCATTCAGTGTCGGGCATAGCTAGGAAACCCGAATGTTTTGTGTTTGAGCGCCACTTCGATCCAAGCAGAGGTAAGACGTCTCTGATGATCTACAACCGTCCGGCAAGACATCTCTGATGATCTGCAACCGTTTGGAACGGTCGCAGGTCATCAGAGACGTCTTGCCGCTGGTTGCCCAAAGATGCCTCTCCGAGTGACGATGGAATGTTTTGTGTGAGTGAGTGAGTGACGCTGGAATTCCGGGAGGTGGGCTATATATAGGGTCATGTGGCTCACGAAGTGGTCGTGATACTGCTGATCCAACAGCTCACAATCCCTCAAAAGAAACACACCTCTGATCCAACGTCTCACGAGCGCTTGAAAGAAACACACGATCCGTGTGCTTCTTTAGTACCGGTTGGTAACACCAACCGGGACTAAAGTCGGGCTCACCCCTGATCCAACGTCTCACAAGCACTTAAAAGAAACACACCGCTTGATCCAACGGCTCCCAAGCGCTGGAAGGAAACACACGATCCGTGTGCTTCTTCCTGATCCAAGGGCTCACAAGCGCTCGAAAGAAACACACCGCTTGATCCAACGGCTCCCAATCGCTGGAAGGAAACACACGATCCGTGTGCTTCTTCCTGATCCACTGGAGAAGGTAGGCAACTTCGATCCCGCCACCGTTTCCCGCCCAAATATTTCCCGCTATCGTTCCCCCCAAATGCCGCCACCGGTAGTTCTATAAAACCCAGTCGAAGGTAGGCATGGTACTCACTTGAGCGCAAGCATGGTGTGTATTGGTCCTTGCGAGAAGTGTGTGTCCGGGTTTCACATTTCCGCATCCGAGCATCTCGCCAGGCTTTCGAGCAATTTGAAGGTAGATGGTAGGGTAGTTCCAATTGAAGAAATTTTGCACACTGAGAGTCATCTCGCTTTGCTCGGGGCGAAGCTATGCCGCGATGGGTTTCCGTATAGGACCCCGCTCCAAATTCATGCAGAAATGCTCACGCTTGCAGAGAAGTTTGACAGGAAAGTTACGAATAGTCCGTTCTACCGAACTGAAGCTGACCGTGATTCGTACGGTCGTTCCTGTCTCTGGGTAGTTGACAGCGATGATGACGACGATTTCATGCCGTCGTCAAAGGAAAGGAGGGTTGAAGCACTGAGCAAGAAGGCTGAAGCTTCGTCCAAGGGCAAAGGCAAGAAGGCAGAATCTTCGTCAAAGGGCAAGGAAGGCAAGAAGACAGAATCTTCGTCAAAAGGCATTGATGGGAGATAGGTAGAGTCTTTGTTTTACTTGTGTTGTATCGTAATTTCAAGTTGTACCTTAATTTGTTCTATCCAGTATTTAGAACTAGTGAAGTTGTAACGTAGATGTCTAGTTGTATGTTAAATCGTCTCTGCATAAGACGGTTGACCGCACATCGGAGTTGTATCTTGGTTCACACGGTTGCGAAGATGGCTCTGACCTTCGTCGCGGTTGGGTTTGCTCTGACCTTTCTGCGGAGGTACTGGAGGTGGTGTGGCCTGCTCCCGGCGGTGGTCGTCGGTTGGCGTGCTCGCCTGAAGAGGATTGAATCGGGGCGTCGCCCCCGCCGATATGTGCGCAGGTTCCACTACATTCTGCTAATCATTAGACTCGAGGAAGGAGAAGTTGAAGTCTGGGACTCACTAAGGAGAGATCATGATGAATACAAAAGCGTGCGTCTAATGCTCAAGAGGTAATTTCAATCGCACTATATCAGCCTCTTTCGTTCATTTCCGGATATCAAAAGTATAAGTAATAACTACTCAATTCATTTTTTTTTCCGGACAGGGTTTACAGAAAGTTCAAAGTGGAAGAACGCGGTGAATGGCCAGAAAAGCTGGAGTTCAAGTCTAACAACGTAAGTACTACTACGTGTATCTTTCTAATACCATTATCATTCTCTTGATTATTATTTGATTAAATTATATTCTTGTATATATAGTGGTGTCTGCGACAACCACAGGGGACAGAACTATGTGGATACTACGTTTGCGAGTACATTCACAAGAAGGTCAATGAGAGAGTCAAGAGTGTAAGAAATCGAGAGGTACGTAAACATCATACACAAATTTTATTTTGCCACCATCAATTGTGTTTAGTTTCGATCATAGCTGATTTGATTCCCTTCTTTTAAAGATGTCAAACAAGCGGAACCTGCTCCTACCACGCAACCGCGTAAAAGCTATTGCGGAGGAATTGGCGGGATTCTTACTTACACATGTCATAGATGAACACGGTGAATTCTACTTTGACGAAAGACCACCTCCACCCCCTGCAGTCGATGCTACAAGGGAACCGCCGGCAGTCGATGCTACAAGGGAACCGGCTCCATTGTAATTAATTATGAGTACTTAAATTTATATGTGACGAGAGTACTTTGTATGTGTATAATGACTACTTTATAGGTGTAGTGAGTACTTTATACGCGATCTCCTCCGAAACCCTGAAAAATGACCGAAAAGGAAAAAAACAGAAACCCTAAACCCCGAAAAATAATCGAAAAGAAAAAAAAACCAAAACCACCCTGAAATAATAAGCAAAAAAGCAGGAACCTTTAGTACCGGTTTGTATAAAAAAACCGGTACTAAAGGTCCTCAGGGTCGAGCTCGCCTGTGCGCCCACGTGGAGACCCTTTAGTACCGGTTTTATTTAGGTGCCGGTACTAAAGGGTTACCCCTTTAGTGCCGACCCTTTAGTACCGGTTGTGTGGCCGGTACTAAAGGCCATCTACAACCGGTACTAGAAGTGGGTTCTCTACTAGTGAAAGGATTACGAGGGAAAAAAACAAACCTCCATCCATGACCAGATGCTTACGAGAATGGATATCTAAATGCTGGCATTAGCATGCACATCAGGAAAATCAGAACAATGGAACGACAGGACAAAATGCTAGACGTCGGTCATATATATATAAGTAGGAGAAAGAAACCGTGAGGCCCAAGCTTCCAGGAGAAAACGTAGGGGCCAAGGTTTCAGTGTAGAAGAAAAACTGAACTGCCCAGCCGTGTGAAGAGAAAAATACAAAACTTAAGGGCCAAGTTTGCCCAAGAAAGATAAGAACAAAATAAAAAATGCATGGAACATTTATTATATATGGATAGACAAACAACCCAGCCGTGCAAACCAAAGTACAAAACGTCATACAAGTTTGGCCAAGAAAGTCAAGGTGCATGCACATGCGTAAGTTTTTTTAATGAAAATAAAACGACCAGGCACCCGGTGACCGGCTATAGAGGAAAAGAAATTGCTAGTGCCCAAGACCCATCTAGCCAGTAGAGGAAAAAAAAAACCAAATGAAGGAGGGCAAACCATGTTGGAACAAGAAAAATGGAAAAAAATGAAGAAGCCAAAGACCAAATTTCAATAGTCTCCACCCAATAGTATGAACAAGCCTTGCACGTGTCAACAACTAACGAGTGGTTGGAAATAGGCAAAAAAAAATACTGTCAGAATTAGAATCCTTCCTCTCTCTTATTATAGAAGTGTATACAAAATAAATAAAAATAACACAAACATCGCTCCATAACTGGAGGCTTACCAAAACAGATTTCTAATGCCGACGACCAATAAGAGCATCATAAAGAACGGAACGAGAAATCACCCGCCGTCGTGAAAGAAAAACTCAGACAACAAACATATAGGCGAAATAAGGAAACGTAGGGGCCAAACTTCGGGGAAAATGGAAATATGTATGAGTGAGGAGACCAAATGTAGAGGACAAACTTTCGAAATGCGAGAAAAAAATATGTATATGTGGGTGAGGAGACCAAACGTAGAGGCCAAGTTTTCTAGATGGGAAAACAAACCAGCCAAATAAACAAAACGATGACTTAGGGGCCAAGCTTCACAAAGGAAGATAAGAACAAATGAAAAAGATGGCGCATGCACCATAATAAAATAAGACAATATCAGAAGACCAACTTATGACTGGCTCCAATAAAAAAGGTATAAACAAAACAAAAAACGTAGAGGCCAAGTTTAGCAAAGAAAGGGATAAGACAAAAAGAATGGCGCATACACCATAATAAAATAGAAAGAAAACCACCGAAGACTAACTCATGACCGGCTACAAAATAAAAGGAAAATAATAAAAGTAATAGAAAGCCAATCATGACCGGCTGCAAACAAAGAAAAATAGTACATGACTCATTGTCTAGCAGGTCAGAACAGCAGGGGAAAGGAAAACCAACCAGCTGACTAAACGGGAGAGGAAAAAACAAGATTGAAGAAGAAGTCAACCACTACAGGCCAAAATGCTCTATCCAATCGAACGAAGACACGTAACACAAGCGTGCATACGTGTCAACAAACGAGAGGTCGAAAATAGCCAAAAAAAGGAGAAAATTAGAATCCTTCCATCATTATTATAGTAGTGTATTTGGAAGTGGGGGAGTATTATCGAACCTGCCGGTGCACATGTATTATATAATAGCTTGGTAATTTAAATTCGCTACCACCATGTCCTTGTGCGCAGAAGTACGCAGTTTTGTGTTCACGTGCTTCGGAGCATTTGCCACTTTGTTCTGTCTGAAAAAAGCAGTCGCTTCGTTCAAAATGCCTGCCGGGTTTGTGGTCTTTTCACAAGAGTAATCGGTAGGGCCCAAAATTTTCTTATTTTTGAGTATCAGAACGTTGGATTGCTGCTGCAACACCGAAGGACAAACTGAACCAGACGACAGTATTGAGAGCAGAGCACGCAGTGAGGCCAGTTTCTCTTCACCACCACGGGCGAGCAGCGACCTCCAACTCAAATCCACTCCAAGATGGCAACCTATGCAGCCGCGCCGGCGCCGTCGCTGTGCCTGAAGCTGCTGGTGGACACCAAGGCGCATCGCGTGCTGTTCGCGGAGGCGGGCAAGGACGCCGTCGACTTCCTCTTCTCCCTCCTCGCCCTGCCCATCGGCACCGCCGTGAAGCTGCTCGGGGCGCACTCCATGGTCGGCAGTGCCGGCGACCTCTACGCCAGCGTCGCGAAGCTCGCCGCCAACTACGTCCTGCCAGGGACCAACATGGCCGCGCTCCTCCACCCCGCCGTGCCCTCTCCGGCGGCGGCGGCCTCCAACGTCGCCCTCCTCCGCCTGCCACCTGCTTCGTCCAAGCTATTCTACGGCTGCAGCGAGAGACACAACTACCGCTACTCGAGCTACAGTGACCGCAACCGCAACTACGTGTCGGACACGAACGGTACCAAGTGCCCGGCATGCGGCAAGCCGATGACGGATGTGATCTATTGGGCAGAGTCCGATTCCGGCGGCTCCGGGCAGGCCGCCACCGGAGCAGCCAAAGGGTTCGTGCAGGGCATCGTGACGTACACGGTGAGGGACAACCTCGCCGTCGCCCCTATGTCCGCCATCTCCAGCATCTCCCTGCTCAACACCTTCGCCGTCAGGGACCTCGGCGCGCTCCAGGAGAAGACCGTGCAGATCGGCTACAAAGAGGTGACTCTCATCTTGGATTCTTTGATTTTGCTTAAGCACTTGATGAACGAGTGACTGAATGCATATTGCTCGGTCGGTCTGCTGCAGGGTCTGGCGATTCTGAAGGCGTCGCTGCAGTCCAAGACGGTTCTCACAGACGTGTTCCTCGGATGCAAGACAGAGATCCTGAATTCCTGATCCGTCTAGCTCCAGCTATCTGAATCCTGTACTGAATTGGGTTCATCAAGTGGTGCTCTGGTTGTGCTAGGTGTCTCTTATGCAATGTTGGATATGATCGTCAATTAAGTACCGATCGAATGTTTTTACGGCATGCGCTTAGTAAACCTTCCAGGTTCCTAGTACAGTACCTTCTTATCTATTCAGTTTCCTTTGCGTATGATTGTTGTTAGGGATGTAAATGGTCATGTATACGGCGCCATATAGTCCCATTTATCTCGGTCATTAGTTCAAAACGTTTTTTGTTTCTGGAAAAGTAAACTAGGAAGGCATTTATGTGGGATTTTGTGGCGCCATAAATGTGTCCATTTACATCCCTAATTGTTGTGCTGCTTTGGTTGCATCACAAACACAGAGCGATTTAGACACTTGGATGCAGCCATGGAGAACCATTTCTGCTCATTAATTGGACTTTAAACTGTGGATCCACCATTCTGCTCATTGGACTTCAAGCTGAGCAGCCAAAGTCGATACACAATCCTGCTGCTTCAAACGGAAATATGATTACACTTGCCAACTTACCAAATTTGCCGATCCATATCCCTATACACAGTCGCCATTGCTGACAGATGGTCGACACCTCAGGTTCAAAATCTGCAGGTTTGACATCTTATCTGAACGCGTCGAGAGAGCGTGTTGCAAACCTAGGAGGAAGTGTCCTCGACTCAATGCCAACCTGAAACTTCTAGCCGTCACTGTATTATGGTAGACCTGGAGTTAGAGGAACTAGGCCTTGTAAGAAGACAATGTGTTCTGTTTGAAGGATGTGTGCATACCTCGCTGTTTTAATTAAGCTGGTACGTACATTTTACCGCTCGAGGATGTTATGTGCCCCTGAGTATTGTGTAAAACTGCCCCTCTCAGTAGCAGCAATAGCTGGGTGCTGTTTAAGTATACATTGTATAATGTATATCACGTATGGAAGAATATCAACCGAATATATGTAAATTGATTCGGTTGTTGATCTTGTTTTGCTTAACAAGGTTTGTACTCTACATAATGATAATGTGAGATGGCCCAGAGGTGTGGCGTTTCCAGAAACCTATTCATTCTGTGTGAGAGATTTCCAAGATGTCGATGATCACCACCGCCGCCACCAGGACGGGGCCCGTGCTGAGCATGAAGCTCCTCATCGACACCAAAGCGCGGCGCGTGCTTTTTGCGGAGGCAAACAAGGACGTGGTCGACTTCCTCCTCTCCCTCCTCGCCTTACCCGTCGGCTCGGTCGTCAGCCTGCTCGCGAAGGGTTCCATGGTCGGCAGCGCCGGCAACCTCTACGACAGCGTCATAAGGATGGATCAGTCCTACGTTCTTCCCGGCGCCGACCTGGAAGGGATCCTCCTCCCGATTGTCTTCTCGGGGGCGGCGGAGCCCGCCATCTCCCACCTCCGCCTGCCTGATCCTCTGCGCAAGGAGTTCTTCAGGTGCGGCCAGTGCCGGAGTCTCGGATACGTGACGGACGTGTGGGGCACCAAGTGCCCCAAATGTGCACTCGGATGAAGGATGCAATCAAGTGCGTGCGGCCCGATTCCGGTGGCTCCAACAGAGCAGAATCGAAAGGGTTCGTGGAGGGCGTCGTGACCTACACGGTGACGGACAGTCTCACCGTGACCCCCATGTCCGCCATCTCCAGCATGACCCTGCTCAACACCTTCGGCATCAGTCACCTCGGCGCGCTCCAGGAGAAGACCGTGTGGCTCGGCTCCAGCGAGGTGAGCATTCCAGCGACATCATCGTCCTGATTTTGTAAGCTCTTGACGAAACGAATGAGTGAGTGGATGGATAATGATCTGCAGGGTATAGCGATTCTGAAGGCGTCGCTGGAGTCCAAGACCGTTCTCACCGACGTCTTCCTCGGGAAGAAGCGGAAAGCATGAAGACCTTAGCAATAATTAGTGTGTCATTGTTGCTGTGTTTTTTTTTAATAAAGAGGGGGTCCTCCGATTTCCATTAAAGAAACCATTATTACAAGATCTTTTTTACATGGCAGAAATCTGTCCACCAAACACAGAGCAAAAAATAAAAGCTCCAGGCCTTCTCCACCCTAACTCTCAACAACACCAGACATGCAGAGAGGGACAGGAAGGAGAAAAAAAACCGCAGCACCACTCCTGAGCTAGCATCTAACTCAACAAGCAGAACATAAAGAGCAAAACTAGACAAGCTCCAGTGTAATTTTAAGCTACCTCCTTTAGAACCTGCTCGAACAGTTTTGTTCCCCACAGGAGCAGGCTTTTGCTTCCCTCCTTTTCTGCAAGATGGACCACATATGAAGCCAATGGCTAATTAGTTTCAAAACCGAAATAGGATCAGAAACTTTTACACGTTGGAAAACAACATTGTTCCTAGTCGTCCATATCGACCAAAGAACTACAGCAACCCCTACTAAAACTAACTGTCGTGTCTGATCCGCAAAAGTGATCAATCCACCTATCAAACAATTGGTCCACCTCCATCGGTACATCCGGTATATTAAACGCACACCTCAACACATTCCAAACAAAACGTGCTAGAGGACATTGTAGGAAAAGATGATCAATAGTTTCATCTCTCCCACAAAAGACACAATCAGTATTGTCCGACCATCCTCTTCTTTTCAAATTCATTTTCGTCAGGATACTTCTTGTGTGATAAGCCACATAAAGATCCTAATTTTTAACGGAACTTTGACATCCCACAGAAATTTCTGTGGGAAGTCGTCATTGTTGCTGTGTTAATTTGTTCCCGTGCCATTTCGCTTTATTGTTTCTGCTAACGACTATTCCTGTACGCCCAAAATACATGCGATCGAGCGACATCATCGTAATTTGTTAAGTAATTCATGAATGAGTGAGCGGATGCATATTGATCGTTCTTCAGGGTTTTGCGATTTTGAAGGCGTAGCTTCAGTCCAACAACACCGTTCTCACCAACGTTTTCCTAGCTTGCTGATACATCTATCTCCATCGATCATGGTTAGTGCTCTCTTGGAGCATCTCTGGCAGATCCCTTAAAAGGGCAAATCATAAAACTAGTTTGTGGCACCCCTCGAGTCCATTTGAGACTTCACGTGGCAGACTAGAAACCTTAAATCCGTACTGTAAAACTTTAAAAACCACTTCACGCTCAAAAACCCAAGGATGATCAAACTAGTTCATCTCGATTCATAGCAAACTTAGATAAGTAACAGCATAATCAGGGCCGGTCCTGAGATTTTGGGGGCCCGGGGCGAAACTAAAAATTTGGGCCCCTAAATATACATGTAAAATATAATTGTCAATTGTGTTTAAATGTATGTAAAAAAAGGGAAATTTATACATATTACTATGAAAGTTTCTTCTAACGTTTCTGCATGCAAAGTCACTTGCGATGGAGTCGATGTCAATGCCATCCAATAAATGTTTTTGATGGATACTATTGTCAAAACACTTAATATCTGTTGAGTCATATTGTTCACCTCAAATAATACTTCAATAATTTATAGAAAATTTATTTAGCATCAAACGATTGAATGGTACCAACTAAGCATAGAAGTTGGAAATTACTGATTAGGAGGAGACAGTCATACTATATACTTAAGATTCGCAAAAAAAAATACTTAAGATTCGGCATACCTCAGCTTGGCTTATCACCATATCCAACCCGAATTCCGTAGTTCGAAAGGAGAATTAGCTGCTGTGAGCGACGGGAAGCCATTTTCATAAATGTGTAGAAGGAGAAACGTTTCTTTCCCTTCCTATTGCGGTTTATATGTGCGTGTAACGCTTCTGGAGATGGGAAAGAAAGGCGGCCTGGCTTACTCTTGCGTCCGGGGCCCCGGAAATTGAAATCAGCGAGACGGCAAACTGCAATCGGAAATAGGAGAAATTTTGGACAACGGCCGGCGGCGGACGCAGGATAATGCATCGTTGCGTAACAGGGGATGGGAAGGAGCTGAAACGATTCGATTGCTTTGAAGAGAAGAACAACGAGCTGCCTCACTGGGCCACGTCTCCTAGCCCATCGGCCTTTTTTCTGGTGGATTAGCACACGCACACGAACATACTGGCACACGTTTTTTTTCCTTTTTCTACATATCGGCCCTACCAGTACCAGCACGTAGCAATACCTACACGCCTACATCCTGGGGTGGGGCCCCTACATTTTGGGGGCCCGGGGCGGCCGCCCACCCTGCCACCCTCCAGGGCCGGCCCTGAGCATAATGTACATAGCAAAGAACTACAAAATAGGGATATATTACTAAAACCCCAACCCTAACCAAAAGTGACCACCGGGATTCTTCACCTGGCTTTCTGACTTGGAGCCGCTCCTTCCCCCACTCCCGCGCTCGAGTCGCGTGGCCCTGGTGGAGGCCGCGCTCCAGCTAGTCAGCAAAGAACACCTAGTTCGCCTGGCAGACCTTCGTCGCGCGCCTTTCAGAGTGCAGCGACTTTGCCCACACGCGCTCTAGCAGCTCGCGTCGCCGACCCCGGTGAGGTCCTCGGAGTTGTCGTCGTAGTCCCAATGGGCCCCGACAGCGCGTGGGTCGGTGGGGAACGCGCTGCGGTCCGCGAGGACCCCGCCTCTGTGTCGAGGCAGCGAGCGGGCAAGAACCTGCGCCTTCTCCGAGAGCTCCTACTCCACCACGGAGAGAGCTCCATGGACGCACGGCGATGGGGCCAGACAGGCCCACTCGTCGTAGGCAAAGGCCACATCAGATCTGGGGCTGAATCTGGTGGATGCGGGCGCCGTACTGGCCGAATCGCGCGGCGACGTGTGAAATGTGAGGGTTTGGCCCCATAAACCGGTTCAAACCCTACATATATCGCGCGGCTGGTGGGCGTAAAAAAATCGTCGCCTGGCTATCTTTATATCTTCTTAAGGATTGTAATTTAGAAGCATGATTTTTTAAGATAATTTAATATTTCACGAAATTAAGAATGATCAGCTATGAACTGACCAATGGAGTCTCATACCCATAATTAGTGTCACGGTAAATATTAATTAGTTGTTTCCCCTGAAAATTTTGTAGCAATAGGTGGAAATATAATGTTAAGCTTCACCCTGATTCGTTACAGCTGAGTGTATGATATGTTTCGGATGCCTGTTAATTGGTTTGACGACAGTTTGATATATCTGAAGTCTGAACAAGTGTCTTTGCGTTGCGGCATGGATGTTACTATGTTAGTATGTTCCTCGTTGCGACTGTCCGGCGGTGAAGTAAAACGTGGAGTTAACTTATTTCTTTGCGTTGCATTTTTTTTTAGATAAAGAGTGTTTATTAATATCGAGAAGATACGAATTACACCCAGCCTCTGCAACAACGCAATAACCAAAGCTATTACGGATGCACACAGCCGAAAAACAATAAGAAGAAGAAATAAAAAGAAAAGTCCCGCTACAGAGTTACAGTCCTTGCAGCAGCCGCACAACCACCTCCAAGACAACACATGATGTCCAATTCTTCAAAAGCAACGCCTTCAAGAAGAACAGTGCCAGACACAACCAATTAAGGCCAGACCTTGGTTTTCACCCTGAAGATAGTCCTCGCTCTCAAAACAATGTCTTCAGCAAGACCACTGTCAGGCACAACCAATTAAGCCAGACCTTGGATTTTCACCCTGAAAGGTAAGACTTTGGACTTCACGTATGTTGTCGCCCCCACCTACATGCCGCTGCTCCAAGTCATGAAACACCAAGTCAATTCCTCATCCGCACAAGGAATCAAACCACCATTGCCAGTCCTCAGATCTCGCCTTCCATATCATTCTCCGCCAGCACCATGGAACGAGAAAGCATGCTCCATGATATTAACAGCCAGCAGAGCTTCGAAGCGCTCCCTCTGAAACCAAACGGTCAGAGAAAAAACACGGGTGCGCACGATCGAATACCATCCGATCCAGCAATCTCCAGGCATGAGTCGCCAAGTGGAGTTCGCCGGCGGAGCCTTCCGAAACACAACACTCCGGCCAAATCAATGAGGACATACATCAGGAAGATCTTCGTCTTGGCGCGAGAGAGATCCAAGGACCGCCACCTTTATTCTATCCAAGCCGACATGACTGGACGGTGGAGAACCAGCCCGCCGCCGCCTAACCGGCCGCCGGCACCGCATGGTGCCAAGCAACCGGCACCAGCAGCCGGACTAGACGACAGATCGAGATCCGCCAATCCAGCCATGGGTCGACCACCTCCGACGGAGGAGATGACCACCACCACCAAGCCCAGGGTCGCCGCCCCGGGCGTCCTCGTGATGCGGGTCAAGGCCAGGAGCACCCACGCGAGCCGTGGCCGACCAGCGGAGGTTCAGCGGCTGCCAAACCCTGCCGATGCGCACCGTCCCGCCGCCGTACTCCGGCCGCCGTTGCCCCGCCATCACCGCCGAGGAGTCCCAGATCAGGCCCGCCGCCATGACCTGCCCCCTGACGCGCGAGGGGAAAGCCGCCGCCGCCGAGCCGCCCGGGCTTTGCCGTGGCGACGCTGCCGGCGGCGGCGGAGGAGAGGGGGGGGAGACGGGAGCGGCCGGAGAAAGGGAGGCGGGGGCGCCCCGGTGCGGCGGCGGCGGCGCCGCACGGGAGCGAGGGTAGGGTTTTCTCCCGTATAGGACGAAACCAGAGAATGCTATCTACAACGACAATGCAATTTTGTAGACAGGGCTAGCGTGATGGTCTAAGCTAAGCTGCTTTTATGGCAGTGGCCAGTGGATTGTGAGATTGCAGGTTAGGTTGTAATGCTAGACTACTAGTTCGTTCCACCCTGCTGCAGTTCAGCTCCACACAGACATCATCAGACATGCCAGTATGTGCAAGCACTCTTGCATCTACTTGACGATTAATTATACGGAGTACTAAACAGTTGCCCGTTGACGTTCAGTGCAGACAAGAGGAAATAAACCATTCTGCTACACACACATTGACACAAGTGTTTACATGAAGAAGTACTCGAAAACCAAGTAAGCAACAAGCATAAATAGAAGTACAACTGCAAGTCTGCAACAAGCATAAACCATGTAAGCAGGATATTACTAGTATTTGATGGACACTGCAGATGATACTAGAGATTACCACCAAACACTACAACAAAACTGTGCAGACATCTACCTTGAGACATCCTCCACAATGTCTTTTAGTCTACATGTTAAGGCATTGTAAGAGTCATTCTTGAGAATGCCTTAATAATAGAGACATCTCATTAGAGACACTCTTCGTAATGTCTGTTAGCACCTCCGTAAAGACATTAAGAGAGACAACTTTGTAGATGCCTCAACCATAGAGTCATTCTCTAGAGACATTATGTGTGTCTGTTTTATTTGAGAGATAAATTAGATGATGCCTTACAAAGTGATATGTATAACGCCACCTGTAAAATCCCAAATTTTTCAAACTTTTAATTGTTAAAATTAAAACAAAAAATTTCACTACTTCAGGTTGTTCCACGTACAGTTACACTGGCAAGAAAACATAAGGTGCTAAAAAATTGAGCAATGCGCTCGAAGACTGAAATATGAATCATCGGACTTAGTCGCCCAGGACATATTTCCAGTTTTCCACAGCTTATTAGCGCGCCAGAACCAAACACAGTTTTTTTTTTGAAACCAAACACAGTTGCGAAAAGCATAATTGCCGCCACCACGATTTATCCATACTTCACCACACGCCTCCAACCGCTACCCCTCTTAGATCCAATCTAAGTTTTTTTAGATCCAATCTGAGTTGCTGGCGACATCCCACCTCATCCTCTTTCATCACTCCGGCGACCGCCGGTCGTCTCCTCCTCTTGCTGGGACTGGAGCCGTGCCTGTCCACAACCACGACTCGATCACCCCCTTCATGCACGGCTGCACCGCCACCCGCGAGCCGTCCAGTGCTCCTCCACGTCTTCGGTGAGGATGGCCTCGGCGTATTCCAGTAATTGATCAACACCCAGATGGTCATGTCTTATGTGCTTCTTTCTCTATCTCCATCCTCTCATATGCGTTCATGTGTTAATCATCGATTAATTAGCAATTCTGACCCCGAGAAACAATATTTTTCCATCTGCAGGGTTTTGACGCAATTCATTACACGTTCACGAACTGTCGGAGGTAATATGAGAGCCACGGCCAAGGACAGGAACAACCTGTATGGTGGCATGGACGGTAAAAACAAGCCCGACGACCCGTTGTCGTTCAGTTTCTCCAGTACGTGGCCACAACAGTCCACAATCTTCACGATCCAGCACGGTGAGACAATCTTGTACTCTTGTTTCCTGTCTAGTCCTTCCTCCACATGCATGCTGCTCACTGACTTGCGGTATTAGTTTTTCTAATTGAACAAGTTCGATCGCTGGCCATTGATGATTGCAAATTGCAATAAACTGATATATATTTGTCCGGTTTTCTGATTGTGTAGTGGGCATGTTTGTTATCTGAAATAGCAACCCGTAGCTTCTCGACCGTGATCTGAATCGTGAACTGCTACTAGCATGTGCTACTGGATCATATTTTCCATGTTTTTTTATTGCATCTCATACCTGTACTGTTTGGACATGTGAAAGCCTCAACTTTAATGGACTGCACTTAACTAGTACTGATCAATTGATGTCCTACTGCATGCGTTTATTCCTACACGCTTCCAATTGTTTGAGCATGATTTTGGCCTGTGAATTTGATCAGGTTAGTTATCTAGCAGGTTGATTTGTTTTAAAATAGATCTGAGGCGCTATTTTTTCTTCTGCTCTAATTAACCTTGCTATTCTGATTACTATGTGGTTGTCTCATTTGACTTGTTATTCTTATTCCAGAATCTGTATGTTAACTCGGTGTACATGAGAACTTGGACATACTTTTGTATAAGGCCATGAAGAGACCAAGAAGAAGAAAATCTGACGTTTGAACTCTATGGGTATGCTCTATTGCGTATGCTGTTTTCAATTTCATTTCTTTCGATATTTAAGTCATTTCATAGTTCATACATCTTTAAAGAGTTATTACTCCTCTTTAGAAATTAAATTTTGGAAATATCTTCGATAATTTGTCTGCAACATTCAGATTGGAATTGCAATGTCTCCCTTAAGAAAATGCGACTTGGGAAATAGCTAGTATTTTTTGTAATCTGAGTATTCATAATGGTAATTTGATGAGTAGGAAGAATATGTCATTTTTATGCTTCTTTTTGGACTGAAGTAACATTTATTTGGTGATTGCAGGGTCTATATATTTTACTCCATACTTGGTGGCTGATAACAAGAGCTCGGAAGTGAACCCTAAAGATCTTGGTCGTTTGGTCTAGTGGTGTGTTGTGTTTGTAAGACTATTGTTGTTTGGGTTTTATGTTGGTATCCACCAGGGGGAGGTTCTTATTCGTGCTTAGAATATGTTGTTTTTCTGTTTTTCATTTCATGGGTATCTAGCATATTCATATTTTATTTCCAGTTAATGAAAGCTTGATGTATCTATACTGATTGTAAGAGTATGCATTGATCTTCCTATGTCATAATAATATATGTATGTGTATTACTCTTTTACTGAATCTCCATATTGTCCAGTTTTGGAGAGCTAACATCTTTATATCAGGAAAGAAATATAAGAATGCCTCTATAGAGACTATATAAATGTCTCAAGATAAGAACAAAATGTCATGACACTACATGACAATATGTATGTCTCTACGCAATGTCGTTATATTTCGAGAGACCAAATAAATCGCCTCACTTTAATGTGTCTCTATATTTCTAGAGATGGACACATTGCCACAATAAAATGCTGCTATTAATGTTAGAGACAAGTCACACTGCCACATAAAAGTGCCTATATGCATGTACATACATATTCAAAGTGTATCTTTAAAGTGCCTTGATGTGTGTAGATACACGACCTGGTGTCTGTACAAAGTGACCTTATGTCATATATAGGCATTTCGCAAAACGACTCTACAGATTAAGAGACACTGCCCGTAGTGACACTTTTGAGACAGTGTGTAAAATGCTTCTACAATTATGTAAAGGCAATATAAGTGTCTCTACAGGACCAAAATAGTGTCTCTACGGGCCAGTTCTCTTGCAGTGAAAAGAGGCTACGGTAAGATAGTTCTGTTGCTTAAACAGAAGACCAACCTAATTAAGCTAGATGGGTCGAGCAAGCAGCCCTTGCGCAAGTTCATTCAAAAGGACGAACCAACCTACTTAAACCTACATACTTTTCCATGTCCATTTGACAGAGGCAGAACGGCGCCTTCAAGCGTTGCCGGGCAGCTTCTTCGCCAGGAAAACGTCGGTGAGGACAGTGTTGGACTGCAGCGACGCCTTGAGGATCGCCAGACCCTGCACAAGAAAAATGCAGCATATATGACACGGTTGATGCAGATGCTTATAACAAACATAAACGGAAAGAGAAAGGCGAATGGAAGAGGAAAGTGATGACGGATCACCTCGTTGCAGTCGAGCCGCACGGTCTTCTCCTGGAGCGCGGTGAGGTCCTCGACGGCGAAGGTGTTGAGCAGCGTGATGCCGGAGATGGAGGACATGGGCGTCACGGTGAGGTCGTCCATCACCGTGTAGGTCACGATGCCCTGCACGAACCCTTTCCCGCCGACGCCGCCCACCGCCTGCGTCGCCTGATTAAGAAGGTTTAGGGTAATTTGTAGAGTCAGGAAGGACACTTGGTGCCACTACTTCTCACTACTTATCACTTAGGCGTTGCAGTTCTGGCATTGGAACTTGGAAGAATACCTTCCCAGAGGATGGCTCCTGCAAGAGGAGGAGGGTGCTGTTGGCGCTGGCCGCCGGGGAGAGCACGGTGGGGTGGAGGAGCGCATCCTTGGCGGCGCCGGGCTGGACGTAGGTGCCGTCGAGCTTCTCCACGCTGCCGTAGAGGTTGCCGACGCAGCCGACCATGGACTCCTTCCCGAGCAGCCTGACGGCGGTGCCGACCGGGAGGGCGAGGAGGGAGAAGAGGAAGTCGACGACGTCCTTGCTGGCCTCCGCGAACAGCACGCGCCGCGCCTTGGTGTCGATGAGGAGCTTCATGCTCAGCGTCGGGGTGGTGCCGGTTGCCATCTTGGAGGCTTGGAGCTCGGAGGCGGTGTCTGGCTGGCTCTACCTGAGCTGTGTGGCGAGGAGAAGGAGAAATGGGCTTGAGTGCTTGAATCCGAGCTCGCCGTGCGCTGTATTTAAAGGAGAAGAAGAGATCGATTTGAATGGCCGTCGAATTGAAATTTTTCGCTCCCTTCGGGGTCCATATGTGATTGGATTGAGGCGACGGAACGGGGACGAGAGAGAGAGAGAGAGGACAGACGTGTGGTCATCGAGAGCAAAGCAACTTGTGTTGGCAGGTCAGTCTGTGACCAAACAATGAGCGATTGACGGGATCCCTGCTCGCACGGCAGTCCATGTCCATGTATAGGGTGACGGTGTGATGAGGAGTGGCTCGCTGCAACTTGCGGGGCCATGATCAAGCTAGCCAAGTACTACCTCCACAAATGAATAAATAAGCGGCGCATGATTTTTCGAGATTTGCGTTTGACCATGAATTAATCCATATATATAAGGAATATTTGATATAGAGTGGTATCATCCGAAAAGGTTTTTCTATAGTACAAATCTAACAATATCAATTATGTACTCCCTCCGACCCGAATTACCGGGCGCGCCGGTGATTTTGCGAAAAAAAACCTGCGCTTTTTCACCTGAAAAATACACGTCCTTCCCTGTCTTCCCCTGCTCCGCCCCTCCCTCGCCAGCCGTGCCGCCTGCTCCGCCCCTCCCTCGCCGGATGCGCTGCCTGCTCCGTCCCCTCCCTCGCCGGCCGCCTGTGCTCCGCCCCTTCCTCCTCGTATCTCCGCATCGGGCGAGGAGATGGAAGACGAAATCCCCCAAGATCCGGCAAGACGGACGGGGAGTGCGGCGCGACCTCCGGCGCGAGCACGAGCGCGAGCGGCGAGATGGCGCTCTACCTGCTCTTCGAGTCCGCGTCGGGGTACGCACTCTTCCACGCCTACGGCATCGACCAGAGCGTGGACGCCGTCCGCTCCTCCGTGCTCGACAAGGCCGTCAAGCTCACCGTCAAGGAGGGGAAGAAGGCCAAGTTCAGCGTCGGCGTCACCGAGCCCAAGGTCGAGTATGTGCAAGAACTGCTTCGCGTTGTGCGGCTGCACTTCGACCAGTTCATGGACCAACTAAAGGTGACGCCTTTACTTATGCAGTGCAGAGTTTAGAAGGATACATCTTGTGTGCGCTAGCTGATTAGAGGTTTCCATAGCAGTGGAGGTTTCCATAGCTGATTAGAGCCCAAGGTCGAGTATGTGCAAGAACACTCTGTGTGTCTTAATAAAAGTCTGATGGCACCTATGCAGAAATTGCTGGTGGCTGTTTTATTCTTTTATTTCTGGCATACTCTTGATAAGGATGTCAATTCCTTTTCCATCAGTTTATATGTTTGTCATGTGTCAGCACTTGGATCACCTTAAATTTTGTGCAAATGTTTATGTACTCCTGGTCATATATCTATTGATGATATAGAAGTACTCGTATTACTTATTAGCGTTTTAGTTGACAATTGTTCATTACACTTCTGGTCATAAATCTATTTTGTATGAATATCACTTCTGGACAAATTGTTGCTTTACTGTAATACGTATACTCCATGCCAGCTCTAGTACTCAACTTTTGTCACAACTCACATATCACATAATCATGAATATTTGTCTTTACAACATAATACGTATACTCCATGCCAGCTCTAGTACTCCCACAACATAATATATTCATTGCTTGCTACTTGCAATTTTTAGTTTCTTGTCATCTACATTGACAAACTTTGTGTTGTTTGCTGCAACTGAACATGTTGTTTGCCTCTGCTTGCTTTGTGCTTCTCTGTTTGCTTTGTGTTGTTTGCTTCAGTCCTCATGTGAACCAGGCCTCATGCTTGCTTGTGCCTTCCTGGCCTTCTTGTATTGCCCTTCATCTTCTCCTCCTCTTCTCCTCTTGATCCTCTTCTTCTCCTTAGGCTTCTGTTCTTCTATTTTTGGTTGCTTTCCCTTCCTCTTCTCATGCTTAAGCTTCTCTTCTTCTATTCTTGGTTGTATTGCAGCTTCAAATTCGCCTATTTGTGTTTCCCGGATGAGATCAAGTTTCTGCAAATAGTAAACATAAAATTGTGTCATCATAAAACATTGACACATCTTAAAACAGATAATTACAAGCAATAAGACATTTACATACACTCTTGACTCGATGGCGTGGTCGGACAATGCTTGATGGGTCCTTCAACCATGTGGCATATTCTTTTCCTACGATCATTGAGTCATAATCCAGGATTACTTGGGACCTTCCTTTTCTCTTTGATGCTTTCTTTGCTTGTTTATCCTTCATCTTCTCCTCTTGCTCCACTAGTTGTTTCTCATAGTCGGCTATTAGCTTTAAGGTATCTTCATACAGTGTGCTATCAACCTCTAGTATGTTAGGAAGCTTTCCCTCTTTTATTAGCTTGTCCTTGCCCATGTGGGGTGGCTTATATGTGTTTCCACCTTGGTCTTTCATAATCTCCAACAAGACAGACAGCAGGGTGATATACACTTTGGCAAGTGTCTTCACGTCATATGCATCATAAGCTTGCTCCACTGTTTCTATCAGTTCTTTGAGATTTTTAGGTGCACTCTCAAATGCCAAGGATTGGATGGAGCTGAAGAAGCAAAGGTCCAAAACATTCAAATCCGGCGAGTTAGGAGGTTGGAAAGTCAACCTAATATCCAGTCCTGAAGCTTTTACGGCGGCCAGAAATACAGGATCATCAGGCTGAACATGCGTTCGAGCATTGTCTTGTTGTATCCATATTGTTTCCGCATATCCATCATCAGGCCACACTTCTACAATTGCTGGAATTACCTTCTCACAGAGGTATTCCCGCATGACGTCTCTAGTAACATTGACGTTCTTTAATTCCATTGTGCCTTTTGTCCTATACTTTGAGTCGTATTTGGCAGCATCTTCTGTGACAAAAGCCCAGATGCCAACCTTTCCGTCAAATGTCACATTTCCTTGCTCATCATGTTTAGGTCTAGCAACTATAGTTAAGAACATGACCTTGCCGATGTTGTTTTTGTTATGGATAGTGCGAACTGGTGCTGGTTCTTCTCGTGTTAGGTAGTACGTCCGATCTCGCTTAGTCATATCAAACCATTTTTCATCCATGTGCATTGTGTTCCCCATCTTTTTGAACCAAAGCTTTGCTTGTAATATTGTGGTTTCATCGACCATTGAGATGCAATGTAGGAGCCTTTTTAATCTGTTTTCCAAAGATAGATGTGTTTTCAGGCTATTGGTATGGCGCCTTAAAGCTAATTGCCTGAATGGTACGCAGGTTTGTGTCATCATAATGAATAGATATAAAAGGTTAGTTCAAGTCATTGACTCGAAGTTGTACAAACCTGCGGATGCTCCTACATTGCCTGTGTTTTCAGGCGTGGGAAGTGGAGGCGAGAGGCAATTGCCTGAATGGTACGCAGAGAAAGGTATGAGTGACCAGTTCCCCTGAATGCTACTGTTACTTATGATGTACATGCTGCTGTTGGTTTTGATGTTGTTGTTGGTGGAGTTAGATGTCAGGCTGATGGAGCATGTTTTCTGTTTGATACATTTTCAGTTTCAGTTTCAACACTATGTTTTAGCTGTCAATGCTATGTTGGAGTATAGCAATTACCAGTCTGTTTCTATCGACTGAAACTGGGCTAGTGTTGATTATTTTTGCTGTATACATAATTAATGCATAGGCAGACACATGGTTCAGTTGTATATCACTGAACTGAGACCTAACTGGGGAGTACGGACCAAACAATTCTTGGACTAGCTGTATCTTTTGTTTTAGCTGTCAATGCTATACAAACACTGGTTCTGGTTCTTCCTTGGCTTCTTGTAGTCCAAAATGAACCTGAATTTACACTAGACTGAATTTCATTTGTCTACATATTGGACCTGAATTTACAGACAGACTGAATTGGAGTATCAATCACCTCTGAAGGTGATGGCTATTTCAGTTTATCTCCAATTAGCTCTCATTTTATAAAATTACTGAACACTATTAGCTCTCATTGTGGACAAGTGACACCACAACAAGCTCTAACAACTGTTGAAGGAATACTTGAGATGAGTGGATACGCTGCTTGCCACTGCCACTTCATGTTCACATATGTGTGCCGATTTGTCTAGGAATGTTCTGGGCCGATACTGCATTTGGATTGTTTCTTTATTTGTTTCCCTAGTTCTCCAGTTTGGTTGTCACGATAATGTTCAGGGGTATGTCTCTGTTTATTTCAATCATATTTCAATCAGGAGGGCACTACTCGATTACTGATCCAGCGACTCGATTACTGATCCTGTGGAGTAGTTGATTATACAAACTAGACTATGAACACTAACTAGACTATGAACACTAAATCCAGTTTCATCATATTCAGGAAATGCAGCAGGACTGAATCACACGGACCTGATCCACCGGTTGCTGGACCGGACCTGCTCCGCCGCGGACGGCTGCAGCCCGCGCTCCGCCGCGGCTGCCAGCTGCTGGCTCGGCTCGCCGGTAATTCGGCTGCCAGCGGCGGCGCTGGCTCTCTCTGGTGGCGCTGCGGCAAAGGCTGCGGAGGAGGACGAGGTAGCGGCGCCTGCTGAGGAGCTGATGCGGCCGAGCTCGATGCGCAGGAGGCTTGCGGCTCCTGCACCACCTCCGCGGGAGGGGCGGCCGGTGCTTGCGCAGTCCCCGCGGGCGGCAGAAGTCGGGCGAGCTACGTCTGGGCTAGCTCTCTCCGGCGAGCTGCGGACGGCAGCGGCCTGGGGTCCGCGATGTCAGGGGGATTGGCCGGCGGCGGGAGCCCTCCGAGGTAGCCTCCCAACTGCGGGCGGAGCCGCCGCGGACTCGCTCTCTCCGGCGAGCTGAGGGCGAGGAAGCTGTGATTTCGAACTGGGGACCTAGTTGTAAAGATTTTGATCTGGCGGGGGGTTTTTGTAAAAAAGGAAATACACACACTCCCGCCCATTAATTCGGGTCGGAGGGAGTACTATATAATCAAGATTTTGTTGTTCAATTATTTCGGTCGAAGTTCATATTGAAATGCGTGTGCACCTTATTCATAGGAACAGAGGGAATACTAGCGAACTGTATCTATTTGTGAAGCTGAGAAGACGAGATCGAGATGTTGCAACTTGCAAGTGTTTGACGAGAAGGCACTCGCTGCTAAGCACGAATGTCTGCGGGGCGATCGAGTGATCTAGCAAGCCACACAGAATTATGAGTTAGAGGCACCCGGAAATATGTAGTCAAAGATGGTTCCTGCATGTAGAATCTCAGTGCATTTTTTATATATATTATGGGCTGCAATATTTCATACATTTGTCATTATTGTGTAGCTCGGAATATAAAGTATTTCAAACTGAAACTTTACATGTTTACCAGATAGATCATTAACAACATGTAGGATTTTTTCTTCAGATTTTAACGTGTAAGCATGATTATTTTAAATGAAAGGAGCATTGGAGACAGGGAGTAAGAAATCTCCACTCGGCTACATGTGGTTTTTTTTAATACAACACTTTAAAGTATCAGAAAAAACTGAAAAGAATCCTAGATGTATGAAATGATGTATTATCTCAATGTGCAAAATTTCAACTCGAAATACATTGTATTCTAGACTTTGTGAAAATGACAAAATTGACAATCTGAAGTAGTGAACTGCAAAAAAAATTGAACTCTCCAGATTTGTCTTTTATGTGGCTCAAAATACAATGTGTTTCAAATTGAAAAAGTTCATGTTTGTGGAATACATCATTATCAACATCTAATGTTTTTGTCGGGATATTTTGAAAGATTAGAATATTGTTTTCAACATTTTCAAAAAACAGGCTACATTTTGCCCAAGCGACACTTGGCCTATTTCTTGTGTGAACCGACTAGTGTCAGATAAGAAACAAGAACTCCTGACTGGTTCCTTTTAGAAAAACAGATGGGGCACAGACAAAACGACCAACCAAATAAGATTTCCTAGATCCGGGAGGCGAAATATTGGCTGGGCCGTAATTAAGCAGGTGTAATTTGGATTCTGAAAAGATGACCAAGCTGTAGGCCGCCGGCACCGCAAATTTACTAGGGTTCTTTTTTAGTCTATGTTTATTTAGTTTTTTCTTTTAATGTATTTTGGTGAAAACTGGGGTGGGCACCGGGCTCACGGTGCGCCCCCGCCACGTGCGCCGCGGTGAGCCACCTGCGCCGCGGTGAGCCGCGCCGCGATGCGGACTCGAGCTTCCCGTGCGATCCCAGCCGTCCAAGACGGGGGCGCACCGAGCGTGGGGTGAGCCCGGTGCTCACCCCAGTTTCTTCCTGTTGGAGTTGTTGTAACTTCTAAGACATGTAGCATATGCTATATACATTTCGGGCTAGAAAGTTCAGTGGAAATATACACTCCGAGGTGCAGATGTGCCTTCTCCACATACAAATTTGTTCCTTAACGTTAATGCAAGGGATGTATTGCTCTTGCGTCGTAGGCAATAAACGGTAAACCTGCTGCTGTGCCCAGCTTTCCTCATGTCAGTTTGTCACGGTCTACAACACTACCCTGCTGGTACACACATCAGCACATACATTTTATGCATACAACTACGAGGTGAACAATAATATGGTTTGCAAACAAACTGGTGAGAACTGAAGAAAATACAAATTGCGATGCAATCCAGACAACAAGCATCAACATAAAGTACTACAACAAACTCTAATGAACGGCAGCTGATACTAGACTTATCCTGATGATGCTTTCTAGTTAAAAGCCAGATGCCCATATGATCATAGATACTATTACTCTACCAAATGATGCTAAGGCCAGCTAAGCTGTAAGCTCTGATCGGTGCTTGCTTACAAAGGACCAACCTAGTTGAGGCTACATCGATCGATCAATGATCCTTCGCAAACGTTCATACAAAAGAACCAACCTAATTAAGCCTACATGGATCAAGCTCCTGCTTCTCCATGTCGATATGCAGATGCAGAACCGGGGCCTTCAAGTGTTTCTGGCCGTCTTCTTTGCAAGGAAGACGTCTGTGAGGACGGTCTTGGACTGCAGTGACGCCTTGAGGATCTCCAGACCCTGAAAATTGATGTGCAAGCGCTCGATATAGATTCTTCACAAATCAAACAGGAAAAGAGAAACACACAAGTGATGAACTGATGATCGATCTCACCTCGTTGTAGCCGAGCTGCACGGTCTTCTCCTGGAGCGCGCTGAGGTCCCTGACGGCGAAGGTGTTGAGCAGGGTGATGCTGGAGATGGATGACATGGGCGTTACGGCGAGGTCGTCCATCACCGTGTACGTCACGATGCCCTGCACGAACCCTTTCCCAGCGACGACAGGTGCCGCCTGCACCACCTGGCCTCCGGACCCGGCCAACGGCAGGAGCGTCAACTCCATGGTCATCTGGGAGTGGCAAGACGTACAGGTGGTGGCGTAAGTGTCCGTGATGTAGCTACGGCACCTGAACGAAGAACAATCGCAGTTGCTGCCGTATCCGCCGCGGTAACAGCTGCACGCCGTGTTGCATCTGTAGAACGTCTTGGGCTGGGGTGCCTTTGGGGACGGCGGCGGTGGCAAGCCCAGAAGGGAGCTTTTGTTGCTGACGGCCGCCGAGAAGACCGTGGGGTGCAGGAGCGCGTCCTTGGCGGCGCCGGGCAGGACGTAGGTGGCGTCCAGCTTCTCGACGCTGTCGTAGAGGCGGCCGACGCTGCCGACCATGGCTTCATGGCCGAGCAGCTTGACGGCGGTGCCGACCGGCATCGAGAGGAGGGAGAAGAGGAAGTCGACGACGTCCTTGCTGGCCTCCGCGAACAGCACGCGCCGCGCCTTGGTGTCGATGAGGAGCTTCATGCTCAGCGCGGAGGTATTTGTGGTGGTCGCCATTTGTGATACTCGGCGGCGCGGTGTCCGGCTCTTGCCTGAGTTCTGTGGGCTACGGCGAGGCGACAGGCTAGGAAAAGAGAAATGGCCTTGCGCCCCGCCGTATATTTAAAAGTGGAAGAAGAGCTGGCCGGATTAATCGAGTGACTTATCTGATGGGATTGAGGTGACTGGACGGAACAAGAGAGAGAGAGCACGGGCAGACGTGTGCCGAGAGAAAGGGCACAGAACTCCGGCGCGAACGTCAGCGGCATGGCGCGGATGCCCGACGCAACTGGCACCTACGGCGGCACCGTCCATGACATCACGTGGCAAAATTTGACGAATTTGACTCCTTCTGAATTCATCTCACAAAGTGGAAATTGCACAAACCACCACTTGGTGCCAGTTTTGCGCAGAACACCTACTTTTGGGGTTCGTTGCAGAGAACACCTATTGGGGTAATCAGTTGCACATTGGTCTAATCTAATATTTGTCTTTGTTAACCGAATGCTGACAAGTGGGTCCTATTTGTAAGTGCCAATGTGGCAAATCAAACCGGCCACGTCAGCCCGTCAAGAACAAAACAAAGATTTTTTTGTCCATTTTTTAATAGGCAAATAAAAACTGGCCTGAGCACCAAAACATTCATAAATTGGCCATACCATTCAGAAAATAAGATCACTAGCACCAAAACATGAATGACCAATTGTATCCATCAGGTTTTAGCATCCAAGTACTTGCCAAGTTACAATGCTGCCATTACAAACTAATATTCGACATTCATTCTTGCGGAGCCTGGTATCCTTGACCCGCGGTAAAGTAGGAATACAGTCTCGTGTCTTCATATCCTCGCGTTCCTAAGCGTGAGCCACTCGCACTTGAAGATCTTCCAGTCACACTCGATTCTTGAGAAGATTGTGCAGCTGCCCTTGGAGGACCTGGACGTGGAGCAGCAGTCCTTGCACGAGCTGGACGTGGAGCAGCAGCCTGTGGAGGAGCTGATGTGGCCGGGTTTTTTTTTTGCCACATGTGCACTTACAAGACAGACCTACTTGTCAGAAGTCAGATTAACAAAGACAAACACCAGATTAGACCTAGCTGCAACTTATTACCCCAATAGTAGGTGTTCTCTGCAACAAACCCTAAAAGTAGGTATTATGCGCAAAACTAGCACCAATAAGTGGTGGTTTGTGCAATTTCCCTCTCTCACAAATGTACCCAAATTCGAATTAATTCACGATTTGATCCTTTTTCATAGCGTCCAGCCCAGAGGCGCCATGCCCTACTAAATAACGCCCCGGTCTAGGGCGTCGTTGACCGTGCCATGTCGGAGCAGCTAGACCCACAAGCCGCAAGTATGGCGCCCCGGGCCAGGGCGTCGTACAACTGACATTGGCGCCCCATGCCAGAGCGTCGTGGTACTTAAAAAGCCAGCCCTCGTCGCTGGCCGTACCCAAACTGGATTTGTGCTCCCAACCAGCTAACAACTGAAGCCACATAAAAGGAGCGTTTCTCTTATTGGTGTACGCAAATAGAACCCGGCTGATAACTTACCATACGTATGTCTGGCATGCTGCCACCCATTCAGAATCTGGGTGCAACTCAGGTGGGCACACTGCAAAATTCAGTACCATCCAAGAAAAGTGGGCACCGGCAGCTACACCCTTCTTCATCTCTGGCACCTTTCCGAGTAAGCAAGTCATAATCCCTTACCATCCAGCAGTGTCGGTGTTCCGACATACGGTCTCCCCACTGATGGGAAGTGCCAGCATCACTGAAATATCCTGCAAAGTGACGGTCATCTCCCCGGATGACAAGTGAAAGGTATGTGTGTCAGGACGCCATCGATCAACCAGTGCAGTGAAAGCACACAAGTTTATATTCGGCATCCCACGAGAAACGAGCTGTATGAAAGGGAGAAGCCCGGTCTTCCGGATGTACTCGTGTATCGCTCGTTATACTGCATCTTCGGATGCTTCGCACTCGCAGGACCGTCAACTCGAGAGTTCCTCAAGTGCATGTGGGGGGGGGGGGGGGGGTTAAAGAACTCCTTGATCCGTCATAGCATGGTCACGGTGCTGATTGTCATATGCTTCTTGTAGATGATAAATATAATTAAAAAAGCATTGTACGTGAGAACAATATCGACATAAACATATGTAAATACATTCCTACATTTACCACTAAATATTTGCATACATTCTTAATACTACAACTAAAAAGTATACATAAGCTATAAACCAACTTAGGATTCAAATAATTCAGCTTAAACACAACATCAAAATTAATTCTTAGGCTTAAATACAACATCACAATGATCCAAAGTAGCTTGTACTGTGTTTCGCAAAAAAAAAAAAAAAAAAATGATCCAAAGTAGCTACACCATATAGGTCACAACATCTGATAAAATTTTCAATAAGGACAACAACGAGAAAGAAGCAAAATTTCAATAATGGCAACTAGTGTCACGACACTCATAATCATATAGAGCAACAACGAGGCACAGTTTCCAAGCTAAATTCGCTTCACCATATAGAGCACAAACATTGAACCAGATCATCTAAAATAATGGCTACACCATATAGAGCAGAAACATTGAACCAAATTGGCTACACCATATGAAATATTTCATCAAAGCGTACAACTAGAACAAACTCTTAAGAAAATCAGGAGGGTAAGGAGGACACCCTGAGCCAGATCTGGACGACCACGTCGGGGGAGGGGCTGGTGGTTATCGGGGCGTCGGCACCACCAGATGGGAGAGGGACCTCGGTCACCCGTCCTCAATGGCGGCGACGCCAAGCACAGGAGCACGGATGAGAGGTGGCCCGGGGAGCAGAGGTGGCGGTGGCGGTCTTGGGCCGATCGGGTTGTCCACACCACGATACGGGAGCGGCAGCTCGGTCACCTGACCTTGGCGGCGGCGGGCTTGGGCCGACTGGGTTGTCCACACCACGATACGGGAGTGGGAGCTCGGTCACCTGACCTTGCCGACGGAGGAGGGGATAGTGGCTGGTAGCGGCGGCGAGTGGAACATGGCGAGCGACGGCGACGGAGGTGAAGGGCACGAGCTCGATCGATACAGTTTAACCCTAAGTCACGGGGCGCCATACGTGTGAGCCATGTGGCCTGCTATTCCGACGTGGCACGGTTAACGTCGCCCTGGACCCTGGGGCGCCGAGGCGCCATACGTGTGGCCTGCTAGTCTGACGTGGCACGGTTAATAGGCGCCCTTGACCGGAGCGTTGTTTAATAGAGCACGACGCGTCGGGGCGGGGCACCGTAAAAAAGGGTCAGATTGTGAACTGATTCGAACTTAGGTCCATTTTGTGAGATGATTTGAAAAAGAAAAAGTTAAATTCGACAAATTTGACACATCGCGTCGATCTATGCGGCGCGCAGGATTTGAGGAAACGCGCACCACGGCCAGTTCCACGAGACGAGGAGTCGACCGGCGCTCACGCCTCACGGGCGCCGCCGCGCAGGCGTCGGTAAACTGCGCTAGTGCGTCTGCGTGCGTTTGCGAGGCCTCTCATTGCTGGAGGCGAGTGATCTCACTCACCTGACAGAATTAAGACTCGGGGCAGCGTGATGATTTGCAGTTTGCGTATGATATGGTCTACATATTCATGGCAGGAGTGAACTAGGTCACGGTGATCCTCGGCTCTATCTGTTTCGAGCGAAGATATACATACGCGTCTCTGTAGGCTAGTACAGGGAGTACATGAATGACAGTGCACAGTGTTGCTTACGTTTACGTAGCTAGCCTGCCCAAGTCCAACACTCTTCCAAGGGAGGAGTGAGCTAGCCCACGGTCACGAAGGTCTGTCTTGTCTCCTCTCCTCTTTGTTTCGCGGCGAAGATTTACGCGTCCCCGTTCAACGGTTCAGGCTAGTACATGGAGTACATGACAGTGCGCAAGTCCAGGCCGTGGTCATCAGGGTGAGGTTTCCATGGGACGCCATGCTTTGCGTTGAACCGCTGGAATAGCACAGTGTTCAGTGCAGCTTGCCAGCTTTTGATAGTACGCTGACCGAGCTCGATGGGACAACTCGCCACCGGTGACCATTAGACTTTGGATATAGACGAGAGCCACGAGAAAACTATTATCTTTAATTGATAACCTCAATTTGATGTCACTTGACATGTGTGATCAACTACGAACACCAAATTTCAGAAAAGCGTTTCCACAGAGTTTACACTGAAGTAAAACAAGTAAGGTCTCGTTTGATTCAAAGGAAGTTCATAAAATTCTTGGAGGATTTTTTCTTATAGGAATTTTTCCTACGTTACTCGTTTGATTTAGAGGATTAGTTTCTATAGAAATTCTTCCCATAGGAATCTTTGTACTACATCTCATAGGAATTGGAACATTTACTCCAACCTTTTTTTACAATTCCTTTATTTTTCCTTTGCCATCAAACACAAAGTAATCTTCTTATAGAATTCAACTAGCTAAGCCCTGATCCGTGCTTACACAGAAGACCAACCTAATTAAGCTAGACGGATCGGGCAAACACGTTTATACAAAGGAATCAACCTAACTTAAAACCAACATGATCGAGCTCCTACTATTCCATGTCCATATGGCACCGGCAGAACCGCCCCTTCTTTCCAAGGAAAACGTCGGTGAGGTCGGTCTTGGACTGGAGAGACGCCTTGAGGATCTCCAAACCCTGAGAAAATTTGATGAACAAGCTGTGACCATCGGCTTGATAAAGACTCTCAACAAACCAACAATGAAAAGCAAAATGGACATACCTCGCCAGCAGATTTGCCCTTCATTCCCACAGCAGCACCAACAGGTTCGCTACTGGAGCCGAAAAAGGGCAGCTGCCTGTGAAGTTCTCCCATCATCCATATGCCAGAAGAAGGTTTCTTTCCAAGAAAAACGTCGGTGAGGACGGTCTTGGACTGGAGAGACGCCTTGAGGATCTCCAAACCCTGAAATATTGATGCCCAAGCGTGACTATCAGGTTGATACAGAGTTACAGACTCTCAACAAACGAATAGAAAGAGAAAAAGCATACCTCGCTGTAGCCGATCTCCACGGTCTTCTCCTGGAGCATGGCGAGGTGCTTGACGGGGAAGCTGTTGAGCAGCGTGATGCTGGAGATGGAGGACATGGGCCTCACGGCAAGGTCGTCCATCACCGTGTACGCCATGATGCCCTTGTCGCTGACCACAGCCGCCACCTGCGCCACCTCGCCTCCGGACTCGGTCGACGGCACGAGCGTCAGCTGCGTGGTCATCTGGATCTTGCATGGCAGGCAGGTGGTGGCGTAAATGGCCGTGATGTAGCCACGGCAACTGCCGCAAGTATCCTGGGTGCCGGAGTTGCATCTGTAGAACGTCTTGGGCTGGGCCGGCATCGAATGGAAGGAGCTGCTCGCCGACGAGAGCGCAGCGGGGTGAAGGAGGGCGTCGCCGGGCTGGACGTAGGCTCCATTGAGCTTCTCCGCGCTGTCGTAGAGGCAGCCGACGCAGCCGACAATGGAGGAGTCCTCCTCGAGGATTTTGACGAAGGTGCCGACGGGCAGGGAGAGGAGGGAGAAGAGGAAGTCGACGACGTCTTTGCTCGCCTCCGCGAGCAGCACGCGCCGCGCCCTGGTGTCGATGAGGAGCTTCATGCTCAGCGCGGTGGTCGGCGTGGTCGCCATTGGGAGCTCTTGCCTGACTCTGTGTGTGTGGTGTCGAGGAGAAATGGGTTTGTGAGCTTGACTCAGAGCGAGCCGCGCAGTGTAGGTATTTAAAAGCTGAACACGAGCTAGACTCGGGCAAATCCCTCTGTGACCTTGACGGGACTCTGCTTGTTGAATCGAGGCGAAGGAGCGGCGAGAGAGCGTTCATGTGGCATGCAGACGTGTGCTGGGAGCAAAACGATTCGTGTTGGCAGCAGCTCTGTGACCTTGACAAAACATGAACGATTGACGGGATCCCTGCGCGCACGGCAGTCGATATATAGGCACGGCGACCGTAACAAGCAACTTGCGCGCTCATTGATCAAGGCAGGTGTCTATGATCCCAGGACTGTCTAGCAGGAGCATGATCCCAGGAGACGAGCTGGCGGCTGGCGCCGGGAAAAAAGCCACCACCTACGGCCGGCCATGGCCATGGGCGGCGCGTTCTGTACGCCATGGAGATTTTGCAAGTGTTTCGCGTTTACGGCCATGCGCGGGTTTGCCGAGAAGTTGAGCGCAAACACGACAACACGATCGAGCACGTAGCTAATCTGATTAGACGGGACGCATCGTCGTCAATCGAGTGATCTGCCATGGCACCAACTAGCTAGGAGTGAATACTTCTGCAGCGCCGTAATGATTGCTAGCTCGCGTGTGGTCTGAGCCAAAGATTTGTGACACGGCTGCTGGTTTCAGCGATGGAGACATGACGGGATGCCTTTTAACTTACGTGCATATCTCCATCCAACGGTCCAAGCTAGTAACCGGTACTTATCTGAAAAGGACCATTTTTTTTTAGGACAGACCCGATTACACAACGTACCCAACATACTTCTTTTGTTTTGTTTCAGAATAGAGTCGCCACGAACTTTTGTTAGCCACATCTTTTGTGCCTATGCATAAGCAAGCTAGCTTGTAGGGAGAAACTGTTGTGGGGAGAAACTCCTAAAAACTGATTGGATCACTTCTTTTGGTCTTGTGCAGTTTTGGCTTCTTCGGTGTGTTGGGTTGTGAGATAAAAGCAATGATATATTACATATTACTATAAAAATAGGTAGAAGTAAAATAAGGTAGATGATAATAAAAACATACTTTTGTAGTATAATTTCAGTACATGCCAAAATAAAGAAATGTCATAGTTATTGGAAGTTACAATAACCATAACTCCTCAAGCTACAATTCCTTCGGCGACGCTCTGTCAGAGTGCTGTCACGGCGCTATCAGATGAGGAGAGAGCGGGTCCACTGGTATAAGATGCGTTGTCCTCATGGATATATGCGCATCGCTCAAACTGCTCAAAATGTTGATCATAAAGCTTACTGTCACGAATGAAGTTATGCAAACACATGCACGTGGTGATGATCTTCGTTTCTGTTTCAAGGTCATGAAAATGTGGAATAGCAAGCAGAAATGTGAAAATGTGTTGCCTCCTCCATCAGACAAGTGAATACATCACGATACTCCTCTATAATAAAAAAAATTGGGTTGCATAAAAGTACTCCATACTCCCGGGTTTAGCTCCATCCTCGGATATTAAGGAAACCATCTTCCTAATCTCCTGCCTAGCAGTTTCCTTAACTTGTTCAGGAGATGTCACAGAGTTTCTACTCTTCTCTTCCTCCATTAACCTAATCCTCTCCTTATCTTCCTCATCAACCTGATCCTAGCAGTTTCCTTATCTTTGTCTTTTTTTCATGAGATCCATCATACGGTCCAACCTGGAGGCACTAGCAGGTCCACTACGCAACCTTGGGGTCGCTGATGGTCTAGGTGAGTAGGGGCATGCTCTCTTGTTATTGTCCCGTGAACGCAAAGGGGTGGCATTAGTATCCTCGTCACCTTCACATCCTGAACAGTCCTCATCAACGTTGATCCTAGACTGAGAAGTTCTAGCCTGAGAAGATCAAGGTATACCCTGGCTGTCACATTGGTCACAACATTTTTGTCAAAAATTATCTTCAGGTCATCCTCATATTGGAGTGGGGCGGTCCGAAGCTTGGCTGCGTATGCACACATCCGCACATCACAAAACAGTATGAGAGCATGTTGCATCACAAAAGTACTTCCGAACGTAAAGAAAACATCATTACCTGTATCTCAGTTTGCCACCAATCGTCGCTAGCATCAATGGTATTAGTGATTGGATCTCTTCCTAAACCAGATGCATGTTGCATCAATCCCTTCCAAATCGTGTAATCTTTTTTGAGTGCTTCCCACCTATCTTTCATTTGTATGCGACTGTGCTCTCTTTTGGTGGGCTTGTTGAACTTCCTAACCAAATTGATGTAACCATGCTTGTTCAAAACTTGCACTGGACGGTTATTTGCATTCACTTCTTTGATGCACACGTCAAGAAATACACGGTGATCCTAGGCATCCCAATTGGCTTTCACTTTTGGCTTTACCATCTAGATGCACAACATATACGATCAATTCAAAACAATGCATAGACACAGAATTCACATCACCTAATTTTAAAACAGAAGCATATGCCACTGCTCAATCAATCCAGTACACATTCTAGGCCAATTTTTGCAACAGATTCAACACATACAGAAAATTATCTGGATGTGATTTCTATGGAATTGAGTGTTACCTGCGGTTGAGAGGTCGACATCGTGGGGGAGTTCCGACGAGCTTGTCGCCTGTGTCCGGACGAGCTTGGCGGGGATGCGGATGGGGCGGCCGCGACGAGGAGAGGCAGGCGCCGGGGATGGAGAGGAGGGCGGCCGCGGCGAGGAGAGGCATGGGCCAGGGATGGAGATGTGGGCGGCGGCGGCGCGAATAGGCAGGGGCGCGGGGATGGAGACAAGGACGCGCCGGCGGTGGACAGCAGGCGGCGGAACCCTACTTCCCCGATCCCATGGGCGAGCAAGCGAGAGAAGAGAAGAGAAGAGAAGAGAAGAGAGAGGAGCGACTCGGGTAGGGGAGAAGGCAGAGTTGACCGTTTTTCTCTCGTTTCCCTGCGCTGGCAGGTATCCTGTAAATAAAACGAAACCGAGGGCAAGCCTCCTTACCGCTTCGGCCCCTTTGTGGGAAGCTACACAGAAACACCTCACGAGGAGTTTCTGCAAAAGTGAAGGCAAACAATTTCGCGGTGGAAAAAAGCCATCGGGTAGCTGGACACTTCTTATCCGTTTTAGCAGTCTGCCGCCTCGAAACTATTTTGGAAGCCCAAAAGAAGCGGCCCTTAGTAAGAAATATAAGCATGTACTAGGAAAAGTGCCCGTGCGTTGCATCAGGAGAGAAAAATATATTTTACGTCCCTAACCCGATAATACATAAAACTAAATAAAGCATATGGTTGGTTCTCTTCTAGACATAAATGATGTAAATACAAAGAAGCAAAAGAGCGAGAAGAAAAACATAATAGAGCACATATCAGGTTTCCAATTAATCACTTAATCAATCATCTTTTTTCCGCATGTTCTCCTCATACTGTTCCTCTGCCACAATTGCTATAGTTGGATATATTTAAAGGCTCGGACTGGTACAAATCAGATAGTGAAAGTGCCCTTGTACATTAATGGTTACAAATAAATAAACATATGCTTAGTACAACTTTGCAATTAGCAAAGCAATGTTGTAGTGCTCAAAGTACCAAGGGCCATTCTTACAAAACAGTTGATTCTCAAATAGATAAGTGCAAAGATGTCTTGTATATCAAGAACGTAAAACACTTGTCTATCAGATGAGCGGAAGTCAAAGCTCTCTTGATTCTCAAATAAAAAACTCCAGGGATGGCCTGTCTGGCATCATAGCCGAGTACAGGAAGCCCGGACAGATCTCCATTGGATGGATGCAGTGCAAAAGATTGGCGTTGGAGAAGCAACCTAGTGTGGCTGCCGCTGGCGAGGCGCTCAAAACTCACGACTCAGACAGATCAGCAGGAGAAACATGCAACGTCTCTTCCTTCTGAATTGGGAAAGGCGCACATGTATTTCAGCAAAAAGCTGGTGAGCAAGATGAACTCCATGTGACCATCTTGAGGTGACGAGGTCGAGGAAAGCCCATTACTTCGACGCTGCAAGTCGTGCACTCGTGCTTCGATGGCTGCGGCTCCCCGCGCTCGACAAGGCCGGAAAGATGCATGCGCCAAAGGCGGCCGACCGGCTGTTGCCTGGCAAGCCGGAAGATATGGACATGTTGAAGCTCAAGGTCGGCTCCCGCGTCCGTCCCTCCAGCCTGATCTCCTCGGTGGTGCGTCCGCACGTCCCCGCAATCATGGCCCGCAGCGTACATATATGTCGGAGGATTGAAGAAAATACCTACACGGTGAAGCGCCTTGAGCCCGACGATCGGGTCAGCTGCAAGCGTGCGACAGCCCTAGACCGCCGCCGCTGCCAGCCATCCTCGCACGCCTCATTGTCCTGGAAGAGTCAGCGTTGGCTTGTCCCCCTCCCGAGACGCCTCATTCCTTCCCCGCCGCCAGAGATGGCCCAAGAGAAGCGCCGCAAGGTGCTGGTCGCGCTATGAAATCGGGGTCAGGGTCTTGATTCTGCATCTTGGGAGATGATCGATGGTCATGGGTTAGGGCCGGTATTGGGTAGTTTCCTTGATGGCCGATATCGTCTCCTCGATCTCATGCATGTGTCGCCCAACCTCACGTGCAGGGAGTAGTTCTCGATGGCCCGGTGTACACCGAACCGACGGGCGGCGGCCTTAAGACGTAGGCGAATCCCCCTCAGCCGCCTTGAGTGAGATCTCGATGTGCGCTTCGTCGCCATTGGCCTCGGCTCGGGTCTTCCTTCTCCATGGCATCCGTGCCTTGCTTCGACGGCTTCGTGCGACGCTCTCGGGAGCCAAATTTATGAGAGGGGTTTGACCTAGAGGAGAGTTTGTATCGATTCCGGAGGAGAGTTCGGCCGAGTTGTCTACCAATCGACACGACGTACGATACCAAACCTGGAAACAAAGCCACGACGTACGTCAAGAAACGCGAACGGACGAAAATATGGGGGAAGAAACACTCCTCCCTTTATTATTATATTATACTAGTGAACGTGCACGTGTAACGCACGACCGTACAATCGATCAATTTATGGTAAATGACAAAAAAACACATAAAATAGAGCATTTTCAAGATCAACGCCTTGAAAACTGGTAAAGTACATGAAAACTGGTTGCTATGTAGCGTGTTCTACAAGATCAACATCTGAAGAAGCCTGTACATTCCAAAGTGAGATGGACCTTATTTCTGCGTTGCCGCTTGGGCCCTTCATTGACGCCTTGCCGTATTCAATAGCGGCGCTGCTGTCGAGGAAGTGTCCTGCTTCCCCAAAGTAAAATAACCTGCTGCAGTAAGAATGTTGTTGTCACCCTTAAATGTTGATTGGACATCAGATTCAGCTATGAAAACTCAGTCTTCAAACCTTGGCCACCACAATCCTCACGACACTACTAATAAAGTAAAAGAAAATCCACTAAAAACCACTTATCCATGTGTAGAAAAAGATATACTTGATTATTTTAACATTTTCACAGTACCTGAATTGTGGTCATATTCTGCTAGGTTGGTGTACCTTTCAGAGCACTTGATTAAACATGTATCTCTTAACTAATTTAAGGTGTTATCTTCACGTACATTATTTCCTGAAGGTATAAAGGTTATATAAGTAATGTTGTGGCTGAAATTGCACCGTTCATATTGGCTTCATTTTTATTTTTGAGAAAAATCTTTCCCATTATCTCTCCTCAATTTTATGCTTCAATCTTTTTGATTATTCTTAGAAAATGTCAGGCTCGCTTAGAGAGGACACCATAGGTGAAATTTGGTTGTAACAAGATTTGGGAAACGGCTTATATTTTGGTATTTAATCAATCTTCTTTGTTTCTTGTATGGATTTATAGCATGAAGAATCAATATGAGAAAATAGATATAACTAAATCCCATTATTTCTTCGGCAACTGAATGTTTACAAACTGATGTTCACATGTATAGGACATCATCAGACAATGTTATACTCCGTAATTGATTCATGCCAAGACAACAAAGATAACTTGATAAGGGCAGAAGGTGCTCATGAAAAACCAGCAGAACTGTAAGTCCATTGATTAACGACAGGAAAAGTTGTGCGAACCTGAAGAAATTGAGTCTGGCCGTGATCGAATTGCAGGGAAGTAGTGGAGTGGCCAAGCAATGTTTGTCCGGCCGGCTGCCGAAATTGATTCTCGGCTGGCTGCGCCTACAAAAAGGTAATCTAACAAGTTAGGCAATCTAACAAGTTCAGCTGATGGATGTTCCAACACATCAAGCTTGCGGCACAGATCAATTAGCCATCTAGGTAGCATCGTACAGGAGCACCAACGATCGATCGACTAATGAGGCCAGCTTCTGATTGCAGGTCCATTGATTAACGACAGGAAAGGTTGTGCGAATCTAAAGAAATTGCGTCTGGCTGTGGTCAAATTGCAGGGAAGCAGTGAAGTGGCCAAGGAACGTGGCTCCGCGCAGTTTGTCGGGCTGGAGTTCAAGGACTTCGGCTCGCAGGTGGAGTAGCTCGTCGAGGAGCATCCGCATCTAGTCCCCGGCTTCACGCGCGCCGACGGAGACGGCGATGACAGCGAAGAAAATCCGACGCCATGGCGACTGCAGGCGACCGTGGAGCGCCCGCCGAGAGCATCGTGACCGGCACTTTGCGCATCTCGTACCTGTGCGCCGACAGCGACGAAAATCTGACGCCATGGCCATGGTCAAGGGAGGGGCGCGGCACTGCCGCCGTGGACAGCAAAGACGGAAAGGTGTTCAAGACCGACGCGCAGAGCAACCCGGCGGTGGCGCGGGCGTGCGGCCTCCCGGTGGCGGCGCGGCGAGGTTGGGGACCGCGCGCCGAACCTGGCGACGACCACGGCGAGCTTCAACAGCTCCCGACCCCCGGCGGTGGCGCGGGCGTGCGGCCGCGACGACCACGGCGAGCTCCAACAGGCCCTCCACCCAGAGCGACGCCTCGGTCACGCCTCCACCTAGAGCGCGCGACGCCTCGGTCTCCTTGCCTAACTCACGGGCAAAGAAAAAATAACGATTCAAAAAATAACGATTCACGAGATGTGTTGAGTTTAGCTCAACACGGATGGAAGAATCTGATTCGTTGATTAGAGATCGTACGGCATAGATTTAATGTATCCGGTGAATTTTGCTCTTTTAATAGTAGTATAGATATATATATATTATATATATAGGTATAGACTTGACATCTTTTTTAAATAATCACTAAATGGATTATCTCGTATGAATTTTTAATAAGTAATCGGTGTTAAGCCCAATAAAGAGCATGATGATGAATCACAAGTATAGGATCTATACTGTACTGTACGTGAAATATTCCAGCTGGTATTCGCAAAAGAAAAAAATCCAACTGCACGTGTCATCTTCTAGGCAAATCCTGGCGTGGAGCTTACGCTGGAAATTCCACGCAAAAAATAAAAACTTACGACGAAAATTAACCACGCGACACGCTCGTTCTCATGCACTCTCCACCTGGAACTTCACAGACCCTGCGCGTGTGCATCAGGTGTCGCGTGCAAGGACATTCTCTGCTGACGGGCCTTCCGGTACATAAACTCCATCTCGGCGTAGTCGCCTACACCACGAGCAGTAAGAAATGAGCGCTGAAACATGTATGCTTTTGTTAATTTTAAAGGAATTAATCCTACACATGTGCATGCAGTTTGGAAAATAAAAGTGCCTCCTAAGATTCATTTTTTCCTTTGGTTGATTTCGCACAATAAGACTTTCACTAGAGACAACTTAGCGAAACGACAACATCTAGATGATCTTTCATGCCTATTCTGCTCAGAACCTGAAACTTGCACCCTTTGTTCTTCGAATGTGCTGTTGCAAGATTGATCTGAGATGAAATTGGTAAAATTACTGGAAAGATTATCTCTCCTGCCTCTTATGAATTGATTGCTGGATTATGGCTTAGTGAATCAAAACATGAGAACGTGAATGTTATCCATGCAGCCGTTATGTGGGTGCTGTGGAAAACCAGAAACAATCTTTGTTTTAACAGAGATCGTTGGGTTGGTATGCAGGTGGTCTGGAGAATGCTGCACTCTATACTTTCTCAGTGGCGAATACTGCTATCGGGAAATGCAAGAACTCAGCTGGAGGAGGCGTTGAGGGACTTGGAGAGATTATCTCGAAGCCCTCCTCCTTTGCTCTGGCGAGATGCAGAATGAATGACCCTGTGCCCCTTGGTGAAGCTCCGTGCTGAGCATGAAGCTCTTGGTTGACACGAAGGCGCAGCGCGTGCTGTTCGCGGAGGCGGGCAAGGACGTCGTCGACTTTCTCTTCTCCCTCCTCTCTCTGCCGGTGGGCACCGCCGTTAAGCTGCTCGGGAAGGACTCCATGGTCGGCGACGTCGGCAACCTCTACGCCAGCGTCGAGAAGCTCGACGGCACCTACGTCCAGCCCGGGATTGACAAGGACGCCCTCCTCCACCCCGCCGTCCTCTCTCCGGTGGCCGGCACCAACATGCTCCGCTTGCCGGACGCGTCTTCTGGCGGACAGTCCAAGGGATTCTTCAGGTGCGGCTACGGCTGCGCCTACGTGACGGGCACTAACGGCACCAAGTGTCCGAACTGCCACAACCAGATGATCAAGGCGCTGCAGTTCGTGTCAGGGTCTGGAGGCCAGGGAGCGGCCGCCGGCGTGGCTGGGAAAGGGTTCGTGCAGGGCATTGTGACGTACACGGTGATCGACGACCTCACAGTGAACCCCATGTCTAACATCTCTAGCATCGCCCTGCTCAACTCGTTCGCCGTCAAGGACCTCGGCGCGCTCCAGGAGAAGACCGTGCAGCTCGGCTACAAGGAGGTCATGATCTAACGTTAATCACTTCTTAACTTGTGTTCTCCATTACTTTTTCATTTGTGTTCTCTCCCATCTCCAATTCTCCACTCCTTCTTACACTTCGCATGCATGGTTTGCAGGGTCTGGCGATTCTCAGGGCTTCGCTTCACTCCAAGACCGTGCTCACCGATGTCTTCCTCGGCAAGAAGCTGCCGGCCGGCCGCGCTTGAAGACACGGCCGGTTTAGGCATAAGGCATGCATATGGCTGCCGTGGCATTGCTAGCATGACATGTGAACATGGAAGAAAACTAAGTAGATCGTTCTATCTACGGTAGCTTAATTAGCTAGGTTGCTGTTTTGTGATGTATGCTTGTTGTTAGTATCAAGTTGTAGCACGCATTTATGTATCTTAGCTTCGTTTACCAGCACCATCTTTAGTCTTTCGGCTATGCAATGTGTTTTGGTTGATGGAACCGTGACTTAGGCATAATGAAACGGTGATGACCGAAATGTCTCTGCAGTTTGTATCAGCTGAAGTCAGTAATCAGCCAAATATGTCTGGACGTCTGGTTGTCAAAATCCCCAAAATAAATTGTTGCCTCGGACGCACCGTCCTGTTCTTAGTTGTATCACATAACCAACTGAGCTGTTTTAACTTCGTTCGATTCTTAATTTCTTCCTATCTTGTATATTCGCCTAAATAATCCAGAAAAGCAAGTATGAGGTAGAGATAAAAATAAATATATTCGCCTGGAGCAGAGCCGAGTAGTTTCCAGGTTAATGTGCGGAGTACTCAATTGACACGAGATTTGACAGAAATGACATGTCGTAGCTACGTGCCACGTGACAGAGTGCCAGGATGGAGCTGCGATGGTTAAATCGACTGACTGACCATCACGTCCCATCGGGATTAATTTGTTTGGTGTCTTTTTTTCGTTAACAATATTTGCTGTAGGAAAATCCGGTCCTTTGCAAAACTTTAAAATGAAGCCCTGTATGTCGCACAATATAATTACTCCCTCCACCTCGGTTTATTAGGTCAATTTGAAGTTCTATGCGACACTTAGCCAAATAAGGATTGACCGAGTTAGTTACTCCTGAGTCCTGAATCAGACAAATCCTAATTAACTAGAGAGTTAGCTAAATCGCATAGAGGAAATAGCTGAGAGAATCTCTAGGAGATCATTAATGATAATTGTGCCTTACTCTTGATAAAATCTGGTTTTGATATGTGTCTAATAAACTGAGATGGAGAGAGTATATGACTTAATATTTTAAATCAAACTGAATATATTGATAACCAATACCTATTCAACTCTCAGTTGCATCATGTTTTTTTTTGAACATCTTTATTTTTAATCTTTGTAATGAAATCTTCAATGATATACTTATAATCAATGTTTTCCAACACTCCCAGTTGCATCATGGTTATTTGAACTTATATAGGACTTTAATAAGTTTAATTTTAAAAAAATTCGTTCCCAACGAAACAGTCAGTGCAATGATCCACAAAACTCTATGTGCAATATTGGAAAACAATCATGGTCTTTAGAAACTACAGAATTTCAACATGCCCAATATTTTCTTTTAACATGAAATCTTTGAAGAAACTTAAACAAAACTCTATATGCAATACTTGTATTGGAAAACAATCACGGCGCTTTAAAAACATCAGAATTTTAACATGCCCAATATTTTCTTTTAGCATGGAATCTTTGAAAGAAACTACAGCTCAACAAACAAATCATTGGCATCAATATCAGATTTCTATCCTCTTTATGCTTTTTAGGGGCAGCCTCAAGATTAACACAAGAAGATTTCAAGTATTATTATGGAATGAGCGCAATTTTTCAGAGGTAAATAAGAAATCAATTATTTTTCTGATAAGCCTCATACTGTTCAAATCACCTTGTGAGTGATGAGATTCATTGATCAACAAGAAGTAAAAATAGCTGATTCTAATGACTCATCTGCAAACTGTGTCGCATTATTTGTGTCCGGGTTCTCATCAAACTGTCACTTTCTTTAAATTTCTGTCCTTTATGAAATGTTGTACCAATATTCTTCTTGGGTGCAATTTCTCTGGCTATCAGCTGCTTTCAGAAAACCAGTTTCCATGTACCCTTTGAAAAAAGAAATACTCCTTGCGCTTTCTCGATGGCAACATCAATAAGCATATCCTTTGCTAGCCAATTTTTGCTTACTAAATTAACGGCAAAGAACACCTCATACAGAATGACTATTTCCACCATGAATGCATGCTCTCCATGTTCTTTTTTGCGCGTGCACTGATGGCCATGGTGGACGGATGCTACTAAAGAAAAAAAAATCAAATTGCGGCGCTGAATCAGGTGAACCGAATCAATGATCAGTCGGATTTGCATTTCTGAGTTCTTGGATCGAATTTTCTGTTAGAGTATATTACGTATAGGTATATTTGGTAGTATTAGGATTGTTATCCAAGTCTATATACTATCTAGTAGGTTTCGTAGTCGCCAAGTCTTGTCCCCTTTATATATAGCCCAATGTAGCTCATTATAATAAATCTAATCTAGAATCAATACAATACAATCAATATTCCGCAATTTTAGATGGTATCAGAGCGGTTCGTTCCACAGATTAGGGTTTAGCCACCAAACACTTCCGTCGCGCCGCCCCCGAGGAGATTCATCTCTGTAAGATCGCGGAATATGATGGTGTTGATTGATACTAGATTGATTACAACGAGCCACAGTGAGCTGTATATAAAGGGAACACGACTTGGGGACTACGAAACCTACTAGAGATAGACTTCGATTACAATCCTAATAGTACCAAATATATCTATACGTAATATACTCTAACACCCCATCGCAGTAGGATCGGTAGTGACGCGAACAGCTGGAGCGTCGTGGACGGTCTGCCTGTAGCACAATCCGTCACGAACTGGAGAGGGAGCCGAGATGATAGCCCTTTATGCCGATGTCGAAGTAGCCGAGTTGTGGGCGTTGTAGTCGTGGTCGATGTTGCCGTTGTTGGGGAAGTTGAGGTGGACGTTTGCTGGAGTTGATATAGACGAGGTAGGCGGCACGCCTTGTCGAGCTTGCCAGACTCGCGAGCGCGCCGGGATGAAGACACGAGCCTGTGTTGCCAATACCGAACATGCGAAGACATGAACCACCATAAACCTTGCGAGCCAGAGCTGGATGAAGAAGCATAGGAGATCTCCGAATTCGGCCGGTGCGTAGCGCAAATTTTCCGCCGTTGGTTGTCGGAGTAGACGAAAAGGTCGGGAAAAAAATTGTGTAAAATAAAATATACTGCAACTCTAACGACGCGGTTTGTGGTGGACGAAGACAGCGTTATGGTTGTTGAAGACGTTTGTTGGTGTAGATAGTTGTCGGCGATGTGGAGGTAGTAGTTGTACGAGACGTTGTTGATGTAGAAAATTGGCGGCGATGATGATCAAGAGTGTTGTTGGTGCAGCCCTTGTGTTGACGGCGAGGCGCGTACTTGGGGACGAGTTTGTCCCGGTCGATGTTGTCGAAGACAATCCGGCGTGATGGCGACGTGCGGAGGTTGCAGCCGGCGACAACGCGTGGGGCGCCGCGCAGGGCGTCCTTGGCACGGTCGATGACGAGTAGGTGCCGGAGAGAAGTCGAGGACGTGTTGGGGTAGAGGCGCACGAGGACGACGCAATCCGATCTATGATCGGCGAAAGAAGAAGAAAAGTCGGTCAAGTGGCTGGCGAGAAAATTTCGATCATTGAAGATCTAATCTTCTTGCGCAGCCCCCGGCAGAGATTGTTAGTCTATCTCTAGTAGGTTTAGTAGTCTACAAGTCTTGTCCCCTTTATATACAGCCCACTGTGGCTCATTATAATCAATTTAGAATAGAATCAATTATTTCGCAATCTTACAATGTTCACCAGTCTAAACAAGTGGTTGGGTCTGTTGGTCTTTGTACTAAGCTTTGTCTATATCATGTGTTGGTTCCCCTTGCAAAACCGGCTGTGAGACAAAATTAAATGTCCGAAGTGCAATTTGCTGGACCAAGAAAAGAAATGTGTAGGGCTATAAATGAGAGAGCCGTTGGAGGGGGCGATCGCGGAGTCGACCGAGGCTGCGGCCGCGGTGCCGCCGGCACTCTCGAGGGCTCCACCATGACGCTGGTCAAACCATGGTCTGCGTCCAGGCCAGGCGGCCATGCGAGAAGAGGAAGGAGATGCACCTCGATCTCGGATCGGTGGCCACTTTTGGGTGCTCGCCGGAGAAGAGGACGACGAGGGATCGGACGACGGCGTGCGTGATTCAGCCACTGCACGATACTTGCTGGATTGCGTAACGCCAGAGCCCACCTCTGGCCGGTCCCTTTCGTCGAGTTCATCGAGGGCGGCGAAACGGCTTGCGCGGCGGCAAGGACAGAGGTCAGCGGCTTTGTTTCTTAGTTCTGTTTCATCGGTGGATGCAGGAACTTCACCGGCGGCGCTCGCGACGCGGAATCATTTTCGGGTGCCCAAGATGCCAGTGATGCCACCATCAACGACAAGGGAAGAGGAGCTCGATTGGGGGGAGTGGATCCTGGTCTCTAGACGGCGGCGACGGCCTTCTTCTCCGACGACGGTGAGTCCACGCAAACGAGGATCTCGGATCCGAATTTCAAAAAACAGGGTGTTGGGGGCATCGGCCCAGCCCAACCCGGCCTGCATGCGTACCCAGAAGGCCACTCGGGCTTGGGCAACGCTGAGGAGAAATTTTTTCGCGTGATTGACTTAGGTTTTCGGGGGGGGGGGGGGGGGGGGGTGGACTCCGAAAATTACTGGACTTCACGTGGAAAAGAACAGCCGCATCGCTGCTTGATCGCGAGATGGCGATGAGAGGCGGCGGACGCGGCGGCGCTGATCGGGGTCGCGGCTTCCCTGCTCCTGGAGGATTCCCGGCACGAGGTGGCCGCCACTTCGAGGTGGGTGGCCCGAGCGGCACTGCCGGGTTCACCGATGACTACGATGCGTACGGCGGCTACGCAGGGTTCGAGTTCGGCGGAGAGGAGCCGGGCTTTGGCGGCCGCTTCCATGCGGGAGCGGGTTTCGCCGCCAACGGTCGCCGGGGCGCCTATCGAGGTGCGGCGAATTACCGTGGCCGTCGAGGAGCCGGCTATGGTGGGTATAGCGGTGGCTATGGAGAACACGGTGGTGGCCAGAACGGCTATGGTGGGGCTGTTGGATACGTAGCTGCTGGCCAGAACGGCTATGGCCGTGCTGCTGGGCATGGAGCTGCCGCCGGCCACGGTATCGACCGGGTCGTGCGTGGACGCTTCGGTTATGGACATCCAGCGGCGGGAAGAGGACTGCAGCGGGCTGCTGTTCCAAGTGGAGTGATACGTCCAAAACGTATCTACTTTCCCGTACACTTTTGCTATTGTTTTGCCTCTAATTTGTGTGTTTTGAATACAACTAACACGGACTAACGCTGTTTTCAGCAGAATTGTCCTGGTGTCTTGTTTTTGTGCAGAAAGTCGACTTTCGGGAAAATCCCCAGAAAAGATCACAAAGCCCCTATTTTACCAAGAGACCCACGGTGCCAGAAGAGGAAACGGAGAAGAGCCACGAGGCGCCCTCAACACGTGGCGGCGCGGTGGGCCCTGGGCCGCGCCACCACATGGTGAGGCCGGCTCGGGTGCCCCCTCGCGTCCCCCTCTCGACTACATATTGCCTCTGACCTAAAAACGTCGGGGGATCGACCACTTTTTCCAGAACACCTCAGAGCGCCGCCGCCATCGAAAACCCTATTTCGGGGACCAGAAACTCCGTTCTGGCACTCCGCCGGGACGGGGAATTGGAGGAGATCATCGCCATCATCATCACCGACGCCTCTCCATCGACCATCCATGTTTCCCCCATCCATGTGTGAGTAATTCCCCGCTGTAGGCTGAAGGGGATGGTAGGGATTGGATGAGATTGTTCATGTAATAGCTATAAGATTGTTAGGGCATGGTGCCTAGTATCCGTTGTTAGTACTTTATGTCATTGTTGCAACTTGTTATGCTTAATGCTTGTCACTAGGGCCCGAGTGCCATGATTTCAGATCTGAACATGTTATTGTATCATGAGGATAATCATTGTTTTAGATCATATCTGCAAGTTGTATACACATATTATTGTCCGGAACCCGAGGCCCCGAAGTGACAAATTGGGACAACCGGAGGGGATGGCTGTGATGTGAGGATCACATGTGTTCACGGAGTGTTAATGCTTTGCTCCGGTACTTATTAAAAGGAGTACCTTAATTACCAGTAGTTTCCCTTGAGGCCCCGCTGCAACGGGCTGGTAGGACAGAAGATGTTGTGCAAGTTTCTCATTGCGAGCACGTACGACTATATAGGAACACATGCCTATGGTTACTTAGTACTTGGATGCTTTATCTTTATTTATCTGCAAATGCCTATGTCTTGATTATTATATGAACTATCTTATCCATGCAACGCCCGTTCATCCATCCCTATGCCTACAGTATTTTAATCCTGCTGTTTACCGCAATCACTACTGCTGTCTTTACTTTACTGCTGCTATTATTTCACTACTGCTACTGCTATAAAACTGTTGCTACTGATAATCTGTGTCGAGCAAGTCTATTCACAGGTGCAGCTGAACTGACAATTCATCTGTTAAGGCTTACAAATATTCTTTGGCTCCCCTTGTGTCGAATCAATAAATTTGGGTTTTACTTCCCTCGAAGACTGTTGCGATCCCCTATACTTGTGGGTCATCAAGACTATTTTCTGGCGCCGTTGCCGGGGAGCATAGCTTTATTTGTAAGTTCACTTGAGAGTAATATTGTTCGCTGAAATTTATTCATCATGGGTAAAGCTCGTGATGAGAAGGTCCGCATATTGCCATCCACTACAAGGAAAGGTACAACTCTGAGTACCTCTGCTGCTCTTGATTCACCATCTGTGATGAGTCAACTTATTACACCACCACAAGCTACACACACTGTTACTTCTGCTGAATCTGAAAATGCTTCTGATAATTTTGATGATGCTTCTACTGTTCTTGATGAAAGTGGTTCTTTAGGTCCCTTTTTAGATGCTACTATTGCTAGGTCTAAACAAATTGAAAATGCTGAAACACCTAATGGAAGTCCCACTACCCCTGTTGATTCACCTGAGTTGAGGGATTATACTTGTGATGATCTTGATGAAACTTATGTGGAACTTGACGATGACTTTATTGATGAATGTAATGCTACTAGTGGTGCAAGTAACATTAAAAATCTTCTTGCAAAACATGCTGTTAATATAAACTGTCTCCTGATGCTAAATTTGCCACATCTCCCATAAACATTAAAGATAAGGATTATGACTTCTCTCTTGATTTGTCACATATATCCATTGTTGAGAAAGAACCTTTTTGTGGTACTGAAAATGAAAGTGTGTAGAACACATGAATGAGCTCTCTACTTTGAGTAGTTATTTTCTGATGATATAAAAAACGCAGCTACTTTGTTACTAAATTTTTCCTTTCTCATTGAAAGATGAAGCTAAAACTTGGTATAATAATCTGTCTCCTGGTTCTATTGATAGTCCTATTGGTTTGCTTAATGCTTTCTTTCAGAAATATTTTCCTGCTAGTGCTCAACATGCTGCCTTGCAGAGATTTTTAACTTCAAACAGGTTGAAGGAGAGAAAATGCCTGAATCTTGGTCAAGGTTTTGTTCTTTAATTAGGCTCGGCCTGGACATCAATTGGCCAAAAATGAACTTCTTGATATATTTTATAATGGACTAACTGTTGAATCTAGGACATACCTGGATAGTTGTGCTGGTTGTGTTTTCAGGAAAAGAACTCCAGACGAAGCTGAGGAATTAATGGCTAAAATAAGCCAAAATCATGATGATTGGACTTTACCTGAACCAACTCCAACACCAATACTGAAGAAGAGGGGTATGATTGAATTAAATGATGAAGGATGAGGGAAGCCAAGAAATCTCTTAAGAGAAGGGTATTAAATCTGAAGATGTGAAGAATCTTCCTCCTATAGAAGAATTATGTAAGCCAATTCCCCATTCATCCATAATTGAGGTACACTCTCTCCAACGGTTTGATGATAGAGATATTCCCTACTCTAAACCTCCTGATCAATGCTTAGATGAGTTTGATAATTATATTGTTAAGCAAGATAACTTTAATATGAGAGTGGAAAATCATTTAATGAGAATTCTCAAGCTATTAGTAAATTGCATGATATTGTGGAGAGAACCTCCAATGATGTTAAGATGCTTATTAAACATTTTCATATGGTTCAAACTCAAATTGATCAACTCACTAAAGTGCAAAAAGATCTGTTAGTTAATGCCTCTAGGGATAAAGAGAAACATGTTTGTGAAGTAACAACTAGAGGAGGAATTTCACTCAGGATCCTTTATATCCTGAGGGGCATCCTAAAAGAATTGAACAAGATTCTCAACGAGTTAATGAAACTAGTGCTCCTTCTAAGAAAAAGAAGAAGAAACATAAAACTGTTGTAGAATCCTCTGAACCTGTTAATGATCCTAATAGTATATCTATTTCTGATGCTGAAACTGAAAGTGGTAATGAACACAACAATGATAATGATAAGAATGATGCTTCTGATAAAGAAGAAATTGAAGAGGAACCTGAAAAGCATACTAAAGGTAAAAAGTATGGTAAGGAAGACTTCATTGCTAAGAAACATGGTAATGAGAGAGAACCTTGGGTCCAAAAGCAAATGCCCTTTCCTGCTAAGAAACTCAAATCAAAGGAAGAAGAACACTATAATAAATTTTGTGATTGGATGAAACCTTTGTTCTTGCAAATTCCTTTGACTGATGCTATTAAATTGCCTCCTTATTCAAAGTATATGAAAGATATTGTTTCTAACAAGAGGAAAATTCCCAATGAGGAAATTTCTACTATGCTTGCTAATTATTCTTTCAATGGCAAGGTTCCAAAGAAGCTTGGAGATCCAGGTATACCAACCATTCCTTGTTCCATCAAAAATAATTATGTTAGAACTGCTCTATGTGATTTGGGAGCAGGAGTTAGTGTTATGCCTTTCTCTCTTTATAAGAGACTTACTTGATAAGCTTATACCTACTGATATATCTTTGCAAATGGCTGATAAATCTACTGCTGTTCCTGTTGGCATTTGTGAGGATGTCCCTGTTCAAGTGGCTAATAATTGTTTGATTTTAACTGATTTTGTTGTGCTTGAAATGCCTGAAGATGATAATATGTCTATTATTCTTGGGAGACCTTTTCTAAATACTGCAGGTGCTGTTATTGATTGCAATAAAGGAAAAGTAACTTTTAATGTGAATGACAAAGAGCACACTGTTTATTTCCCCAAGAAAGTGGACAAGGTATTTGGAGTTAATACAATTTCTAATTTTAGAACTATCAAAGTGGGAAGTATTGATTGCCCTATATATGATCATCAAGAAGGATATCAAAACATTATGATTGGATCCATATCAATACAATTCAAGGTAACATGATTGTCTCATGATGTTTAATTCATTTGTGTCATATAAATTTATTTGGTGGCAAGACTTGATCAACCTTGCTAACAAATACACTTTATATACATGAAGGTTCTAAACAATATTTTATTCCCCATCCTTGTTTTACCTACTGCAATGTTGCTTAGTTTGAAAAAGTTTAGTCGCCGGGCAGCGGCCAAGGTGGTCTGCCGGACCCGGGAAGCTATGGTGGTGAAGGAGGATACTGGACCACGCGGAACCTTCCTTGGACGGCGGGGGTACCTGATCAGCGCGGTGGCGCTTTCTTGGGAGGTGCGAGCATCGAGCACTGGCAGCGCTCTGGAGGCTTTGATTGGCGGCTGCCGCCCATCCCTGGGCCACTCTGTGCAATCTCTGACAGAGTGGGGTCGGCTGCTCTGGAGGTTTCTTTACGACCAAGTCCAAGGGACACCTCGCCGGTTTTGCCAGTTACGGATCCCAATGGGATGGAAGGGCCCGGGGGGATCAGTTGTGTTGCTCCCAATTTGGATTCGAAGGACCAGTCCCAGACTCCTTCTGAGCCAATCAAGGAAGGACAAGAGCCAGCTGTCGGAGCTGTGCCACTAGTGGCCGCCAACGGACATATCAACTTGCAGTTGGCTGCGGTACGACCCGAGGCGGTACAAGAAGCCCAAGTGGTGGGGTCAAAAGCAGGAGATGTGGTGGAGGAGGCGGAGAAGATCACTGGCCTGACGGCAAAGGAGGGTCTGTCTTCTGCAGGAAGTGACAAAGGTGTGGAGCTTTCGGTACAGTGTCCTGAGCTTTCCGTGCAGGCGGGAGTTTCAATTGAAGCGGACTCGGTGAGTGGGAACGAATATTTTCAAATCTCGCTTTCGGCTTGCAGCACGGAGGAGGCCCATCAGGTCCAGGTTGAGGCTTCCGCTGGGCCGCTTGTGGGTGGGCCTGAAATTTCGATCCCTTTTGAGGGGTCCTATTCTGGGCCCAACAGTGCGATGCAGATTCGATCTGAAGGGGATGAGGAAGTTCAAGGCGAGGCACAGCTGCAGGACGTGGCGGCGATCTCTCGAATCAAGGCCTTCTGTGCGCGCATTCTCAAAACTCTTGCGCCTCCCCTTCTGCGCGAGCTGGAATGCACAACCAGATTGCGTGCTCAGGCGGAGATGACGCCCAGAAGATCGCCTCGCATTGCGACGGCTACGCCGGAGCCGGTGCAGGGTAAGCTACCGAAGAAGGTGTCTCCGTCAGACACGGTTCTCTTGAAGGCGCTGGGTATATCCACGTGCGATTTCATTGTGGAAGAAGTTCGCTTACAGGAGGTCAGGGAAATCTTTGATTCCCCGTTGAAGGAGCAGCATCTTAGGGCGCTCGCGGCCATCTTTGGCAAGACGGTTCCGACTGAATTCCCTGCGGTTGAGCCATGCCCCGTGCTCACGGCAGCTTGAGTGCGTCGGGCTCGCTGGGATGTTTACATAGCTTTGTGGATTGTAACCCAGAGGTGGTGGATTGGAACATTCGTGGGATTAACGATCCCGCGAAGCGTGATTTGGTGCGAGAGTTTTTGGAGACGGTGAATGTTAACATCGTGTGCCTTCAAGAAACGAAAATGGAGGTAATTGACGATTTCGTGGTGGCTTGGTGTCTAGGGCCCAGGTTTGATTCGTACGTGTTCCTGCCGGCTATGCAGACAAGGGGGGATCTTGCTTGCTTGGGACTCCACGGTGCTCGACATTGGCAATGTAAGCATGGATACTCACGCGATCACGGGAGAGGTGTGTACTCGTGACCAGAACAGGTGGTGGATCACCACTGTCTATGGCCCCCAGGGTATAGAGGCGAAGGAACAGTTCCTTCAAGAGCTGGTTGAAAGGCGTTCTCTCTGCCCGGGGCCATGGTTGCTCATCGGAGACTTCAACATGATTCTACGGGCTTCAGAAAAGAACAATGGCAATCTCGACAGGAGGGCAATGTCGTGCTTCCGAGGCTTTGTCTCTAATGCTGAACTTAAGGAGCTTTACATGCACGGCAGGCTGTTTACGTGGAGTAATGAGAGGGCGTCGCCTACTATGACAAGGATTGATCGAGCCCTTGTCTCGGTGGAATGGGACATTAGATATCCGGACTGTCTACTTCAAGCACTTTCTTCTTCAGTCTCGGATCATGCGCCATTGCACTTATCGATGAATGCTGCATTCAGACCGGTGAAGAGGTTCAGGTTTGAGATGTTCTGGACTAAATTGGATGGCTTCGTCGATGCGGTGCGGGAAGGATGGGTTTGTGATCCGGCTATCGTGGATCCCTTTAGGAGGCTGAATGAGTTATTCAGAAACTTGGCATCCCACTTGCAGTCTTGGGCCCAAAAACGCGTGGGGAATATCAAAATTCAGATGGCGGTGGCCCATGCTATTATCCTGCGGTTTGATGCGGCCCAAGATAGGAGGGTCCTGACCTAGCAGGAGGCCTGGCTCCGGAAGGCCCTGAAGCAGCATGTTTTGGGCGTCGCTTCGCTGGAGAGAACGATCGCAAGACAGCGGTCTCGGATGCGCTGGCTGTGCGATGGGGATGCTAACACCAAACTCTTTCACTCTGTGGCAAATGGAAGGAGGATTAAGAACTTCATTCCGGTAATCAAGGTGGGTGAGGAGCTAATCACGGAGCAAAGCCGCAAAGAAGAATGTGTTTACCAAGCCTACAATGACCTTTTGGGAAGGATTCAGACTCGTGATTACACTCTGGACTTGGAGAGCCTAGGTTTGCCGCAGCATGATTTGCATGATCTAGACACAATCTTCACCGAAGAGGAAGTCTGGGCAACAATCAAGGACTTGCCAGCGGATAGAGCGCCGGGACCTGACGGCTTTGGTGGGGCCTTCTACCAGCTTGCTTGGTAGGTTATTAAAGGCGATATCAGGGCGGCGCTTCTGAAATTGTATGTCGGTGATGGGCGGGGTTTTGGGAAGCTGAACAGAGCTCTAATCACTCTCATCCCCAAGAAATCTGATGCGTTGGTGATTGGGGATTACCGGCCTATAAGCCTTGTGCATAGTTTCGACAAATTGTTCTCGAAACTGTTGGCGAATAGGCTCAGACCGAAGATGGCGCAGCTTGTGAGTGCGAATCAGTCGGCGTTCATAAAGGGAAGGTGTCTTCATGACAATTTCATCCTGGTTAGGCAGGTGGCAAGAAAGATTAACACAAGGCGGCAATCAGGTGTGCTTCTTAAGCTTGACATATTGCGTGCGTGCGTTCGATTCGATTTCTTGGCCGTTCTTATTGGAGGTGCTGCAAAGAATGGGTTTCAGTGGCTTGTGGACTCGTTGGGTTGCTTTGATGCTTTTCACCACAAGTACAAAGGTTTTGGTCAATGGCGTGCCAAGCAAGCGCATTCATCACGCCCGCGGATTGCGGCAGGGAGATCCCAGCTCCCCTTTGTTCTTTGTTATGGCTATGGAGGTTCTGACTGCATTGTGTTGAAAGCAGTAGAGGATGAGCTCTTGAGTCCTTTGGCTGCCATCAGTCCCATGCAGCAGATATCTGTCTTTGCGGACGACGTGGTTTTGTTCGTGAAACCTTTGGCTGCGGATTTGTTGGCGATACGGCAGATTCTAGATTCGTTTGGTGAGGCATCGGGACTCAGGATTAACTACACCAAGTCCTCGGCCACTATGATTCGCGGTAGCGCTCGGGAGGAAGGACGTGTCAGGAACTTGCTAGGATGCAGAATCGAGGCCTTTCCGATCAAGTACCTCGGCTTGCAATTAGCGTTGCGGCCTCTGACCAAAGCTGAGTGGCAACCCGTCGTGGATGCGGCGTTGAAGATCGTCCCTGCCTGGCAGAGGGGCTGGATTACCAAAGAAGGAAGGCTCACGCTGATCAAAGCGGTGATCACGGCCCGTCCGATCCACCTCCTTTTGATCGCGGACGCGCCGGTTTGGGTGTTCGAGGAACTAGACAAGGGGATGAGAGCTTTCTTCTGGGCAGCCAAGGATAAAGTTAATGGTGGTCAGTGTCTAGTCGCATGGGAACAAATTTGCAAGCCTGAGAAGTTTGGGGGTTTAGGAGTGAAAAACTTGAAGTTGCAGGTTTTGGCTCTTAGAACCCGCTGGGAGTGGCTCAAGAGGACGGATCCAACCAGACCTTGGCAGGGTTTGCCGATGCTTAAGGATGAGAATTGTGCCCAAGTCTTCAATAGTCTGGTCAGAATTGAGCTCGGAAGGGGAGACACGGTTCGGTTTTGGACGGACAAATGGATCAATGGGTTTACAGTGGAGCAGATTGCGCCGTTGGTGACACGGATCGTCAGTACAAGGCGTCGGAATAGCAGAACCGTGTTCCAAGCGATGCAACAGAATTTGTGGATTCAGGATTTGGATGGGCCGTTGTGTGCGCAAGGAGTTCAGCAGTGCATACGGCTATGGGCCTGTGTGAACAATGTGCATCGAGACAATCTGGTGCAGGATAACTACTTTTGGCCGTGGGCGAGGAGGAACCACTACTCTGCCAGCTCAACCTACAGGATGCTTTGCCACGGGAGTGTTTACTTTGCTTCGGCGAGCTGCATTTGGAAAGCACAGGCACCGGTCAAGTGCAAATTCTTTTGTTGGCTTGCCGTGCAGCATCGGGTTTGGACATCGGATAGGAGGTTTAGGCATGGGCTGCAGGACGCGACGAGTGCGTGTTATACTTGCCTCCAGGAGGAAGATACGATAGAACATATCGTCGTACAATGCGTGTATGCACGCGAGGTTTGGTTCAGGTGCTTCGGCAGAGTGGGGTTGCAGGTAGCGGCTCCCGAAGTTACAGACAGTTTTGAGGACTGGTGGCTAAAGGTTCGACAGCCTTACAACAAGCGGGACAAGCGACGCCTCGATGCCTTCATCATCCTCATTGCTTGGAGTCTTTGGAAGCAACGCAATGCAAGATTGTTCAATAATGTGAGCCAGCAGTTTACGGTCACAGTGTTGGTGGATCGCATTGTCGATGAATTCAAGATTTGGCAAGCGGCAGGGGTGGCGAGAGGGAGGATCACCATACCACGAGAGTAGGCTTTAGGCTTTTTGGGTGTGTGGTGTGAGTGTGTGTGAGGCTGCTCTGTTTACAGAGTATGCAGCCACTTGTAATGTTACCTTGCTGCCTTCTATAAAAGTTTAGTACGCCGCTTCGGCGTACTCTCTAAAAAAAAAGTTTAGTTGAGTTTGATTTTTGAAATCATTTTTCTGCCTGAATTTTATTGCCTTAAGCCCCAGAAATTGCCCAAATTGAAAGTTTTCAAAAATTTGTAAAAATTATACCACTGGTCCTATTTTTGAAAGAGCAACGTGGGAGTGCCTAGTGCTGACCAGGGGGACCCACCATGCCACCTCACCACATGGTGGCGCGGCAGGCATCTGGCCGCGCCGTGGCATGGTGAGGGCCCCACCTGGCCCTCCACTCACTCAGCCACCTACCACTCCTTCCTCTTTCACGACCAAACACATTTCCCCTGCTCAAACCCGTGTTCTTGCTTTCTTCCTCGCGATTTTCGATCTCCTTGCTCAGCCCATCTTTGCCGCTGAGATTTGGGGCATTTGTTCTCCGGTATGTGACTCCTCCGAATATCCAAGTAGAATTTTGTTTAGTGGAGTATTTCTTGAGTATTTTGCTGCTGTAGGTGACATGTTAAGTGAGTTTGCATGCTTGTTCTAAGTTAGAATAATTAGTTTTGATGCATGTTTAATCCTCTAGCAAGTTCCTATTGTAGTTTCCTTCATTTAGTTGTCTCAAATTCAATTTTTATAGTGTTTGCCAAAAATTTCAGAAAAGGAGGATGCATAACCACACATATGGAGATATTTTTGAGAGGGATTCACAAAGGGTGGCAAGACCTCCAAGGGCAGCCACTCGAGTTAGGCAGTCCTACAATGAAGATCTCATTGCACCAAGCATTGGTGATGAGAGGGATGATGGAGTTCCACACCCATCATCTTTCCCATGCCCTAACTTTTTGCATGATGCAGGGCTCCTTGATGATTTCTTGCTCCTTGTCCAGAGGGTTGGCTTAACCACCTATATGGAGGATGAACGCCACTAGTATTATAATCTCACCAAAAAATTTGTTGAGAGTTTTAAATTTGGCAACACGTCCTATAAGCCATCCATTGGATTTAAGATTTATGATAAGCCTGTTTCCATGACTTTGGATAACTTTTGCGCTGCCATAGGTATTGCTCCTTCAGGTACAGCGAAGAGGATTCAAGGGCGCCCCAACGATTTGCTGGAACTTTACCGAGGGTGACCAATGATGATGACCGCACCGCCCAGCGCGGCAAGATAAGGAACATTCAGCTCCCCGCCATTAGATACTTTGCTTATTATCTTGCTACTAGCATCCTTGGTAGGGAGAACACCAGCAACATTTCTAATTATCATCTTGCTTTCCTGGCTGCTGTACTTACTGGTAACACATCTTATAACCTTGGTGCTCTCATCGCTCGTCGCTTAGCTGCTGGTGGTCCCATCTATGGAGGGATAGTTGCTTCGCGAGTTGTAGCATATTTAGGCCTTCCTATCGATCCAAGTGATGAGTTGCTAACCCCTTTCAGGCTCGACCTTGCTGCTATGAAAGATCATAAATTTGTTACAGCTAAATCTCACGCAGGAAGTCTTGTTTATAGAGTTTTGTTCACTAACGGGGACGAAAGGAAAGTTCCTTTGCCCCAGCCCGAGTTGTTCAGTATCCGCAGGAGACCGTGGTCGCGCTCGAAGGAGGAGTTGGACGAGAAGTTGCGCCTGCTTGGCTTCCACCAGCAGCACGACTCTGAGGACACGACACCCTCTGAGGACTACACCGTCACTTACCCCGGTGCGGCCTCCAGTTCGTATCAGGGCGACGACCCTTCTTCGTCGTACTTTGGAGGCGCCACTTCCTCGGCGCCATGGGGTTGACCTCCACTTAGGCCAAAAGCCTAAGCTTGGGGGGAGGTATACCGACATCTCACTCATTTATATATCATGTTCTGTCGGTACTTTGTATATCCATTTTTTGATTTTCTTTCTTTCTTTTTGTTGTTTCTTGTTTTTGCTTTTGCTTTCCAAAACACAAAAAGACCAAAAATATTTCTGTTGTTTCTCTTTATTTGTTTCTTTAAGTCTCTAGTATTAGTTTGCTTAGTTGTTTAAATTCGATTTGTTATTCAAAAATCCAAAAATATTTTGCTTTGTTGCTTGCTTCTTTTTGCTCTTGTTTTAAGTTCGAAAAACCCAAAAATATTTGTTGTTCTTTTTCGGTTTTGTATAGTTTGCTGCAGAGTTCGACAGCCTTCCGTGACTCCAGTGGAGCTTGGTTATCATTTCATATCATTCAAGCCACACAAGTGAAAAGCAATAAGGACGGTTTACGACGATTCGAGTTGGGGTAAGAGGCTGGTATGAACTCTATTTGTTTTCATTTTTGTACATATACTCATCCATGTGCTTGCATTGTTCTATTCATAAAAGGGTATGACACTGTGGTATCCTCCTCTGAATGATTCATTTGAATTGACTTGGCACATGCTCACGCATGCATATGACTGAAAAACAAAAAGTCAATTAAGCCTTGATGATTTATTTTGCCTCAGAGTTCTTGTATCACTTTTATGCCTCCGTTAATTTTGTTTTGTCGCAAGCATGATTATGACGGTTATTGCTCTCTTGATTGTCGCTTCCCAGTCTATTGCTAGCCTCCACTTGTACTGAGCGGAATGCTGCTCGTGCTTCCAAATCCCTGAAAACCAAGTTATTCCAATGAGTCCACTATAAATTCCTATACATGGCATTTCAAACCATTCAAGTAAATTTTCATGTGCTACCTTTAAAACCTTCAAATTACTTCTCATTTTATGACACTGTTTTTAGCTCATGAGGAAGTAGTAGTTGGGTTTGTTATCTTCCATACTAAATTAAGCACCCCGACTTGCATGTTTCATCTGCTTGTCACTAATTTTGCAAAGAGCTGGTTAGACCATTATAACATCAAAAAGCTAAAAACAAATAAAATAGGCACTCCTCCATGGTATGTGATTGTTGGAAGGCACCCGAGGATTCGGTTAGCCTTGGCTTGTGTAAGCAAAGGTTGGGAGGAGTGTCAAACTATATATAAAGTGCATGCTATAAGTGCTTAATATCAACATCTCGGAACCGCTCTCAACTTGTTTAGTGTGGAAGATAACAGAAACTCTATTGCCATTCGTTGACAGGAACAACCACCTCCCAAAATAATTTTACTTCTGTTTTTAAAAATAAAAAGCTCTAGCACATGTTAATCCCTGCTTCCCTCTGCGAAGGGCCTATCTTTTATTTTCATGTTGAGTCACCATCCTTTCTTTGAGCACCTTCTCCAGAGCATAGTTGTCATTCTTAGTGTGATGTGCTTGTCCCAGAATGCGGTTGACTGTGGTATAACTTTGATGCTTTTATCTTTGATATCTTTACTTCTAGTCTTCCCTTGAACTTCAGAGGTGCCTGGGCATTTATGTTTTGCTGTACAAATACGGGCAAGCGAGATACCACCTTATCATATCTTATTATGAGCATTGCAGTCTTGCAGATAGATATGTTTCATGTTGTCTGTTATTAGTATGTTGGCATCTTTTCATGGTTTACATGGCTATTAGGTGACATTATTTGCATACACCTTATATTGAATTGCCTAAACACTTGTCCATATAGTGAGAATATATACATCATATGAAGCAAATGTGTTCGTGAAAGTTTCTTTTATCGCACTCAGTTGTTAACTGAATTGCTTGAGGACAAGCAATAAGCTAAGCTTGGGGGAGTTGATACGTCCAAAACGTATCTACTTTCCCGAACACTTTTGCTATTGTTTTGCCTCTAATTTGTGTGTTTTGAATACAACTAACACGGACTAACGCTGTTTTCAGCAGAATTGCCCTGGTGTCTTGTTTTTGTGCAGAAAGTCGACTTTCAGGAAAATCCCCAGAAAAGATCACAAAGCCCCTATTTTACCAAGAGACCCACGGTGCCAGAAGAGGAAATGGAGAAGAGCCACGAGGCGCCCTCACCACGTGGCGGCGCGGTGGGCCATGGGCCGCGCCACCACATGGTGAGGCCGGCTCGGGTGCCCCCTCGCGTCCCCCTCTCGACTACATATTGCCTCTGACCTAAAAACGTCGGGGGATCGACCACTTTTTCCAGAGACACCTCAGAGCGCCGCCGCCATCAAAAACCCTATTTCGGGGACCAGAAACTCTGTTCTGGCACTCCGCCGGGACGGGGAATTGGAGGAGATCATCGCCATCATCATCACCGACGCCTCTCCATCGACCATCCATGTTTCCCCCATCCATGTGTGAGTAATTCCCCGCTGTAGGCTGAAGGGGATGGTAGGGATTGGATGAGATTGTTCATGTAATAGCTATAAGATTGTTAGGGCATGGTGCCTAGTATCTGTTGTTAGTACTTTATGTCATTGTTGCAACTTGTTATGCTTAATGCTTGTCACTAGGGCCCGAGTGCCATGATTTCAGATCTGAGCATGTTATTGTATCATGAGGATAATCATTGTTTTAGATCATATCTGCAAGTTGTATACACATATTATTGTCCGGAACCCGAGGCCCCGAAGTGACAGAAATTGGGACAACCGGAGGGGATGCCTGTGATGTGAGGATCACATGTGTTCACGGAGTGTTAATGCTTTTCTCCGGTACTCTATTAAAAGGAGTACCTTAATTACCAGTAGTTTCCCTTGAGGCCCCGCTGCAACGGGCTGGTAGGACAGAAGTTGTTGTGCAAGTTTCTCATTGCGAGCACGTACGACTATATAGGGAACACATGCCTAGGGTTACTTAGTACTTGGATGCTTTATCTTTATTTATCTGCAAATGCCTATGTCTTGATTATTATATGAACTATCTTATCCATGCAACGCCCGTTCATCCATCCCTATGCCTACAGTATTTTAATCCTGCTGTTTACCGCAATCCCTACTGCTGTCTTTACTTTATTGCTGCTATTATTTCACTACTGCTACTGCTATAAAACTGTTGCTACTGATAATCTGTGTCGAGCAAGTCTATTCACAGGTGTAGCTGAACTGACAATTCATCTGTTAAGGCTTACAAATATTCTTTGGCTCCCCTTGTGTCGAATCAATAAATTTGGGTTTTACTTCCCTCGAAGACTGTTGCGATCCCCTATACTTGTGGGTTATCATGGAGCGATGCCGCTGCCAGCCCAGAACGGAGTTGCGGCTCCACTGGCGGCTCAGCCGATACCGCATGTGGCGCCAGCTGTGGTGCCTGTGGTGGCTGCCCCGCAGCAGGAGGTGGCTGCCCCTGTGATCGCCAACGTCGGGGCTGCTGGACCGTGGCGGCGGCGACCGTGACGGCAGAACTGCTTGCTGCAACCGTCGAGGGTGCGGCGATGAAGAAGGGGAAGAAATGCTTCAGGTGTGGTTTGACGGACATCTACTTTCGGATTGCCCGGCTCCGTACTGTGACATTTGCGAAGGACCTGTGCACGTCGGTTCCGAGTGTCCTTTGTTGTCAGCACCAAAACCTCAGCTTAGAATGTATGGATATGCCCATGATGAGTTGCTATTTTTCATGATGCCGTTGACGAAGACTTACAAACAAAAGCTGGAGAATGTTCGTCTTGCTTCAGTGACAGTGTCTGGAGGGGAGTTGAGTATTCCTCGCATTGTTTCACAGTTGCAGCGGCTGGTGCCTTCGGAGCACTATGACTGGGAAGTTCAGCAGGTGGGAGACAACTTATATAGGGTACAATTCCCTAATAGGACTGACCTGGAGAGGCTTAGTGTGTTTGGGGCATGTGAGGTGCCTAACACGTCATCCAAGCTCACTATCGACAGTTGGGCAAACACCCCCGAGCCTATGTAGACGTTACCACAAATTTGGGTGCGCGTCGAGGGCATCCCGTGGATTCACAGAGGTGATTTTCTGGCGTTATGGCCCATCGGCGATATGTTTGGTATGACTCTGAAAATTGACATGGCATATACTAGAAAGCATGGAGTACTACGAATCCTTATTGGTTGTTTGAATTGGTCAAAGATCCCAAAAAATTTCCCAATGTTTATCAAAGACGGCTTCTATAATCTCACTTTCATTGTGGATGGTGAGGATAATGGAGACTTGATGGGCATGGATTTGGATGATCCAAGGGATGATAATGATGATGATGAGAGGGACAATGACCATGAGAAGGAGTTGGGACAGGACTTTCAGGAGGCTTTAGCTAAGGAAGATCAACAGAGCAAAGACAAGGCTACAGCCACTTATGGTTCGGTGGAGGAACCGGGGGTACAGCAGCAAGATGACCCTCCAATGCGAAGCAGCAGCTTATTTCTTCGACTCAGAAGGAGACGGGGGTGGTGTTTTCCCTGCTGGTCCGGAGTTTGATCAAGAGAGCTAAGGAGGAGATAGCTCTCATAAAAATGAAGGAGACTTTTGAAAAATATTGTAGCCTAACACAGAGAGATGCCTTCACAAAACAGCCTCAAACTAGCGACGTCGGTTCGCAAGTGACGGCTATGGAGTGCGGTAGCAAGAGGGATGCGGGTTCTCTCTCCCTCTCGGAGGCTTTCACGGTAGTGGCAGAGGCTGCTGATGACGCAACACGTCGTTCACCACGGCGCGGAGTCGCAGCTGATGCGACGGGGATGATGACGGAGGTGGACACCGGCAACTCGGTTGGCCTTCTTTCTTCGACCGGCGCTGGTTCGGTCGCCCCCTCTGTCGACACCTTTTGTGGTGAGTCGAGTGGAGGATCACCGGTGGCGGCTGCCCTCTCTCCTTGTACCCCGGGTGGGGGTATAGGATCGAGCGGGGCGCCTGCGTCGCGGGTTTCGTCGGCCCCAATGGGTGCCCCAGGTGGAGGTACTTCGGCGGCCGACCTGCTGCTACCTCCCCTCTCGCCGGGGAGGGCAGTAGCTGCACCTGTGGCGGCCTTCTACTCGGGTGGCATGGATGATGCCGCCATTAGGCGCACGGTGGAGGAGTTCGGAGGAGTCCGAGACGGTGCGGTGCGAGGGGTGCGGTCTAGCGGCCACATACAAGCACAACACAATGCCGATGCTACTCAGATGGAGCGGGCAACAGCGTTGGCGCAGCGTCGGAACCTCACGGAAGGTACGAATTTAAACCCTTTGTTTACAATTTTATCTTTCTCCGATGATCAGATAATTGCTAGAGCTGCTAGTTTAGGAGTTTCGTTGGGGGCATCTCAAATGGAAAAAATTAATTCGGCTAAAATAATAAAGGATAATGAACTTGATAGGACTATTCATTTGTTGAATAAGAATGTTGGTTCAGTTGATTTAGAGGATCCGCAAAATCTGATTCTTAATAGAGCGGCTAGCCTTTCGGAGGACTTAGTGGAGGATGAGGTAGCCAGAGACTTAGAGGATCAATTGGATCCAATAGTTCCTTTCGAGAGGACTAAGAAATCACGACCTAGAAAAGATTACTCAACTTCGACTCGACGTCGGAGCGTTAGACTTAAAAAGCAAAATAAAAGATCAAGATGAGTGGTTTAAGAGGTCTATTTTGGAACAACGAGGGTTTTCGAAACCCCGGAAAACATCTTTTTATTCAGGAAACAATTAGGGAAAAGAGATTAGATTTCCTTGCTCTCTCGGAGACAGGTAGGTCGAATTTTTCTACCCCTTTCTTGACTCATCTAGCCGTCAGGCTAGATTTTTCTTGGTTCTGCCTACCGCTGCAAGGGCGGTCGGGAGGGATGTTAATTGGTATAAACATGGCCACACTTCAAGTCAAAAACGTGGATGTGGGTGACTTTTGTGTCAAACTCTACGTTAAGTCTAAGTGCGATGGATTTGAGTGGGTTCTAGTCTCGGTCTATGGAGCTGCTCAAGAGGATAAAAAACCTCAGTTTTCTCGGAATTCGTCCGTATGTGTGAGAATGAACCATTGCCGTTGATGGCGGGTGGGGATTTCAATATCATTAGAAAACCAACTGAGAAAAATAATGATAATTTTAACCCACGGTGGTCTTTTATTTTTAATGCCATAATTGAGGGGACTGGTCTCAAGGAGATCGAGACGTCGGGACGACAATATACTTGGGCTAGTAGGAGAGAAAACCCCACCTTTGAAAAGCTAGATCGTATTCTGGCCACTTCAGAGTGGGAGCAAAAATTTCCACTGTCTACGGTCCAGGCCCTAACTCGTGCGGGGTCGGATCACACTCCGTTATTTCTGGATTCCGGAGTTCACGCCCACCTGGGAAACACGGCACACTTCTCTTTCGAGTTATCTTGGTTTCGGACTGAGGGTTTCCATGAATTAGTGGCAGCCGAATGGGCAGCCTGCACCATGGGTAATTCTCCTATCGAGATTTGGCACAATAAAATTAGGCACCTAAGACGGTATCTTAAAGGTTGGGCAAAAAATATGAGTGGAAATATAAGAGGAAAAAGAAAAAATATTAAGCATAATCGATGAACTTGATATTAAATCTCAAACTTGTCTGCTCTCGGAGTCGGAGAGGAAGAGGTTGCGGGAGGCTAACGATAGAATTAATAACCTCCGTCGAGATGAAGAAACAAAATGGGCACAACGTGCCATGGTGAAACATGTGCGAGAAGGTGGAAATAATATGAAGTATTTCCATCTTATTGCTAATGGTAAACACAGGAAAAAGAAAAATTTCAATTAGAGCAAGACGAGGGAACCATCATGGGAGATGAAAATCTGAAGGTTTACATTACAGAATATTATAAGAAGCTATTTGGTGCATCGGCACCAAGTAACATCTTGCTTGATGAAAACATAACGAATGATATACCGCAACTTTCGTCGAGGAAAACGAAATCCTAACAGCTAACTTCACTGAGAAGGAAGTATTAGAGGCAATTTCGCAGATGGAGACGAACAAGGCGTCGGGGCCTGACAGTTTTCCAGCTGAATTTTATAAAAAATTATGGGGCATAATAAAGGATGATTTGATGGCTATGTTTGTTCAGTTTCAAGAGGGGATTCTGCCTCTGTATAAATTGAACTTTGGCGTGATCACCTTGCTGCCTAAGAAAGAAAATGCGGTGCAGATTCAACAATACAGACCGATATGTCTTCTCAATGTCAGTTTCAATTTTTTTACTAAAGTGAGTACTAATCACATTATTGGGATCGCCATAAAGTTATTAGACCCACGCAGTCGGCTTTCATGCCTGGACGACATATTCTCGAGGGGGTGGTGGTCTCCATGAAACCATTCATGAACTTCAGAAGAAGAAAATGGATGGGGTTTTGTTTAAAATTGATTTTGAGAAGGCATACGATAAGGTCAAGTGGCCCTTCCTTTTACAGGCATTACGCATGAAAGGCTTTTCACACAAATGGTGTGAATGGATCATGCAGTTTGTTAAAGGAGGTAGTGTCGGGATTCGTGTAAATGATGACATTGGTCATTATTTTCAGACGAAGAAGGGTCTCAGACAAGGAGATCCGTTGTCCCCGATGCTTTTAATATTGTAGCAGACATGTTGGCTGTACTGATTGCACGGGCAAAGGCAGATGGCCAGGTAGGAGGCCTCATTCCTCATTTGGTTGAGGGTGGAGTATCCATACTTCAGTACGCTGACGACACTATTTTGTTCATGGAACATGATTTAGATAAGGCCATAAATATGAAGTTAATACTGTGTATTTTTGAGCAACTTTCCGGGTTAAAGATTAACTTCCACAAAAGCGAAATTTTTTGTTTTGGTAAAGCAAAGGAGGTAGAAGAGCAGTACACGCATATCTTTGGATTTGAGTCTGGCTCCCTACCTTTCAAATATCTAGGTGTGCCTTTCCACTATAGAAAACTTCGTAATGCAGAATGGAATCCAGTAGAGGGCCGGTTTGAAGGCAAATTGGGATGCTGGAAGGGCAAGTTACTCTCATATGGAGATATGCTTGTTCTTATCAATTCTTATTGACTAGTTTACCGATGTTCATGTTGTCGTTCCTAGAAATACCTAAAGGGGTACGAAAGAGATTGGATTTTTATCGCTCACGTTTCTTTTGGCAGAGTGATGAGCATAAAAAGAAATATCGGTTAACTAAATGGAACATAGTCTGCCGACCAAAGGACCAAGGTGGTCTAGGCATTGAGGTGTTAGAACTAAAAAATAAGTGTTTGCTCAGCAAGTGGTTGTTTAAGTTGTTGAATGAAGATGGGGTTTGGCAAGAATTACTTCGAAATAAATATTTAAGTTCTAAGCCGTTAGCACAAGTGGAATTTAGTCCAACCGACTCACCGTTTTGGAAAGGTCTCATGAGAGTTAAAGAGGAGTTCTTTAATAGAGGCTTTTTCAGAATAGGAAACGGAAAGACTACAAGGTTTTGGGAAGATACGTGGTTAGGGGACACCCCACTCCAACAACAATATCCATCTCTATATAATATTGTGCAGCAAAAAAATGTTCTGGTGCATGATGTTTTTAGCGGGGCGCCTCCTTTAAATATTAGTTTTAGGAGGGCTTTGATTGGAGATAAGTGGGATGCTTGGTCACACTTATGTCTTCGTTTGATGGATATTAACTTGACAAATGATGCGGATATTTTTGTGTGGAAACTTACAACCAATGGAACATTTACGGTTAAATCTATGTATGAGGATTTGATGAATGGACATACCCGATTTTTGCGTAAATATTTGTGGAAGTTGAAGATTCCTCTCAAAATAAAAAATTTCATGTGGTTCCTAATAGGAAAGTCTTGCTCACAAAGGATAATTTACTAAAACGAAATTGGAACGGATGCTCTAAATGCTCTTTTTGTGGATGTGAGGAGTCTATTGATCATTTATTCATCTCGTGTCCTTTTGCTCGGTTAATATGGCGAGTAGTGTTTTGCACTTATAATATCCCTCCACCCACAAATGTTTCCAATATGTTTGGAAATTGGTTGAACGGGATTGACAAAAAGACCACAGCTAGGATTCGTATTGGCGTTTCAGCGATCTGTTGGTCTATTTGGAACTGCATGAATAATATTGTTTTTAACAGGAATTTTTTTTCATGTGTTACAGGTTATCAATATGGCGGACTACTGGATCCAGTTATGGGCTCCCTGCTTCCTTCGGACCAGCAGGAGCTTATGGTTACTGGATGCGCTCGACTTCTGTTGGTGGCAGTGGCGGATCCAGGGGGGGGCGAGCGGTGGCCAGGCCCCCCCTATGCTTCGGAGAGAACTAGGCGTCCCCCGGGTGATCTGGGGGAAAGATCACCCGGATCCTCCTGCCAACACGTGTCCTCCTCTCTTACCCAAAATCACACCAAATCCCGCTTTTGCTACACTGAAGCAAATAATCACCCGCTTTTGCTCCAATGTAGCAAAAAACGGTTCGCCCAGAAAACAGAAAAGAAAAGACCGATTTCGCCGGAGACCTCACCGGACTCGCCGGACCTCACCGGAGACCTCGCCGGAGATCCCGTAGCAAAAAAAATGTGCTATTGTAGCAAAATCTTTTCGGTCCGGAAAATAGTCCCCCAGAGCCCGTTTTTGCTACGGTAGCAAAAAAAAGTCTCATTTTTTGCTACATGTAGCAAAAACTTTTCGGTCCGGAATTTTTGCATCATAAGTCTCATCGGAGAACCTCGCCGGAATTTTTGTTTTTTACGATGCCGCAATATAATATATTTTTTGCTATTATTGTTATCTGGTTTTGCTACAATAGATCAAAAATTTTGCTACTATATCTCCGGCGAGGTCTCCGGTGAGGTCTCCGGCGAGAGTCTCCGGCGATGTCTCCGGCGAAGTTGATTTTGCTACAGTAGAATTTTTTTGTTGCTACAATAGCATAAAATTTTTGCTACCACGTCTCCGGCGAGGTCTCAGGTGAGGTCTCCGGCGAGGCCACATTTTTTCTTTTATGTTCTGTGTACGAACTGTTTTTTGCTACAATGCAGCAAAAGCGGGACGTTTTGTAGCAAAAGCGGCAGTTTTCGTAGCAAAAGCGGGATTAGCCCTTTTTTAATGGACAGGTGTCAGGCTGGCGACCCGGGGGATCGGAGGGAAAGATCCCCCGGGGGACTACTATACTTTCCCCTATGCTTCGGCCACCCCCAAAGCTATGTAGCAGGGTCCAGTATGTATATTCTTGATTAGTCTAATATAATATCCGGCAATTAGCCTAATTTTAGTACTTCCAGCCCAGCGACTATACCAGCGTTGCAGCGAGCTAATTTCAATGGGCCTAGCCCAACGCATCTAGCCAAGCCTTAGGTAATCGATGGATCGATGAATCATTCATCTACACGGTCGCCTACGCCTATCCGACTGTACTGCACGCACGATCGCATCTAGTCGATCTTCTCCGCCTTTGTCGCTGCCGAGCCGCACAGGTTTCGTGATTGAGCAACGCTGCCGCCGCCGCCTCAGGACACGACCACACGGATTCGAGGGAAGCTGCGACAGTTCCCGCGAATTTCCATTGTCGACGACGACTATGAACTGCCGCCGTCACGCACGCCACGCCCCCACGCTCAATTTCTTTGCCTGGCCGGTAAAGCCCCAAGGTATTATACATGTATATGTATGCAGTTGTGCTAGCTTGATCGATTCCAAAAATTACTAGTCCCTAGTTTGTCTGGCTATTAATTGTTTTCGTTCTAGTTAAAACGGGCAAGATTTCTATGTATTCAATGGTTAACAGATTGTTTGCGTTGGGTCATCACTCTCCATGTGTCAACTACAACAATAGAACGGGGGTTTTCAGCAATGAAGCTTTACACATCTTCGAAATAAAATGGGTGACGAGTTTTTTCGACATTACATGGTTGTATGTATTGGGGAGATGATAGCTCCAAAGGTCAATGTTTAGAAGATTATTGACTTTTTTGATAGGATGGAGTGTCAGTCTAGATTCAAACTAGTCAACTTTTCTCTGCAAAACATAAATTCTTACAATATCATATCCTTGGTATATTTGTAAGACTTGATAAAATTTTATGGTATGTCTCTTTTGTGGCCATTCGGCCCCCGCCATGATTAAATCTTGGATCCGCCCCTGGTTGGTGGCACATGAGTTTTTCTCCCGACATACGTGGCAACATATTAGAAGACTTTTGTAGTTGAAACTATGTTGCTATTTCAATGGTTGATACATGTCTCAACCTTATGCGATCGTTGAGTTGTAATAAGTTGATACTTGAATATTTTTTAATAAATGGCTGTGTGCATCACTCGATGCAGAGGCCGGGACTGCCCCATTTCTAAAAACAAAGGGCTATAAATGAGAAATTTGTCGCACGCAAAAAAGAAGAAGAGACAATTCCGATGCAGCTACGGGACAGGAAAGGATGTCACAACTATTTTTCCCTCATGATTTTCAATTCCGACTGCTGAGTACAATACCGTGGCCGGATCCGCGTCGTACAGGAACTTGAGTTTGCCGAATTAAGGCCATACCGTGGCCGACATGTACAAGTAGTGAGGTTGTCGGTTCATGGCAACATAAAAGCAAGTGTATCCAGCCAGCTCTCGTGATAGGCTTTTTCACGCTTCGTCTCCGATCCAATCCAGAGTTTACAAACTACAGATCGATCAAGCCAGCAACGCGCCACGCCGCCATGTCGTCGTCGATCACCGCCGAGGCCGGCCTCCCGTCGTGGATCATGATGGACCGCTTCGTGTTCCGCAGGGACGACGACGACGGCTCTTTCCCAGACGACGCGGCCGCACCCATGAGGGCTAGCTCATTCACCTCCCTCGGAGACCCCTTCACCGTCGCCTTGCTCACCGCCGATCCTCCCGCCGTCTCCCGCCTCTACGCACGGTGCCCGCCTGGCCCTCAACGCGCGGACATTCAGGCAATCGAAGTCGTGGCGGCCCACCAGGGCCTCTTCCTACTCAGGGTCACCTCATCTACAGGGTACAACATAGTCCTGTACCGGCAAGACTACTTCGTCTTTAAAGCCGCCGCCGCGCAACTCGAGCGTCTTCCAGAGTGCACCGAACCGATTGTGGAGCGATTCATTGACGGGCATAAGGCAAACATGCAGCGCGTGTTTCATAATAACACGATCGGCCTTGTTTCCGGCATCGGCGACGGTGAAGAGTTTGCGATGGTGCAGCTGGCCAAGTTCGTCGATATTCCGGGAAGCAGCCCAAAGTTGACGAAAGGCAAATTTTCTTTCTTCGAATCTCACCTGCGGTGCCATGTTGCTTCTGGTGGCAAGATGGGAGCTGAACTATGCGTTTTCCGCTCCCGTCTGTCGTCGTCGGCGTCTCTATCCAGCGACGGTGATGATGGTGTTGTTGCTGACGGCAACTGGGAGATTCTGACGCTGCCAATCCAATACCGCGAGGAGGAGGTATCCGACCTGCTGGGTTGGTCGACCGATGGCGCCATCACACTCAACAATACCATATGCTGGTTCGATTACCACACTGGCGGTATCCTGTCCTACACGCCGCCTCCTCTAGCGGCAGGAGGAGGAGGAGAAAGCTGCATCTCCTATGTCCGATTGCCCATCGACAGCCGTCCTACCAATTCATTACCAAGCAAATACCACCTCGACATGTACCGCGGCCTGTGCGTCATCGGCCAAAGTGGTAATGAGCAGCTCAAGTTCATCGACGTGGCCCGTGACGATCTCGACTTCTATGGCCCGCTCGGAAGAGGTTGTATTTTCACCATCACCTGCCATACTTTCACACCAACAGATGATCAGATGTGGCACAAGGATGTGGTGGTTACGTCTGATGAACTACGGCGTCTTGACGATCGTAAGCCTCGTCTCATACCGCGCAAGGCCGTGCCCACATTCCCGCTCGTGAGCAGGGATGATCCCCATCTCGTGCACTTTCTCATTTCCGAGCGGAGCAAGGGCAGCAGGGTTGACAAGATTACGGTGGTTGTTATTGATATCATCACACGAACAGTGGTTTCAGTTTTTCCTTATATTCAAGGAGACGAAGACCTATGCGGCAAAGATGCAGACATGGTCCAGTACAGGTGCCGTCTTCCATGGCCCTTTCTTCCATCTCGGTTCTAAAACTTCATGAAATTCGCAGGTATATTTTTTTGCATAACGATGTCTAATTATCTGTCCATAATGTTAGTTTCTGAATTTGAAATCTAAAGTGAATTTGCTGAATTAAATAGGAAAATGTTGTAAGCCAAGAATGAGAAAATTCTGATACTCCGAGAGATTGGTTGAGGTCGGAATTAGTAATGTGTTGAGACGGACCATATTATTGGATCACTAGTCGCTACATTGTATTGCTGGGCAAGTGAAGGGGTGTGGTGTTGAGGATCAGATAGCCACTATGGAAGCGAAGCATGTATGATCTGGGAGTCTTGAAGCTAAAATGTCTTGGGGTCTATCGGCCTGCTGTTCTCTGCAGTATTATTTGTTTTGCAAACTTTTTATAATAAGTTTTGCAAACATGCATTCCGCCGTTTGTGACTTGAGCTCTAGATTCCATTCATATTTTATATCTGGGAAGGCACTCATGACGCTCCCAAATTAGTATGACCGAGCTGTTTATTTGTGGCGATCCAATGACCTTTACTGCAAGAGATTGAAGGGCTTGCATCATCGTTTTCTTCTTGTACTATTGAACATGTAATAAGAAATACCAATGCTCCAGAGTGCGGCGTTTTGGAGTCCGAGCTACATGGAGCTCTTTATATAATAAATTCGAAAATAAAATCTGAAAAAATCATGGATGTAGATAATGTTGTACTCTACTAACGTGCAAAATATCAACTAGACATAAAATGTATTATGGGTTGTGCAAAAATGGCAAAATCTGAAACTGAAAATAGTGAACAGTGCAAATTTTGAATTTTTCAAGATCTCTCATATTTTGTTATTTATGTGTAGCCCGAAATATTAATTATTTTGGGTCAAGATTTTGCACGTTGATAGAATTCACTATTGTGTACGCCCGGGTTTTTTCAGATGTTTTTGAAACTTCATTTTGAAATACGAAGTGCTATGTGTAGCTCGGGAGTCATTTGCACGTCCCGCCATCTAATGGCAACGAAGAAATAATTCTTCCACTTTCATTATTTCCATATAAAAAATGTATCGGAGATTAGATTCTGCGAGGATAAGTAATACTATTCGCGTGTTGTATTCGTATATATAGGAGTAATCATAGCCTCATAGTCCAAGACCAGTGGCGGAGCCAGGAATTGAACTGAGCCGGGTGGGAAAAATATGCTTTAAATTTTTTCATGGCAGAAAAACAAGTGCATTCGATAAAAAGGTCCAAACTGATCCAATTTACATATTTCATCAAGTACAACTATGAAATGACAATAAATAACAAGAAGAACATACAAAATAGAGCTACATTTCATAAGATAGTATCATACCACTATGTTGTATCCATGTTGGCAAGTCGAAAGTGTCGAGGAAGATGACCTCTACGGTCATTGTAGGAATGGAAACGTAGCATAATCTTCTTGTCATCAATTTTTGCAAATATCTCCGTCAGGAGATGTCAATTAATCCAACATCTCACGGAAATTGCTCTTGTTTAAGGAAGTGCTAGACTCGTCATGCCCTCGAAAAGATAGATCAAAGATTTCTGGAACATTTGCCTACAACATTGAAAACAAAAACTAACTGTGAGCAAAGATTTCACAGCTACTAATTGCACACTACTAATTACAAGACAAATAGACATCAAAACTGAAGATAAAGGGAAAGAATCAACCTCTAGGCGTGCCCTCTTCCGCGCTGCCTCCTCTTCTTCAACCAATTGAGCCGCCTTAGCTGCCTCCTCTGCTTCTATTGCCTTCTCTTCTTCTAGCCAGGCAGCCTCCTCGTCGGAATCCATGTCCATCGAGCTCGAGTAGCTGGCGGCGGGGGCAGGAAGCGAGCAGCTGGCGGCGGGGAAAACCGTGCGAGCTCGGGGTCAGGAGCGAGAGGGCAGGGCGCGTGGGGCGTGGAGAGGAGCGAGGGCGCAGGGAGCAAGGGCGCGAGGCAGGGAGGCGGAAGGGCCGCCGCCGGGACGGGCGTGGAGAGGAGCGACCGAGCGAGGGGATTGCTGCGGGATTGGGATGCGATGCGAAGCGATGCGGTATACCTAATTTTTTTCGCCAAAAGTGAGCCGGGTCGGTCGACCACCCTCGACCCCCTACTGGCTGGCCAAGACAACCTCGTAAAACGTAACTAGCATGAAGTACAATGTGTGTTCTATGAAGGTGTTTACACGATTGGAATACACAGCGAGAAACCAACTTCGGATAGCTGCATGATTTTCGGATTTTTCGTCCAGTATCATAGGTGATTTACTAATGCTTTCGCTTTTTTTTACAAACTTGTGTCAGACTTTTGCGTTGCGGCTGTATTTTCTTGATCGATTCCTCGTGTTGCATACAATGAAGTGTTGTATATATACATCCTTGTTATGAAGAGCGTGGGTGTAAATTCTTTTTGAGCGAAAAAAATAGAAGAAGCGAGATTAATTATCACGTCACGAAGGAGATCGCAGAACCGTGGGGATGCTTCTTGGAGATTAAGTAATTAACATGAAAGAAAAAGGAAATCATGTCTACGGAGACTGCACGGTGGGGCCGAGCTCCGCACCGCCTTGGGTTGTCTGTTCGCATGCGGAGACTAGGTCGGTTCGCCTCCGAGTCGATCGTTCCCCGACCTATAAATACCTCACCTGATCGACTCTCACCTGACAAACCAAGCCTCCCGATCCAGATCAAGAAAAGTCGCCGCCAAGGTATGCGTTCTTCGCGATCTTCTCGATTGCATGTCTTTGATTCGCATCTTGTTGAACTCCGTTGGTACATGTATAGATCGATTTGTATGGATAGTGCTAGCTAGGCTGAGTTCCTTTTTCGTGGTCTCTTTTCGATCTCGTCAAGCCCGTCTGTTATTTAGATCGAGATGTACAGATTAAATTTTCCGCTGTCGCTGTAGACTTGCCGATCGAGATGGTTATCTCTAGAGTCCTTCTGTTGTTGAATACGGAGTACATGTAATATTCGTGTAGATTTACTTTGAACACATATTTGTAGTTGTTACGTTAATGGATTATCTGAATTTGTCGTATTCGATTGTCCTTACGGCCGGTCTGTTACGTGTTAGCACAATCTCCTTAATTGTTGACTATTTATGTTTAACGTTGTGGTCGCTATTTATTGATTTAAGATAAATTTGAGATCGATTTAGGTTGCCAGTACCTTCACGGCCGTGCAATTTGTTAACTGCAGGTTAACGATTAACTAGCAAAAAATCAGATTGTTGTCTTACTTTCTTAGACTTGATCGGATTTATATTGGTCTTGAGTTTTGGCTTACTTGGTTTTGCAATTTTTCCAACTATGCAGATGCAAATCTTTGTGAAGACCCTGACCGGCAAGACCATCACCCTTGAGGTTGAGTCATCCGACACCATCAACAATGTCAAGGCGAAGATCCAGGACAAGGAGGGCATCCCGCCGGACCAGCAGCGACTCATCTTTGCCGGCAAGCAGCTCGAGGACGGCCGTACCCTTGCAGATTACAACATCCAGAAGGAGTCCACACTCCACCTGGTGCTCCGTCTTCGTGGTGGCCGGTGATATTCTTTGGAACATAGGTTTACAAGTCTACGATGCCTGGTCCTGGTGCTACTACCACTGGTAGAAAATGGGCCTATGGTCCCGGTTCGGTTGGGCCATCAGTCCCGGTTGCCCAACCGGGACTGGCCAATCGGGACTAATGCTAGTCCCGGTTGGGCCACGAACCGGGACCAATGGGTCCCCACGTGGCCAGTTCTGGCTGGGCGTGGTGGGAGACTCATTGGTCCCGGTTCTTGTTAAGAACCGGGACCAATGAGTGTTTTTTTTTAATTTTTTTGAAAAAAAAATTGGAATTTTTTTTCGATATTTTAAATCTTTGAATTATTTGTCAGTTTAATCTCGAATCATCCCTAATCTCACACTGCTCCACCCATCCTCACACTTGTAGGCAAACTTCCCGATCGGTCACCCATCCTCACACTGCTCCACCCATAGCACGCTTAACTTTTGAGTTCCTTCCCAACTAGCTTCCAACATGACATTGAGTACATCTTGATAATACTATGCTATCAATCTTATTATCCCCTACACTTTGATGGCACATGATATTATTTTTTGAATTCCAAACCTATATCAACCTATATTGACATAAACAACAATGATTAAGTAATACTAATCTTTATGCAGAAATCAATTATTAATTCAAAAAAAATTAAAAAAATAAAATAATTTGAATTTCCGGCAAAAACTTAAATCTTCCTGCACGATGGCAAATGATATTATTTTTTGAATTCCAAACCTATATTAACATAAACAACAATGATTAATTAATACTAATCTTAATGTAGAATTTTTTTGAATTTTTTGAATTTTTTTTGATTTTGTAGAAAAAAATCTTCTGCTTGAAATAACTTTTTTTTCTTTTGGAATTTGGAGAATTTGAGAATTGCTGACCGGGTAAACCCTGGTGAAATCGAACTCCACATTTTCTCTAGTTTTTTTTGATATATTAAACGCATTTTTTCGACATCGTATGCAAAAGTTATGGCCGTTTTACTTTTTTTTCTGGTTTTTGCAAAAAAGGTCAAAATTCATATTTCAAAATTTCTATACAAACTAGACACTAAAACCTAACTAAATCTCAAAGGATTTTATTTTTGAAGGTTTTAGCATTTTCTTTGTGTTTTTGCAAAACTAAAAAGGCGATCCACAGGGGGGTGTGGGATCTGTTTTCAAAAAAAAATGTCTTTAGTCCCGGTTCGAGATTCAAACCGGGACTAAAGATAGACCCTTTAGTCCCGGTTTGAGACACCAATCGGGACTAAAGGGGCTCGCCCTTTTAGTCCCGGTTCCAGCCACGAACCGGGATTAATACCCCCATCCGAACCGGGACCAATGGCTCACGGGGCCCTGTCAGCTCGAACCGGGACCAATGCCTGGCATTGATCCCGGTTTTTGCCTGAACCGGGACTAATGGCAAACAGGACTCCGGACGAAAGGTCCTTTTTCTACCAGTGTACTGAGTTGTGTCGTCTGGTACTGTCAATGTTTAGTCTGGTGCGAGCATCTGCTACTGCCGTATAGCAGCGTGGTCTCTGTTAGCTCTTAAATGAACTAAATCTATCTTATTTCTATGATTGTGATTTCTCAAATGTCTCTGTGAATCAGGCTGCTTTACGCTTTTAAGTTCTACTAGTAGCCATGCACGTGCACGCACGTCTCGACAAGACACATCTTATATTTCGGTTGAATGACACTTTTTAGTTTTTACATACACAATAGAGAGTATAGGTGGTATATAGGCGTATACAATAGAGAGTATAGGTGGTATATAGGCGTATAGTTGCATTCAAATGTCTCTGTGAATCAGGCTGCTTTACGCTTTTAAGTTCTACTAGTAGCCATGCACGTGCACGCACGTCTCGACAAGACACATCTTATATTTCGGTTGAATGACACTTTTTAGTTTTTACATACACAATAGAGAGTATAGGTGGTATATAGGCGTATAGTTGTGCCACACAAAGACAGAGGCGTTGTGGAGCCCTCCAAAAACCCTAAAGCAAGAACGCATGTTAAGAATTGTGTTAAGCTGCATATACACAGAAATTTGAATTGTATATTGAACGTGTTTAACACTTTTGCCAGTTAAAATGGTGGATGCCTTCACTTGCAATTCATAGCTCTACATTATATTAAAATAGTTACTTGAGATTATTAAAAAATAACTGACTACAATACTATTCAAGATTATTTGCTAAACATGAGTTAATTGTCAGTTCCTATAGTGTGCAAGTTTCAGTATCAGTAGTCATTGTTACCTGTACTTCTGCGATTTCCCAATCCAGGAAATCTTCCATCTAGAGAAACAGAGGAGAGAGAGAGAGTCAGAGAGAAAGACTACCCGGTCTCCGCGCCGATGCATGAGGTGTCAACAAGTTTGTTGGTGTCCATCTAGGGTCGGGCCGGTTGTCGTGCCGTCGGCAGCGCGCCTTTTGGCGGCAGAGGTCCAGCCTGGAGATAGTCGCGTCGCGACTCTGTACCTTACGTCGGTTGCGAGTACTGACAAATTTGACGCATGTATTGCTGGCTGGCCGCCGTCGTTCCCGGCAATGGCCGCGCGGGCGACCTTGCTCACGGCGGCGGCAGCACAAGAATTTTGTTCCCGGCAATGGCTGACCGCCGTCGTTCCCGGCAATGGCCGCGCGGGCGACCTTGCTCATGGCGGCGGCAGCACAAGAATTTTGTTTTACGAATTGGAAAAACGAATGACCCGGTCAAAGTTGTCTGGTGCTCGACATCGAGACAATCTGGATTGTTGATTAAAAATTGAGCGGACAAGATTAAAAGTGTTTGGTGCTCGACATCGGGACAATCTGGATCGTTGATTAAAAATTGAACGGACAAGATTAAAAGTATCCCAACATGTTTGCTCTTTTAATAATAGTATAGATAATGTCTCTGTTTTGCTACCTGTACAGCCAAGATGGAAAACTAGCGATCCTTTTGTGCTAGGCTTGCAGCGACCGAGCTGCCAGATTTACCACAAGGGCGTTTCAAATGCTCCCGCTATTATTCCATTCAAACATCCAACACTATGCCCTCACATCTTGTAGAGTGTAGACATTCAAGGTGTACCGAAATTTTGATTTTAAAAGAATCTAACATTGTTTTATAAAAGTTATATATTGACCTGTTAAGTTTTATGTTAAAAGTTATGCTATTTCAGAGAAACAATAAAGTTAAATTTGATGAAATTTGATATACTATTTGAGACTACCCCTCTGAATATTTTTGTGTGATATACAGTAGTATAATTTCTTACTACACACATTTTCCAGCTATTAATGTAGCTACACGCCTGCACCGATCGTATTGGTCTACTGGTCTTCCCAGCGTACTCCTTGCGTTCCATCTTCACAAGTCCCAACTTGAGGATGCACGAAGCCCGGCCGCGCGTACATCGAGCAGTGCTTGGGCCGATAGACTCCACGCGTACCACTTGGCGAGATCCAACTTTTTTTGGGAAGATAAAGTAGAGAAACACAAGTACCACATGGTCAAATGGGATAGACTGTACAAGCCCAAGGAGTTTGGGGGCTTGGGTTTTGCAGACAGCAGGGCAAAAAATATCTCACTCCTTGCCAAATGGATTATGAAGTTGGAAAGAGGGGATCAAGATTTGAGTTGTCAGATCTTGAGGAAAAAATATCTAGGTACAGGCAGTTTCTTTCAATCTGAAGCGGCTGGAGGGTCTCAATTTTGGAAGGGTTTACACTCCATCAAGCATCATGTCAAGAGGGGAATTGCTTACAGAAGATAATCCCGATGTCACGGTGTCCCTTTCCGACGAGCTTTTAGACGCTCTTTTGGGGTCCTTGAGTTGGCAGAGTGGGACGAGCTTCGAGTCAAAACTTGGGGCGGTTACTCTTTCGGACGGGGAGGATGAGGGATTTTGGGCTCTAAATAATGATGGCAGATAGACTGCTAAGTCTATGTACAACATGTTGTTAGACCCAGGGGTTTATGAGAGTAGTATGATGGAGATGTGGAAAGCGAGCATGCCTTTAAAGATAATTTTTTTCCTGTGGATGTGTGCGCGTGGGCGCATTCAGGTCACATCGAACTTGAAACACAAAGGGTGGCCTGGGGAGCTGGGCTGTAGCTTATGTGGGGAACTTGAAACGACCTCTCACTTAATCTTTTGTTGCCCTCTCTCTCATTTCAATTGGTGGTGTGTAAAGGATGCCCTTAATTGGGATCATCCCCCTCGTAGCTTTCTGGATTTCTTCGAGGTTGCTTGTAAGAATCCGGTAGTTGGCTCACATAGGAAAGCTTGGGCGCTGTTGAGTGCTGTGTCTTGGTCTATTTGGTGCACCAGGAACGATTTGGTTTTCAATCGTAAAGTTTGTTCTTCACCTCTTTCTAACATTTTTCATTCTATCTCCTTTCTGACTCAGTGGAAGGCTCTGTTGCCAGCAAAGCATAGGAATGCCTGGGATGAGATGTTTATTAGCTTAAAGCTTATGGCGTGCTGGTGTCACATCGTCAAGGTGTAGGATAGTTTGTCTTTGTTTCCTGTGGTTGGTGCCCCTGCGTGGGCTTGGCTCGGTCCAGGTTGTGGCTTTTACTTGGTTGCGATCTTGTGGTGACTTCACTCTGGTGGTGTTTTTCCTTGTAACTAGCAAGGTGGCCCTCGCAAATGCGAGGGCATCGTTCTCAGGGTGTTTAATCCTCTCATGATATAAATTTATTATGTCATAGATAATGGAAATATGAAATTTAAGTCAATAATCTTTCTAGCTGCCACAAAACTTTGTATGAAGAATAAATTACTATGAAATTTCCGAAAGAATACAATGTCACATATTCCAAAATTCTATCTTGAAACGGTATGATTGCTAATGATATTCTCTTAACTAAGAGTCCATGGATTTGTTATCTCGACATGAATATGAAATCTTGCATTGTGAATTCTTCTGGTGACAATCCAATGTAATTGTACTGTTACTCTTACTCTAACATCATTGTTCTCTCTAATGACCGACTGTTTAAACTCTACGTCAATGTACGTCTTGTAATTTACTCTCTTTTTTGGTTAACACCAACTATTCCATAGGAGATCTCCAAAATCGTTCGGAAAGCGTTTTTAAACCTAACTCTTAAGGTACGGAAAGTAATTATCTTACCCTGAATCTATATCCTTACGCCAATGTGTAAATTTTGATTGGAGCAAAGCAAGTTGACATGCACATTTGCCAGACTATATCTATGTATTGCCCTGTTTATGTCGTTTAAATTTATTGTATGTATTAGTAGTGTATCTGCAAATGTTTCAAATTTCCAGATAAAGATTGTAGCCTAAACACCCGCATGCAAACACTTATTTGGATAATTATTTGTCAGATATTTTTCTAAACAAATTATGTTAGTCTAATCCATCAATGCATTACCGTTGATTTATCATTCATTATATAAAAATGGTTGTGACAATATTTATATCTTATGACAAAGTTATTAGACTTAAATGAAAAATATTTTCATTTGTCATAACAATTTATTGGTAAAGACCCGGATATGCCAAACTAAAAACAGCTTGCTACATTATGGTTAGTAGCTTTCACACTGCATCTTCTGATCACTCATTGGTGTCTTTTTCTATCAAAAGAAAAATCTGAAAATAATGGCTGGCATATAACAATATAGTGTTATCCTCTACACAATCGCATTGCTAGCAGTAAGGACTTGTTTTTGATTTATTTGTGCAATGTCATGCCATATGCATGCTTATCTTCCAATATAGATAGTCTAGTCACCTAAGATAATTGTAATATAAACATGTCCTATTAAAATTGATAAGCTATTCTCACACACTCTGTTTATATAATGTTTATTCTTTTCATAATTTCAAAATTGTTCGGCACGCATTTGAAACAAATTACCACACTTGACATAGCTCGCTCTCTCTTTCTCGGACACACATATCTATGAATATCAATTCTGCAGGATATATTAATTGTTAATAAGATGAATTGATGTCACAAAAAAATGATAAGATGCATCAGATAAAACTGTATACATTTTAAGATTAGAGATTACATGATTTCTGTGTCGCTTCCAACCCTTGTAATAGTACACTAGGCAAATTGGCGCGACGACACGCCGCGCCCGTGTGGTTATTAATTGTGTTTATTTTTGTAAATATAATTAGTGAAATAAAATGTTATTAGGAGAGGAAATATTAGAGGGGAGATCATGGAGTTTATTTTGTTGTTGGCAGTCAAAGAAACTATATGTAAATTAGAATGAGTTAGTGCCAATAAGTTGGGGTAATCTATGAATCCATCGTTTTGTTTTGTAGAAGAACATTATATGAAGCAACTCTATAATCTGCCATGTTCTTCTATTTTGAGGAAAGAAACCTAGTTGTTGAAATATATGCTGAATGTGTAGCTAGCTTAACTAATACAGTTGTAAATAGTACATCGAGCTTGCTGTTTCTTATTATAGTCTGAGAGTAGCATCATTGTATTTATTCTGTAAATGAGAAGGTTGCAAAATATTTGCTATAACATTCCTGGGCTTTGTCGGCGATTGAATTCATAAACGACTGGATATGAACCTCTGACGTGTTGTTAACTGAAGCTGAAGGAAATTTTCAAACTTGTAGCTACAGAATGGCAGCAGGAAATTTTCAGACTTGTAGCTACAGAATGGCATCGGGAAAGATGATAGAAGGTGGCCGGCAATAAGTAAGAAACAACGTTTGCCAATGTGTGCAGGGGGAAATGGATGTTGTTGGTGCGTGTAAGGGTGTAGAAATGAAAAATGAAAAATGAAATCATTCACAACATAAGTTCGAGACAGAAGATGGTTGCATATAGTATAAGATAAAGCCATACATTTTTTTCGCAACATTATAGAAAAGATCTCTGATCTCAAATAATTATACAAAGTAGTAGCTAGATAATTACATATGAAACGGTGACGGCACGGCAATGATCTGCATAAACGCCGTGTGGGTACGGTTTAGTCACACACCGATTTCATATCAACTTATCAGGGGTAGGTGGTATTAGATACTTACTATATACAATACTCCCTCCGTTCCAAAATAACTGTCTCAAGTTTGCCCAAAAGTGGATGTATCTAGACATGAAACATGTTTACATACATCCACTTTTGGACAAACTTGAGACACTTATTTTGGGACGGAGGGAGTACTATTTAGATAATTATACATAGTACTACGTTGTAATAAAGGACAGTGGCAACCAGTTATTTCTGTCTTTTGTTTCCGATCGTCTTTCAGGGCTAGAGGCTAGAGCTAGTACGGCAGTTCACTGATCCCTGCAATTAAGTAAATATGTGTTGGAATGCCAGTAAACACCAATTTGTAAGCAGTGATCGTCTTGAATAATTACCTGTCGAAGATAACTTTTCTATTCGTGTTGTCTCCCTTTCTGCCTCCCGTGCTGTGATTCAGTAAAAGAGAAACGTTATTAGAGTAGAGAGTAATATTTTTCAAACACGGTAATCACTGGGAGGATATACCTTCGTTTCTTTGATTCAGTAATTGTTGAGGTTCCAAATTTTCTCTTCTTGTCGTTTACTTCAGAGGGAGAATCCTCTAAAATAGAAGTGTTAGAATGCGATAACTAAATTGTTTAAAGTCCGTAAGCAAGAACAATGGCTATGCTTGCTTACCTCTTCGGTTTCAGTGCCCATCCGGTTGATGACGTCTTTGACAGGAGTGTTTTTTGTACCGGCTGTATTTTCAGGAAGGCTAGGCATATCTGTAGATGTGGCCGTCAACGTGGAAGCTTCTTCACTTGCTGGTATAGCTGGCTGGCTGCTAGACGTTTCTGTTAAAGTTAGCTGATCAATCGGTTCAGCTTTCTTGACCTCAAATATTATGAGTCCTTCCTCTTCATCGTCGTAGGTCTCATCTTTTACTAAAGTTGTGACTGTGCACCTTTTACCCGCCGTGCCGCCGATGGCAGGCGGGACAAAATTATGTCTGTCTTTTGCTTGCGCTAGGAGTAAAGCTATATCTTTACCGATGATGGCACCGGCGTTGTCACCGTAAAACATGAACCGACAAGTTAATGTCTTACTTTGGTCATTTGGTTCAATATCTATGGCGTCGGCAGAGAGCTTGTACATGTGTTTGTAATCTGTAAGCTGCAGCAAAAACCAAACACATACTACTTGTGGTATGTTAAACCATAGGGAATTTACTGTACCTTTACGTAGACTCTGAACCAGAACATTGGCGACACCTACGTATGTCATCCTGTGATTTCATCCCTGAGAAGCACTTCTTGCAGGAATGGAACAACCAGTCTTGCGGTTCATTTACTTTGAGTGATAAGTATGTTCAATTTAAACCTCTTTGCCTGAAACAACAGATACAGGTTCCAGCTCAAACATGTGGCCGTCAAATGCATAGACGACGTAACTGAAGAATATTTTGTTTGAATAAGTCTTACAACTATGTCAAAGGAGTCATCGCATCCTAATGTAGACAGTGTCGTGTTGGTAGGTTCAGCTGCTACTGTGTTATTGTGAATCCGTGCCAAAGAGTGACTCGCAATTTGATCTCGCTGCTTTCTACGAAGTGGTTAAGCCTTCGATGTGAGTGCCTCACATTTCATGAATCCGACGCGACATGGCCAGCAGGAGACACCAAGAATCTGTCGCTCCTTTATATATAGGTACTATATTTAGACATGGATAGAAAAAATAATTGTCTACCTGAGGTGAAATTCCAGTATGCAACATGGAAGAAAAATAGGCAATAAATTTGCATGGAAATAAGTAACATGTATTCTGAATCTTAGCATTATTGTATTGAATAACTTAGTAGCTTGACAAAAATGTTTGTGCATTCGCTGGAAGATGGAAAAATAATATGCTAAATATTCCTTTGCCACCTTAGCTTAAAAGATCAACTATTACTGCAGATAATAACTATTAGCTATAGATAAGCAGATGATAACCATTCAACCACTGGATCGCCATTTTGCAATTCAGATGCATTTGTATGTTATAAGTCACTTTATTTCCCACTGTCACTTCACACCGTGATATGCAGGATGAAACTACCCCAGTCATCGTTTTTTAAAGCACCCTGATGTGGCAAGGTAGTAAGTTTGCCGCTATAGATATGCATTTGACTTTTGTGCATGTTTCAAAATAGAATGGTAAAAGATATGTCAACAGCACAAATTTATAGCTATCTAGGTGTAGTAACATTAAATAACCATTAATTTTTGCAAAAGAGGAAAATGAAAACAAAAAATGGAAGATTATTGTTGGTCGACCTACCAAGCAAAGCATCAAACCATTTCACTCTTGCAGTCTTGTATGCATAACCAATACTTCGTGCACCTTGCGTAGTTGCTTTTCACTTTTTTTTTTCTTCTTATGAGTGCCTGTGAATAAATTTGCAGAGTATACATTATAAAAATCAGTTAAACTAAACTCACATTCTATATTTTGAATCAAAGATGCAAGTTCCACATTAGAGACTTTATATCAAATAACTCTTGATCAATTTCTTTAACAATCTGGTATTACAATATGATGCTAACCGGTATTTCAAAATTCTAGATTTATGGAAAATAATTTATGTGAAGCTGCATTACTATAAGCATGAGAACAATCAAGACTCGTTAGTTGTTATATAAGAGAAATATAAAACTCATAATATAAGACAAAGAAGTTATTTTTTGGAGCTGCTATGCTAGGCTCACTTGTAAAACTGACATACTTCAATGCAAACATTTGTGATAAAATATCCACCAGGGCACGATAAGCCTTGGGTAGCAAGCAAAAATTAATAATTATTAGATGACTTGTTTGGAATTTTGAGCATCGTAAATTGTTGTAAATAATATCACAGCTTTAGGATAGTATACTGAGACCACAGAGTCAATTCAAGACAAATGGGAAAAAACAGAGAAGTTAATATTTGAGTAACTACTATTTGCAAAATGAAGCTGCAAAGTAAAATTGTTTGTGTATTAGTCATGCTCAGGACCAAGTATCCCTGCCAACACCAGAGCCGAAAGCTATCTCCCCGTAACCTGCACTCCCATCTTTGACAAATTATAGCAAGTGGGTATTCGGCTAATAAACACAAGCAGGGGAAGATATGAAACCATATAAACTGAATGATGTCATCACAAAGATATAAATCTGTAAAATGATATGCAGACCCTACTCAAAGCTGCAAGAACATAGAATAAACATTAGTAAAAAATATGAGTAGCATCCAAGAGACCACGTAAATAATATCAAGACAAAAAATTCAGGTTACGACTGATAGATTTTTAACATAACTAAGCAAAAAAACACAACGCTATTACTTGTGCGTATAGTTGGATCAAGTTAGGCACAATATACTCTAAAAATGATTGCCTTATACCTTAACAGCGTACATCATCTCAGGATCATAAAGGCTCTTTTGTTCCTTGTAGAAAAAAGTCTTCCATGTTATGAGAATCCTCCTATTACAACCGCCTATTACATTTCATTGAGAAAATTATGTACCAAACATCAAGAGGCATTTAAGAAATAGAAAAAAATCCTGAATCAAATCTGCCAAAGTTATCAAGTAACAGACCTATGCATCAAAGAAGAGCAGCACAGAATAAAATAAATGTCAGACCCCCCTTCTCGAACCCCATCCTCCTGAACACATATCACTAAATATTTTGCTTCTGTTAGTATATTTCATGACTAAATATCTTCATATCAATCACTCATTCACTCCTCAAACACAGATTTTCCTAGAGCAATACGTCCTATATCATGAGTTGGTTTCTGCCAAGTGAATTTTTGGTAAAGCATTCATCAAGAAGACATGCCGTCACAAAAATAGTCGGTGGACAGGAGCAAGAAGCATGCTTCGCTTCAACCATAAAGGTATGTAGCATAAAGACATGCCGTCACAAAAATAGTCACAGGGCAGTATTCAGTTTTCAGTGATCTATGTAGCATAACTGCAAGCAGGATGGATCCACGGAACACCCATAAAGCTAGACAAAAATGTTTGTCGGTGGTTGATTGAGGGCAGGAATAACCTGTAAGCTTTGCAAGGCAGGACCAGGGAGCGGGGAGCAAGACCACGCGCGTCCCCGACAGCAATCCTAAGCCGTGTCGCCCAATCTAGCAATGTCTCCCCTGGTTTCTTCATCACTTTCGAAAGAGCCCCACTCTCCATATGCTTGTACACCAGCAGCCTCTCCTCCTCGACCACACAGAACCCCAGCAGCGGCACAATGTTGGGGTGCCGCAGCTGCCCAATCCGCCCCATCTCCGACCTGAACGCCTTCTCCAAGAGCGGGCACGAGTGCAGGCGCTGCACCGTCACGCAGCAGCCCGGTACGCTGTCCCTGCCTGCGAGCTCCCGGCCATGACGATGTGGCTTGTGCTGAAATCCTGCGTGGCTGCCAAGAGGTCGGCAAGGTTGACCTTCACAATCAGCTGCTGGAACAGCGAAACGGGCAATAGATGGTTGTGTGCGGTCCGCAGCCGCTCCGCCCACCAGCTCCCGTCCTCCGCGGCGGCAGTAACCCCCGCCTCGCTTGCTCCGCGGCCCTGCCCACGACGTGGACGGCCCTTGCTCTTCTCCGTGCACCGCCATAAGAAGAAGGCGAGGACCAGCGAGGCGGCGGCGCCGAGGACCCCGGCGGCGATAACGATGGCGAGGACGACGCCCCGAACCCGCGGCCGCAGTGCGAGGAAACGGGGCGGCGGCAGAGGCCGGAGTTCCCGGAGAAGGTGGAGCCGAGCTGGGCCGGGATGTGGCCGCTGAGGCTGTTCCCGGAGAGATCGAGCATCTTGAGGCAGTCGAGGACTCGAGGCGCGCGAGGGAGGCGGGGATCTGGCCGGAGAAGGCAGAGAGGCGGCCGTCGGGGTCCTTGATGAGGCCGGTCTTGACGTCGCGGAGGCGCTTGGTGTCATCCTCCTGGGGCTCCGCTGCCGACGCCGGCTGCGGCGCGGCGGGCGGGAGGGTGAGGGGTAGGGCGAGCAGGAGGTGGAGGAGGCCGTGGTAGTGGTGGGGGAGCGGCGGACTGGTTTGACCCGGTGCGTGCGGGGATGGAGTGGATCGGCCACCGGGTGACCGCCTGACCGGGTGAGCGTGGACGGGTGACCGGGCGACGTGGCAGGATGTGGTTGGCTAAAAATCGCGAATGAACAGTACCAACCGAAAACGGACGACATGGCCGTATCTAGAACGTTGATCGCGCGGATCGGACGGCTCTGGTGATCCCGCGACGTGGACGCGCTGAGAAGGCGTGAATCCTTCGAACTTTTATATATAGGTACTATGTTGCGAAACAATTACAGTGTTTCCTTCCAATCTGCTAGATTTATCCGGTTGGTGTTAGAAGTGGATATGTGTGTTAGAATTTTTTTTCCGTGCAGTCCTTTATGCGTCTTAATTTCTCATGCATGCATGCATGCATGGATTTGTGGGACCTAGCTAGTCTGAATCGGTATAGAAAAAACTGAATCGGTACAGGAAAAAACATTTAGATCTGAGTTTAGTACACGTATATCATCTGGACTCATTTGTACTGTTTAATCAAGTCACGACCGCATCTGTTCGTTTTTTTTTGCGGGAGCATCTGTTCGGTTATATGCCAATGTTTGTGCTAACCATATCGAGACATATTTTGTACGTATAAGCGTACAATCTTCACCGTTAATATTCTTAGTTAACGAACATGTAACGGATCAGATTATTTAGCACATGTGGCTTAACGTGGTGTCTCAAAAAACTAACTCATTTTGCTTTTAGTATTTAATAGATGCAGAGGGTGGTTTGTTCCACTCCTAACTGCCTGTGGTGCTTTATATAAGCAGGGCTCTTTTGAGCCTCTTCTCTCAATACACTCCACGCGTGCTCGGTGAACTCAGTTCCGGATGAAGTGTAGTTCTTCGCAAGAGCGCAGTGATCTCCGGCTCTCTCTGCATGCATGTTACAATGTAATGTGCAGTAATTCCTTCATACTCCCCATGATTTTTTCGTCTCGGCTCATGTATACATATACACAATCAGCAACGAACTATACTCACTTACTCGGTGTTCAGTACACGCTCCATCCTCCATAGGTGATAGGACCTTTACAGATGGTCTCTAGAAAGAAATGCAGCGCTGCCTCTCGCAAGAAGGCAAGAAAGAAGAGAGCACTGCTAGTACCAGGAGCAAGCTAAGCATGAAGCTCCTGGTGGACACCAATGCGCAGCGCGTGCTGTACGCCGAAGCCGGGAAGGACGTCGTCGACTTCCTCTTCTCCCTCCTCGCCTTGCCCCTCGGCACGGTGGCTAGTCTACTCACGCCTGCCGGCTTCATGGTCGGCAGCGTCGGAACCCTGTACGGCAGCTTCGATGAGCTCGACGATTCTTACATGTGCAGCGGCGATGCCAAGGCCGCCCTGCTCACGCCTACGGCAAGCTCGTCCAGCTTCTGGCACGGAGGGATCTGAATATGATGGTGCAGCTGGCTTCGTGCAGGGGGTCGTGACGTACACGGTAATGGACGATCTCAAGGTCCTGCCCATGTCCACCATCTCGGGGATCACCCTCCTCAACTCCTTCGGCATCACCGACATCCGTTCGCTTAAGAAGAAGACGGTGCAGCTTGGCTACAGAGAGGTAACAAATTACCTGTCAATTAGTTAGTCGGTAATTGTTCATCTAATATTGATTGTTGGTTCATGCATGTCTTGGAGCTAATGTTGGTGTGCAGGGTTTGGAGATATTGAGGGCGTCCCTGCGGTCGAAGACTGTGCTCACCGACATCTTCCTTGGAAGGAAGAAGAAGAATAGGAAGAAGCGGAAAGCTGGGGAAGCGTTCCGCCATGATGATCCTCCTCGAGTTGTTAGGAGCTGTCGTGCTTGGACGGGGCCATGGCGCCTGTGGTACCTGTGCGTTGGGCCATGCACGGCTCGTGGTTCGCACCATTCCAGCATCATGGCCCGTTCCGGACTAGCCGTTGGCCGTTCCGGAGTAGCTGGGATTTGCTTCACTGCAGCTTGACATTCCTGGAGGTGACGAGGAGAAGACACCGGGAGAAATCGAGCGTGTTATCGTTCAATGGAACAAGAAACACATCGTGTTTCCAAATTCGGCGCCAAGGCCACTGACTCCTCCGAGTAGCAATTCCCCACACCAAAGTCCATCCCTCCCCGGCGCCTGTTGGGAGCCCAGCCCGAGTCCATCGCCCGCGCCGTCCAGTCCGTCGATTGCGCCCACTACTAAGTCCATCGCCCGCACCATCCCGTCAAAGCGGAAACTGGATTTCTCGTCTACATATACACAAAAGAAAAGTGCAAATAAGGAAACTCGAGAGGAACGCGAGTTGCTAAAGCCTCTTCCAAAGAGAAGTTACGACTTGTCCAAAGAGGAACTCGACGTGGAGGTGAGAGCCGATGTGAAAAGACAACTTGCACCGAAAAATCCCGAGCAAAAGATGGTAATATCACCGGAAAAAGTTGCGAGATGTTTGAAAAATATATCGACGGGACCGCCACAGCCTGATTTGCCAGATAACTATGTCCGTTGTATTCAGAAGACATATAGTCAACAGAAGAAGGAGGAGACGGCGGCATATCACCTAAAGAGAGAGCAGGAGCGGACGGCAAAAAGTGGGAAACAAGTGGCCCAGCTCGGAAAAAAGACAAATCAGTCGATCCTCCCGCTCAAGGTGATGCCCGATAAGGAAGTACACCACGACACTGGTCGCATAGGCGACACTGGTTACCCTGAGTATCAGTATGCATGGACATATGTCCACTGGAAGTCTCTGGTCATACCTCAGGCGATCCAGTTTCTACCAACACAATTGCGCCAATTGCATCAAGGAGCATTACTTCTCGGAAAACGCGATATATATTCAGTTTTCTAAAAGTTTTCAGTTATTCACTAAAGACGCCCTCGACAAAGCACTCGTCAGTTGCTATTGTTTGCATGTGATTTATTTCCGTAATTTAATTAAGTCTCTAGCTCAGCTCATTCATTGCCTGTAATTATCTCACTATATTCTTTTGAACGCTATTATGCAGAATGAAGATTCTCGAATGCAGAAAAGCCCGCATCTATGATACTGGGTTCGTTGACCCATATTTCATTCATGAAGTTACCGTAAATAACCATCCCGAGGACACAGAGAAAAACCTGCTCCGGTTTTTAGTGAAACAAAATCACTGCGCAGAAGTAATTTTTCCTTACAACTTCAAGTGAGTGTTACTGTCTTCTACACATTATATTTTGCTTACTCGATGTTTAGTATTATCGATGAGTTATGTATGCATGTACATATAAACGTGCGCAGATTCCACTGGATTCTGCTAATCATTAGAGTTGACGAAGGAGTCGTTGAAGTCATGGACTCGTTAAGAAAAGATATGGACGAGTACCTCAACTTGCAAGAAATGCTGCAGAGGTAATTTCAATCATTATCGCTTTATATCGACCTCTTTCGTTCATTTTCTGATATCAAGTTATTAATAACTCTTTTAATCATTTTTTTTGCAGGGCAGAGTTTGGAAACGGTTCATCGTGAAGGTTAAAGAGATTGGAAACCGGATCTGTATTTTTATACCACCAAGGTAAGTAGTACTATATATATATGTCCGCGCAACTCTTTAATTCTAGTTTCAATACCATTATCATGCTTGATTATTATTTGATTGAATTATATTTTTTGTCTAGTATTGTCTGAGGCGGGAACAGGGGACTAATTTATGTGCATACTACGTTTGCGAGTTCATACGCTGTTGTATCAGTGAGCGGAAAAGAGATCAAAGAACAGTTGAAGTACGTAAACACTATTTGCAATTTATTTTATTACCATCAATTGTGTTGAGTTCCATTCATAATTTATTTTATGATGATTTCATATATATATACACACAACTCACATATTCATATTGATCTAGATGGAACGAATGCGGGACTACCAACGAACCGCCTAAAAGCAATTCAAGAGCAATTGGCGGGATTTTTGAACTCGGAGGTCATACTGGAAACCGGAGATTTTCATTGCCGTACTAATGCCTCCATGTAATTGAAGTGATCTCGACGTGAGAATTTCATTAAAACAACTTTGTATGTGTATGTATATATGCATCAACGTGACTTCGATGTAGTATATAAACTTTATGTATACGACTTGTTTTTGGCGCATCAACGTGATCTCCATACAAAAAGAATTGAATGAAAAACACAAAATCTAAACCCCTAAACCCCTAATGTCTAAACCCTAAAGCAGGAAAAATAAATAAATAGAAAACAAAAAGCAGAAAGCTTTAGTCCCGGTTGGTGTTACCAACCGGGACTAAAGGTCTTCCCGCCATGGATGCCCGGCCGTGACCACATGGAGGCTCTTTAGTCCCGGTTCGTGTGGCCAACCGGGACTAAAGGGTAAAGGGGGGGGGGGGGGGGGGGGGGGGGGGGGGCTTTAGTCCCGATTTGCTAGTCCCGGTTGGCAAACCGGGACTAGAGGCCCTCTGGAACCGGGACTAATGCCCTGTTTTCTACTAGTGATGTCCTGGAGCTAATGTTGGTGTACAGGGTTTGGAGATATTGAGGGCGTCCTAGCGGTCAAAGACTGTGCTCACCGACGTCTTCCTTGGAAGGAAGAAGAAGAATAGGAAGAAGCGGAAAGCTGGGGAAGCGTTCCGCCATGATGATCCTCCTCGAGTTGTCAGGAGCTGTCGTGCTTGGACGGGGCCATGGCGCCCGTGGTACCTATGCGCTGGGCCATGCCCGGCTCGTGGTTTGCGCCGTGCCAGCTGCACGGCCCGTTCCGGACTAGCCGTTGGCTGGCACAGGAAGTGCTGCGTCTAGAATTCTACTGTTACGTTTTGCTCATTGCTATGTGGTGCTCCCTAATCAACCTAAAAAAATTACTAGGTGTTGCTCTATGAAGTTCGCGTCCGTCATGGGTTAGAAAAATGTATCTTTCATCGGTTTATATTGCTTTGAATCATTATCGGTATGATGCCACCATGCTTTTAAAGAACAGTTGAATGCATGGATGCAAAAATAAAAATAAAAATGAAATGACGATGTCACCATCTTGGTAAACTTGAAAATTCAAAATGTCTTTAGTATATAATTAGGATCTGTCTATACTATTGGTCTTGTCTTGGCGACACCATCAAAAGTAAACTAGATGTTGACATAATTCAACACAAAAAATCGCCTACAAAGTTCACATCTGGATTTTCTTTGTAACCTTTGCAACTATGTTTCTTCTCATGAGTACACAACTACACACAGCTACTCCACTAGCCAAATTAATTCCAGCGTTTGCACACAATCGTGTTGGAGGGAGCGTTTACGCGGGAGAGCAAATGCGGAATTTTACGATCATAAGGGGAATATTCGTGTGGCCGAGCAAATTAAGGACAACGAGGTTCCAGAACAAATGTTAGTAAGTTCAAAATTTCAATGTTGCATTCATTCACTCGACCCTTGCAAATTCCCTCTTTTTTTGATTAAAATGGGCGACCCGCGCACGACTATAGCCTTACAGCAGCTCGCTGCCCGAAGCAGTGCACCAAGTTGCGGCTAGCAAGTTTGGCCTGAGGCGGGGAAGACCGCCAGGAATCTGAAGACCACCTTGAGACAATTCTATCTGTGGAAAGCTCATGGAGGCATAAGAACTCAATAGGCAAGCAAGTAGAGGCCGAAACCTGGAGCTGACGCACGAGCAAAGAATCCTGGTGGAGGCGGATGTCTGTCTTACTGCTATTTTGCGAGACCCCAATGGCGGCATCACAGGCTATGCCCAGATCGACCCATTAATAGCGATGGATGTTCATTGGAAACCTTCGTGAGGTAAAAGATTTAGGAGAATGGATGTTGGAGTGGGCTAATGGGATCTAGACTACATTACCTGCGAGCTTTTCATCTTACGGGTTGGCCCAAGTCAAGCCCAACTCATCATGTCGTCAAAACGAGGGTAGGCCAACTCGGCTCAAGCTATAAAACGGATTTAAGAGGAAGGAAATACAGAAAATGAAACTGGATTTTGCGGAACGGGAACACAAAATTTAAGAGGAAGTGCAAGAGGAAATAGTATTGCAGTTTTTTTTTTTGGCTGAACAACCTATAAAACGGATTTTGTGTTTCCAGCAAATAAGAAAAAGGGTAGAGATTCGTTCTGGAAATAGTATTAACCGGATCAGGGAAACGAATCATACTACCACATCTGTAGAGATTCGTTCGTACGTGTTCCAAACTCTGTTTTGTCTCCGCATGCGAAATCACGATGATATCAATCTGCCGAGACATCCAGCTTAAGAATACCCGGCTGTCAAGAAAAACCTAAGACCCAATAACCGTAACCTAGACGCTAGATCGACTGATCAAGCATGGTTGATGCCGCCGTCGCCGCCCCCGCCACCCCCACCGCCGCGGCCTTGCCTGCACCGACCATCAGTCTGGTCATCGACACGAAGGCCAAGCGCGTGCTCTTCGCCGAGGCCGGCAAGGAAGCCGTCGACTTCCTTTTCAGCATCCTTGCGTTGCCCATCGGCACCGCCGCCAGACTGCTTAGAGACGACGGATCGCAGCCCTGGGGCGCGGCCAATATGTACGACAGCGCCGAGAAGATGGACCCCGCATACATGCAGAGCCCGGCCGTGCGGGACGCGCTGCTGAACTCGCACAGGCACATGATCCTGCAACACCCTACGATCCGACAAAACCATTGGCCCGGGAGCACGGTCCCGGCAGCGTCACCGACGGATGCACCGTCGATGCCAGTGTTTTTGACGTACAATCCGGCGGAGGAGGCGGCGTTGACGGCGCCGACGAGCAGTTCGCCCGGCGGGTTCGTGCAGGGCATGGCAACGTATATGGTCATGGACAACCTGACCATCGCGCCCATATCTGCCATGGGGATGTTCAGCAAGCTCAAGCTCAACGGAGAAGAGAATCGCCTCGTGCTCGAGGTGAAGCCGGTCCAGCTCGGTGCTAAAGAGGTAAATTTCGACCGGCTCTACATGGGTGCGTCGTGCGTGCTAATTAAAGCCTTTTCTGTTCGATATATCCGCTAAATTTTGCATGTACTCTTGCAGGGTTTGGACATTCTCAAGGCATCGCTGCGGTCCAACACTGTTCTGACCGATGTCTTTCTATCCAACAATACCACTGAGGTTCCGGTGGCGAAGAATAAAAGGACTCGTACATCCAGCGGCGAAGATAACGCTGTGCAGGAAAAGAATAATAAGATCCCGGATTACTATATTTGAATTGTTTAAAACACATGAGCAAATTTGATTGATGTCCGAGAGAACAGGGTAATATCTCAGTAGTATGTAGGGGCGAAAACAGAGCAAATAGTAGTGAAACCATGTCCGAAATTATATTTTTCCGTATTCCGATTCAGAAAAGTTAGTGTGGTCCTGTTCTCGACGACATTCGTGGTGGGTCTGGTCCACAGTCTCTAGGATATTTTCTGCCAGCCCTTTCGTGTGTTGTCTGGTGGTGCGACCACCTCGATCCTAGGCGAGAGGGGAAGGGTTCCCCTCTACCGGTTACTGCAGCATGCGTACTCCGAGAGCCAAAACGTCTTCCCGTGGATCCTGTGGCACCGCTCTGTCTTCTTCAACGTTCGAAGCATGCGGCTTTCTTCGCCGATGTAGTGAACCTGTGATCACTAGCGATGGGCCGGTCTATTTTTGCCTGCTTCGGCAGGGCGCCGTTTTTGGAACCTCTCGTGATGCCTTGTGCATTAGTTCCTACACAAGCTCTGAGTGAGCATCTCCACCTGCCGACGGGGCGCGTCCTTCGATCCAGGGCGAGAGAGCAGGGTTCCCCCCTTAGATGTGGATTTGTTTGGTCGTTGATTCAGTGAGCTGCTCCGGAGTAGGTGGTGTCATGCTCTTCCTGTTGAGTTGGTTATCTTCTACCGACTCCCTTGCTCCAGTGCTTCGTCTACACACATGAGGGTTTTGAGATCTACAAGATGTGCTTCACCTTTTTTTTTTCTTTTGTTTGCTTGTAATCTTCATTTCTCTGCAAGTTGTTCATCGGAACCGCTGTAAACTTTGTCGTATGGGGGTTTATTAATTTGAATCTGGACGTTTAACGCCTTTTATAGAAAAAGGATAGTATGTGGATATGAGTACGGACTCGAAGGTGCTAGTTTCGAATACGGATATGGAAAATATGGTTCGGTTGCATATAAATATTTTGTCCGATGTTTCTTAAAAAATAGGACTAACATATATACCACATATTATGGACCAACTTAGTCCAAAATTACTTTTATGTATCGTGAAATTAGATAGAGAATGTTTTAATAACTCATACTTCCATGTCTAAGTGGCTACTTAATTTTACCCTTGACTGGCGTGAGGGTGCCTCCAACGAATGTGGTTCACAATCATGGAAGTGCCTTGGAAATATTTTGCTGCTGTGGTGAAATGACATTTTTGATGCTATACAAGAGTTCTACAGCCATGCCAACTTGACTGGTGAAATCATATTTTTGGTGCTTTGTGTGAAAACAACAAATCGGTGGTCAAAATGTGATTTAATTTTCTTTTGGCAGCACTGATTTTGGTTTTCGCCTAGACCAAAACTTCAATTTATCACAAATCTTGACACGTAGACTCGTTGTTAGAACAATTGTACATGTTTGTCACCAATTTTGTCAGAATTTTCTGAAATGATTTAATAATTTCCTTTGAATTTGTCATTCTGCAAGGAGCATGTGACCACGACCATCGATGCATGAGAGATGCATGTGCTATTGCTAGACAAACCCGATATAATTCCTTACCTTTATTCAAACCATGCGAGTTGCAGACGAGTGATCGATACAGACTTACGGAGTCGGGGAGTACAGGATTGCAGAGGCACACGACAATGAAACATGCCTAAAATTGTGGGAAAAGTCCCTTATACCATAATACCTAACACCAAAGGACACAAAACAACGAGAAGAGGACGTCCAATCTGGTGGGGAAAAGTCTCCCGCGGATACTTCATGCAGCGGTTCAGGCCCTCCGGCTACACCTCCCAAGGAAGACATCAGTTAGAACCGTTTTTGACTTGGGGTCCAATGACGCCTTCAGTATCTGGATACCCTGGAAATGCACATCACATCTAGCTATGAATTCATCTCGATCGAATTAGTTCAACATGCATTTGCATAGAGCAATGATTAATTATCAGTTGAAACCGATAGCCATCAGATACAGATTTACTTACCATTTGTGCATTCACGAATCTCTCGATATTATTCAGTCCCTTTAGAAGTGTACTAAAAAGGAGTAGTAGTTCGTGGTTAATTACCTCGTGGTTGCCAAGTTGGACTGTCTTCTCCTTGAGAGAGCCGATGTCCTTGATACCGAAGGATTTGAGAGTGGTCTGCAAAGCTTTAGAAGACATGGGAGTAACTTTGAGGTCGTCGGTGACTATGTAATTCACGAGCCCCTCCACAAACCCGCCGCCGCGGTTTGGGTAGCTGCGGCCGTTGCTAGAGGACGACGAGCCGTGGATAAGCAGGAGAAGCTTGCTGCTCTGGCAGGGCCTGAGCAGGGCGTCCTTGGCGTCGTCGTGGCACATGTACTTGTCGTCGAGCTTCTGGACGCTCTGGTACAGGTTGGCAACGCAGCCTATGGAGTTCTTGTCCTCGTTGAGGAGCTTGAGGACCGTACTCAGCGGCAAGGCGAGGAGGGAGAGGAAGCAGTCGATGACGCCCTTGCCGGCCTCCGCGTACACCACGCGGTGGTACTTGCAGTCAATCCACAGCGTGATGGTGAGATCGGTGGAACTGGAGCTACTCAAAGCTTTGTTTCCGGAGGCCATGATCTTGCCCGGTTCTAAGTGGCTAGCTAGCCGGAGGAGATCAATGGATGCTACGAAGTGAGGAGGTGCTTCGATTGCCTAGACACTTGGTGAGTATAATATTTATACACTCGTTTGGCCAATAAGCTTTTGTCTATGTGGGGAAAAAAATATTATAGGTAGATCCCCATTAAAAACAATCGAAAAAGGCAAAAGATCCTCGATCCGTGTCACGATCACAAAATGTCGGTTCAATGAGCATACGCAACGCAAATCTGCCGACCTTGACGCCGGTTCAATGCATGCATATGTAGAAGTTCAAAGCAAATCTACTGCTTGACCTTGGGACCTTGACGCCTGTTCAAACGCGTCCGTTTCCCGACGTCATCGGCGCCCAGACGGCCGGCCGGGCGACTACCTTAGTGTCTAAGCTTCGATCGCAGTTTCAACCGTCCATCGTGCATCTAGAATTCGAGATGCATGCAAGTACAGGTTCTTGCAATTTCGCTGCAAGTCTCTGCAACTCATCTCCCATCGTTCTCAAGGAAACTCGAGCCAAAGCGCCCAAAAAGTTTCTTCCCCGCGGCTCTCACGCGTCATTGCCTACCTACTCGATCGTGCCGCGCGCAAATCCGCCAAAATGCCTTCTGTTACAAGCGCTCGGTGCAACGCAGAGCTGTTCCAATTTCGTAACGCGAGTGGCTGAGTAACGTAGGCGCGCGCTGTATAGGCTTACTCGGCACGACCTTCCTGACCGAGCCATGCATATGAAGAGATAGACCAGCCAGATAATCTTGTACATGTTCATGCTTGCAGTATGAACATGTCTAGATACATGTGGGGCCAAAAAAGATGGTTAAATCCAGATCCACTGCATTGTCACGATCAAGATGTGTATATGAGATTGCTTCAATATCTAACTCTTTTGCTCAAATTCTTGTTGTTGCATCCAAAATCTGTCATGTCTTAGTATATGAGATTCTCTAATACTTTTTATGGAAAAACTTGTTATATCACACCATGATGATAGTGGAAAAAATTGGTTGAGGGGCTTTCCACATAAAATAATCTAATGTCTCTCTATTGATACTTGTTGCTACACTTTTGGGCCGAGAGTAACTAGTACTTATAGGGAAATTCACTTTGGCACCCGGGTGCATATGCACCCGGTATTTGAAAACCATATTTCAAAATGTCAAAAAAATCTGAACTAAAATTTCGCGGATACATCTTCATATTATATGTGTTTACAAAGTCGTTTCACCAAAAACCGATATATTTTGTGCGTTGTGTAAAAAAGACAAAAAAATGTCGTGAAAAGCCTTATTGTAGCACCAATTTTTTTCTTTTTCATACAAGCCACAAAAAATATCGGTTTTTCGTCAAACGACTTTGTGAACACATAGCATATTAAGATCTATGCGCGAACATTTTTTTCCAATTTTTTTTGACATTTTAAATATGTGCAAAATGCATGTTAAATAAAGGGTACATATGCACCCGGGAGCCAAAACACCACTCCCCGTACTTATACTATGTGCTTGGAGATATATGATAGAACTAGTACAATCTGGCAGTTGTTTCTACCAGGACATGCGTAGATTGAGGCTGAATGAGGGTGAACCTAGATGTTTCCTCGCGACAAGAGTAATGATTAGTATACAAGTGGCGAATAAGTTTATGACTTATTGAACTACCTATTATTAGATCATGAGTGTGCTCATTACCATTAATAGTTAATAAGTGGGTTCTCATTATGTAAGCCCATGATGACATGCGACTTTTATTGAAAGGATTTAAATGAGCAGTTTGGAAGTCATAGAAAAAACCCTTTTCTTTTGGATCTTTCTGCATTTAAACAAAAAAAAGTCGAGGATTTTTTAGGGAACATAAAAAAGCTCCATATTTTCACAAACATTCATGGATCCTCTAAATGCAGTAGAGAAGCCCGAAACATTGGTAGTTAGAACTGTTGAAGCTTTCAAATGTAAATTGAAAATAAGGAGATAAATAGCAATCACTATGCCCTTTACGTGACTTCCTTTGAAATTTTTAATGATGCTCATGCTATGCTTGTGATATGTTATATTATACTTTGTTACAAACATGGTATGTAACATCGAGTGGGGATTTGGTGCTCTCGTGCTTCAGTGATCTCGCTTTTTTTAAAAAATATATAAAAAAGTTTTTATAAAAATTCTGAAACAAATTCATGCATGTTCTAAAATCTAAATGATATATCCTACAATTGTGCAAGTCTTAATGCACAATACTTTACCTTTTAAGCTATACAAAAAAGACAAATGCACATATTTGAATATAGTGAACAATATAGTTTCAAATTTTCAACTTTTGTTATTTTTGTGTGGTTCAAAAGGTATTGTATTTTGTATTGAGATTTTGCACGCTCGTAAAATATATCATTGAGAGCATTCATGATTTGTTTTATAATTTATCAAAACTTTAATTATATATATTTAAAAAAAAGAGATCACTCGAGCGAGCCAAAAGAACTTTCCGTGTAACATGGATCGAGTTTAGACCGTAGTTGTGCTGCGAGTTCTAACAGATCTCTCCTTATTGAGTAAGATTTCAGGTTCTAAAAGGGCCGGTCGGATTGTTTTACGTGAATTGCGGTGCATCACCCCCACATCGTGCACCAACATCGAGGGTACACGTATGTACTTGACTTTGTACTATTTTAGCTATTTTAGCTGAAATAGTCTAGTCTACTAACAAGTTGAATTTTTCCGTGTTTTCAATATACAGATTGAAAGGTAAAAAAAATCACAGTTTGCTAATTTCTGGCAGATCTGAACCTTACCAAAACACTCCAAGGAAATATATTACATTAGCGAATTTATCCAATGGAATTAACCGACTGTACATTGCCAGTCCAAGCGCGTATTGCAATGTGTTTCTGCGGTTCTGCCCCCAACTGTGAGCAGCAACTCCACAATTAGTGCATTAGTAACGAAGCTGTAACAGAGAACAATCACTTGCTGGTGTAAAAGTCGACCATTCTTCTCCCTCTATCATTCCTCGGCATCGCTGGTTGGTGTAGGGATAAATATTAATTTTCCCTAAGTCGGATCTGTCGGAGAAATCCATTCAGAGACGGTTAATGTAGATCAGAGGGAGCAACATTATTTGGCTTACATCCGTATTACTACTATGTTTAATAAGAAGATTTATTTCACTTCTTTTTTGAACAGGTATTTCACTTTATTATAGTCTATAAGGGATCCAAGCTCCGATGAAGACTTTGTAGTACGTGCCCTCTCCCTGGTGATGCATGCTCCTAGCATATGATCTTCAACACCTCACTCCTTCACTTGTACAACAGCGACCCAACGATAGCGTATCAGCACCTAGCTCTTGGCCTCTTGCACGATATGATCTTCAAGTATCGGAATTGTTGTCCTTGATCTTACATCCTTACGCTATTAGATATAGAATCGACAAATGAACTTCAGAATTCAGATTCAGCAAGTTTGCCAAAAAAGGAGCTACGACAGGGTAACTAACTCAGATTGGAGAAGCTTAATAGCACAAATATGTGAGGTACAAATTGAAACCTATGAATTCGAAGAAGATTTAGAAGTGATTTTTTCCTGACCAGGGTAACTACCTCAGATCGGAAGAAAAGGCCGCGGAATACGCAAATGTTGCCTAACCATGTCCGCATCTTTGCCGCTGAGGTCTTCATTTCCTCGAATATATGGATACACAGAAATTACTTTCTTTGTGATGATATCAATAACAACCACAGAAACCTTGTCAATGATATCAATCGCCATAAAGTGCTCTTTCATGAGAAAGTGTACCAGATGGGGCTCGTCCCTGCTCACGAGAGGGAAAGTTGGCATGGCATTGCGCGGCATGAGACACTTCCGGTCGTCAAGACGCCATAGTTCCTTAGACGTAATCACCCAATCCTTGTGCCACATCTGTTCATCTGTTGGTGTGAAAGTGTGGCATGTGATTGTGAAATTAGAACCGTTTCTGATCTGGCCATGGATATCGTCTTCGCTAGAGTCCCTGAGCCGGCCATAGAAGTCGACAGACCTGCCATCGCTACGGGCCACGTCGACGAACTTGAGCTGCTCATTGCCACTTTGGCCAGTCACGCACAGGCTGCGGTACATCTCGAGACTTTTTGGTACTGAATTTTTAGGACGGTTGTCGATGGGCAAACGGACGTAGGAGATGCAGCGTTTTCCACCGGCTCCTGCTTCCCCTGGAGGAGGCGGCGTGTAGGACATGATACCGCCATGGTTGTAATCGAACCAGCATATGGAGTCGTTGAGTGTGATGGCGCCATCGGTCGACCAACCCAGCAGGTCCGATACCTCCTCCTCGCGGTATTGTATCGGCAGCTTCAGAATCTCCCATTTGCCCTCTGCGACAACACCATCATCCGACGACGATGACGAAAGACTGGAGCGGAGCACGCATAGTTCAGCACCCATCTTGTAACCAGAAGGAACACGACACGACAGAAAAATGGAGTCGAACGAAGATATCTCGGGTCCCGTCTCTTCGCCATTGTCCGGGATATGAACGAACTTGGCCAGCTGCACCACCGTAAACTCGTTGTCATCGCCGCCGGAAACTAGACCAATCGTGTTCGGATGAAACCAGCGATCCATGGTGAAGTCCTTGCCTCCGTAAACCTGCTGCACAATGGGTTCGGTGCACTCTGGGAGCCGTTTGAGCCGGGAATCTACCCCTGCGGCGGTGGCAGCTTTGAAGACGAAGAGGTCATGCTGGAAAGCTTTCCCGGGATTTCTCCGGTTGGGGAGGTGGTCCTGATCAAGAGGAGGAAGCCCCGTTGGGCCGTGATGAGCTCGGTTCCGTACATGCACTTTGAGGCGGCCACCGTTCGTAGAGGCGGGAGATGGCGGGAGGGGCGGCGGGGAGCAAGGCAACGGTGAAGGGATCTCCGAGGGAGGTGAAGGAGTTAGCCCTCATGGGAGCGGCCGCGTCGTCCGGGAAGGAGCCGCCGTCGTCGTCCCTGCGGAACATGAAGCGATCTAGCATCATCCACGATGGGAGGCCGTCGTAGGTCGACGGCGACATGGCGGTGTGGCGTTGCAACAGGTTGGATCGATCTGTGGTCCGTACAGGAGACGAGGCGAGAAACGATATCACGATACCTGCGGCGATCGACTTGTTTTATATTGACATGAACCGCCATACTCCTCGATTTGTAAACGTTTTCCTCTTCTCAAGGGTATGTGTTTGGATGCGTTTCACCCGATCGATCCAAGTTTATATATGTGCAAGGATGAGATTTTTTTCCATGCGCCAAGTTCTTCAAGGTCGGGTACGACTGAGTCTCAAGGTATGTTCCCTTTGGTAACTGAATTTCAACACCGTCATTTTACGATCAGTGAGCTGCTGGTTTAAGGGTTGACATAAGCGTACTGTGAGTTGCTTAGAGCATATCCATTAGCTGGCCAATTTTAGGGAATTAAAATGAGATTAGAGTAAAATTTACATCACCAAAAAGAGGTTTTTTGGACACAAGAAACATCCATCTCAACCAGCTACCCTCAAATAGAGCCCAAAAACTTTTTTTTTACCTAGCTTGTGGACGCCAGCGGCGGGTGTCGACGGATCCTCCTTTAGGGCCGGCGGTGGGACGAAAGGGGTAGGGGGAGGAGGCACCACCGCAGCAGCAGTTTGTGGAGCAACATCCACCGCAGTCGGCTTCGTCTTCTTTGATTGCGACGAAGCCAAGGTGGGGTCAGGCGCGGGGGCCTTCCTCCAAGATGACACATCCATTCCTGTCGTGGCGGCAGATCGTGGCTGTAAAGCCGCCACGCCGAGAGGGACGGTCATGGCGGCGGCCGCAGAGCGACGGGAGGGGAGGAGCGCTGGAGCAGCGACGACGGCAGGGGTAGCGGTACGATTAGAGGAGGCAAACATGGCGGATCGGTGGCTGGCAGGGGGGAAGCTTCCATGTGGCGCGGTTGGGCACTTTGGTGATGTATTTTGTTTTTTGTGGCAGCTCGCGAAGTGTTGTATATTTGCATCATTTGGTGTCGTATTTTTGGTCTGCCCAAAAATGTTTGGACAAATTTACATCAACGGCAGTTGTTGGAGAATGACTCTTTTTACCCCAAATGACCTTAAAAATAGTTATGCCCAAAATAGGGCAACTATTGGAGATACTCTTAGGAAGGGAAAAAATTGAAACGAATGCTCCGCCCCCGCACAGCTCCAAGGGGCGACACGGGTGACGACCTTCTAGCTCCATCACCATCGTCGCTTCACCCCTCATCTCTTCACCTCACCATCGCTAGAGAAGGCTGACCGAAAACCCTGCACGGCTACCAAGTACGGCGACAACGGGGTTGGTGGTCCTTTGGCCATTCTTCTTTCTTCTCCACTCTCTTGTTCTCTTCCGTGTGTCTCGTTTTCCTTCACCCGCACGTGCTTCCTCTGGCGCTGCCTCCATGGTTCTTACTTGATGCTCGCCAGATCCAATGGTCTAAGCGGTGACCTCGCCCTTCTGACCACTCGCATCTCTTGTTGCATCGGAACATATCTGGATGCCCTGGTTCACTTTGTGGGAGGTCAACGACCACGAAGGTCATAGCAAGGTATGTCGTGTTCGCCTGTGTCCGCTCGATCATCGCCGATTATCTATGTATAATAAATAATACGTTTCTCCTTATCCTTTTTTCGTTATTCATCCAATACCCACCTAGAGGCACTAGGTGATATTTCACTCTATATGTATTTCGTGATTTTATTCGAAATGAGGTAAAACTTGCCGGCATGCCTACATATTAAGGGTTGAATTGGCTTTATTTATTTTATTTATGGCTACAACATATGATCATACTTAGGTAACTTGAAATGATTTTTTTGTAACTTTTAGGACCAAACGTCACACACTTATATAGTTCAAATTTTAATTATTTCGGTATATCTCGATATTCAGTTAATACATGGAATTTAGCTACAAAGCGAAAAAGCCCATCATATTTGGCCATTGGCAATCCAAATAGGGACAACTTGCGTGAAAACTTTTTTTTTGCGAAACACAGTACAACGCAGACGCTCAAATGCACGCGCATACACTCACCCCTATGAACGCACACACGCACACCCTACCCCTATGAGCATCTCCGAGAGACTGAGCCGGCGGATTGAGTCTTGAGATAACTGGAATGGTATCATTTTGCATCATATTATCTTTGAACTTACTTAAAAACACATTTTTAGAATTTATGAAATATGTCTGTTTAACAAAAAGTTGGAAACTCCCTTTAAAACATTATTGGGCATGCCAAGATCCTCACCTATATGCAAATATGAGAACTTAATAATGATTTGTGCCATAGATGGCCATTATGTTGTTCAGAGCGCACAACATGGCATCTTAACCCCTTGGTGTCTTCGAGATCAAATGGTTGGGCCAGTACACGTCCAAACTATATCGGTCAAACCACATAAGCACAATAATTATGAATCGTGCTAATATACTTGCATTGGCATAGCCCTAAGGGCATACAAAAATTAGATTTCAGTAACATTTTGGTTCAATGACGTTTATTCACGTTGTGTGAAATTCACTCATTTTTTGTTACTTTGCAAAAAAAAATTAGTCACTTTGTACAATGGCGTTTAAATTTGTTTTTCATACTTTTACGTTTGACCTTTCATTTTTCAACTGCACGTCTGCACCATAATAATATTTCAGAAAAGTTTAAAGAGGTCGCACTGTTTGAATTCCAAACATAGCTGTAAATATTGTCTGTTGAGAAGATCAAAGCGGCGTGCATTCATATTCTCGCGTGAAGCTCACGGATATGTAGATTGGGAAACGAGGGGGCGGTCTCATTGCATAAAACAGTAAATTCTTCCATTTCTGCAATTGTCAAATCGAGGGTGTAGTAACGTTCAGAAGCCACCGCTATTTTATTTTTCCGACTCCCACCGCTAGTATTCGTTGTCCCAGTAGACGCTTTCATCCCTGTTCGTGTTCGGTTTTCCCTTTTTTTCGTGGGAAAAAGTCCATTTTAAACCCTGAACTTGTAGAGGTCGGGCGATTTGAACCCTGAACTTCAAATCCTGGTCGTTTGAACCCTTAACTTAGCAATCCCGGTCTAAATGGAACCCTGGACATGTTTGGTACACCGGGAATACAACGATCCTTACCGGGATTGTGGACTCTCTCACTGACATGTGGGCCCTAGTTGTAAGATTTCTTTCCCCAATCTTACTGCCCCATCGCCTCCGATCCACACCCTCAGGCTCGCCGGAGACAGCCGGTGCCAAGTCATTTGAACCCCGAACTTGGCGATTTGAACCCTGAACTTCAAATCCCGGTCGTTTGAACCCTGAACTTAGCAATCCCGTTCTAAATGTCACCCTGGACATGTTTGGTACACTGGGAATACAACGATCCTGACCGGGATTGTGGACTCTCTCACTGACATGTGGGCCCTAGTTGTAAGATTTCTTTCCCCAATCTTACTGCCCCATCGCCTCCGATCCACACCCTCAGTCTCGCCGGAGACAGCTGGTGCCGCGTCGCCGTCGCATGCCGCCGGTCGCACTCCGATGGGCCTTGCTTATCTATCGGAGCAGAGCTCCTTCCTCTGGGCCACGCCGCAGGTCGCGCTCCGCTAGGCCGCATCGCCGGAGCATAGCTCTCTCGGCTGGGTCGCGCCGCGCCGCCGGAGCAGAGCTAGTTCGGATGGGTCGTGCCGTTCTGCCGGAGCGCTGGTTGCGCTCTGCACCCTCACGCTCACCGACGGCTGCCGGTACCGCCTCGCCAGAGCTGGCCGAGGAAGAGGAGCAAGAGGGCGCGGGCACGCGGCTCGCCGGCCGGTGATGGCCGCATGCGAGGCCGCGAGGTGGAGGCGACCTGTTTGCTGAGCGACGCTGGTCTCGTGGAACTGCTAGAGATCGACGACGAAGTAGCAGCAGATGATTGGGGAAGAAGATGAATATTACATGTGGGCTAATGTTGTCAGTGACTAGCAATTTGATAATTTTATTTATTTTCTCTGGCAAACATGTCCAGGGTTCGATTTAGACCGGGATTGCTAAGTTCAGGGTTCAAACGACCGGGGTTTAGAGTTCAGGGTTCAAATCGCCCGACCTCTACAAGTTCAGGGTTTAAAATGGACTTTTTCCTTTTTTTTCTTGTTAGGTTTTCCATTGCTAAACAGTCACTTGAGTCCGGCTAATGCGTACCCGGTAGGCATGTACCGCTCCATGTCGCTTTGCAATCCATGCCCAAGGACAAGCCAGCCAAACCGCCAAGCGACTTCCTGAGTTCCTGCCGGCCAGCTCACACAGTCACACTTCTCCCCCACGCCAGCATTGCAAATCCCACCTACGTATCCATTCATGAACGCCGGTATATATTGTTAAAAGACAGTTCAAGGTAGACAACGGAGCCGAACAAAATCGATCTAAACAAACACTGAGTTTGTATGCCGACATTACTTTCTTGGAGCTGTGGTTCGACGCAGACCCTTACTTGCGTTGGGAGCTGAATCGAAGTTTTAATAGATTGTTGGGAATACCATGGATGCGACGAGGACAAGCAAAGTGGAGTTCTTTTGAGTAATTCCACCTTGAGCAGGAGCCGCAGAGAAATGTGTGGTCTTCTCAACGAAAATTTAGATTTCAAAATGTAAACATACATCGAAATGTTCACACGAGGTACATTATATGTGTATTTTGGTATATTTACTTTAGAATGTTCACATGATGGGCCATAGCTCATTCGAGGAGACTTTATTCTAGTTATATATCAAAGTAACGCCCCTGGCCGGGTTTATAGGTCATGCGCATGTCCTTAGATCGTCATTTCGATCAATATGATATGAGTAACATATTAAAAAACTGAAACATTAAATATTATATTTCCTAGCTGTATAATTTTTATGTTATACAAGTCATATTATACTGGCCAAATTGAATATCCAGGGACACGTGTGGACCCTATAAACCTAACCGGAGGGAGTAGACAAAAGTAATGGCATAGTTCACCACAAGTAGTGTGATAAATTAAATATTTTGGCGGATACTGGAGCCTTTGAAAATTAAATTTCATAGGAGGCTTCGCATAATGAAATTTCCATTTTAAAAATAAAAAATTTATCCTTTGGTAAATCAATTTATATTTAACTTATTTATTTATTTATTTTCCTTTTTGGACATGAAGAAGTGTGTGAAAGTATAGCATAGGGAAAATGGTTTAAATCGTGCACATTGAGGATTGAACGCAGAGGGAAAATGGTTCAAATCGCTATGGCCCAAGATAAACGAGTTTGCACCCTAGAGACACTTACGACTGGCACTATGTACTGACTGAGATTAAGTAAAAGTCATCATCTTCAAACAAAACAAGAAAGTTCCAAACTATTGATGAACGATATAATTTTAGCGTTGGAGACGGACACAACTAGCATTCCTGACACGATGACACTAACAGAGAACGACACCTTGCAATTGCAAACAACCGGACATCAGTGACCAAACGATGAAATGAAAGACACCACAACGGAAAAAAGACACAACAACAGGCAAAAGCAACTGGCGTTCTGGCGCTCCACAATCCTCATCGATTCAGGCCTTCCGCTTCTTCCCGAGGAAGACGTCAGTGAGAACTGTCTTTGACTGCAGCGACGCCTTCAGTATCTCCAGTCCCTACAAGACGAAATTACAAAACGATGAGCCATACAGTACTTGTAAATTCTTAAAGATGGAATCAATAGAGCAAATTAAAAGCAGTTGAGTTGTTACCTCAGCATAGCCAAGCTGGACAGTCTTCTCCTGGAGCGAGGCGATGTCCGTGACGCCAAAGGTGTTGAGGAGGGTGATCCCGGAGATGGATGACATGGGGGACACCTTCAGATCGTCCATGACGGTGTACGTCACGATCCCTTGCACGAACCCGGCGCCTTTAGCAGCAGCAGCTGAGGACACGGCGCCGCCAACGGAGCCAGCGGGCGGCTCCACAAGTTTTACCATCTGCGCGGTCATCTTACCCTTGCAAATCTTGCACGTCGCGCCATACAACTTGGTCATGTACTTTCTGCAGTCTGGGTAATTTTAGACTTGGCTGTTGCAACGGTAAAAGTCAACGTCCTCAGGCGGTGCCGCCTCAAGCTGGAGCAGCTTGCCGCCCTGAGAACCAGCAGCAGGGGCGAGCAGGTCGTTCTTGGCGTCGTCGCGGCTGATGTAGGTGTCGTCGAGCTTCTCGACGCTGCCGTACGCTGCCGACCATGGAGTCGGTGGTGAGGAGCCTCACAACCGTGCCCACCGGCATGGTCAGGAGGGAGAAGAGGAAGTCGACGACGTCCTTGCCAGCCTCAGCGTACAGAACGTGCTGGGTCTTGGAGTTCACCAGAAGCTTCATGCTCAGCTTGCTGTTGGTGCTCTCCTTGGAAGCCATATCGATCTCTGAGAGTGTGTGTGCTAGCTATGGAGTAGAGTAAGGACTTGCAGGAAGAGACCAGATACTTAAGATGCCAATACCAGCCGTATATATACACACAGACTCAGTGAGCCACCTTAATTAGGCGACATGGGGAATATGAGAGCAATAGATGCTGCGTTGGGGAAATTGCGAAGAAATGCTGCGTGCAGTTATTTGGGCGTTGCTCGATGCACAGCAGCGCGCATGCCATAGCTCCATTGGGAAGATAAAGCGAGTGGTTGAATGGCAAGCCCCGTTTGGAAGATCACAGAGTATCTGTGGATTCTCGCACGCGTGCACGTAGATTGGGAATAAAAAGGTCATAGAAGAGGGGATGATCGTATATTGACATTGACTGGGATGTAAGTATTCTCGCACGGGAAGGATCGGAGCGAGCCACGTACGTACGCCACGCTACGAAAATCGGATGGTGTTTGCATTACACAAACCTGATAATGTTTTCAAAACTGAACCATACCTCAACCATACCAGCCCGTACAGATTATTTCTGTCAGGCCAACCCCAACTGAACTGACTTAATATCATATTCAGCCAACCAAAACTTAACCACTACGTTGGCGGAGATGGTATGCAAATTTCCATGGTGTGGAGGATCTTTGCTCTAGATACGCAACCTATTTCCGTGGGTGAGGAGACCTTTTGCGACATGGTTTTTCTTTTTAGAGGTGTCGTCGTAGAGCTCCAATTCCTCTCTCAAATTAAATGATCAGCTTGGATTCTCTGGGTGAAAATCTAAGCTCGGGTTGTCCCTATAGTGGGCGACAATGTCTTCTTCGTCACATCCCTCTTGGGGCGCGCCGTCCTGCGGAGTCGATTTGTGGATGCTTCGTGGCACACCTTTTGCATCAGGGTTGGTAGACGTCGGGACAAACGGTCTCGGAGGTTGTTGTGTGCTGAAGCAATGGCCTCAGAAATTGATGTGATAGTGTCCCTATGGTGCAGGGTGGCGGTTCTGATGGCTTGGGTAACCTAACAACTCCGAGTCACTAGTGCGGTGAGGTTGTCGGATCGGTCGATGCGTTCGAGAGGGGGTGGTCTGACTTTATGTCAGGGCGATGTCGCTGAATGTTTCGGGTGGCGGTCGTGGTCTGCGGAGGTTTCCTGGGGAAGTTGGGGTATGAGTCGCTGGGTCATGCGGCGTTGCAACTCGAGAGTGAATGGTGGTATGTTGGGGCAGCAGACCTGCAAGGTGGTCCTAGTGGACCGCGCAAGAAGCGCCGGAGTGGACGAAAGTCGGGGCGGCTCCAAGACTTCAACAACTTTGAGGACGCTTGACCTTGTGTTGTGTCGGCGATGAGGTTGCTCTCTGCATTGGTAGTCGGCGTATCAAGGGTCACTTTTGGCGCATGGTCTTGTGGATTGGAGGTATCTTCACCCTTGTGGAAGAGTCCCGAGTCTGCTCCTCCCGGGTAGACACAACTTCTTGCATCATGATTAGAAATATCAATCTAGCTATTCGACACCCACAAGCACAAAAAAAATGAAGAATCTTGAGTAGCTTCTAGATAAAACGTTTTTCAAAACTTCTATCCACAGCGAGTAAATAAGAAAATAGAATATTTTGTCTCATGTTTCTGAAATAGAGGTTTTTTTGTAGTATTACTTCTCAATATTTATATAGTATTACTTCTCATTATACTGCATAGATTAGTCCTTCTATTTTACTTAGGTGTCCCGCGTATGTTCCTCCAATAGTAGATACAGCTTCTTCTTTTCAGCAGTGGTGCGAGACCGAGTAGTTCGGCGGAGCGGGTGACCGTTGGTCCCGTTTGTGTGCTTGACGTCCGCTTGGGACCTTCGCTCCATCCTTAGCGAGAATTGGTGTGGGCTTAGCCATGTTGTGTTTGTGTGTGCTTGGCTCCGTCTATATCGTTTTTGCTCGGTTTTTCACCAATCAACTGGTTGTTCTTTTTTTAATTAATGGATTAAACAAAACTATTGCTTCTTTTAAAATATCTCATATACAAGCCGATATGGATAAGGCAAACCCTAAATGAGAAAAATGATAAACGCAAGTGAATTGGCGTCAAGTCCTTCACCACCGCAAGGGTTCCGTGTATATTTCCCATGACTTCTTTTCTTACTTCGTTTCTTTAATTTCTGCTACTACATGCAGTGTTTGCTGTCTGGTCAAATTAGATAGCAGTTTATAACTCACTCCGATCCATATTAGTGGCACAACTTTGTCTAGATACACATGTATCTAGTCTAAATACTTAACTATATACATATGAATTTAGACAAAGTTATGCCCACTAATATGGATCGGAGGGAGTACGAATTTACAGGAAACCGATTAACGAAAAATCATTTCTCAGAACAAACCAGAGTCCACGATATATATGATAATTAAGCAGGACACAAGCATCACCTCCAAGTTCTCAGGACACAATTCTTCAGGAGCGAAAAACACAGACGAGCACTGAAAAAAAGACTGACACATACGAACTGAACGAAAGACATCACAGACACAGACATCAAGACGCGAGACAAAGGACGCTCATGTGGCCACACGACAGCATGCAAAGGCAAAACTTCTTCATTCCTTCCTCTTCTTCCCGATGAAAACGTCAGTCAGAACGGTCTTTGACTGCAGCGACGCCTTCAGTATCTCAAGTCCCTACACATTGGCCTTACTCGAATTTGAGCCATGGAGTCGAAATTCTCGATCAAGATTAACGGCAGTTGAGTACATACCTCAGTGTAGCCAAGCTGCACGCTCTTCTCCTGGAGCGAGCCGATGTCAGTGACGCCAAAGGTGTTGAGGAGTGTGATCCCGGAGATGGAAGACATGGGCGCTACCTTCAGGTCGTCCATTACGGTGTACGTAACGATACCCTGAACGAACCCAGATCGTGCTGTAGAGGACATGGCACCGCCCATGGATCCACCACTACAGACAATCTCAGACATCTGGGTGGTCATATTATGGTGGCAACCATTACACGCTGCGCCATTTACCTTGGTCATGTAGTTTCTGCAGCTGGGGTAACTGTTGACATTGCTGTTGCAACGGTATATAGCGACGGACTCTGGCCGTGCCGATTCAAGCTGGAGCAGTATGCCACCATGGCAATCAGCGGCAGGGGTGAGCAGGGCTTTCTTTGCGTCGTCACGGCAGATGTAGGTGCCGTCGAGCTTCTCGACGCTGCCGTAGAGGTTGCCGACGCTGCCAACCATGGTTTGGGTGCTGAGAAGCTTGACGACCGTGCCGACCGGCAAGGTGAGGAGGGAGAAGAGGAAGTCGACGACGTCCTTGCCAGCCTCAGCGTAAAGCACGCGCTGGGTCTTGGAGTTCACCAGGAGCTTCATGCTTAGCTTGCTGACAGCAGTGCTTTTCTCTGCGGAGGTCATCGTAGCGAGAAATGGATCTGCCGAGGGACTTCAAGATGCAGTGACCCTCTCACCCTTGCGCGGTATATATAAGCTCGTCAAGATGCACAGGGACTTCAAGGCCGCATAATTTGCGTGCAACGCCGTGCATTCATCACAACAACGAGTAGTGGGAAGAATCTCTAGCGGCTTGCATGCATGCTCGGTGGGAAGATCATAAGTTCGTCGATGAAACGTTTACGTGAATGACTGTCATTTAATCTTGCACGTACACGAGAGTGCTTGGTTGACGCCGGTTCATAATATGCGTTACGGGCCGGACAGTAGGTTTGAAGCGCCCAGCGTCCACATGTGGACCCACAGGCCAGAACTTCCTCGGAGCATTTCCAGGAGATCATTCTACCACGTCTCAAGATCAAAACAGGGCAGCTATGCGCCTATGCGTACAACACTTTCTGAGATCGGGACTTCTGTTAGTACGACGCATCCCTGTCCGCCGCAGTGATCCAGCCGCATGGATCGATTACTGTATGTATGGATGTATTGGTGATTGGATGAGCTGCATCGTACGCGAATTGGACAGAAAGTGTGGTTTACACATATGTTCGAAAAAAGTACGTTAACGGATTATAAAAATGCTAACGGATTTGACAATAGTACGGTCATGAATTCAGAAAAGATGTTCAAGGCAGTACGTTTATGGAATTAGAAACATGTTCCCAGGTTCTAAAACTGTATATTAAAGATTTTTTAAAAAAATATCCATGAATCAAATAGAATGTTCACAACTTCAAAAAAAAAGTATGTTTCGTGTTCAACGAAAATTCACGGGTGCAAGCAAAAGTATGTTCGCATATTTGAAAATATGTACACCGGTTTAAAAAAAAATTCACGTAGGCTAAAAAAAGTATGTTCACTGACTCAAAACATGTTCACCGTTTTGAAAAAATAAGAATATGTATTTCAAAAAACGTTCACATGTTCAAAAAAAGTACATTGATGGTAGACTAACAGATGGGCGGGCGGTACCACTTCGCCCTGCGAGACACGCACAAGCAACTACGTTTGCTCCGCCTCGAAGCGGCCCAATAAAAAGGTACCTATTTTTCTTTTACGTTTTTTAAAAGCTGAATATATTCTAAATTTGAACAATTTCAAATGTGAACTATTTTCAAATTTAAATTTTTTTAAAATTAACAATATTTCAATGTGGACAGTTTTCAAATTTGAACAATTTTGAAATCTGAACTTTTTTATGTGAAAACTTTTCAATTTGATTATTTTGAAATGAACAATTTTTTTAATGTGAACTAGATTTGAACAATTTTCAAATTTAAACATCTTTAAAAATGAAAAAATTCAAAAATCTTAAAGGAAAATGAGAAAACAGAATACAGAAAAGAAAATGAAAAAGAAAAAAAAGAAATAGAGGAGAAAAATAGAAATGAAAATAAAATAAAAAAGGGTAGTCCGCCGATATGTGCCGGCCCAGCAGAAAATCACTTCAGGCGGTGTGAGCCTTTCGCGCCGCTAATGAGCGATATATAGATATATAGCATTTGGCCTGAAATAGGAGCTCCCATTTTCGTCTATGGAGGCCGTAGAAACCGTCCAGTAAGGAGGGCTTGCTAATGGGCCAGGATAATTTGTGTCAAACTGCCTGGGCCTCTACTCCCCCTAACTGTTAATATATATATAGCCCAACAGGTCCGTAGTTGCCGCATCAGTCCACATATTACCTGGTTCTTAAAAAAAACATTACCTATTCGCGTGCACCATCATCTTCGAGCCGCCAAACCCATCGTCAAACCGCCGTCCTGGTCGCCTTGGTCCTCGCCCGCATCGGCAGCGGCGAGCATCAACGGCAACACTACCGTGAGCAACCTCTCCGGCCACCGTGCGCTGGGTCACCTCCGTTTCCTTATAGCTTTTCTAGCCGCTTTTGGGACTTTTCCCTTAGTTGAACCTGCGATGAACTACGATCTGCCCCAACACCAATTCTAATGTACCATGGATTATTCTCAAAACGAGTATCATCGATGATCTTGCTGACAGTTATCTTTTAACACGCGTGCTCGTACTGTGAAGAAATAGGGGATTTATAAATTGTGAGCTAGAGTGTTGCAGAATTTTATCCTAGCTTTTGATTTTTGAAAATTGTCAAATTGTGTGAATATGGAATACAGTAAATTCTACCGCGAATTTGTGCGCCTTAGAAAGACGGGCATGTACACTTAAAAGAACAAAATAATATGTGGCCGATAATATATTTTCCATGATTTAATTAAGAACGCTAAATAGGTTTTAGCTTCGCTATAGTTTTCTTATCTTTTGGCCGAAACGCGTGGATAAACACTCCGCAAAAAATTAAAATAGGGGAAAAAAGAAAAGAAAAATTCATATCTGGAAAACTATAGCACCGGCGGGACAATTTGGCAGAAAATCTAAAATCTTTGACGAGTGTTTTAGATGCCGCACTCGGCAATGAGGGCCATTACAATTCCCTTAGACCCGGCGGCTAGGGACACATGTTTAGCTTCTTTGCTGAGTGTTTTCCTCACTTTTTTGGCTGAAAGTATTTCTTTGTCGAGTGTCTTTTTTGTTTTTCCAAGTGTTTTTATGTGACTCTCCCGGTGCGAGTGCTGAACTCGGCAAATACCATATTTATCACATAAATATGTGCGACTAATCCTAGCTTTTGATTTTTGAAAATTGCCAAATTGTGTGAATAAAGTAAATTCTACCGCGGGTATGTTCGCCTTGGAAAGACGGGCATGTACACTTAAAAAAACAAAATGATATGTGGCCGGTATTCAGTACGTAACATAATCACCGCTCTGCTCATAAATATAGGTGCATATGTTTCTGTATATATTGTGTTACGTCATCCTCTCACAAACAATCTGTTCAGTTCAAAAAGGGTAGCTTACAATAGATGATATCAGCTATTTAAATCTATTTCGAGATTTCAAAAGTCTACTTCGAAAAGGGGGTTAAAAACATTCCTCCATTGCTCTTGTTTAGATATGATACTTAAACCCAAACCACGATTTGATATATATTTCGCGACTTTTTTCTCTATTATATTCGCTGTAATTTTGTCTATATTCATTCTTGCACTATATATTTAAACTAGTTTCTACAGTGTTGTTTGCACGAATTTTCGACTGCAGTTTCCTAGTTGTATCTGTGTACTTCATTCATACACTAGTTTGTATCGCGTTTTTTAAAGCATCTTAGTTTCTGTTGTATCCTTCTACTGTATATTTTGTACTTGTTCATCTATGTGTTGCATATTTCTATTATAGTTTCCCATTGTATATTCCAACTACTAGTTGAGAGCAAAAGACTAGCAATAACTAGTAAGCACCCTCATGCTTACTCCTAGAGCGTGATTTGCAGTTTTAGGCAAGCCTATAACTGAAGGAGTTTGTCCCCCCTAGGTAGTGTAGTGTTAGAGATGGCATGGAAACCTGATCCTAGCACCACGGGATAATTTGGCAGAAAATCTAAAATCTTTGGCGAGTGTCTTTAGATGCCGCACTCGGCAATGAGGGTCATTACAATTCCCTTAGACCCGGCGGCTAGGGACACGTGTTTAGCTTCTTTGCCGAGTGTTTTCCTCTCTTTTTTGGGTGAAAGTATTTCTTTGTCAAGTGTTTTTTTTTCCAAGTGTTTTTCTATGGCTCTATCCCGTGGTAAACCACTCGGCAAAATCGCCAACGCTCAGCAAAATCTTTTTCTCCTGTAGTGCGTCACTAAATTGGATAGCCTTCTATTCAAAACTTTGCATAGGTTGTGTGGATATGTCCATGAATCTGAACTTGTCTACTCGTACGAATATCTCTTTGGGTTACAGAGTAGCAAAAATGTTACTGCTTTATTAACACCCTTTAGATCCTGCTCTATTAAGGCTTGAAAAAAAATCAACTTTTCCTGGCAACACAGAAATGGGTGTTTTTCTGCGAATTATCGTTGCTCACTTACAAGGTTTGAATTGAACTACAACAGAACAGGGTGGCATGGCCACTAAGGAGTTATCGATGAAGCTCCTCATCGACACCAAGGCCCAGAAGGTGTGCTTTGCGGAGGCCGGCGGCGACACCCTGGATTTCCTCGCTGGCCTTCTCTCCCTGCCACTGGGCACCGTCGCCAACCTGCTGACGAAGGAGGGCATGGTCGGCAGCATCAGCAACGTGCTCAGCAGCGTGGAGAAGCTGGACACGAACTACAAGAGCCAGGAGCGGTGCCTGAACCAGGCCGTCGCCCCTGCCACGATGTCCTGCCTGCAGCAGCTGCTGGGCTCCCACCTCAGGAACGGCAACATCAACTTCTTCGCATGTAAAGGTCATACTCCATCCATTTTTTTTGTAAAGACCTGCAAGTGTTTCTAGCCAAGTCTGTAGAAATAACTGACAACAACAATATAGATAGCATGTGAAGATATATTGGATGATGTATACAATGAATTGATTAGGTATTGAATATATTGGTATTTTTTATCAAACTTGACTATTATTTAACTGTGAAGAACTATTACAGGCCGTCTCTTGAACAACGGAGGTAGTAACAATTGTTACAATTGTACTTACACATGCTACTGTGCACGCGCCAGCTGCGGATACATCTCGGCCACCAGTGGTACAACCTGCCACATTTGCAAATGTCGGATGGACAACCCTTTGGCGCTTGTTGCCGCCGCCGGAACCAACGGTCCGGAGGTGTTTGCGGCGGTGGCCATGACGTACACCGTCATGGATGACCTCTCAGTGACTCCAGCGTCCAATTTGCTGTCCGGCATCACCCTCCTTGCGCAGCGTGGCGTGAAGGACATCAGTGCGTTGGAGGAGAAGACGGTCAAGATCGGCAAGGAAGAGGTATAGTGGTGTACTGGTGTTCTTTGGTTTTGTTCATGTCTTTGAATTTTAATTACGTAGTTGCCTTGATAAAAAATTCTGCGTGTTGGGATGTAGGCGCTGGCGATACTCGTTGCTTCCCTCAATTCCAAGACTGTGCTGACTGATGTGTTCCTGCCAAAGAAAAATGCTCGCTGCAAGAGGGAACCTCCCGAGGAAGTCATTCAGATATGACTTGGCTACTAGCTAATCAGGAGGAGAGTCCACAACTTTTGTGATAGTATTATGAGAGAAACGAGATATAATTGCATATGAATTTGGTAGTCTTGGCACTGGTTTAGAAGGCATCTTTTTTCTGTCATGATGAATCACGATTTTGTAGTGTTGCTTTTGCTGTTTGGTCGATTACACGTTGCGCGGATGAGTAATATTCCTGGTTATCATTGTTTTGACGCGGGGGGGGGGGGGGGGGGGGGGGGGGGGGGGGGGGGGGGGGGGGGCTTTGTTAGAATTGACAGTTAAGAGCTTGAACTGGACCCTAACCCGCACGCAACTATGTAAATCCAATAGGTAATGGAAGTTGAAAGTAGGTTTAAACTCAATACAGGAACATCCAGAATAGTAGAATGCAACTTCCGACCTGTATCAGAAATTCAGAATGCAGTTCTAAGTTTCTTAGGTTCTTGTGTACAAGTAAATTCAAAACTACCAGAAAAGCATTAGGAACGCGTAACGCCCCTTTGTGGCGTGTGGCGGATGACGGAAATAATCTGAGATAGGATGAACTCTATGAAAATGATGCAAAAAAGCAAAATAGTTCCGGACATTGTAAGGTTTTATCCCACGGATCGATCATCTGAAACAAGACAAACACGCAGGCACACGATAACTTGGTTGCCAAGGGCATGTGTTGTGCACATTATTTTTCTTTACTAATAAATATGGCCGTGTGTTGTTCAACGGAAGAGAAAATAATATGCGTCACGGTGGCGCACTTAAGGCCTGGATGCCATCCTCCCATTCCTTCCCACTGCCCGGAAATGACAAAATGGAAAAGTGTTGCGGCCGTTGCACGCCAGGAGATGCGAGCGAGATTTCCGCATCTCCTGTCTCGGCAACGGCCGCATCACCGCAAAAGTACTCGCCTCTCTTTTACGTGTGGGACACAAGCTGTTTGTACCCACATGTCATAGAGGTGAGAACGTAGGTGGGTGAATGATGGTTTTTAATTAATAGGTACACTATACACCTAGAAATCTGCCTAGTTTTGTATGAGAGAAGGAATGCAAAATACCTAAAATTAGAGCACGAATCACGATGCTCAAACTAGTGGTGGATGATACCCGGTAGGTACCGGCTCCGTTAAGAAAAACGTGGTTCCAAAGTCCAAACAAGCTAAGACCAGAGTTGACTCGTGTCGTGTACTCGTTCGTGTCTCTACCGCCGCCATGGGAGCGAGTAGGAACAGCAGCCACAATTTTTCAGTTGGGGACGGCCAGACATGGCTACGCGCGCATTGAATTCCAGAGGCGAATTCAAAGAAAGTTGGGAAAATCTAAGGAAAGGCGCCGCTGCGCGCGTCCTCCCGAGCGGCGGCTCGTCAAGATTCGGAAAAAAGAATCTGGCGCTCGCAGCTCTCCCGTGTCGCGCACCACCACCACGTCTCTCTCGCATGCGGATAAGGTTCGACGTGGGACCCACTCGTCAGTCTAACCTGGGACGTAACGGTGTACACGATTTTGAATTTCGGGAGTCGTGCGGGAGTGGGGAGATTAATTTCAGGTTTTTTTTGCCCGAACCTCATTTCCGTTCCCCACGCTCTCTCTCATCTCGCTGCTTCTCTCTGGCGATCCGCGGGCGATTCGCCGTTCCTCGCCGCTGCGAGTGCCGTCCGGCGGTTCCTCGCCGACCCAGCACCACACCCTCGCTGCTCCGTTTTCGGGTGAGTGCCACCGCTGGTTAGCTCCTTTCCCTCGCCCTTCCCTCTCTATCCGAGCCTCGCCGGAAGTACTGGCCAGTCGCCGTTCTTCACGCGCTGCCCACGGACTCACCACGACGGGTACTGCGACCGGCTTATGCGGTTTCTCCGCCAGCGACCGGCTTCTTCGTGACTGCTGTTAGGGATTTTGGACAGGAGCTTGCTCAGTGCGACCGGATCTGCAATCGGAGAGGGGTGTCATGTTCGATTTGTAGAGATTAGAGTTTTTAGGCGCGTTGTTTGCTTGTGCTGTCGATATTTGTGGTGGTTCATTTGCTTTTAAGGTAGATTTAGTCAGGTTTTTAGTTCTTATGCATGTGATTTTTGTGCTAGGCATTACCGATTGCATGCTTAAATCTCTGATAGCTAAATTGTTTTGCATGCTTAGTCAGTGCAGATGTTTAACACTGTCAAATGGTGGGTACTGCTGTTGAGGTTCTGGTGTGTGATTCAAATTTGCTAGAACATCATAGTACATATATGTTTATGCTGGTGATGGTAGTGTAGAATTGTTATATTCTGTTTTGGTGTCCTGATAGCTGTCAGTAATCTGATAGATGTCCATCATGTTTTTAACCTGTTAGTTGTATTGTATTTATATGGTAGCTTAGACTGGTCGAATGCGGTGGTTTGATGTTTTTTGTTTAGCTTGCTAATTTTTTAGCCTGGTATGTATGATCAATTAACTTGATATATTCGTTCAAACAACCTGATAGCTAGCTTGTTAATTTACTTCTGTGTTATATACCTATTTTTGTAATTAGTAGTGATTCTAGATTTTTCTGAACTTTTTTTTTTACTAATTTAGTAACTACAAGCAGTTAATTTGGTAGCTAGCACTGATGTAATTGATAACCAGACATTTTTGTTAGCAACAAATGCGTCAGCATTGTTTGTTAATTTGGTGACTAGCACTGAAATATGTTGTAGTTTGCACTTGATAATATGGATTTTAATTTGTGCTTCTTATGTTTGCTGTTCTATCAAGCTTGTACACATGATTAATATGGTTCTATTTTGCTAAACATGTTTAGTGCGCTGGGTAGGAGGAAGGACAGCCGTAATAAACCAGGTGGTGATGTGAAAGCAAAAGACATAAAGAAAATGCGTGAGGTGATCACTAGTACAGAAAAGCTATTCTGTGGCGCACCATTTTTCTATTCTGTGGCGCATGGGTGGTGCGCCACAGAATAGTCGCCACCCATGCGCCACAGAATAGTGGCTATTCTGTGGCGCACCGCGACTGGTGCGCCACAGAATAACTATTCTGTGGCGCACCCGTGTAACCATGCGCCACAGAATAGTCATGGGTGCGCCACAGAATTACTGCGCAGTACTGTACCCGTATATTCATACAAATACCAGTATAATACCAGTATAATACCAGAATACATGTATATTTCATATTTACACAGATATAACAGAAACAGAGATATATTTTCACAGATATATCAAAACAAACACATTACTAATATATGTCATCACAAGTTGATACAAAAGTGCGGAAGTTTTACACAATTGTTGAGATATACAAAAGTTCATCGAATCGTTGCCCACGTTACAAAATGAAGTGTTCACCGCCTACACTAGGATCGAATAGATTACATCTCGGCGTTGACGGTGAGCAATAGCGGGAACACGACGATCTCATGTAGCCTTCTTCGCGAGCGCTACGAGCGGAGCGGCGCCGGGAACGGTTTGCCGAGAGGCCCTTGAGTTTGTATTCCTGCATATCACAAGTTTCACTGACGCCATCTCTGCGTCACATAGTGTCACAACATTTTAATCATCGGCATTCTAGAAATGAATTAGCTAAGGTCAACTAACAATCATGCCTCATACTTAACTGGTATCAACTTACAAAAATCATGCCTCATATTTTATATCAACTTACCACAAAAAGATCAAATAGAGAAAAACCCGTATGATGGATCCTTCTTCCTGATCCGCTCCGGAAACGGATAAATGCCGTCTTTCGTCATCCACGTCCTCCTGTCATTCTGCTTATCTAGGCGTTCTTCGATCTCCCACTTAGACAACGCTGAAAATCGGTTGGGATATATATTTGATTAATGCATGATATAACTAGAGTATGATTTATTCATCTAATATAGAAAAGAAAGAAGCAAGGTTTCTACCTCTGGCGTTGTGTAAGGACCCCCCTGCTGTCTTGACATCTTCCAGGATGATTTTCGATAACTGTAACTGGATGCGATGGAAGTCTGCTCTAAGGTCATCATCAGTGAGATCCTCATCATATTTGGCCCATTCTTGGAGACGATATGGCAAATTCGTTATCACTGCATCCCGGACATACGATTTCATGTGTAAGAGGACGTAGAAGGCATCCACGTTGCGAGACTTTTGCTTGAGGCAATGAAACCCCGTCCCATGGTAAAACTTGTGTGTGTTGTCAATTATACGTTTCGCTTTCTTCTCGAAGGAACCTCCGTTTTTGGCGTAGCCCTCGAGAGCCTCATCGAGAACACCCTTAATTCTAGTGTAGTCTTTCGGCGTAGTCCCTGAGTCTAAATATGTGGCAGTTGACCACTTCGGGTGCACGGCGATGAGTACTGAGTACTTGTCACTGCTCAACACAATTGAAACGGAATATTGGAAAGGATCAACAAAACAGAAGAAATCTATAAGAAAGCATAAGATACGACAGCGGCGACTAGATGCGGACTTACTTAAAAAAGAAAGGCACAAGAAGGCTGGTCTTCGTGCTCATGTTCAGCATGATTCTCTGGAGGTACTCCGTGGCCTTAGCCCGTGTCGGTGATCCTTCCTCCAGCTGGCTGTCCCGCATGTAGTAGGGATCCACTACCTTGACGTACGGGGTTTGTTCTCTCCTGATCATCATCGCCTGGCTGAGCGCGTATAGGCGGACCAAGTTATAGTCCAGCCGTTTAAAGTGAAACAAGTTGAAGACGTCCTCGCACGATATGAAGAACAGATCCGCTGGAGATTCATCAACGAAGTCAACCAAGTCCCTTGGCACCTTGACAGTGAACACCGGGTAGTTCGGATTCTCGTCTTTAAGAAGGTTGTCCTCTAGCTTCAAGATAGCAAGTTGCAAAGGGGCCATGCATCCATCTGCGAGGTGGAGCAGCTCCGAAGGCAGTATCGGTTGACCAGCTTCATGCAACCGGGACGACAAGTCACCCGCACGGGGTGGTATCATGGGGTCACTCCGGACATACCCCGGTGTGCTAAGTTTCGTCTTCGGAGCTGGCTTACTCCTCTTCCTGTGCTTCTTCTTCTTCTCTGCTGTATCTGGTGTATCTTCCGGAGGCAGTATTGGGTACTGTCTGGAGCCGAAGCTGATCACTGGGGCAGGCCCTTTTTTCCCTCCTTCAGTCCAATCCCTGACAGACTCACATATGGTTGTAAAGAGCGACGTGAGCGTATTTGTCACCGCCGCTGAGATGAAACTCGGAATCATAATATTTTGCTCCATCGGTTCCTCGCCCCTTGTTCCAGAAACCCCAGCCTCGTCATTGTCGGCCATGTTTGCACTGCATTAAAAAGAGGCAAAAAGTTAGTATGACAAATATAAGAGAAAAAAAATCACCTAACTAAGTACTAAGATACCCCGGCCCATGCATTAGTCGCAATACCCCATATGTCCTATTTTTAGCAAAGTCATGCCAAATTTCACGAAAAAATTCGGCATGACCTTTGCTAAAAAAGGGACATATGGAGTACCCGAAATTGCCGGAACGGAAGTTAATCGACGTTCCGGCAATCTCAAGGGCCTCACGGGGTACCTGCAAGCATTTCACAAAAAATATGCACAACTCCGGCCGGCATCTCCGGCATCTCCGGCGGCATCTCCACGACACGAGGGTCGGAGCACAAACACGACACGATGGTCGTGGACACATATATATCCATCAAATATCATGGCCGGCATAGCTGGCCGGCAACAGCATCACAAACAAAACCACGACACGATGGTCGTGGTAGCACAGAACACATGGTCGTCACGGGAGCTCACCAAGGGCGTCTTCTTGCCTAGCCGCACACACAAGCACCTGTACAACCAAAGGAAGCCTCTGATTAGTAAAGAAAAAGAGGCAAAAAAGTGAGAATAAATCACCTGGGCAATCATAAAGCAAAATATAAAGATTCTAATATCGTATGCAATATTTAGGAGTCCTTCTCCTTGCAAACAACAAACTGAATGACAAGTAGCAGTCCTGCATTATAGTAATTAAAATGCAAAACTAAAAGCATTTGAGCAATATTTATAGAAACATGTTATCATTTTCCCTCTAAAAGCAAAGCTAGTTTCTTAAAAACACTAGCATGCATGGTTGGCTGCAACTGCACATACACAAACAACTGACAGCAAATAAATTGACACTTGTTGTCAACCATTTGAATTTACATCTAATCAAAGTATCTGAATATTAGTGGCACAGTGCAACCAAATTATGGTACAGAGCTACAGCTTCTACTCTGAAATCTGAACACTAAAAGCCTATGTATACTTGCTGATGGTTTTTCATGAAAAGGTTCAGTTTGTAATTTATTTGTACAGCAAGATTAGCAAGGCATGCACACACATAGAGCAAGCTACAGCAGTTTTCAGTTTCAGAACCTGAGCTACTGTACTACAGAAATAAACCTGTAGTTCTCCTCTTGCTAAATCATTACTCAAATGTACAAGCACTAGCAGCTACTACTCCGATGGGAGAACATCCAAGAAAGGTGTTTGTTCAGGTAACATCAATCCCTACACGAAACTGAATTTTTGTTTAACCCTGACTATGACCACAACTGCAGTACGTGTGTGTATGTTCAAATGGCCAAAATTCAGGAAAGCATGAACCAAGATCCCTAACACCCAATGGAGAAATGGAGGAACCTAGACTAATTGTTCCATTCCTCAATCAAGATCTGCTCTCTACCTCACTTCCCCACTAATTGATTTGAGCAACAGCAGCAGATTTGAGCAGCAGAATTGTGTCGAGCACCTTGCGTGCAGGTTCGGTAGGGGAGGGAGGAGGGAGGAGGGAGAGAGGGGCGGAAGCACACCTCGGGGAGGGGGGAGGGAGGGGAGGTCGAGGGAGTCTGCAGGAGAGGGGGCAACGGCGGCGGACGAGGCCGAGCTTGGAGGAGGCGGCGGCGGACGAGCAGTTGTGGCGGCCGGCCGGTGTCGAGGTCGCAGGGCCGGTGTCGAGGTCGCAGGGGACGCAGGGGACGCAGGGGAGCACGGCCGGTGTCGAGGTCGCAGGGGAGGTCGCCGGCGGCGAAGGATTGGGCGGGGGCGGCCGGCGGCGACGGTGAGGGGTGGCAGGGGACGCGAGCGAGGGCGCGGTTGTGAGGACTTGGCGAAAATTGGAACGAGAGAGAGGCAGCGCGGGGGAGGGCCCACCTGTAAGCGGTGGAAAACATTTCTGTGGCGCATCCCCTAGCGGATGCGCCACAGAATTCCTATATTTTGTGGCGCATCCCCTAGCGCATGCGCCACTGAATTCAGTGGCCTGTAAGTTTAAAACTAGTGCTGTGCTGTAGTTTGACAACAACAGCAACTTATCAAATTATCTAATTCATGATATACATATACTTTGTCTCTCACACACAAAAATTATCAAATTCATAATATATGCTTCCATTGTCTCATACACACACGCAAATTAAATACACCAAAAAAGAAAGAACATACACACATATTAAAGAAAAGAATATACACACAATTGTTAGTATAATATTTCAAATTCCATAACTTTCCACATTCAAGCATAATATTTCAAATTCCATAACTTTTGATCCACTTGGCCAAATTCAACAAATTATATATAATACACAAAAAAGTTTTCGATCTTCGTCCCGGCCGGTTCCAAACTAGCATTTCTTCTTTCCCTTCTTGGCGGTTGAATAGCTTAGGCCGGTCACCTTGAGACTTCTTCGCGTGAACGGACAACCTTTGGTAGGTAGGGAGGTCTTCCTTTTTTCTTTAGAATTAGTAGTAGGCATGTCGAAGTAGTTGTCGAATTCCTCCTCGATCTTCGGATCGCCGTCCAGGTCCTCCTCATTGGCGTCTCCTTCCATTCCGATGATGCTCCTCTTGCCCCTCCTCACGACAACACGGTTAGGCTTTGACGGGTCGGTAATGAAGAAGCATTGATCGACTTGGCTAGCGAGTACCCATGGCTCATTTTTCGCGGAGAATTTCTTCGAGTTGGCTTCGGGTATAACCATTTCAGATCGTATCGTGCTTTCTTCCCATCCTTGGTCTTTTCCGGCATGTTTGAAAGAGTGCCAAGAACAGCCTCGGTAACATTCTTCGTAATGTGCATTACATCGAGGCTATGGGGCGTGTGGAGGACCTTCCAGTACTCCAAGTCATGGAAAGCACACCTCGCTTTCCATACACCCAGCAGCGGTTTTACCCTCGGTCGCTTCTTTCCCGGCGCAGGGCACTCCTCCCAATTTGTCAAAAGCTCATCAATTTCTATGCCGGTCCTCGGGATCGGTTTTGTTTCTCTTTCTTCTTGACCATCGAACAAATCCCGCGTTTTCTCCACGGGTGGTCCATGCGAAGCCACCTTCGAGCCCCTGGGTACACGGTTTTCGAAGACCCTTGTATTCTTGGTAGCTGGATATGCGGGGTCTCATCCATGCACCTGATACATCCACAGAATCCGTGGCCCACCTGGGCCGATACAGACGACATTCCAGGATAGTCCTGCACCGTCGTGAGCAACGCGGCGCTCATATTGAAATATTCTTTAGTGTAGGCGTCCCACGTACGGACAGGCGTCTTCCATAACGTTTCTAACTCCTCTTTCAACAGCTCGAAATACAGATGTATGTCGACACCTGGTTGTTTCGGACCCTGAATAAGCATACTCATGTGTATGTACTTTGACTTCGTGCACAGCCACGGGGGAAGGTTGTAAGGCCATACAAACACGGGCCAGGTGCTATGTGTGCCATTGAAGAACGGATTCATTCCATCTGTGCACATACCCAGCCTGACGTTCCTTGCGTCGCGCCCAAAATCTTCGAAGGCGATGTCCAATGCTTGCCAATTGATAGCGTCTGCAGGGTGTGTCAGGATGGTGCCCTTCTCCGGATCTTCTGCGGGCTTCTCCCTTTCCGCGTGCCATTGCATGAGCTTTGCTTCCTTAGGATCCACGAACCACCGCTGAAGACGGGGAGTGATAGGAAAGTACCATACCACTTTTCGAGGATTTTTCTTCTTTCCACTCTTGTACCGTCCGTGACCGCACACCGGACATTTGGTCAAGTCCTCGTAATCGCCCCGATAAATTACGCAATCATTGATGCAGGCGTGGTATCTCTCGTGCGGTAGGTCAAGAGGGCACAGGACTTTCTTGGCCTCCTCGATAGTAGTTGGTAATGTGTTACCCTCGGGGAGAATATCGTGCCAGAATTTCAGGTTCTGGTTGAAGCTCTTATCGGTCCAACTGTTTCCCGACTTCATCTCCATAGCATTAAGCGTTACTTGCAAGCGCGTATCCTGAGGCCGGCACCCAGGATACAACGGAGTGATCCGTCTATCCCCATTTGCGCTAGCTTGGCTTTCTCTCTGTCGTTGCTCGTCTGACTGAGAAGCAGTTCTTGAAAATGAGCATCATGCAAGCCCAAACTTAGCGGGGTCTGCTCGTCTCCTTCGTCATGATGATCATGTCCGCCGGCATCTCCTTCGTCATCATGATGATCTTGTCCGCCGCGGGCATCTCCTTCGTCATGACGATGATCTTGTTTGGCTTGTTCCGGCATGAAACCGTGCCTGAGCAGGTGCTCCTCCAATAATCCAGAATCAGGGTGTATCCACCTCTCATGTTTGCATTTTCGACACGGACATCTTATCTGCCTCCCGTTGGACCGAATCATGTCCGCCTTCGCTTGGTCCTTGTATGTTCTGATTTGACTGGAGCTCATCATTATGACCATGGTTGACTACGCGCTATACATAGAGAAGAAACGAGAGTACATAACTTAATTAGAGCCGCAACATGCATGCACACACAAACACACACAACACATCTAAGTCCGGCATCTCAACGACACGATGGTCGGAAGCACAAGCACAATTAATACCCCACATGTCCTATTTTTAACAAAGTCATGCCAAATTTCACGAAAAAATCCGGCATGACCTTTGCTAAAAAAGGGACATATGGAGTACCCGAAGTTGCCGGAACGGAAGTTAATCGACGTTCCGGCAATCTCAAGGGTCTCTCAAGGTACCTCCAAACATTTCCAACAAGATGGTCAAAGCACAATAACCTTTCTCACCTTGTAGATTTGATCCAAAATAGAAGATGGGAGAAAGGAGACTATATATGGAGGAGTCTATCAACCAAAATAAGTTTAACTAAAAAAAAAGGAGAAATATATGGTCAAAAATGGATGGGAAGGAGGAGCACCACGAGTTGGGAGGAGAGGAGGAAGAGAGGAGGAAGAAGAGGAAATGAGAAATGGGTAGGGGAAAGTGGGTGGAGATGGCCTTATAAAATATCTGGTACAGTTATTCTGTGGCGCACCCCTAACTGGTGCGCCACAGAATAATCTAATTCTGTGGCGCACTGGGTCAGGTGCGCCACCGAATAGTTCCCCCCAATTATTTGTGGGGCCAGAGCACCTTATTCTGTGGCGCACCTGCATGGATGCGCCACAGAATAAACCTATTCTGTGGCGCACCTGACCCAGTGCGCCACAGAATAAGGTCAAAAGTGGCAGACCCGTTCGTTGGTGTGGGGCCCACGATTATTCTGTGGCGCATCCTTATAGCCGTGCGCCACAGAATAAGGCTATTCTGTGGCGCACCAGCCACTTATTCTGTGGCGCACGGCTATAAGGTGCGCCACAGAATAAGCTTTCATAGAATTGGGTTTTCCTACTAGTGTGAGTTGTTTCCCTTGTTGCTTACCTTTGTTTTCTTGGTGGGAATACTAGTGTAGTTGTCAAGTTTGTGCAAATGCGCTAATGTAGTTTCATTTGTGGGTTAGTGTTGCAGTATTATGTTGTTTATTAGTTAGAGTATATAATGTGGTGAGCATATTTAATTTACTTGGATTCTCAAACTGAATATTTTGGGTTACTACAAGAAGTGATTTTAGATTTTTCTGAACTATTGTTTTTCTAATTTGGTAACTACAAGCAATTAATTTGGTAGCTAGCACTGATATAATTGATAACCAGTGTAGTTGTAAATGGTGTGTTGGGACTAGTGTGCATAAATGTTCTGATGTAGTCGTGTTTTTATGGCTTAGGTTGCACCAACATTTTTTGTCGAACTGAATTTTTGGAGTAACCAGTTTGGGGAATTACTTCTGTGTTGTGTACCTCTTTTTTTGGAATTTACTGGAATCGATGATTGAACTAATTGATAACCAGAGTAACTGTGAATGTGTGGTGGGGTGAGTGGTGGAGGGATCGGGGTTTAAATGTACTAGTGCAGTTGTGATTTTGGTTTAGATTGCAGATATCTGTTAGCAACTAATGCGTCACCATTGTTTATTAATTTGGTCACTAGCACTGAAATATGTTGTAGCTTGCACTTGATAATACGGTAACCAGTCATTTTTATGTTGCAGGCTACTCGTGTCGACAAGAATAGGGCTTCTCCATATGCTGTCACGCATCTCTATGCCAGTCTGACCAAAGATCAGCGTGATGCCATAGTTGCTATGGGGCAAGGATCTTTCCTGAATATCAAGTGTAATTCCCTCCACAACCCACTGAACAGTTGGTTTGTCAGGTGCTATGATCCAAAGAGGAGAGCATTCGTTGTTCCATGTCGAGGTATTATCCCTCTTACAGAAGAGTCTGTTGAGTTATTGACTGGGCTTCCGCGCGGTCCACTGGAGGTGAAGTACTACGTGAATGGCGAGTTGGAGGAGCAGATTTCTCGTCGCCTTTTCCCTGGTGAAGGCATTAGGCCGAAAGTATCCGATGTGGCGAAGAGAATTTCCCAATACAAGGCAGCGGACAAGACTTTCAATGAGCTATGGATGGTTCACATAGTGTCTGCTGTATTGGCACCTACTCTTGATAACCATATCAGCAACAGCATCTATCCCATGCTGGTATAAAAAAATATTCAGTTTATTTTTTCTCTTATTCCTTGTTGTTTTATTGCATCATCAAGCGCTTACAAGTCTGCTGTTTTTTGTTTCATCTGCGCAATTAAATAGATGGATATAGAACAAGCTTCAGAGATGAACCTGTGTAAATTTGTTGTCGACCAGCTGCACGAAAACTTCTCTAGTGGGAAATATGGAAGGGGTTTTCTGTTATTTTGCATGGTGAGCCTCCCCTACCATGTCTATTTGCTTTTTTCTTTTTGTTTCTTCAAATACTGATATATGTGGGTTCATTTCCTGATATCTGTGCTTTCATAATCTGGTAGTTTGTGAGCTCAAATCACGGTAGCTGCATTTTTTATTTTTGTTTTCGGTGTTTTTGTTTTATGAAAACTCTGGTAGCTGTGCACTAATATCCCGATAGCTGTGTATTCATAATCTGGTATCTGTGTATCTCTGACTCTTTGTAATTTTACCTTGAACAGCTGCGATACATTACTGCTATCAACACTGATGATTTGGTTCTGGAGTTAGAAGATGCACTATTTGCTATTAATTCATGGACAAATGATGCAAGAGATGCGATAGCTGACTTAGATAAGCAGGAGTATGATTCAACCACGTTCGGAGCAATGCAGGTTAGTCTTCCCTGGTTATGTGTAGTTCTAGCTAGTTAGCCATTTTTTGTGCATGCAATTATGGTACTAAATCTGTACTTTTCCTCTTCCTTGTTATGCAGCTCAGGGATGAGTTCAAAGATGTTCTATCTCGAGAGATGGGCCTCTTTGGTGGGCCAGATGGTTTCGAGTCTTGGATGAAGCTGAACCTTCATCCTACATGCACATATGAGGTATAACTGCATGCCTCTATTGTTGAATGTAGTATTTTACCTTTTGTTTTTTTTGTTTCTCTTGCAGTGGGGGGATGCCTACCTTATACCTTTTTTCCTTCTTTTTGTTCATGAACAGCAAAGCAAAAGAGCCCACTCCCTTATGTTATCTTTTGCTTCAACGGTCAACGGCGCCTTAATCAATCTCATTCAAGGGTTCACTGAATCGCTTCCTTGTGAGAGATGTGCAGAGGCAGATGCTCTGAAAGGTGGTGTGAATGCATCAGAGGTAGAGGCAGATGGTTTTGCAGAGGTAGATGCTATAAACAAGGGTAACAATGGATCAGATGTAGAGGCAGAATCAGAAGCCAATGATATTGGTGTTGGAAACAGTGCATCTGATTCGGATGCAGAGGCGGATTCATCTTCGTCTGAAGAGGATGAAGAAACTGAGATAGATGCATCTACTGTCGCAAAAGAAGATGCTGGGCCAAGTACTAGGGCATCCCCTGATGAACAAGCTCGAGAGGGTTCTAGCGCATCTCCACCTCAACTCCACTCACAGATTTTTGTTCCATCAGATAGTGAACTTTATGGATCTGATGGTGGTGGATGTATTGGTGGTTGTGTGGATGATTCTCCAACTGTGGGCAGCCAGCAAGTAGATGATCAGATCAGAGGGAGTGCAACAAAGCTTGCCTCAAATCTTAGCAGATCAAGGCTGTTGGGTAGAAATGAATGTGATTCAGAATTGATTAACACTAATGACGAAATCAAACGGCTTGTCGCAATGGAGCTGAAACTACCTTTAGCGGGACTGCTACATGCTAAAGATGGCCAACCCAACCATGGTGCTGTAGGTGTTCGGGTCACCAGGTACTTGTTAACTAAAAGCCTGTTATTTTTTTATTCTGATAAGTACTCATTTTCTACTTGTCAGCTTGTTTTTACTAATCTGATAACTGGGGTTAATCCATTTTGTTGTCTACTTTTTTCTACCTCATAACTAACCATAGCTTTTTTTGGTCTTATTCTCTCTGGCAGGGATGTTGAAAGCATTCCATCTGGTGGTGCTGGCATTGTTGATCAGCCCCATGGCGTCGACGGCACAGTAGTGCAATTTCAAATGGTTGATAAGCATGTTGCTGCCAAGCAGGCCGCCAGCGACAACGTCGCTGCAGCTGAGACGACGAAGGCGGTTGTAACTCTCGGTGATTTGCCACAGTACAATCCTCTGCACAAAAGGTTTGTTTTTTGCGCAACTAGGTTTTTTTAAAAAAAAACTGGTAGCCAAGATAAAACAACCTCGTAGCTAGGTCGAATTAAACTGGTAGGTAGTTTTTAATTATCGTGGTATCCATCTATTTTTGAATTAGCCTGCTAGCTACTACCATAGTACTTTTTTATTTTTGTTTTTTGTACTAACTAGTTTTTTTGTATATTTTTCTTCTTTTTTTCTAGGAAACGTGTTGTTTCATCAACTTTGTCTCCATCAAGGAAGTCCCCAGCAGAGTTAAGCAAGTCCAAAGTGGGTCCTCACACTTGACTCCATCAAGGAGATCCCCAGATTTCAAGAAGTTCAGAGTTCCTCATCAACAATGTCTCCATCAAAGTTGTCCCCTAGGCTTCAGCAAGGCAGCGTAAAGGATGCTACCATCAAAAGTGGCGATACACCTGAAGCAATTGTTGACAGCACTACGAAGAAATACAGGAAAAGGTACAGGAAAAGTGACTTGTCTCCATCAGGCAGTCCCCCAGGCTTCAGAAAGTTCAAAGAGAGAGTAACATTGGCAAATCCATACCCGATGGGACCACCGCCATGAGTGCTTATGTTCTTTCACCTACTGTCACCGTTCCGCCGAAGGGAAGCATGTCTGATGGCAAGAGTGCGAAGACTGCATTTGTTGTCTCGCCGATAGTTAGCAACCCACCCAAGGCAAGCTTGTCTGCTAGCAAGGTGGGCGCACTCAGTAATGGGAAAAGTAGTTCCAGTGCGATTCCCATTTCACCGACTGTTGCTGAGCCCAAGAAAGCTGACAGTACCCGGAGGAGAATAGGTGCAGGGATATTGTTGTTTCCCCACAAGCACTGCACAGTAATGTTAAGGGCAGAGGAACAAGCATTCATGCGCATCTGCGGAAATTTGGTTCAGGTGGGGCCACACCAATTACCATTACGACAGAGATAGCAAGCCTTGTTAAGGGCCTATCAGATTCATTCAACAAGGAAGAGCTGGAGAAAGCAAGGACAAGTGGTAAAAAGCCTTTGTCAGATGAGACGAGTTCTCGGAAAAGGAAACGTGATGAAAAGGAAAGAGATAATCGTCCAGGGATGTTCACTCCTCCTGGCTTTGATCTCATGTTTAGCTCCCAGGAAACTTCTACCCCTGACGAACCAATTGATGCCAATCCATTAGCTTGGGCAGCATCCCAAGGTACTTCCTTCTTGGTAGACTTGTTGGTGTTATCTGGTAGCTGTTTTTCTCTTTTTTGATAACTGGCAGTAAATTACATGGTAGCTTCAATCTGGTCTCACAATAGATTGATGGTTTTTTCCAAGTCATGGTGTCTTTTTAGTTTACTTGGTAGTTGCACCTCTTTTCAGCATGGTAACTGTGTAACTTTTATATGGTTTTGCTCTATATTTTTTCTGAGTGTGTCCCTTTTTTCTGTTTGTTTGGCAGAAGAAGATGTCTCTCGAATCGAAACATCTGATGATGGATTTGAGGAGTTGAAATTGTCAGAGGAGGTACAACAATTTATTGCGGGAATTTCAACAGAACTCTCTGCTGAAGGCGAGAAGGAGCTCACTAGATATGAGGAGGCGGTCGAGCTTTCTTGAATAGAAAGAACGCTATCAAAGAGAAGGCCAAACCAGGACCCACTATTGGTGTTCTCAGCTTAACACCGAAGGTTAATCCACATAAAGCTAGAGTGAAGAGGGTGTCCCGTTTCCAGAGCTCACCATATGATTCATCATAGACGGTCACACCGGATCAAGAAGAGGTTTACAGGAAGATATTACTCAGCAGCTCCCGTCATAGAGACGACTCATCAGAGTTAAAGAGGTGATAACCATCTGCTCTTTGTTCTGTTCCCATTTTTTTCACATTTTCCCTGTGTTTTCTTTTCTGCAAATAGCTGTTTTGTTAGTACTGAATGTTCCATTCTTCCCCGCTGTTTGTCTAATTTGAAACAGTTTCCGTATAATTGTATACAAGAACTGCTGGGTTTTCACCGGTGATGTCGTGGGGTCACTCTTCGACTACCCCACGGTGGGGATACCTGGGTCACGCCAAGCCCATCAGCCTTATGACGAGGGCCCAAGGAAGGCCCAAGGAGGACGACGTGCGGCCCAAGATAGTCGACTAGGTCATGCGACTCCAGCCATGTTTGTAAGCGCCATCGGCACCGTTCACCTGAGACCTAGCCTACTATATAAAGGCTAGGAGGGTCCTTCGTCTAGGGTACGCTCATAGCCGCCATCACAAACCCTAGCGAGATTGCCATCTCGCCATTGTAGCCACAACTCGCCATTCAATACCAGACAAGCAGGAAGTAGGGTGTTATCCTCCGGGAGCCTGAACCTGGGTAAAACGCCTTGCTTGTCAGCCGTCGTGATCACCAGCGCTCATCTCTCTCCCCTCAATCAACCCGGGGTACACAACCCAGGGATTTGCCGAGTCCACACCTCGTCAATTGGCGCCGTCTGTGGGAAAGAACGAGCGCTGGAACCATGGTCGCACCGGCCCCATCGACTTTGAAGACCGACGTCTGCATCACCAAGGAGCCAATCTGCTTCGGCTCCTTCGAGTACACCTTCCACCCGCCGGCCCACCGCTCGGTGTACGCCGATCTGCATGTAGGTATGTGCCTCACCTTCGGTACCATGCACTACTTCGTAGACAGCTGTGGAGTACTCAGATCCACGGCGATCGCACCGCGCGCGGTGGTGCACCCGCATCTGCCGCGGCTGCCCCAACCACGCCCCACCTGCTGGGAGATCGCATCTGCTGCGACTGCGGCGACAGCATCTTCGACTGCTGAGAAGATCGCATCCGCCTCGACTACACCGACCGCCTCCGCTGCGGCAGAGATCGCGCCCAACACGGCCACGCCATCAGCGTCTCCGGCTGTCAGGAGATCGCATCGGCTACGACTACATCGACCACCTCGACGACCACCGCGGATCGAGTCTACTTCGACTACCTCGATCGCGTCGCTGGCAAGGCCAAGATCTACGTCAACTTCGACTACGTCGACCACACCTTCGCGCGCGACGGAAGTCGCGTCGTTCTACCCCGCCACTCGCGTCTCCGACTTACAAGATCGTCAACAAGCCAATCGCGCCCGCGTCGACGACAGCGACATCACTCCTCGCGTCCGCGGCGGAGATCGCGAGACTCCAGGGAAGGAGCCTCGGCAGCGACTGTGGTACCCACCACGTTGCGTCCATTTTCGGCTCCGAGCACGGCTCGGACGAAGGAAGCAGCAGTGGCAGCGCCGACCCACCCCCAGACATACCCCGCGCAAGTCTTCATGATCGGCCCGACGCAGGGCAACGGCGACGAACCCGCATACCCACTGGAGGTGGTCATGCCGGACCAGGTGACGCGGCTCACCATCACCCGAGAGATAGCAATCAGAGCCCTGAAGCACGTCGAGGACGGCACGTACCCCCCACCAGACGCACCCGGGAGGACCTTATGGCGGTCCAATACCTGCTACGGAAGGAAGGCGAACGACTCCGCGCAGAGAAGGCCGAGCTACTCCGACGCAAGGAGGAGGCTGACGCGTCGAGCGCCAGGAGGGCCGCTTACTCATTCACTGCCTCAACAGAGGTCTCACAAGGAGCAAGGCGCCACAGAGCCCGCGTGCCCCTGATGACGGAGGCCGACCGCGCAGAGTCACCCGCAACCTCGATCATCATACATGAGCGAAGACGCAGACGGGATACCCGTCCCCAAAACACCCGGAGCCGCGCTCATGGCAGTCGAAACATACCTGCGGCTGACACAGCCGCCCGAGGGCGACTCGCGCGCTCTCCTCCACAAGCAGCAGATCATGTCTATCAAGGCAGTCGAAGAAGCTCTGATGAACAAGGCGCCGACAGAAAAGGGCGAGAAGATCGGGATCGCCGCGACCGCGAGCCGCACACTCGCAGGCCCGGCGGCAAGACACTGCGACAACCGCAGCCAGGCGAAGACCTCCGCAACGTCATCACACAGAGGACGGTGGACCGCAGCCGCACCCAGCGGACGGTCACACGCCCAATCCTGACGACCGCAATGACGGCGACTACGAGCCGTGCGGCGCCGCATGCTTCAGCTTCAACATCCGCGACACAAGAATGCCCAAGGGCTTCAAGCTCACGGCAGAAGCAGTCAAGTACGACGGGAAGCAGGACCCGAGACTCTGGCTAGAAGACTACCTCATAGCCTGCAGCTGCCAGGGCGGTACTTCGACTACGGCCATGCAGTACATCCAGCTGATGCTCACGGGCTCTGCACGCGGGTGGCTAAACACTCAACCCAAGAACGCCTTCAGGACGTGGGACGAGTTCGAGGCCTTCGTTAAGAGCTTCCTGGGGACGTACTCGAGACCGACGACTTCGTCGAGCTACAAGCATGCAAGCAAGGACGAGACGAGCCGCTCCGGTCGTACATCCAGCGTTGGACCCTGCTCCGCAACACCATGGAGACCGCCTCGGAGGACCGAGTGATGGATGCCTTCATGCACGGCGTCTCCCGCCGCGACCTCCGCGAGGAGTTTGGTAGGCTCCGGCCGAAGAACATGATCGAGGTCATGAAGATAGCCAACCAGTGGGCAGACGGAGAGGACTCGGTCCGCGATAGTTCACGCTACTCCCCGAAGGACGAAGCCGGACCAAGCAACTGGCGAGAAGGACGCCACAAGAAGAAGCCGCGTTACAACGGCAACGACTCAATCGAGTTAGTAGCGGCGGGATTCCAAACCCCCCGTGAGGATGAAGCGCGCGACAGCAGTCGCCAATACAGCCATGTACAGTACAGTCGAAGCGGCGGTGACCAGAGTCGCCAATACAGCCAGGGCAATACAACCGAAGCGGCGGCAGCAGCTACCGCAGCGACGGAGGCCATAAACGCGAGTGGCAGAAACGCACTGAGCCCAGCGGAAGAGCTGGAACAACCCTGCAGGCACCACATGTTCAGGAACCCGGAAACGGGCAAGTGGGGATCCAACCACCTGTTGAAGGACTGTCGAAAGGCACGCAAGATATACGAAGCCATGCAGAAGATAGTCACTCCAGCACCCGCAGCGCAGCCAGTCGCGCAGCTGGCCATCCAGGCAGCACCCGCACCCGCAGTCGCTAATCCAGCACAGGCGGCGGGAGCCTTTCCACAGCAGCAGCAGCAGCCGCAGCAAGATGCCCCACCAGGGTCCATGACGCATATCCAGCGGCACGCGGACAACTCAACATGATACAGAAGGGGCGCCCCTCAAACAGGACCCAGAAGATCATCACTCGCCAAGTTTTCCAGGCCATCACCTGTCCACCTGCAGTACCCGACTACCTGAGAGGGTCAGAGACACCAATCACGTTCTCCAGAGCAGATCACCCGCCTGCAGTACCACGACCCGGGCACGCCGCTCTGGTAGTCGAAGCTCTGATCGGAGATTACACCCTGAAAAAGGTGTTCATGGACGGAGGCAGCGGCATCAACATCATCTTTGCCGACACCCTCAGAAGGATAAACAGGCCAACGACAAACTTGGCGGCATCAGAGACCACCTTCCATGGCATAGTACCAGGGCAAGCAGTCACGCCCATGGGAACGATCACACTCGACGTCATCTTCGGCACACCCGAAAACTTCAAGAGGGAGTCGATCGACTTCGAGGTAGTCGACTGGAAGTCGCAGTACCACGCGATACTCGGGCGCCCAACCTTTGCCAGATTCATGGCGGTACCTCACTACGCCTACCTCATGCTCAAGATGCCTGGACCCAAGGGCGTCATCACGGTGCACGGCGACTTCGACCGCTCCAACAGCTGCGACCGCGAGTTCAGCAAGATCTCCGAGTTCTTCGGAATGGAAGAGCACTTCGAGGCGATGGCAGTCGACAACGACAAAACCATCTTCCCGCCACGCAAGAAGCCAGCCAAGGACGCCGCCTTCAACACGACTGACGACACAACAACTCATCAGGTCCACCCGACGGACGCAAACAAGACAGTCAAAGTGTCGTCGAGTCTGCCTATCGCATAGGAAAGCGCGCTCGTCGAGTTTCTACGTGAGAACTGGGAGATCTTCGCCTGGCAACCTTCTGACATGCCAGGCATACCCAGGAACCTCGCCGAGCACTCTTTACGCGTCCACAAGGATGCCAGACCCGTCAAGCAGACCATGCGACGCTTTTCAGGACCCAAACGAGATGAAATAAGCAAGGAGATCGATCGACTGCTCCACGCCAAATTCATCCGAGAGATCAAGGACTCGGACTGGGTAGCGAACCCGTCCTGGTGGAGAAGAAGAAGACGAAGAAACTCCGCATGTGCGTCGACTTCACCGCCCTCAACATATGCTGCCCCAAGGACCACTTCCCGCTTCCGCGGATAGACCAGATCATCGACTCGACTGCAGGCTGCGCACGCCTATCCTTCCTGGACGCCTACTCAGGGTACCAGCAGATCAGGATGAACGTCGACGATGAAGAGAAGACTGCATTCATCACGCCTCACGGCGTCTTCTGCTACCAGACGATGCCCTTCGGGTTGAAGAACGCTGGAGCCACGTACCAGCGCACAATGCAAGCCTGCCTAAAGGGGCTAATCGGACAGATCGTCCAAGTCTACGTCGACGACATAGTCGTCACCACTCGAACGGAGGACACTCTCATCGCCGACCTCCGCAAGGTCTTCGCCGCCCTCAACGAGTATCAGATCAAGCTGAACCCGGACAAGTGTGTCTTCGGCGTGCCAGCCGGAGAACTGCTCGGGTACCTCGTCTCTGCAAGAGGAATCGAAGCCAACCCCGAGAAGGTGCAAAACATACTCGCAATGCCAGCACCGACCAAGCTTCATGAGGTGCAACGCCTAGCCGGCCGAGTCGCAGCTCTCAGCCGGTTCATTAGTAAGTTGGGAGAAAAGGCCCTGCCTTTCTACCAACTGATGAAAAAGACAGACAAGTTCGAGTGGACAGAAGAAGCGCAAGACGCGTTCGACCAACTCAAGAAAACCCTCACGACTTCCCCAGTACTGGTGGCGCCACTGGAGAACGAGCCGCTATACCTCTACGTGTCAGCCACGAACAGGGTGGTCAGCACGGTACTCGTAGTCGAACGAGAAGAAGAAGGACACAGTCACCCTGTTCAGCGGCCCGTCTACTACCTCAGTGAGGTGCTAACCTTGTCCAAGCAGCGGTACCCGCATTACCAGAAGCTAGCGTACGGAGTCTTCATGACATCAAGGAAGGTCGTCCACTACTTCTCCGAGCACTCCATCACGGTAGTAAGCTCCTCCGGGCTCTCCGACATCCTCACCAACCAAGCCGCGACAGGACGAGTCGCCAAGTGGGTTGTCGAGCTAGGGCCCTCGGGGCTGAAGTACGCGCACCCGAAGTCAATCAAGGCCCAGGTACTTCCAGAATTCACCACCGAGTGGATAGAGGCCCAGCTGCCAGATGTACCCGACTTGTCCAACGCATGGACAATGTACTTCGATGGCTCCAAGAAGTTCAGATCAGCAGGGGCGGGAGTCGTCCTCATCTCACCCAAAGGCGACAAGCTGAAGTACGTGCTGCAGATGAACTTCCCAACACCCTCCAACAATGAGGCAGAGTATGAGGCCCTAATCCATGGCATGCGGATGGCCAAGAACTGCGGCGCCACTCACCTCATGATCTACGGAGACTCCTACCTCGTCGTGCAACAAACCATGAAGCAATGTGACGCCATCGCCGACAACATGATCGCCTACAGGGACCTGTACAACCAGCTGGAAGGCACCTTCGACGGCTGCGAGCTGCGGCACGTCGGCCGCGAGAGCAATGAGGAAGCCGACATCCTCGCCAACCTGGGCTCAAACAAAGCGCCGGTGCCACCCGGAGTCTTCCTCAAGTGCATCACGCAACGCTCCGTCAAGCTCCGGCCCGCGCCGGGATCCTCTACATCGACAACGAGCACCGCCGACCCGCCCAGCACGGAGAAGGAGCCTATGGAACTATGCTGATCGAGCCCACATGGACGAGCCCATACCTGGCTTACATACTGCAGCAGAGGGTGCCAACAAACCCAGTCGAAGCCAAGCGCGTCATCCGCCGCTCCAAGGGCTTCACCGTCATCAACGGAGAACTCTACAAGCGAAGCATCTCGGGAGTCCTCCAAAGGTGCATCGACCCAGTCGACGGTCAAGCCATCCTGCTCGAGATCCACGCTGGCATCTGTGGACATCACGCCAGCAGTCGAGCCTTGGTGGCCAAAACCTTACGAGCCGGGTTCTACTGGCCCACCGCAATGCAAGACGCAGAACAACTCGTGAGGAAATGTATCGGCTGCCAGGAGTTCGCCAACAAGTCGCACGCACCGGCATCAGCACTGAAGACCTAGGCCGTCACCCGACGCACTCGGGGGCTGCGCCATACAGGTTCAACTCGAAAGCCTAGGCCGTCACTCGACGCACTCGGGGGCCGCGCCATACAGGTTCAACTCGAAAACCTAGGCCGTCACCCGACGCACTCGGGGGCCGCGCCATACAGGTTCAACTCGAAAGCCTAGGCCGTCACCCGACGCACTCGGGACTGCGCCATATAGGTCTAAGTCAAACCTAGGCCGCACTCGACGCACTCGGGGGCTGCGCCATACAGGTCCAAGTCGAAATCCTAGGCCGCCACCCGAAGCACTCGGGGGCTGCGCCATACAGGTCTAAGTCAAACCTAGGCCGCCACCCGAAGCACTCGGGGGCTGCGCCATACAGGTCTAAGTCAAACCTAGGCCGCACTCGACGCACTCGGGGGCTGCGCCATACAGGTCCAAGTCAAAATCCTAGGCCGCCACTCGACGCACTCGGGGGCTGCGCCATACAGGTCCAACTCGAAAACCTAGGTCGCCACCCGGCGCACTCGGGGGCTGCGCCATACAGGTCTAACTCGAAAAATTCTCGGCCGTCACCCGAAGCACTCGGGGGCTGCGCCGCACAGGTCTAAGTCAAACCTAGGCCGCACCCGAAGCACTCGGGTGCAGCGCCATACAGGTCCAACTCGAAAAATCCTTGGCCACCACCCGAAGCACTCGGGGCTGCGCCACACAGGTCTAAGTCAAACCTAGGCCGCACCCGACGCACTCGGGGGCTGCGCCGTACAGGCCCAAGTAAAAGCCTAGGTCGCCACCCGAAGCACTCGGGGGCTGCGCCGCACAGGCCCAAGTCAAAATCCTAGGCCGCACTCGAAGCACTCGGGGGCTGCGCCGCACATGTCTAATTCAAAATCCTAGGCCACACTCGATCCGCTCGGGGGCTGCGCCATACAGGTTTACAGAAGTCTACAAGATACAATTTACTCACTCGGGGGCTACCCCCACCTCGGCATACATACACTCATATTTCCACTTGGAAAAATTGCTTTTACAAGCTAACGCTATACAACAGCAGTCTACTACTCTTATTCTACAGGCTCGCCCTTTGGCGCATCGAGTGGCCCTACAAGGTGCTCACTAAAGCTCTGGACCTGCTGAATCATCTGACGCGCAGCCGCAAGAGTATCGGCGTAGTCACCCTCTCCAGGCAAGCCGTCAAGCACCTTGTACAGTGGAAGATTAGGCCGGTGCATTCGAACGTACGCCAGCGCCACGTTCGCCCCGGCAACAAGTTGAGTGTGCACGACTTCCTTCAACGCACTGCCTTCACGGAACCTCTCCAGCAGCGCAGCCAGTCCATTAGGCTGCTCGTTGCGCGGAAAGTACACCCTGTTGATCTGCCAGAGGGTTTTTCTACAACCTTCCAAGAGCACAGCAGCCCGCCAGGTGCGATCCAACATTCGAGCCAGTACACTACCTCTGGATTTATTCGACCAAAACTGACGCGCTTCGGGTGAGTCACCGGCGGCTCTTTTTCCACCCGCTCGTCTACTCGACTTTGCTCGGCCTTCCAGTCAGAGTTCACATCTGCATCAAGACCAGCTAAGAACAGTAAAAGGATAAAGAAGTCGAAGCACAGTGCTAGAAGACCAACCTTGCAGCTGCCGACTGATCAAGTCTATCTCGCCTAGCAGAAACTCCTCTCGCTGGGAGAACGGCGCAACGGGCCGTGACCTCAAGCGCTCCAACTCCAACTCGCGCTCTTCAACTTCGACTCGAGCTCAACAACCTTGTTCCTCATGAAGGTGATCACTCGTTGATCATTCACGCTTCGCGCAGGAGCTGGAGGAGCTCGACGGCGACGACGAGTGGGTGCAGCCGAAGAGGTGTCCTCCTCGTCGCCCGCACCAGTCGTTCCAGCGACCCAGGAGCTTCGCCCATCTCAGACTGCCAAGTTCGACAGCGTCAAGCAAGGAAAAGAACACATTCATTCAAGCCTAGATATGAAAGAAGACTCGAAGGCACAAATTCACATTTCAACATCAGCATGTTCGCGGCCAGAAGACCCGCAAACTATATAGTTCATTACAGACCAAGAACCAAAAGCAGAAGAATCTAAAAGAACGGAGTCTACATCACAGACTCCGACTGGGAACGGCTCTTCCTAGCAGCCAACTCTGCAGCCTTGGCAATCCTCTTCTCGAAGGTGGCGAAACTTCGCAGCCAGCTGACTCGCCTGCGCCTTCACACCGCTAAGGGACGCGGTCCTGCCATCAGGCTTCCGAGGGAAGTCGCTGACAACCTTCTCAAAATCACCTACGACTTGGTGACCAAGAAGTAGCTGGAAAGTGAGCTCTGAGCCGCGTACCGTCTGCGCACGCGTGTAGTCCGCCAAGGTGGTCGCATTGCCTTCGAACGGAGCCGCAAGCGCGTCAACAGCAACCGGCGATGGCTGCTGGGGAAGATGCTCTGGTGCACAGTCGCCAAGGCGCCTGTCGACTTCTGCAGCGCCGCCGAAGCATACGCGCAGACGCGGTCGATGAAGCCAACAGCCTCCCCAAGCCGACATTCTCGCTGGAAGTCCCTTCTGGAGGAGCACCTCCGCAAGTCTCTGATCAAAGAAAACCATACCCGTAAGACATCAGAAGTCGACAAAGGCAAAGTAGGCACTGAGCCGAAATACTTACTTCCAAACATCGGCGAGTGCGAGCAAGCGGTCGACCTGGGTCTTCTCCAGATCATCCCGAGCTTGCTCACGCTCTTGGGCTTCACCCAGCGACTTCTCCAGCTCCGCGACCCGCTTCTTCATGCTCTCCTTCTCACCTACGGATCAACGGAGCAAAGTTAGCAATAAAGGCAGTCGAAGCACCCCTCGAACACAAGGGTTCACACTCACTATTCGCCTGCTCCAGAGCAGTGCGGAGTTGATCCCTCTCCTGCTCCATGCGAACGAAGGCTGCGGCTCCTCCATCTGCTGGCGATAAAACGGCTGCGGGAAACACAAGACATCAATCTGCGCCCGACTATTCTAGTCACGCACATCTTCGGGGGCTACTCCCATCGGGAGCGCTGTTCGCGCACCCGATACAGATTTTGCAGAACGAGTCAAAGGACACTTACATGCTCAAGCAGCCCAGCGTCAACCGGAGTCGCATCAGCAGCTTTCTCTGGCACGGAGGAGGTCGAAGTCTTCAAGGCCAAAGCGTCACCCGCCTGAGCCTCTTCTCCGGTCCTTCGCAGTCTGCTCGATCATGGGAGCAGAAGTGTGCTCCATCTCACGAGGGAAGAAACAACAGCGCCAGTACGGTCGCTGTGACAAGATAACTCAATTCAAGGACTCGCAAGTCAAAAAGCAACTCGACAAAAACAAGGCAATGGTTACGCGACTAACCTGGCGACATCACATCATCTTCACTTCCCAGGGAGACGGAGGCCATCCTCGCAAACTCAGTCGGCGGTGCAGAGCCGAGGGGAGGCACGACCAAAGGCTCAGCCAGGTCACTCGTGCCTAGCGCCCGAGATGACTCGCTCGCCTCCTCGTTCTCCACACCCGCCTCCTTCACGGGTGACGAAGCCGAACCAGAGTCGCCACTCTTTCGCCTCTGCCGCTTCCGCAGCGGCTCTCATCTTCATCATCCTCCTCCAACTCTTCACTCGGAGAGGTGGCGGAGGGAACTTCATCGTCATCAACCTCGTCCTCCTCAGGGAACTCTGCCTCTTCATGAGGTCCATTCTCCATCAACGGAGGAAGACTGACATAGCTCGAACGACCCTGTCAGCAAATGAAGCATTCGAGTCAGGCAAAAAGATTCGACAGAAGAAGATACAAGACAAAAGCAAAGCAAACGAAGCTCACCTCAGGCACAGGGTTATTAGGCCCATACGGCTCGACTGGGCACTTGACATTGCACGGGTCAGCGGCTCGGAGACTAGTGATGCTCCTCACCTTCGACTCGACTGCGTCATCATCGAGCTCATCGCCAACATCCTCACGCCCCACATTGGGTGGACGCGAGTGCGGAGCGGCTGCACCCGAAGCCTGAAGAAGGTGGCAATAAGGTGAACTCCACCTGTCTCGCGCCCAAGACTTTTCAGAAGGCCACGAAGAAGCGTCAGCAAGGGCTGAGTCGCCTCCCTGTCCTCCTTCGACAGCGGGTGCGCCCACGCGTTCGTCTTCCGCAACTCGCGATCAGCCGCGAAGTCGGGAAGCCCTTCCTGGTCGCACCTGATGTAGAACCACTTCTTCCGCCAGCCCTGGACGGAGTCGGACTTCTTCATCTGAAAGTAGGAGGTGTCGCCACGCACCTGGATGCCGAAGCCGCCGACTGGATACACCTGCTTGCTCTTCCCCACGTTCCTCCTCACGAGGAATAGCGACTTCCACAGCAGCCAGTTGGGTGCGATTCCCAGGAAGCACTCGCAGAGCACGAAATAGCTCGCGATGCTCAAGACGCTATTGGGAGTCAGATCGTGGATCTGAATCCCATAAGCATACAAGAGACCACGGACGAAATCGTGGAGGGGGAACCCGAAACCCCGCGGAAGGAAATCCACGAAGCAAACGCGTTCCCCTCGCGAGGAGCGGGGAATACCTCTTTCCCGGGAGCGCGCACCGTCGCCTGGTCTGCCGGCGGCAGCAGCCCCTGCGCGCGGAGGGCCTCGAGGTCGGCCTTCTTCACCGACGATTTCACCCAGTCGCCGTCGGGCTTCTTCATCACGCTCGCCTCGGCGGCGGCGACGGCGCCAGCAGCAGGCTTCCCCCTCTTCATCGCGGCCTTGCTCATGGAGGGTGGAGAAAAGAAACTGGCAGGGAGCAACAATGGCGGAGAGAAAGCAGCGGAGACGATGGCAGAATGGGGATGGAATGAACTGTTCACGCCGCGGTGAAAAATATATACCGCGTCCAGTTAATCCAGGCCGTCCTCAGCGAAACCGCACTCCACAACATCATCTGGCCGTCCACGTGTCGCGCGGAGATAGCAACCGTCGCCGGCCACGCCGCCCACTACGCACGGGAATCAAGGCGCCATCATCACACCGCGAAATTTTCGCACCCAACGGTCAGTATAAAGCGGCAACCGCTGTCTCCAGTCAATACTGACAGTGGGACCGCACTGTCACGTCCCATCGGACACAGAGTGAGCCAAAAAACGTCAGCGCTGACGTCAACCGCGCAGGCGTAGCAAGTAAGCCAATGGGCTGATCGAGAACTCGAGCAGTTCATTCGAGTGCAAAAGATTCAGTAAGCTCTAAGAGCTGAATAAACTCGAACAGTTCATTCGAGTGCAAGAGAGATTCAGTAAGCTCCAAGAGCCGAACAAACTCGTGCAGTAAGCCAGACCGGCCGAATACACAGTAAGTCCCACAAAGCCAGGCGCGAGTCCTTTCTTTAATCCCATCGGGAGCGGGCTTTTCGACTGAAGAAAAATTGAGTTTAACCTCAATTGCGAGTAATTCAGCTTAATCTCGGGGGCTACTCCCATCGGAGCGCTGTCGTGCTCCCGAGTGACTCAGAACAATAGCAGTCGAAAAATCACCGACTAAGGCTATACTCACAGTATTTTACCCTGGAGTTGACAGTTTGACTAAGGAATCCTCCACAAGCCCTGAACGGCCGGAGTCGACCAATTTTACTTGTTCCTTTCAGGAACCCGACGGCGTGCCCAGGAGGAAGGAGTCCTTTACCCGACTCTACGATTCGACTAAGCACTCGGGGGCTCCTGTCGTGGGGTCACTCTTCGACTACCCCACGGTGGGGATACCTGGGTCACGCCAAGCCCATCAGCCTTATGACGAGGGCCCAAGGAAGGCCCAAGGAGAACGACGTGCGGCCCAAGATAGTCGACGCTAGGTCATGCGACTCCAGCCATGTTTGTAAGCACCATCGGCACCGTTCACCTGAGACCTAGCCTACTATATAAAGGCTAGGAGGGTCCTTCGTCTAGGGTACGCTCATAGCCGCCATCACAAACCCTAGCGAGATTGCCATCTCGCCATTGTAGCCACAACTCGCCATTCAATACCAGACAAGCAGGAAGTAGGGTATTATCCTCCGGGAGCCTGAACCTGGGTAAAACGCCTCGCTTGTCAGCCGTCGTGATCACCAGCGCTCAACTCTCTCCCCCTCAATCAACCCAGGGTACACGACCCAGGGATTTGCCGAGTCCACACCTCGTCAGGTGATCTAGCTGATTCCATCCACGTCAGGGGCGAACTCTCCAACAGTTGCATGGAGGTTGGTATCGAGTACCTCCAGAGAAGAAACACGATCAAGGGAAAGATAATAATGCCGTACATGATATCAAAATATTTGATGGATCATGAGATGATGAATCCTCTTGTAATTGATTCTTTCAAAAAGGACACCGACCTATTCACTGAGTGTCATGAAAAGAGTAAGGATAAGAATGTCTTCTGTTTTTTTTGTAATACATTTTGCTTCTGCCAGATTTTTTTCCTTGTACATTCCATCAGCTATTTCCTGCCTACCATATTCTTTTGCTCTAGCTAAAAGTTTAATTGGTTGTACTTACCAGTTTTTGGTTGTGTTTCCTTCTTTTCACTAGATTCATTTCCCAGTCATGCATGAGATTGCGAGAGGAGAACCATTTGGGAACCACTGGTACTGTTTGTCCTTGAACTTGGAGGCTGAAAGATTTGAAGCGCTTGACTCACTTCGTGGTGAAGGCAACGTAGGCCTCCTCGTTCATGCAAACGGTCTCATTAAAAGGATTAAGACACTATGGTCTACCTATTATCGAGATTCCAAGGTACAGATTGAGAATTACGAGCTCAAGATCATTGCTGCCCCTCAACAGTTTGGGAAGTACGTGTGCTTTTCCACTCCCTGTTCGCCCTTTTTTGTTATCGGGTAGTTATAGCTGGATAAGCTGGTAACTGTGTAGTTTTTATGTTGTAGTTGCACCAGAAATTACTTGGTAACTGTGTTTTTTCAATCCAATTTTTCTATTTTTTATGCGTGCAGCAAAGATTGTGGCTACCACGTGCTTCATAATATTGAGAAATGGGATGGGCAAAACATCCCCCAAATCAACAAGGATGACGTGCTCAAGATGAGAAAGTTGTTCCCCTATAAGTGGGCTACTGCCTCTTTCAACGAGTCGAAGAATTGGAGGTGGCATCTTGACAACAACAAATTGTGAGGTAAACACACATGCCACAAAGGGAGTACAATTTAAAACATGAATACAGAATATGTATTACACAATCAGGTGTCAATTAACTTAGGACCACAATAAGAATTTTTTGGTGTTGACTCGTCTGGTCTCTATGTTGTTTTTTGTTCTTCATCCGGTAGCTCCCCTCTTTGCAAGCACGTCCTGTAGTCGTGAGACGTTGACCCACATTGCTTGCAAGTCCTGACCTCTTTTGGGTTTATGTTCAACGGGTTCTGGAAAGCATGTTTCCTTTTCGTTCCTTTTGTGTCTGATTTCCGTGGATCACGGATGTCTGGAGCCTGCGATGAATCAGAATCTGCTTGCATGTTAGGAACTGGATAGCCATCTTGGTTTGATTCACTTGTAGGGCCAATGGGGCCAGGAGCAGTGTTTTGGGAAGACCTTGTTGCAGCAGCTTTAGTCGAGCGCCTCCTTGGAGCTGCCTGCGGTCCTGATGCTGCTCGTCTCGTTGGAGCACTTGTTGTAGGAGCACTTGTTGTAGGATTTGTAGCCGGAGGCGGTCCATTTGGAGTAGTAAGCGGATCACTTGCAGCAGCGTGAGCATTTGCAGCAGCAGTAGCCTTCTTTGCCCTTTTTGCTGCCTCCCGCTTGAGATCAGCCAAGTCTTTCTTCAAACCTTTTAAGTGTGTCTTGACTAGCCTCCTGTCGTCTTCTGATTGGTTCCCTTGGATTGCTAGAGTCTTAAAATCCACGCACATCAGCGCCAGCGACATCAGCTTTTTTGATTCCTCTGGCATCACAGCTGGTCTACCTGGTCCTTCTTCGACCAAGTCTTCATCCGCATCCCATGTCCACCTTTTCAGAATGTAGGCATCAGGCATCTCCACCACCCCAAGCTGTGTCATTGTCTGCATTTTGTTCCAAAATAGAGAAAAGTTAGTGTTTGTGTGTTCCTTTTTTCCCCCTGATAATAGTGCATGCATGGTAACTCAACACTTCTAATCTGTCAACTATGATGGTTTATCTTGGCAACTGGTATTTTTTCATATTTTTGGACTTTTTTCTTATTTAACTCTATATAAGGTGGTAACTGGACAGTATCAAATAGGCAACTGTGTAGTATAAACCTGGTATATCCTATTTTTACTTCCTTTTTTCTTACCCTTGGTATGTGGCAGCAGACGATACCGTCTCTCTCAAATTTGCAGCACGCGCATCTGTACTCCTTGTTCTGAGGATCTGCATAAACTTCATATGTGGGGTTGTAGTAGTTTGGCACGTATTTCGTTATGCACTCAGCCTGATACGTCTTCTCGCCTGTTTGGTGTATGTTGTACGAATATACTGACTGCATTTCGTACTGGAAACGGTTATGTATTTTGCGCGTGTACACCTTGGACAACTGGTTCTCTATGGGGTGGTAGCAAAATGCACGAGCCGTTGATACTGCACTGTCCACTTCCTCCTTGTTTTCAGACTTCATTATTTTTGCTTGGATTTTAGAGTATTGGGGAACAAATTCGAGGACAGAATTGGTTGGTTTCACATATTTCTTTAGGACAGCATTGAAGCCTTCACTCCGTTGAGTTGTTTGCATTAAAGGGTAGAAGTTCTTCATGAAGTAGGCTGGCACCCAGTAGCTTCTTTTGTCATACAAATCTGCTAGTCTTTTATGCCCTTGAACACCGTACTTGTTGATCATGTCATTCCATTTTGTTTCAAATTCTTGCGGTGATAAGCTGTTGTTCAAGCAGTCATTGAATGCTTGCCGAAGTTGCTCATTTTTGCGAAGGAATGGCCCAATATCTTCTGCTACCTTCTCAACAATGTGCCACCTGCAATTTCGATGGCTTGCATTTGGGAAGACCTTGTCGATTCCTGCTTGCATCCCAAAGTCTTGATCTGTGATGATATTTAGTGGCGCCAATCCATCCATAGACTCTAGAAATGCCTCGAAGAGCCAAATAAAATTTGCGCTTAGCTCCTGCCTCAGAAGGCCACACCCAAACTGAATTGATATACCGTGGTTATCTATCCCGGTGAATGGCGCGCACGGCATTTGGTAGGCGTTTGTCAGGTATGTGGTGTCAAACGACACACAGTCATGGAACCTCTTGTAGGCTCTTCTGGCTACACCTTCAACCCAATACAGATTCACTACCCTTTTCTCCTCATCAACTGACATTTTGTAGAAGAAGTCAGGGTCAGTTTTCTTCATCAACTCAAAGTATGCCCTTGTGTCTTGCATGTCCGTCCATTTGTTGTCAGCCCGAAGTGAGGATCTGAAGTTGGCCACATCTTTCATGGTGTAACCTAGGCCGTCAAGTGATGCGTGCAACTTCGTCATGATCTGCATCTGCCTGCTCGTCTCCAGGTTGCACGAATGCAGCAGAGTAATGAATTCCTTATCTTCTTCAGGTATATCTCTGTGACCTCTTAAGAAACCTGTCAATGACCACTTTTTGATGAGTGGGTGGTTGTGGTCGTCACTGAAGTCTGTCACGAGCTAGCTACCATCTCTGAATTTCACAGACATATGAGCCGGGCAGTTAGTTCTTGGATGTGTGTTCCTCTTTCTTTCAGGCACAACCGGTTTCGGGTTCTGCGTGTCCTCTTTCTTTTTGGGGTCATGCCCTGCCCTGGTGCACACAATGCCTGCTCTAATGAATTCCCCTGTAACTTCAGATAGTTTCCTGTAGTCATATCGTATGTCGAAGCCTTTCCTTCTTGCATACCTCCTGTAGTGCCTCTCTGCTTCCACCAGTGTGTCGAACCTCATGTGGGGTGTTGGAGGTTGTGGTGTCGACATTGCTTCTGTTGCGCCATCATTTGTATTGTTCCCTTCAGCTCTGGGCGTATGAGTACTAGATGCAGCGTGGGTAGTCTCCATCTCAATAGTAGCTTCTGGTCCCAACTCCAAACCTTGTCCATCAGCACCAGTAGTTGCATTTCCTATAGTTAATAGCATGCAAATAGAGTTTGTGTAAGTAACTGTTCAAATAATAGGTGGTATCTGCTATCAAATTATGTTGTAGCTCCTAATAAACTACTTGGTAAAAGGAAATAAGTATTCTGGTAGCTAGAACAGTCTAAACCTGCTTTTGTTATGTTTTTACTGCTAGCTAGCATGAATCAACATGGTATCTGTTCTCAGCTATTCTGATATGTATTACAAATTAATATGGTAGCTAGTATTTTTTCCCCCTAATATCTACTGCCAGTGAGTTAACCTGCCAGTGATTCAACAAGCAATTATTTAACCTGGTAGCTAGCATCAATGAAATTGGTATTGTCCTTCAAAATACATGGTAGCTAGCACATAATATACTTTTGCATTGATTTGAAACGTCTACATAGCATTTTTTTTACAACTAAGTTGATTCTGGTAGCAAACAAGAAGTAAATTGATATCTAGCATTCAACAATTTTGGCAACCATTGGTGTATCTGATACCTTGGTTGCTTGACATATTATTGCCAGAAATGGCAACGTTTTGTGCACCGATTGCTATGTCCATATCCATCTCTTTTACCTGCAGACATGAATTGTGAAGCCATGTTAGTATTGCTAACTCAAGCATTCTATGCTTTTTTTCATGCAACAGGATTTGAATGGAGATGTTTTGGATTCTTCTGTCATTAAAGAGTTGATGTCATTTATGTTTTCTGGCTGTGATTGAAGAACCAAGCCTATGCTGTTTATGACTATGACTCTGCATGCATATAATCCTGTATGAGTAACAGAGGCAAGTTTGCACCTGCATATCCTTTATGCTACCATGCTTCTGGAGCTAATTGTGAGCATGTAGCTACCTATGTGTAGAAGTAGTATCTGTAATCTCCACTAGCTAGTGGTACTCTAAATTTGCTTGATTCCTATGGGAGCAGCAAAAAGATGCATGATTTTGTCTTGCTGAAGGTGACACTGCAAAGAATCATGGAATTCTTGTTTTTGCTACCATGCTTTTGGAGCTACCTAGTTTCTTTTGTGCAACCTAGCTACCTGTTTGAATGATGGAATACATGAATGTGCTACCTAGCTTTCTATGTGTAGAAGTTGTTTTGATGCAAAAATCTTTGTAATTCCTACCAGATAGTGGTACTATAATTCTGCAGCTATGTGTTTTCATGGATAGTGATATATATATATATATATATATGGTGTCATGTCATGTGATTCCTACGGGATCTTTGCTTTGAGCAAAAGGTGCAGAGATTTCTGTCATCTTTGCTTTGAGCAAAAGGTGCAGAGATTCCTACAACAAAAGGTGCAAAGATTTCTGTCATCTTTGCTTTGAGCTACATTTGTTCTAAAATTTTCGTGTGGATTTGTGTTTTGATCTTGAGGAAGAGAAGCAGCAGTAGATGTGGAGAATATTTTCCTGTGATTTTACTCTGCGAATTCGAGTTTTTCTTCCGTTTTCTTGATTGTCCAGGCAGAGCGCCGTCAATGGCGCCGGTGGTCTGGAGGTGGACGATCTCTGCGATCGCCTAGGCAGAGCGCCGTGATCGGCGGCGGCTGTCTGGAGCTGGAGAGGATCGCTGTCTGATATTTATTAGGTCAGGCTGAGCCTACGAAACGGCCCAGCGACGGCCCAGGAAGAAGCGAAAGCTTGCCCAGCAACGGCCCAGCGATGGCCCGCGAAAACTGGACTCACGCTTGCGCGCCTCCGCGCGCGCGCTGGCTCGGACGGGCGCGCTGACCGCCGCTGGAGAGGACACAGCAGCGGCGCCGCTGTGTAGTCCTGTCCAAGAAAGTTTTGGCCGACCGTGGCTTCCCCGTCGCCTAGGTACGCCGACCATTCCTGGCCGCGCGCACCGCTCTGTCGCTGTCGGAGAGGCGTGCATGTTTTCTTGGCGCTGACAAGATTTATCTCGGCCCGGCCGGCTACAGAGATCCACCGCCACCGCTCCTAGCTCCCCTCTGCACCACCAGCCCCTTCGGTAGGTAACCATGGAGGCCTCCGCCCTCGTCGGGCTCCTGCTGATCGTGTCAGTCCGCGGCGTCGTCGGTGCTGCGGCTGGTAGCGGCGCCGCAACCACGGACAGCGTCTCGGCCGGCCGACCGCTCGCTGGCGGCGACGCCAGGCTCGTCTTTAAAACCGGCAAATTCACGCTCGGATTCTTCCAGGCCCGTGCCGGCTCTGAGTGGTACCTGGGCATATGGTTCAGCGCGGTCCCCGACCTGACCACGTTTTGGGTGGCCAACGGCGCCAACCCGGTCATGGACGGCGCCTCCTCGCCGGAACTCGCCATCTCCGCCGAGGGCGACCTCGCCGTCGTCAACCGGGCCAACGAAACCACCACCTGGTCTACCAAATCATCCAACGGCAGCACCAACACCTCCGCCGTGCTCCTGAACAGCGGCAACCTTGTCCATCTTGACACCGCCGAAGATCAACCTCGTGTGATGTGGCAGAGCTTCGACCACCCCACCGACACGCTGCTCCCCAGCGCGAAGCTCGGCCGCGACAAGGTCACCGGCCTGAACAGGTGCCTCGTCTCCAACAAGACCCCGGCCGGCCCGCCCTCCCCGGGCGCCTACTGCTTCGAGGTGGACGACGCCGCTCCCCAGCTCGTCCTCAGGCTTTGTGATTCAGCCACCACGTACTGGACAAGCGGCGTGTGGAACGGGCAGTACTTCACGGCCATCCCGGAGCTCTCCGGCAAGGTCCCGTCGTTCCAGCTCGCCTTCGTCTACGACGCCCGGGAGGAGTACCTTCAATACAACGTGACGGACGAGGCCGTCGTCACGCGCAACATCGTCGACGCGGCCGGGCAGAATAAGCACCAGGTCTGGCTCGACGCCGACCGGGGCTGGATCACGCTCTACGCCAACCCCAAGGCGCAGTGCGACGTGTATGGAATCTGTGGACCAAACACAGTATGCAGCTACAGCATGCTCCCGCTCTGCAGCTGCATGAGGGGCTTCTCTGTCAGGTCGCCGGAGGACTGGGAGCAGGGTGACCAGACAGGCGGATGTGTCCGGGACACTCCGTTGAACTGTACTACTAGGAACACGAGTGCAGCAGATTCAGGTGACAAGTTCTACGCCATGACTGTTGTTAGCTTGCCCGACAAAGCTATGAGTGTTCAAGCTGCTGCTGGGAGCTTGGCCGAATGCTCGGAGGCTTGTCTGAACAACTGTTCTTGCTCTGCTTATTCCTATGGCGGTCAGGGATGCCTCGCGTGGATAGACGCATTGATCAACGCAAAATTGCAGCAAGGCAATGATGGAACTGCTGGTGTCTCTGGTGGAGAAACTCTGTATCTTCGTTTCGCTGCCAGTGATATGACAAGTAGTGCTAGAAGCAACAGGAGAAGAGTGATCATTGGGGCCGGCATTGGTGGAGCCACAGTTGCTGCTGCTGTGCTCGTCGTAGCAGCACTGATGATGCGGAGGAGTCGGAGGACCAAAGCCAAGAATGGCTTTCAAGGCGGTGGGCTTGTGGCATTCAGATACAGAGATCTGCGCTCGGCGACCAATAACTTCTCCCAGAAAATAGGAGAAGGAGGCTTCGGCTCCGTCTTCAAGGGACAACTGCGCGAGCGCGACACCACCGCCACCGACATCGCCGTGAAGAGGCTCGACGGCAGCTTCCAGGGCGAGAAGCAGTTCAGAGCGGAGGTGAGCTCGATCGGGGTCATCCGGCACGTCAACCTGGTGAGGCTAATCGGCTTCTGCTGCGACGGCGACGGCAGGTTCCTTGTCTACGAGCACATGACCAACCGCTCCCTTGACATCCACCTCTTTCCCGGCAACAACCACGGCGGCGCATTATTCCTGGACTGGAGCGCCCGGTACAGGATCGCCGTCGGGATCGCAAGCGGCCTGGCGTACCTGCACGAGGGCTGCCGCGACCGCATCATCCACTGCGACGTCAAGCCGCAGAATATCCTGCTGGACCCGTCGCTCCGCCCCAAGATCGCCGACTTTGGCATGGCTAAGTTCGTCGGGAGGGACTTCAGCCGCGTCCTGACTACGATGAGGGGAACCATGGGGTACCTCGCGCCGGAGTGGATCAGCGGGACGCCCATTACGACAAAAGTGGACGTGTACAGCTACGGAATGGTGCTGCTGGAGCTCGTCTCCGGGACGAGGAACACGGGTGGAGGGTCATGGACGGAGACTTCCACTAACGGCGGCGGCGGGCATGTTGAATACTTCCCCGTGCTAGCGTCGAGGAAGCTCGTGGAGGGTGACGTGCGGAGCTTGCTGGATGATGGGCTACGGGGTGAAGCGGATCTGAAGGAGGTGGAGAGGGCTTGCAAGGTTGCTTGCTGGTGCATCCAGGACGACGAGGCGGACCGGCCGGCGATGGGGCAGGTGGTGCAGATTCTAGAGGGCGTGCTAGACCGCGACCTGCCCCCGTTGCCAAGGTCGCTAGAGAACATCTTCAGGAGGCCGCCACAATCCGTCAACACGTCCAGTTTCTGAAGTTAACGGTTTTTACCAAGTTTGACCACGGGACTGCTACTAGTTATCAAGCCGACATGAAGGTGAATTTGGATGTAGTATTGTATTGAAAATTAGTAAAGTTTCTTCAAAAATGACATGAGGGGTATGTTTCCTAATAGCATCTCATAATAGGGGTTAACCGTTTTAATCATACTAGCTAAATACCCGTGCGATTGCTATGGGACAATTAATAAATTGATAGTGTTTATGATAGAATTATATTTCTCCAATGCATGTGTTGAGCTTTCTTCTCTACACGTCCCAGTGGAGCGGCACCTGACTTGGTCTTGGACAAAAACTTCGCTAACCTTCTCAAACTCGAGTCGCCATACTCAAACCTGGAGTAAACTTGGGTAGTTTGATCCAAGCCGCAGAGGTCTTACTAAATCGAACTCGGATATCAGAAAGGGTATCCAACGCGTCCGTCTGTCGAGTTTGGCCGAGTGAGAAGGTTAGCGAAGTTTTTACCCAAGAGCGATTAACTAGTCCCGTATGTCGAGTGCACCAGACACGCTATGCCAATTTCTCGGGTTACAAATTATCTCGGACAAACGGGACATCGATTTGATGCACTTCCGACTCGGTGATCTTCCCTCATATGGTTATCGACTACCTGTACTCGGGATACTACTCTTAGTCTCCATCCGATTCTATGAATCGAATACACACTACGGGGCTACTGACGTGGGCATACCCCGTCGGCTACCACCATTGGTATACCTGCGGTGGCCTAGCCGAAGGCCCACCTGGTGGCCCATCAAAGCCTGTATGAAAGGTGCGGACGTATCCGACGCTACTTCTTGGAGTACGGAGCAAACATTACACTGAAGATTAGGAAACCTAGGGTTTCCACCGACATTGTAACATACTCGTCATGGGCACCCAAGACCCAGCCTCCTATATAAAGGGTGGGAAGGGCCGCCGAGCGAGAGAGGCCCTAAGCTAGATCCAATCTGCAACGCAATATCCATTGTAGCGACTTTGTAACCTTATCATCAACAACAGATCAGACAAGCACGAGTAGGGTGTTATCCTCCGGGGGGCTGAACCTGGGTAAATTCTTCTCCTTGTTAGCCGACGATACCACCAGCGCACACGTTTCCTTCCCCTCGAATCCCCTAGTACCATCATCGATGGGTATTGCCGTGGTAACCCCACGTCAACAGTTTATAGATCTTCCTCCTTAATGTTAGTTTCAAAATCTTTACGAAGACCGCAATCATCTAGTTGAATGTTGTGGTTGATCATGTGGCTAGACCTACACAAACAACATTTATGCAAGGTAGGAATATCCCATATGGGGAAGTTCTACCACATGAAACTTTCCATGAGATGCATCGCAAAAAACTAAATGGGGTGATTTTCAAAATTGACTTCGAAAGGGCATATGATAAAATTAATTGGTCGCTCCTCCAAAAGATTCTGAAAATGATAGGATTCTCGGATGAGTGGTGTGCTTGGATCCTCTAGGACGCGTACGATACAATTCTCTTTATGGATCACAACCTTGATATAACTACGAACCTGAAATTAATTGTATTAATGTTCGAACAGTTAGCAGGGCTTAAGATCAACTTCATAGAAGTGAATTATGTTGCTTCAGGGCGACTGGCCAGGATACGGCTGCTCAGTATGATGAATTATTCGTATGTGACCAAGGTCAATTTCCTATTAGTTACTTGGCTATACCAATACATTATAGAAGATTGACAAAGACGGAATGGAAACACATCGAGGAGCGCCTACAAGAGGGGCTTTGTAGGTGGAAAGCAAAATTTATGTCCCTCGGTGGGAGATTGGGTCTCATAAATCCAGTTCTAACTAATATGGTACTGTGTCCGAGATCATTCGTCAACTTACCCAAAGGTATCTTAAAAAGATTGGATTACTTCCGATCAAGATTCTTTTAGCAAGGGGACAGTGAGAAAAAGAAATATCGACTGGCCAGATGAGATTTTGTTTGGCGCACGAAAGATCAGGGAGGGTAGGTATTCATGAACTACAGGTTAAAAATATAGCCCTTCTCGGGACGCGAATTTTTAAGCTACTTACAACCGAGGGTGTTTGGCAAATGTTCCTTAAAAGAAAGTGCATCAGCTCAAAAGTTATATAATAGGTCTATTAGAAGCTGGTGATTCTCACTTTTGGGTTGGACTAATGGGGTCGAAGAAATACTTCTTTCGCTTTGGTTCATTTAAAATTAAAGATAGATTGGTGATTAGACTCTAAGGGGACAAATGGTTAGTAAATACCCCTCTCCATAACAATATCCAGTAAATATAACATTGTATGTCAAAGCGATACAATACCTATGGTTATGAAGTCTTCGTCTCCAAATGTGACGTTTAGTAGAGATTAAACCCATACTTTCATCTTGGAATACCTTACTAGGGCGTCTAGCTTGGATCCAGTTGTCGTAAGGGCCCGACAATTTTCGTTGGAATCTACATGAGAATGACAAGTTCTCGGTGGAGTCCATGTATAGAGTGTTGGTTCCTTCCGATGTGCCGGCTAATGATAATAAAAAATTATGGAAGATGAAGATACCAAACAAGGTTTAAATCTTTGCGTGTACTATTCGTAAAGGTGTTATTTTAACAAAGAATAACCTTGTTAAACGCAACTGGCATGAAAGAATAAAGTGTGTTTTATATCCATAGGATGAGACAATAAAACATTTATTTCTATTGTAGGTTTGCCCATTATGTTTGGTCAGTCATCCAAGTAGTTCTAACTTGAGATCCAGCACGATCATTTCAAATATTTTTGACAATTGTTTACATGGTATTTATCAAAAAATTGGAACTAATATTATAGCGGGAGCACTAGCCGTAATATGGTCGCGTAGAAATGACAAGATTTTAATGATATTTTTTTCTCATTCTGGTTGTCCACCGATTAACAAGTTTACTCTGTTCGTCGTCCACATTAAAACGTGTGAAAATCGAGACTTTTTCATGTAGGTGTCTGCACACAGAAAGAAACGACGTGACATATTTTTTTCGACATGAATGGCCACGTGATTTTCGGATTGGTCCCAGAAATATAGACGTGTTACGGTGTTTACTTGTTTTTCGCCTATGGCTTTTGTTTTCGAGACGTTTTGTTTGTGGCTGTGTGCATCGTGTTAGGCCGAGTCCAATTGTAATACTTAAATGCATTAAGTAATAAAATAGCCTATTTTGGAGACGATTCCATTTTCGTCTCTGGAGGCTGTTGAAACCGGCCATTAGGTACGGCTTGCCAAGTGCTCACGGGCCAAGAGCATTTTCCCGGGCCTTTAATAGACAAAACATAGTACGCTACCCCCTATAGCCCAACAGGTCCACAGTTGATGAATCCATCCACGTATACCCATTCACGTTAAGTATTCCCCTAAAAAAAATCACGTGCAGTATCGTCGAGCCGCCGTCCTCCTCGCCCGCAGGCTGCAGCGGCGAGCATCAGCGGCAACACTACTGTCAGTAACGTCCCTTCCAGCCACTGTGCCTTTGGACACCTCCGTTTCCTCGTACCTTTCCTAGCCGCTTTTGGGATGTTTTTTTTAGAAAAACTTTTTGGGATGTTTTCCTTCGTTGAACTCGCGATGAACCACGATCTGCCCTAATCCCGATTCTTATAATGTATCATCGCTAATCTTGATGATGTATATATATCCTACTGCTTTAGTCGTCGTCAGCCAGCGCGTGAGGGAATAGGGGATTTCTGAACTGTGAGATATATAGGAACTCAACAAAGTTGTTTTTTGCACAAATTTTATCACATAAATCTGTGCAATTCTTGTTTTTAAAGTTTGAAACTGAAAATGTGTGCGACTACGGAATACCATGAAATCTGCTGCTGATATATATGTTCTCTTGTGCATGTATTCTTAGGACAAAAGAAAAATGGCATATGCCTTGTATTATTAAAAGGGTATAATATAATATCTTTAAACCATTGTTCTTGTGTGGACAAGATATTAAAACACTAAACCCCAATTTGATATATGATATCACCTACCCTAGTTTTTAGCGTGTTATTTGCACTACATTTTTCTAGCTGCATCTGTTTACTTGATTTTTACACTATTTTTGTGCTGTGTTCTTCAAAGCGTCTTAGTTTCTGTTGTATCTTTCTACTGCATATTTTTGCACTACTTCATCTTTCTGCTTGATCTTTCTATTGTGTATTTCAACTACTAGATAAAAAAGAACATAAAAGGAAAGAAATTACTAGTAATAACTCCTAGAAAGTGTTTTACAGTTTTAGGCAAGCCATAACTGAAGAAGTTTGCCTTGGCCTTGGTAGCTAGTACCACGAATTATTCCCAAGGTATTGTTAGAGATGGCTTGATAACCTGATCGAAGGTTTCTCCGAGCTCCTAATCAATGTAGTGTTAGATTTATAAGGTTGTAACTTAATCTTGCTTTTCTTAAATAGTTATTTTTGGTCTCTTGATTTTCTGAATTTATTTGGTCTCCTCGGGGGCATCGAAAGATTAAATCAGGATCACTACAGAAAATGCAAGTTGATATGGTCGATCTCAACCGTTTGTACTGTAAAGCTTTACAAGTAATATTTGGAATCTACATTTTCAATCAAAACTCGTACAAGAAACCGTTGATTTAGTTGAGGTTGCCGGATTTGCACGTAGCTTGTGGTTTACAGTTGATGTTGCCCACTAGTCTGAAGCTTTCTGCTCGCACGAATATATCTTTGTGTTACAGTGTAGACATATGTTACTGCTCTATTATCTCTTGGAGAATCAACTATTCATTGCAATAAAGAAATATATGTTTTTCTGCCAGTTATCATTTCTCATTAAGAATTTTTAATTGAACTATAAAAGAATAGTATGGCGACCACCCAGCTATCCATCAAGCTCCTGATCGACACCAAGACAGACAAACTCTGCTTCGCCGAGGCCGGCAGCGACGTCGTGGATTTCCTCTCCGGCCTCCTCTCCCTGCCACTGGGCACCGTCGCCAACCTGCTTACGAAGGAGCGCATGGACGGCAGCATCGTGAGCTCATGTGGTGGAGTGGACCACACCGCTTCTTCGACGTCGACAAGGTGCTGCTGCGGCGCGGTAGAACATGGCTCGGGCTGTGTGCTGCGGAATTTGGTGTGCGGAATTCGGACGAAAGTCCTGCCCGACCTCTGTCGGTGCCGGCGACGACGGCGCCTTTGGGCGTCGTTTTCCTCCATGGAGGCGTCACCGTGAAGCTCCGACATTCCTCAGCTGGCACGGTGTTGTCCCCAGGTGAAAACCTATTTCGGCATGCCGGATGGGCGATGGCGGCGTCTTCGACGTCGCTCCTTTGTTGGAAACATCGCTTTGGAGACAAGACTTGGTGTTCGACGACGATGCTGGGGCGTACCCCCGGTAGCAGTGGCTCTTCTCGGTGTCGTCCATCTAGGGCGCGCGTGGGTTGCCGGAGCTGGTGGCAAGGCTCCCTCTAGGGACATGGCGCGGCCGTGGGTGTTGGTGCGGAGCTCCTCCGTACGATACCGACGATCCCTCCTCGTCAATGCTGCAAGCTCTCTGAGTCCTCCCTCGTTGGGTTGATGTTCTCTGAGCACTAGCTTCAGAGAATCATCTCGTTGTAATTTCCTTCCTAGTTTCTGGGGCGATGTTAATCGTTCTCCGGAATGCTGTTGTAAGACTTGGTGGTTTCTTTTCTATGAAATGGAACCGGGGCGGGGCCCTTTTTATCTAAAAAAAAAAAAAAAGTTCGATGAACAAGGCTATGACGATGGCCGCCGACGCCGTAATCCACGGCCCAATGGTAGTGGCGGCGGACCCCAGGTCATACGCCGTCAAGGACGACCTATCCGTGATTCCGGTGTCGAACGTGTTGTCTGGCATCACCCTGCTCGCGCAGTGCGGCGTGACAGAATTCAGCACCGTGCAGGAGAGGACTGTTAAGATCAGCAAGAAAGAGGTACGCAGCGTCTCTTAATTTTTTGGAGTCTTTGAATTTTAATTTGGTGGTGGTTTTTGATTAGTTTCCTTCGTGTTGGAATGTAGGCCCTGGCGATACTCGCTGCTTCCCTCAACTCCAAGACTGTGCTGACTGATGTGTTCCTGCCGAAGAAGAATGCTCCCTGCAAGAGGGAACCTCCCGAAGACTGCTAGGCGCTATAGCTTTGCTGGTTATTCAAGATACGGGTCCAAAACGTTCCTGATAGTTTTATGAGCGAAATGAGAAAATATTTCCTTATGGATTAGTGTTCTTGGAGTACTGGTAGAGTCGTCATAACTGATAAATTAAATAGAAGGCATCTTGCTTATTACCTTGACTTGATGAATCAAGATTCTGCCGTTGTTTCTTTTGGCATCTGGTTGCTCATGCGCTGCATAAGAAAATATGAATAACATTGAGTTATTTCGATAAGTGTTTCTGTTAATTTGGCAGTAAGTACAAGCACTCCATGCAAAACATGGGACCAGAGAAGCATCGACGCTAGTGTCCACAAATGGCATGAGACTCGCATCGACTCGTTCGCCGCCTAGTTAAACAAGCCGAGGACGGAGAAGCAATGCCGCTCCACCTCGAACTGGGTGACCTCAACGGCATTCCCTCGTTGCATAAGTGATTTCAAAATATAACGAATTTGTATGAATTTTGTTGTGAAAGCGGACATGAGATGTTGCAAAAAAAAAATTGGGCGTTTGATAGAAGTTGTGTTTTAGTCAGATTTTTTGATGTTGCATAATGATTTCAAAATGTAGCGAATTTGTGTGACTTTTGTTGTGAAACCAGATGCGAGATGTTCCAAGATTTTCGTGCGTCTGATACAAGGTGTGTTTGTTTTTACTCGTATTTCGATGTCGCGTAAGTGATTTTAAAATGCAATGAACACATGTTTTTTTTGTATGCTTCCGTGTATTTTTCGTGAAAACTTTTGCTGATTTTTTTACAAATCAATTTGCAGGAAAAAATAGTTCTGAACGTACCATTACTTTTTAAAATGTTGCAAAATATAATTTATTGTAAAACTAGACACCAGATGTTGCAATGTAGTTAACTACGGTATTAATTCTTCATCAACGGATGCACTACTTCATGCTAGCAACAACCACACATGGGTGGGCTACTGGGCTCCATACTCCTGGGGAAGGAAAAAAGGAGCCATGCTCTGTACGCAGCAGTCACGCACTCACCCAATCGGTCTGGCAACTCCAGGCTCAGGCTCCAGCGGCCGCCGCCGCCCGCACTGCGCCGGCTCCTCGCCAGCCCCTCCGGTGGTCCGGCCTCCACCCCGAAGTCCCGAACCCACTCGTCGGCCTCTCAGTCCCGCCGCAGCACAACCACAACAGCTGAGAAGGAGCAGCCAGCAGGTAAGCCTTCTTCAGTGTTTGCTCATATTATTGCCTGCTTATTCATGTTGTGCTTGGTTAAAATATAAATCTGCAGCTTCCCCGAAACAACCCATTATCCCTAAATCCCCAGTACCGATGTTCCGAAGTACTACACTGCTACTTGTGTTAATTGTTATTGTTTATTGGAGTATTTGTTTCATTCCGAATTAGAAAATCATGTGTACATTTTATAATTTGTGTTACAATGTTTTTATATACACTTACAGCCTGTAAGCGTATTAGGTAACTGTATATATTATCTTGATATTAAGGTCAATGAGTGGAGGTGAGAGGTAGGTAGGAGAAGATAGAGCAGGGGAGCTGTTGGCAATGAATCAGACTAGCGCCAACAAAATGCTGATGCTCCGTTCGGATGTTCGCATTGGGAGCTTCATATTGATATTGGGTTGAATATCAATATCATGGGATATTGATATTGAGTATGAATGTCAATATTTTCTGTTTGGATGTGTTAGATATTCAAAGCTAGACAAGATATTGAGTTTGAATATCAAATGTTGTTTGGATGGTATAAAAGCAATTTTTCAAGACATTCCAGAGCACATATTCACTGTGGTCTGTGGTCTGTCGACATAGGACAGGAGGTTAGAGGTAGGCAGGAGAAGATAGAACATGGGAGCTGTTGGCAATGGATCAGACTAAGAGCATCTCTAGCAGTGCCCGCAAAAGTGTCAAACCCGCAAAATAACCGTCCGATACGGGTTCAAAACCACAAAAACGCTAAGAGCAGAACCCTCAAAACTCACCGACCCGCAAACGATTTCGCGGGGGCCCGTGAATTCGGCCCTCGAAACCGTGAAAGCGCAGTTTTTGTGCCGTTTGAGGTTCGCGGCCTGTATCCGCCCGAGACGTTGGCGGGCTGAATATTCAGGAGCCGCCGGTGACCTTCCGCCGTGCTGGACCTCGCCGGAATCTGGCAAACTTCCGCTAAACTTGCCGGAATCGCACCAAACTGGAGCGGACAGCAGCCTGCTCGCTGCGGCGGGCCGAACTTGACCGTCGGGGGACTTCGTCGGCTCCGTGGCCGCGCCCAGGTGGCCTCTGCGCTGAACGCCGGGGGCGGCTCCGTGCGCCGGCTACCGCGCGCGCCACCGTCCGCGCCCCTGGGCCTCCGTAGCTGGATGTCGGGGAGGCTCCACGCCGGCGGCGCCCCGGGGGGCCTCCGTCGTTGGGTGCCAGGGCGGCCTCCGCGAGGAGCAGCAGCGGCGGCGGTGAGGAGCAGCCCGCGGCGGCGACGACCGTGAGGAGCGGCGGAGGTGCGCCTCGTTTTGGCCAAAGCACGCACAGGAGGGCCTCTACTGGTACGAGCTAGCTAATCAATGAATCGATTGATCGATTCTAGCTTATCTAGTACAGTTGTGTTGTGAGGAAGAAGATGGGGAAAAAGAGAAGAAAAAAAACGAGAGGAATATTCGGGAATATTCTGTTTTAAGGGTTGAGTTTACGGTTTCTGCTCCGCCGCGCCTCGTTTCGAGCCATAAAACGCGCGTTCCGCAACCCGCAAAACTGTTTTGCGGGTTCGCGTTTTGCAGTCTCTGCTAGAGATGCTCTAACGCCAACAAGATGCTGAGGGACGAGATCACGGACGCCACCGCGGCCGCATTCGCGGGCTCCACCGTGATCCCCGACAGGTACATTCAGTCCGACGAGATCGTCGGGGGTGCCATCGTCGTCGACGTCGAGAGCTGCAAGATTTTTCTTCCCATCATAGACATAGCAAGGCTGCAGGATGAGTCACAAGAGGAAATAGCTAAGCTTGGATCTGCGTGTCGAGATTGGGGGTTCTTCCAGGTTAGTTATTTCATAACCATGCATGCATCTAGCCAGTCTCCGTTGTCTAATTGATTGATTGCTTACCCCCCAAATCTTACGATATTATCTGTATGCAGATAATAAACCATGGTGTTGATGGGGGAATTGTAGAGGATGTGAAACATACTACCACAGAGTTCTTTAAGTTGCCGCTGGAGAAGAAGAAAGCCGTGGGAACTATTAGAGCAGATGGTGGCCTCCAAGGGTTTGGTCACCATTTCAACACGACAAATGGTAAGTTGGACTGGGCGGAGAGTCTCGTACTCTCCGGAGTGCAGCCAATCCAAGAAAGAAACATGGATTTTTGGCCGACCGATCCACCAACATTTAGGTACTTATGTTTTGAGCATATATAAAAGCCTATGCATATTTTTTGAACTGAACCGACAGGAGCTCTGCCTTTGCATTATTAGAAGAAAGAATTGATCCAGTTTAGAAGGGGAAACCGGACCCAAACCCATACAATGCACGGTTAATTACGGAAACCGGTGAAAAACCACGCAACACACTATAAAAGGAGTTAAGGCACATCATCGGATCGGAAACAAGACTCCCTAGGCCCAATTCCATCGGGGACACCTTGTAATCAGCAACACCAAGCAACACCACCCGGACATCACTCACCCGACAAAGGGAGAGCTTGCGCCTAGCCATATGAGTGCATCCACTAACCATTAACTTGTACCATCTCACGAACTGCCTGGAGCGCCGTCGGCGAAGCTGGCTGCTTGCACAAACGAAGATAAGGCTTCATCTTGTCTTGCACATCTTCCTCGGAGCCTTTCTTCAAAACCTGTCCCTTCGGAAGTTCTCCAAAAGACTCTGCCAATCTGAACTCGGCGCGGTTTGCAACTGGAATGACACACTGTTTGTTCTTCTTGTCCAACCGGATGCTTTGTCGCTCGGCCAAAGAAGGAACATCCATCCGAAGCTGCTTGGCCTTGGGCATGTCAGTAATCTCACGACAGAGCTCCATCATCGAAGAAGGCAAGGTCTTCTCCTGTGGCTCAATCGCTTCATACTGAGCCATCACCTTCGCGATCTTCTCCTCCGGGCTAAGGGTATCAAAACTCTCCAACTCCTCCAATGCCAAAGACATCTCCGCTCCAAGATCCTTCATCGAGGGCCCCTGCATAACAGGGGATACGAGCTCCAAAGCAACAAAAGGCGTGAAGGTGGAATCCAGGGCAAGCGCCGACGCGGGAAGGCCCACACCCCTGGGAGAGTAGGACCCAAAACGCTCAACCTCGCAGTCAGCCAGCTCTACGGGCACCTCACCATCTGATCTAGCAAGCAAATCCACCTCAGTCAGCTCCAAGCTCTTGTAAGAAGCCCCAACTTCATCAACCTTGCCTTGCTCCTCCACGCCTTGAAGCACCATCTCCGGTAGGACCAAGTTTGAATCAGGAGAGTCATCCACAGACTGCGGAATCACACCATCAGACACCCCATCTGCCGCACAAGCAGAGCTGCCATTGGTCACGTCGAGCGCCGCCGAATCGACAACCTCGACCAAAGCAAGCCTTCCACCAATTGCCTCCATCAGCTCCCAAAGGCCCGAGACTTGCTCAGACCAACCCTGCACAGCGGCGACCAACTCGCGAAGGGGCAGGAACACCTCCTCCAATCGAGCTGCGAACATGGCCTGTCGTTCAGTGCTCAGAGCCTCAGCTTGAGCTGCAAGGAGAGGCCTCAAACCTGCCACCGGACTGTCAGCATCAGCAGCAGCTTTCCCAGCCCAGCCACCAGGTTGGGCGCATCCAGAGGAGCGACAACCGCAGTCCATGAGCCCTGAGGTCGACGAGGAGGGCACGGAGGCGAGCGGCTGCCAGGCTTGTCCCTTGAGCGGCACGGAGGCGAGCAGGAGCGGCGGTCCGGCGCTTGACTGGCAGAAAAGCGAGCCGGGCAGTCCCTCTCGCGATGCCCAGAGTGACGGCATCCCAGACACCGGACGGGGCCATGGCAGTCGGCGACGAAGTGGTCCGGCGACAAGCAGCGGAAGCAGAGGCCGAAGGTCCTCTGCTTGAAGGCTTGGGAGAGTCCCGTTTCCTTCCTGGGCGGCGGAGCAGGCGCCTTCTGCAGTCTCGAGCGCCGTCGACCCCCAACCTCCTCCCAACCCCGCTCCGCAGGCACCGAAGGAACCTCCGACGTGTCGCAATGCCGTGCAGCTGCCGGGGGCACAGGGGCTGGAGCAAAGCCGCTGCCGGGGGCAGAGGACGCCGGGGATGGAACCTTGGAACCTTGGAACCCTGTCCGCCAAGAAGGTGCGAAGGGGATGGCGCATTGAAGGAGCTGCTGGCCAGCTCCGGGACAGGGTCTTCAAACTGCCTCTCCGGCACCTCCTCCACGTCGGAGGCCAGCCCGGCCGGACTGGACAGGCCGAACGGCCCGCCGACCACCACGGACTTGAGCAGAGGCCTCACAAGTTCCGGCGTCAGAGGCACCACGCGGGGAACGAAGCCGTGAGGGAGCTGGGCTGGAGGTGGAGGTGGGAGCTGGTGGGGGCGGAGGGAGAGGGAGGTGGGCGACGCGACCAGAGAGGTACACGCCGGGAGGGGGCGGTGCGGGTGGGGGGCGGTGGTCGCGAGCTCGGCCGACTCCTCCGCCATCGCGGGAGCCTGACGGTGTGGAGCGGCCGTCCTCACATGCTGAGCGGAGAGAGGGCGGCGAGGGGAGACCGGATCTGGTCGCAGCGGCCAGAGAGGGCGCCAGGAGAAGGAGATCAAGCCGGCGGCGGCGCAGCCTCGCCCCCCGTCGCCATGGTCGCGAGAGCAGCCTTCTCTGTTGTACACGAGAAGTTCCTGAGTTGCATTCTATTTGGCGTCAGATTGACTCAAGCCTATGCATATCCATGTCGTACCATATATGTGTTTTATGCGATTACTGTTTGCAGGGATACACTTGACAAGTACTCCTTGGAGATGACCAAGCTGATGAGCCTCCTCATGGCGTCCATGGCTGCCGACCTTGGGGTCAAACGGGAGACCCCAACGGAGTGTCCCGGACACATCCGCCTGTCTGGTCACCCTGCTCCCAGTCCTCCGGCGACCTGACAGAGAAGCCCCTCATGCAGCTGCAGAGCGGGAGCATGCTGTAGCTGCATACTGTGTTTGGTCCACAGATTCCATACACGTCGCACTGCGCCTCCTGCTGGTGGTGAGCTCATGTGGTGGAGTGGACCACACCGCTTCTTCGACGTCGACAAGGTGCTGCTGCGGCGCGGTAGAACATGGCTCGGGCTGTGTGCTGCGGAATTTGGTGTGCGGAATTCGGACGAAAGTCCTGCCCGACCTCTGTCGGTGCCGGCGACGACGGCGCCTTTGGGCGTCGTTTTCCTCCATGGAGGCGTCACCGTGAAGCTCCGACATTCCTCAGCTGGCACGGTGTTGTCCCCAGGTGAAAACCTATTTCGGCATGCCGGATGGGCGATGGCGGCGTCTTCGACGTCGCTCCTTTGTTGGAAACATCGCTTTGGAGACAAGACTTGGTGTTCGACGACGGTGCTGGGGCGTACCCCCGGTAGCAGTGGCTCTTCTCGGTGTCGTCCATCTAGGGCGCGCGTGGGTTGCCGGAGCTGGTGGCAAGGCTCCCTCTAGGGACATGGCGCGGCCGTGGGTGTTGGTGCGGAGCTCCTCCGTACGATACCGACGATCCCTCCTCGTCAATGCTGCAAGCTCTCTGAGTCCTCCCTCGTTGGGTTGATGTTCTCTGAGCACTAGATTCAGAGAATCATCTCGTTGTAATTTCCTTCCTAGTTTCTGGGGCGATGTTAATCGTTCTCCGGAATGCTGTTGTAAGACTTGGTGGTTTCTTTTCTATGAAATGGAACCGGGGCGGGGCCCTTTTTATCTAAAAAAAAAAAAAAAAGTTCGATGAACAAGGCTATGACGATGGCCGCCGACGCCGTAATCCACGGCCCAATGGTAGTGGCGGCGGACCCCAGGTCATACGCCGTCAAGGACGACCTATCCGTGATTCCGGTGTCGAACGTGTTGTCTGGCATCACCCTGCTCGCGCAGTGCGGCGTGACAGAATTCAGCACCGTGCAGGAGAGGACTGTTAAGATCAGCAAGAAAGAGGTACGCAGCGTCTCTTAATTTTTTGGAGTCTTTGAATTTTAATTTGGTGGTGGTTTTTGATTAGTTTCCTTTGTGTTGGAATGTAGGCCCTGGCGATACTCGCTGCTTCCCTCAACTCCAAGACTGTGCTGACTGATGTGTTCCTGCCGAAGAAGAATGCTCCCTGCAAGAGGGAACCTCCCGAAGACTGCTAGGCGCTATAGCTTTGCTGGTTATTCAAGATACGGGTCCAAAACGTTCCTGATAGTTTTATGAGCGAAATGAGAAAATATTTCCTTATGGATTAGTGTTCTTGGAGTACTGGTAGAGTCGTCATAACTGATAAATTAAATAGAAGGCATCTTGCTTATTACCTTGACTTGATGAATCAAGATTCTGCCGTTGTTTCTTTTGGCATCTGGTTGCTCATGCGCTGCATAAGAAAATATGAATAACATTGAGTTATTTCGATAAGTGTTTCTGTTAATTTGGCAGTAAGTACAAGCACTCCATGCAAAACATGGGACCAGAGAAGCATCGACGCTAGTGTCCACAAATGGCATGAGACTCGCATCGACTCGTTCGCCGCCTAGTTAAACAAGCCGAGGACGGAGAAGCAATGCCGCTCCACCTCGAACTGGGTGACCTCAACGGCATTCCCTCGTTGCATAAGTGATTTCAAAATATAACGAATTTGTATGAATTTTGTTGTGAAAGCGGACATGAGATGTTGCAAAAAAAAAATTGGGCGTTTGATAGAAGTTGTGTTTTAGTCAGATTTTTTGATGTTGCATAATGATTTCAAAATGTAGCGAATTTGTGTGACTTTTGTTGTGAAACCAGATGCGAGATGTTCCAAGATTTTCGTGCGTCTGATACAAGGTGTGTTTGTTTTTACTCGTATTTCGATGTCGCGTAAGTGATTTTAAAATGCAATGAACACATGTTTTTTTGTATGCTTCCGTGTTTTTTTCGTGAAAACTTTTGCTGATTTTTTTACAAATCAATTTGCAGGAAAAAATAGTTCTGAACGTACCATTACTTTTTAAAATGTTGCAAAATATAATTTATTGTAAAACTAGACACCAGATGTTGCAATGTAGTTAACTACGGTATTAATTCTTCATCAACGGATGCACTACTTCATGCTAGCAACAACCACACATGGGTGGGCTACTGGGCTCCATACTCCTGGGGAAGGAAAAAAGGAGCCATGCTCTGTACGCAGCAGTCACGCACTCACCCAATCGGTCTGGCAACTCCAGGCTCAGGCTCCAGCGGCCGCCGCCGCCCGCACTGCGCCGGCTCCTCGCCAGCCCCTCCGGTGGTCCGGCCTCCACCCCGAAGTCCCGAACCCACTCGTCGGCCTCTCAGTCCCGCCGCAGCACAACCACAACAGCTGAGAAGGAGCAGCCAGCAGGTAAGCCTTCTTCAGTGTTTGCTCATATTATTGCCTGCTTATTCATGTTGTGCTTGGTTAAAATATAAATCTGCAGCTTCCCCGAAACAACCCATTATCCCTAAATCCCCAGTACCGATGTTCCGAAGTACTACACTGCTACTTGTGTTAATTGTTATTGTTTATTGGAGTATTTGTTTCATTCCCAATTAGAAAATCATGTGTACATTTTATAATTTGTGTTACAATGTTTTTATATACACTTACAGCCTGTAAGCGTATTAGGTAACTGTATATATTATCTTGATATTAAGGTCAATGAGTGGAGGTGAGAGGTAGGTAGGAGAAGATAGAGCAGGGGAGCTGTTGGCAATGAATCAGACTAGCGCCAACAAAATGCTGATGCTCCGTTCGGATGTTCGCATTGGGAGCTTCATATTGATATTGGGTTGAATATCAATATCATGGGATATTGATATTGAGTATGAATGTCAATATTTTCTGTTTGGATGTGTTAGATATTCAAAGCTAGACAAGATATTGAGTTTGAATATCAAATGTTGTTTGGATGGTATAAAAGCAATTTTTCAAGACATTCCAGAGCACATATTCACTGTGGTCTGTGGTCTGTCGACATAGGACAGGAGGTTAGAGGTAGGCAGGAGAAGATAGAACATGGGAGCTGTTGGCAATGGATCAGACTAAGAGCATCTCTAGCAGTGCCCGCAAAAGTGTCAAACCCGCAAAATAACCGTCCGATACGGGTTCAAAACCACAAAAACGCTAAGAGCAGAACCCTCAAAACTCACCGACCCGCAAACGATTTCGCGGGGGCCCGTGAATTCGGCCCTCGAAACCGTGAAAGCGCAGTTTTTGTGCCGTTTGAGGTTCGCGGCCTGTATCCGCCCGAGACGTTGGCGGGCTGAATATTCAGGAGCCGCCGGTGACCTTCCGCCGTGCTGGACCTCGCCGGAATCTGGCAAACTTCCGCTAAACTTGCCGGAATCGCACCAAACTGGAGCGGACAGCAGCCTGCTCGCTGCGGCGGGCCGAACTTGACCGTCGGGGGACTTCGTCGGCTCCGTGGCCGCGCCCAGGTGGCCTCTGCGCTGAACGCCGGGGGCGGCTCTGTGCGCCGGCTACCGCGCGCGCCACCGGCCGCGCCCCTGGGCCTCCGTAGCTGGATGTCGGGGAGGCTCCACGCCGGCGGCGCCCCGGGGGGCCTCCGTCGTTGGGTGCCAGGGCGGCCTCCGCGAGGAGCAGCAGCGGCGGCGGTGAGGAGCAGCCCGCGGCGGCGACGACCGTGAGGAGCGGCGGAGGTGCGCCTCGTTTTGGCCAAAGCACGCACAGGAGGGCCTCTACTGGTACGAGCTAGCTAATCAATGAATCGATTGATCGATTCTAGCTTATCTAGTACAGTTGTGTTGTGAGGAAGAAGATGGGGAAAAAGAGAAGAAAAAAAACGAGAGGAATATTCGGGAATATTCTGTTTTAAGGGTTGAGTTTACGGTTTCTGCTCCGCCGCGCCTCGTTTCGAGCCATAAAACGCGCGTTCCGCAACCCGCAAAACTGTTTTGCGGGTTCGCGTTTTGCAGTCTCTGCTAGAGATGCTCTAACGCCAACAAGATGCTGAGGGACGAGATCACGGACGCCACCGCGGCCGCATTCGCGGGCTCCACCGTGATCCCCGACAGGTACATTCAGTCCGACGAGATCGTCGGGGGTGCCATCGTCGTCGACGTCGAGAGCTGCAAGATTTTTCTTCCCATCATAGACATAGCAAGGCTGCAGGATGAGTCACAAGAGGAAATAGCTAAGCTTGGATCTGCGTGTCAAGATTGGGGGTTCTTCCAGGTTAGTTATTTCATAACCATGCATGCATCTAGCCAGTCTCCGTTGTCTAATTGATTGATTGCTTACCCCCCAAATCTTACGATATTATCTGTATGCAGATAATAAACCATGGTGTTGATGGGGGAATTGTAGAGGATGTGAAACATACTACCACAGAGTTCTTTAAGTTGCCGCTGGAGAAGAAGAAAGCCGTGGGAACTATTAGAGCAGATGGTGGCCTCCAAGGGTTTGGTCACCATTTCAACACGACAAATGGTAAGTTGGACTGGGCGGAGAGTCTCGTACTCTCCGGAGTGCAGCCAATCCAAGAAAGAAACATGGATTTTTGGCCGACCGATCCACCAACATTTAGGTACTTATGTTTTGAGCATATATAAAAGCCTATGCATATTTTTTGAACTGAACCGGCAGGAGCTCTGCCTTTGCATTATTAGAAGAAAGAATTGATCCAGTTTAGAAGGGGAAACCGGACCCAAACCCATACAATGCACGGTTAATTACGGAAACCGGTGAAAAACCACGCAACACACTATAAAAGGAGTTAAGGCACATCATCGGAGCCGGAAACAAGACTCCCTAGGCCCAATTCCATCGGGGACACCTTGTAATCAGCAACACCAAGCAACACCACCCGGAGATCACTCACCCGACAAAGGGAGAGCTTGCGCCTAGCCATATGAGTGCATCCACTAACCATTAACTTGTACCATCTCACGAATTGCCTGGAGCGCCGTCGGCGAAGCTGGCTGCTTGGACAAACGAAGATAAGGCTTCATCTTGTCTTGCACATCTTCCTCGGAGCCTTTCTTCAAAACCTGTCCCTTCGGAAGTTCTCCAAAAGACTCTGCCAATCTGAACTCGGCGCGGTTTGCAACTGGAATGACACACTGTTTGTTCTTCTTGTCCAACCGGATGCTTTGTCGCTCGGCCAAAGAAGGAACATCCATCCGAAGCTGCTTGGCCTTGGGCATGTCAGTAATCTCACGACAGAGCTCCATCATCGAAGAAGGCAAGGTCTTCTCCTGTGGCTCAATCGCTTCATACTGAGCCATCACCTTCGCGATCTTCTCCTCCGGGCTAAGGGTATCAGAACTCTCCAACTCCTCCAATGCCAAAGACATCTCCGCTCCAAGATCCTTCATCGAGGGCCCCTGCATAACAGGGGATACGAGCTCCAAAGCAACAAAAGGCGTGAAGGTGGAATCCAGGGCAAGCGCCGACGCGGGAAGGCCCACACCCCTGGGAGAGTAGGACCCAAAACGCTCAACCTCGCAGCCAGCCAGCTCTACGGGCACCTCACCAACTGATCTAGCAAGCAAATCCACCTCAGTCAGCTCCAAGCTCTTGTAAGAAGCCCCAACTTCATCAACCTTGCCTTGCTCCTCCACGCCTTGAAGCACCATCTCCGGTAGGACCAAGTTTGAATCAGGAGAGTCATCCACAGACTGCGGAATCACACCATCAGACACCCCATCTGCCGCACAAGCAGAGCTGCCATTGGTCACGTCGAGCGCCGCCGAATCGACAACCTCGACCAAAGCAAGCCTTCCACCAATTGCCTCCATCAGCTCCCAAAGGCCCGAGACTTGCTCAGACCAACCCTGCACAGCGGCGACCAACTCGCGAAGGGGCAGGAACACCTCCTCCAATCGAGCTGCGAACATGGCCTGTCGTTCAGTGCTCAGAGCCTCAGCTTGAGCTGCAAGGAGAGGCCTCAAACCTGCCACCGGACTGTCAGCATCAGCAGCAGCTTTCCCAGCCCAGCCACCAGGTTGGGCGCATCCAGAGGAGCGACAACCGCAGTCCATGAGCCCTGAGGTCGACGAGGAGGGCACGGAGGCGAGCGGCTGCCAGGCTTGTCCCTTGAGCGGCACGGAGGCGAGCAGGAGCGGCGGTCCGGCGCTTGACTGGCAGAAAAGCGAGCCGGGCAGTCCCTCTCGCGATGCCCAGAGTGACGGCATCCCAGACACCGGACGGGGCCATGGCAGTCGGCGACGAAGTGGTCCGGCGACAAGCAGCGGAAGCAGAGGCCGAAGGTCCTCTGCTTGAAGGCTTGGGAGAGTCCCGTTTCCTTCCTGGGCGGCGGAGCAGGCGCCTTCTGCAGTCTCGAGCGCTGTCGACCCCCAACCTCCTCCCAACCCCGCTCCGCAGGCACCGAAGGAACCTCCGACGTGTCGCAATGCCGTGCAGCTGCCGGGGGCACAGGGGCTGGAGCAAAGCCGCTGCCGGGGGCAGAGGACGCCGGGGATGGAACCTTGGAACCTTGGAACCCTGTCCGCCAAGAAGGTGCGAAGGGGATGGCGCATTGAAGGAGCTGCTGGCCAGCTCCGGGACAGGGTCTTCAAACTGCCTCTCCGGCACCTCCTCCACGTCGGAGGCCAGCCCGGCCGGACTGGACAGGCCGAACGGCCCGCCGACCACCACGGACTTGAGCAGAGGCCTCACAAGTTCCGGCGTCAGAGGCACCACGCGGGGAACGAAGCCGTGAGGGAGCTGGGCTGGAGGTGGAGGTGGGAGCTGGTGGGGGCGGAGGGAGAGGGAGGTGGGCGACGCACCAGAGAGGTACACGCCGGGAGGGGGCGGTGCGGGTGGGGGGCGGTGGTCGCGAGCTCGGCCGACTCCTCCGCCATCGCGGGAGCCTGACGGTGTGGAGCGGCCGTCCTCACATGCTGAGCGGAGAGAGGGCGGCGAGGGAGACCGGATCTGGTCGCAGCGGTCAGAGAGGGCGCCAGGAGAAGGAGATCAAGCCGGCGGCGGCGCAGCCTCGCCCCCCGTCGCCATGGTCGCGAGAGCAGCGTTCTCTGTTGTACACGAGAAGTTCCTGAGTTGCATTCTATTTGGCGTCAGATTGACTCAAGCCTATGCATATCCATGTCGTACTATATATGTGTTTTATGCGATTACTGTTTGCAGGGATACACTTGACAAGTACTCCTTGGAGATGACCAAGCTGATGAGCCTCCTCATGGCGTCCATGGCTGCCGACCTTGGGGTCAAACGGGAGACCCTCCTGGAAACAATCCAGGGCAAGCTACAGAACATCATCTTCCACCACTACCCTCCGTGCCAACACGGCGTGGACAAGGTGCTCGGTTTCGCCCCGCACACAGACAGCTTCTGCCTGATGGCGTTGCTACAAGTGGACACCACGCCTGGGCTTCAGGTCAGCAAGGACGGCAAGTGGTACCCTATGCGGCCACTACCAGGCTCTTTCACCATGATCGTGGGAGACATCCTTGAGGTCCTCACCAACGGCAGGTACAATTGTGCCGCTTGAATATATAAAATTATGATATGTCTATCGTAAAATGCAGCACCTATAGTTGTTCTATTTTGTGATAAACCAATGGTAGATACAAGAGTGTCGAGCACAGGGCGCTCATCCACCCCGAGAGAGGCCGCACAACCATCGTCACGTTCCAAGATGCTTGTGTCAATGGGGTGTTGAGACCGCTCCCAGAGCTAGGGGAGGAGGCACGGTACAAGTCCATCGAGAAAGATGACTACAGGAAACACAAGCTTCAGGCGCTACAGGATAGGGTAGGGTTCATCGAGAGAATATCTAGTGCTACCACCCCTTAGGGTGCTACCCGTGCTACCGTCAAAAAAAAGTATTTTATACGTGTCAAAAAATTATACGAAAAATTGTGAGTGCTCATGAAGTATGTCCCTACAACATCCCAAAATTTCATATCCAAATTCGACATGGACACTGAGAAACAAAAAAGAGAAAATCAGCATGAATAGTGTCATTTTCTGGTTTTGTCTTTTTGTGACACTAGGTAGCACTATTCATGATAGATTTGTCTTTTTTGTTTCTCAGTGTCCATGTCGAATTTGGACATGAAATTTTGGGATGTTGTAGGGACATACTTCATGAGCACTCACAATTTTTCGTATAATTTTTTGACACGTATAAAATACTTTTTTCATGTGGTAGCATTTGTAGCATGTAAAGGGTATGTAGCATTGGAATAATCCTTCACGACTTCATCATATGGAGCGAGAAGTGTGTCAATGGAACATGTTTGGTATATCCTTACCTACTTTGCTTGCTTGTTTCACTTTCCGGTTTTAGTTGTGTACCAAAGATTGTAGTTGTATGTGTCGTTGCTCCCCACGTCATGGCATTGACGTCATGTTGTTTTATTTTTCTTTCTATCATTTCGTGATAAATCTAGTTGTGCGCATCTTTGATGATGTGCTATTGCAAATGTTGGTTGCATTCTGTATTATCAATGATGCATTATCGCGGACACCGTAAGAAGAAAAAAAAGTACAACTTTAGATAAAATAGTTAATCCAGCGTGTCTATTTTAAAGCATCTCAAAACAGCTTATTTGACATATATAAATAGTTTTTGCCGGGATTATTTCCCTTTTCCTTGGCACTCACAAGTCCCGTTGGGGTCGAGTGGACATATAAGCCAAAGGAAGAGAAAACCAAATCTGAAGAAATTAATAGAACAATCTGAATTTCTCCTCGATCGTCCTCTCTGTCTGTCTCATATCTCCATGACCCAAGCCACAGCTTGGCCAATCTCACGGCAGCAATCACACGGGCAAGAGGATCACTAAGACTAGCCATAGTGGGAGTAACATAAGTAGTAACATGCATGCCACATAAGCAAAAAAGATGATGTGGCAGCTAATTAATGTGGAGAGAGACAAATAAAGTAACATAGGTAGTTAGCGGAACATCACACACACCAAAACAAAATGAGTCTACAACCTAATAAATGCTATCATGCATGACACCACAAATAAGTTACTACGCACTATGGAGGTAGTAACATAGGGTAATAACATAAGTATGTTACCACTCAATGTTACTTCCCACTATGAGTAGTCTAATTCACTACACGAGGTGAGACATTGAGACCCTAATTTTCTTTCATAAGGTGAGTATAAAATGGTCAAATCACCCGTCACCGCCACCTTACTTGAGCGTTCAGCAAGAGTGCTGACCAACTATTTTGACTGCTGCATATATATATGTAGACAATCGGAAACGACTTGGAAAATGTCAACAAATTATACGCAATCTCGATGCCGTGCCCTACCATGATTTGCTGTTTTTATTAGAAGGCAGGCAGGGCTAGTTTGTCAAAGAATATGACAATGTTAACTCAATCATCTCTATTTTTCGTAGTTTCATTTCAAACCGAACGACCTGATCTGGTCATCCCGCCTTCTAAAATATACAACGCCCAGTGCAGATAAATCTGCCCCCAACCATCAGTTCAGAAACCGCGACGATCGACGACCTGCACGGCATCGGCAACGGTAGACCACACCACACCAATACACCATGTCCAGCGACGGCGACACGGCACCGCGGGTCGTGGAGGACTTCTTCGGCGTCATCCAGATCCTCAGCGACGGCACCGTCGTCCGCGGCGACGAGTCCGTCCTCCTGCCCACGGAGAAGTTCCCGGACGTCCCCGGCGTGCAGTGGAAGGACGTCGTGTACCACGCCGCGCACGGCCTTCGCGCCCGCGTCTACAGGCCGGCGTCGTCGGTCGCCGGCAGCGTTAAGCTCCCGGTGCTGGTGTACTTCCACGGCGGGGGCTATTGCATCGGCTCCTTCACTGATCCCGGCTACCACTCCTTCTGCCTCCGCGCCGCCGCCGAGCTTCCAGCCGTCGTGCTCTCCGTCCAGTACCGCCTCGCCCCAGAGCACCGCCTCCCCGCCGCCATCAACGACGGCGAGGATTTCCTCTCATGGCTCCGCGGCCAGGCCGAGTTCGCCTCCAGCGGCGACGCCGACCCTTGGCTCACGGAGTCGGCCGACTTTGAGCTGACGTTCCTCTCCGGCATGTCAGCCGGCGCCAACCTTGCCCACCACCTCACCGTCCAGGTCGCCTCCGCGCAGCTCGCTGTCAGCCCGGTGCGCGTCCTCGGGTACGTCCTCCTCTCCGCGTTCTTCGCCAGCGCAGAGCGCACGGCGGCGGAGGCCGACCCGCCGGCAGACCCGTCGCTGACGGTCCAGATGGCCGACCAGCTCTGGCACATGTCGCTGCCGGTGGGAGCTAGCAGGGACCACCCGGTGGCCAACCCGTTCGGCCCAGAAAGCCCCAGCCTCGCGGCGGTGGACCTCCCGCCTGCGCTCGTCGTCGCGCCCGGGAACGACGTGCTCCGCGACCACCAGCACAGATACGCGGCGAGGCTGAAGAAGATGGGGAAGGCCGTCGAGCTGGTCGAGTTCGAGGGAGAGCAGCACGGCTTCGAAGTTCTCCGACCGTTCGGCGAGGCGGCCGACGAGTTGGTGCGAGTTGTCAGGCGGTTTGTGACTTTGTGTGCGCAACTGCGCACACAGCGACTGAGCTGTGATGTCTTGTGAAATTGTGATTTCTCCAGATGCTTTGTGTGGCTGCTTGCTTGGATTTTACGTGGAAATCCAGCTACTGAAGCATTTTACAAGGAAATCCAGCTACCGCAACAACAACCCCACATGATGTAATCTTTATTCGGGATGTAATGTAATGAATTTGTACTGTACTTGTGATGCTTGGATTTATTTGTACTTTGTATGAACTTTACTAAATTTGTACTCGTGATACAGTGTAAGAAATTTGTAGTACTGATGTCATGGTTTATCTGTGTTGCAATTAAACGTTCAGTTGTAATAATATTGCAGTGAAATACATGTACTCTATGACCACGTGCATGGGGTACGCGGCGAGGCTGAAGTAGATGGGGAAGGCCGTGGAGCTCGCCGAGTTCGAGGGAGAGCAACATGGCTTCGACGTCCTTCGACCTTTCGGCGAGGGCGCGAGGCGCGACGAGTTGATGCAAGTCCTCGGGCCGTTTATGAACGCACACAGCGACTGAGCGGTGATGTCTTTCCTAATGCATTGTGTGTCTGATTGTTTGGAAATCCAGCTACTGGAGCATTTGGGTGGTTCTCAAAATTAAGAGAGTAGAACAGAAACACTGGCAGAAACATTGATACATCGCGGCAGCAGAGATGCCTTCTGATGAAGCTAATATTTCACGAATAATTAACAGTACCAATTCATATTTATCAAATACCTCTCCTTCCTCTCATAACAATGTCAGAAAGGCGTATCTGAATTCTGAAATTCTGAACAAATAGCAACCAATTCATATCTGAATGACTTCTTCATGAGGTTCTGTCTTGCAGCGAGCATTCCTTTTCGGCTTGGCTTCCTCTGGAGCTTCCCTCTTGACGCCAGCATGCTTCTTCGGCATGAAGACATCCGTGAGGACGGTCTTGGACTTGAAGGCAACAGCGAGTATCCGTAGCGCCTGCATTTCAAGTTTCAACACGCACACACACGATTAAAACAACTAACCACCAAGACACTATCTCACTGACATTAAAAAATCCTAGTACCTCTTCCTTGCCGATCTTGACGATCTTCTCCTGCAGCACGCTGAGGTCCTTGACGCCGCACTGGGCGAGCAGGGCGATTAACGACACGGATGCTGGTGTCACGGACAGGTCGTCCTTGAGTGTGTAACTGGGAGTTTGTAGCTTCGTGGCTGTTGCCGGGACGACCACGGGCCCGTTTGTTCCGGCGCCGGCGAGCGTCATGGCCTTCTGCCTATAGCAGTTGCAACCGGGGCAGACGCTGTACAGGATCGCCGAGAGGTGTCCACAGTTGGTGGCAGGACCCTTACCCGGGCACATGTAGAGTTTTCCGTTGCCGTTGAGCTGGACGCCTAGCAGCTGCTGCAGGCGGGAGAGCGTAGCGGGGGCGACGAGCCGACGACCGGGCTTAGCTGTAGCTCGGCCGTATTGTAGTTCGCACCCAGCTTCACCGCGTTGTCAAGCAGGGTCCCGACGCTGCCGGTCATGCCCTCCTTGGCGAGCAGGCTGGTGACGGTGCCCAGCGGCAGGGAGAGGAGGCCAGTGAGGAACTCGACGACGTCGCTGCCTGCCTCGGCGAAGCAGAGTTTCCCCGTCTTCTTGTTGATCAGGAGCTTGATCGATAGCTCGTTGGTCGTCATACTGTCCTGTTACAGTTCAATTCAAACATTTTTAATTAGCAATGCTAATTGGCAGAAAACATGCATTTCTGGATTGCAAGGAGAATTTGATTTTCCGAGAGTTAATAGAGCAATAGCATTTTCAAGAATGTACGTAACCCAAAGAGATCTTCGTGTGAGCAGATAACTTCAGATTCGCGAACAACATCAACTGTAGAACACAAGCTAGGTGCAAGCCACACAAACTATACCACTAAAATAATATTTTCTAGTACGAGTTTTGATCCTTAGCACTATGAGAGGTACAGTAGAATGTTGAGATCGACCAGATCACCTATACATTTATGTTGGTGATGCATATTGCGAACATTTATTCAAATAACTTTGGAACTCAATTGCAGCAAAGTTTGCATAGTTTTTCTTAAAAACAAAATTGCATAGTTAAGGAGATAGTCATGTACGGCATGCAGTATGGGTGAAGAGATGCATAGTTTGCATAGTTTTATGTGGACTCTTTGGATCAGGTTTTCATGCCATCTCTAACACTACAATTGTAATAATAGGTGGTACTAGCTAGCTAGTTAGGACAAACTCATTTTTTTATAGGCTTGCCCAAAAGAGTAAACACGTCATTACTAATAGTTGTTTCCCTTGTTTTGTTCCTTTTTTCTACTAGTAGTTGAAATAAACAGGGGAAAAGGTAGTAAAAAGGTGGACTCCAAAGTATGTTGTAGAAACATACAACATAATTAAGATGCAATAGAAAAACACAACATACTGTATAGTAAAAAGGTAAAATGGTACTCCCTCCGATCCATATTAGTGGGCACAACTTTGTCTAGATACACATGTATCTAGTCTAAATACTTAACTAGATACATATGAATTTAGACAAAGCTATGCCCACTAATATGGATCGGAGGGAGTACAACACGAGACTCGCGGTAAAAAATATGGTACAAAAACATAGCAGAAACTATTATAAATATACAGAAGAAAAATAGTACTCCTAAGAAATCACAATGCATAAAATAGAGAAAAGAGTCCACATGGCAACCCAGGGTTTAGGATTAAAGATACCGTCGAAAACAGAACAATGGTGAAAATATTTTTTGGAAGCTCCTTTGAGAGGAGACAAATAGCCATCATCATATATGTTGGAAGCTAGCCTTGTTGAACCAGAGAGCATACCCAAGGAAAATATACGTTATTCCATAGTCGTGCAATTTTAAAATTTTAGAAGTTAGTATTAGTAGCCTACCCCAACTTGTTTGGGAAAAAAAGCTTTGTTGTTGTTGTTGTTGTTGTAGAAGTTAGTATTATTGAGCATACCCATAACCCATGGAGTATGAAGCTAGGATTAATCGCACCTATTTTTTGAAAACAATTGTGCAATTTCGTCATGCATGCATGTTCCCATCTCACAGTTTTCACGAATCCCCATTCCCATACGCTGCTGGCTAAATACGACTAGAGCAGTGGAGCACGCTAGTATTAATCAGGCGGAGACACATCATCAAAATCATCTATGATGACACATTAGAATCGGGGTTAGGGACTTAATTAGGGCACAACGAAGCAAAACGTCCCAAAAGCGGCTAGGAGAAGGTACAAGTAGACGGAGGTGTCCCAAAGCACGGTGTATGGAGAGTAAAGTCGATCACAGTGGTGCTGCCGGCTTCCCGCTGATGCTCGCCGCTGCCACCTGCCGGCGAGAAGGAACACGACCAGGACGGCGGCTCGACAATGCGTCCTTCGGCTCGACGATAGTGCAGGTGAATGGATGCGTATATATGGATCGATGCGTTAACTCTGGGCCTGTTGGGCTATATGCATGGCAATTTGGGTCGAACTGCCCGGTCCTTTTAATGGTACCCTGTACCCTGTACAAGTTATACAGCCCAACAAGTCCACAGTTGACGCCATGCGCCCATTCGCGTTCACTATCGCCGAGCCGTGAAGCCCATCGTCGAGCCGCCGTCGTCCTCGATCGCCGGCAGGTGGCAACGGCGAGCATCAGCGGCAACATTACTGTGAGCGACTTCCTCTCCATCGTCCGTGATCCGGGACACCTTCCTCTCCTTGTACCTTTTCCTTCGTTGACTAGCTACGATCTGCCCTAACCCCAATTCTAAATCTGTAAACGTTGGCGCTTCACATGTGTGATGTATATGATCTGGATTCAGTTTGGATTCAAACTATTCACAGCGCTAGATATACACATCAGTAGGAGTTGGAGCACATGTGAAGCATATAAGAATTTGGATCAAAATATGCAGTATATTTCGTTAGCCGGTAGCGTCAGGGTAAAGGGGAATGTTTGGACTGTGAGATGGGAACACAACTAAAATCGAGTTTATTTGCACGAATTTTACCACATGCATATGTGCAATCCTTAATTTTATACTCCCTCCGTTCGAAAAAGGATGTCACAAAAATGGTCTACCTATAGTTCATTTTTGTGACATCCTTTTCCGAACGGAGGGAGTATATTTTACTAAAACTTTTGCCAAATTGCACAAATAATATGGACAGTGATATAGTTAGAGTTTTATTAATAGGTCCACGCTAAATATTAGATATTGATTAAACTATTTATATTTAGTACTCCATATGTTCCGAATTATAAGATGCTTTGCATATCTGACCCAGACCACAAACCTTGTCTGACCCAGACCAAAGAAAAGCATTGGTCAAATCTGTAAAATCATCTTTTCAAGCGTTGCTCATTAAGGAGATTTGAAATGAACTATAACAGATTAGAATGGCGACCAACAAGCTATATGTTACTTCTCTACTAACTGCTGTAAAATCAACTTTTCCTTGCAATTCACAAAGCCTTGCTCATTATGATCTATTTGACATGACATATAACAGAATAGTATATATGGCCACCAACAAGCTATCGATGAAGCTCCTGATCGACACCAAGACAGATAAACTTTGCTTCGCCGAGGCCGTCAGTGACGTCATCGAGTTCCTCTCCGGTCTCCTCTCCCTGCCGCTGGGCACCGTCACCAGCCTGTTGACGATGGAGGGCATGGTCGGCAGCATTGGGAACGTGCTCGGCGGCATGGAGAAACTAGACGTGAACTACAAGAGCAAGGTGTTGCGTCTGAGCCCGGACGTCGCCCCCGCCTCGCTCTCCCGCCTTCAGCAGCTGCTGGGTTCTCACCTCTCATCAACGGCAACAGTAACAGCAACAGCAACAGCAACCTCTTCACATGTGAAGTTGCTAACACTATCAGCCCTTTTGGCCTCGACCGACGCATCAGCTGTGGATACCTCTCCGCCACCAAAGGTACGACCTGCCCCATCTGCAGAAGTCCGATGGACAAGCCTATGAGGATGGCCCCCGACGCCGGAACCAACGGCCACAAGGTGGTCACGGCGGCGGCGCCCGCGGCGTATGCCGTCAAGGACAACCTCTCGGTGACTCCGGCGTCGAACTTTCTGTCCGGCATCACCCTGCTGGCCCATTGCGGCGTGAAGGACATCAGCACGCTGCATTGCTGCAGGAGAAGACTGTCGAGATCGGCAAGGAAGAGGTACGTGGGGGTGTCCCTTAATTCTTTCGAGTATTTGAATTTTGACCTGGTGGTGATTTTTGATTTATATCTTTGTTTTGGGATGTAGGCGCTGGCGATACTGGCTGCTTCCCTCATGTCCAAGACTGTGCTGACTGATGTGTTCTTGCCGAAGAAGAATGCTCGCTGCAAGAGGGAACCTCCTGAAGAAGTAGTCTAGATATGACTAGCTTCTAGGCGCTAGCTAGATGGTTATTCAGGATAAGAGTTCAGAACTTTGTGAGAGAAATGCGATATATTGTATTTACTTATGGATTGGTACTCTTGGCAGTTGGCACTGGTTGAGATATGACTTGGCTGCTGGTTGTTCAGAGTTTCAGATAAGGCCTTTCTCATATTATCATGAGCGAAAGGAGATATTTTTCGTTCTGAATTGGTACTTAGAGATAACGGCAGAACCTTGATTACCACGGCCGAAGCTATTTCTACCATAGTGAATCAAAGGTTATGCCGTTTCTTTTTGTGGTGCCTGGTTCTACAGGTGCTATATATGATATTATGAATTACATTCCGTTGTGTGGATGAGGCAGTTTTGTTAGATTTGACAGTTCACCATAAATTTGAACTTTACACAACTAATCAACTTTATTACAAATCGAAGTTGGTAGATTTTCTTATGTCGACTAGATGGATTTAGAAGCACCTCTCTCCAATCATCTCCCTCTCCCTCTCCCGCGTCGCTCCCGTGGGCGACGGGGGAGGGAACCCTAATTTCCGCGCGCCAGCTTTCCTCCCCTCGTCTTCCTCCTTCCCGCCGCCGCCGGACGGCGACGCCGGGCAAAGCTCGGGCGCTGGCGGCGGCGGGGCTTCTTTCCCCTTTTGTGGCAACGACGGCGCGGGCCGTGGCGGCTTCTTGAGGCGGCGCGCTCGACAAGGGGTGCGCCGGCGTGGCTACCGGCGGCGTGGAGGCCTTGCGGCATACCTGTGCGCACGGGTGGCGGCACTGCTTCACGGCGGCGGTGCGAGCTTGAGCGGGCAGCGACTTCTTCCCGACGGTCGGCCAACAAGTGCCATGTCGGGCGCTCGGCGTCGACGGACGTGGCGGCGGTGGCTCAACGGCGGCGGCAGCAGGGGATAGCATGGCGGCAGGGGTAGGTGAAGCTCGGGATGTGGCCAAGCCTAGGGTTTGTCGGCCCAGATCTGGGCCCAACGGGCCCGGCCGGTGCGTACAACCTGAGACTCTCTACAGGGAGATAGCAGCGACCTTGGCGCTGCAGCGCGGCGGCGGGACTGATCGGGCTGATCTTGGCCAGCGCGGGCTGATCTGGGACTGACCGGACCTGGTACTGGCGGTACTGGTCGGACCTGATCTGGGCCAGCGAGGGCTGATCTGGGCCTAACCGGACCTGCTACTGCGTCCTGTCGGTGACCGCTTATGGCAGTAGAGGACGGGATCTCCTCTTATCGGTTGCAGTTGTCGCTCTCGTGGGCCAAGATATGTTGCCGACCCCACTTGTCCATCACGGTGACCCTACAACTTGTTGGTCCCTCGGCTTGAGGTCATGGACGCCGGCCGGGGCGGCGGCCCTGGAAGGTGGACTGCACGGACGTCTCTGCGGCGAGCGACGTGGCAGTGGTGATAGTCTCTCTCCTTGGCTATTTGGGTGGCGAGGCGCAGACAGCAGGGGTCCCTGGTGTTGCAGTGCTTCGGCTTTGGCAGCTCCCATATCGTGTTGCGGAGGCCTAACTCGGAGGCAGTGGACAGTCCCTAATACTGAGCGTGTGCATAGGGTCTTCCGGGCGAAAGCTCAGCACTTTGGTGCCAATGGCGGCCATGCCTGCGGGTATGGTTACCCTCCCGGGTTCCTTCGACACACTAGGGCTCCGGGTGAAAACCTTGACCGTTGGTCTCGACGACGGTGACGTACCACGTCGTTACCCTCTTGGGAGCGTTGTCATGGAGGTCCGGTATCTTGTGGGCGTGTTTCGGTGTTTTCCAGTGGCAAGTTTGGCGCTCCTTATTCTTTTTTCTTATCTTTGATGTGCTTTGTAAAAGATTTTCCTCATCATTTTATATCGGTTTGGCCGTTGTGGCTTTATTTATAAAGCGGGGCTACGGCATGTTTCGTCCGTAAACTCCAAACGACAAGATATGCATCAGCAGACATATCGGTATCACAACTCAGTTGGACGCGTGATGCCAGTGTACACAAACCGCCTGAGGACTCGCATCAGCTCGCTGGCCGCCTCGCCGAACAGGTCGAGGACGGAGAAGCCGTGCCGCTCTCCCTCGAACTCGGAATTTTTGACGCATTAGACCACTTGACACAACGAAATGTCAAAAAGGACCACATCCGAATAGAATTGACAGAAGTACCGTGGCGGCATGTTGGCCAAACGACACGTGGCAGAGGCCGCCACGGCCGACGGCGGCATTCGAGGCCGCCACTGACGGCGGCGACATGGTGGACAGAAGACGTCGTCGGGCGGAGGCCGCCATGGACAGCGGCGGCGTCCCTTGGCCCATAGTACGCATGCATGTGATCCAAACAAAATCATTGGTCTTAACCATGCACGCATGCATGTGAGCTGCCGTTTTAGCTGTGTCCATGGAATCCTGCTAGCTTTTGTCCTGCTAGCATTTTTCTGTTGAGCTGGCCATGCATGCATGCAAGGGATGCCGCCGCCGCTCACGGCGGCCTTGCCTGCAAATGTGTCGTTCGTCCGTCAGTGGCGGCCTCGGACGCCGCCGTCGGCCGTGGCGGCCTCTGCCACGTGTCGTTTGGCCAACATGCCGCCACGGTATTTTTGTCAATTCTATTCGGATGTGGTCTTTTTTAGCATTTCGTTGTGGCAAGTGGTCTAATGCGTCAAAAATTCTCGAACTCGGCGACCTCGACGGCTTTGCCCTTCTCCCTCAGCCTCGACGCGTACTCCAGCACGCGGTCCCGGAGCACGTCGATGCCCGGCGCCACCACGAGCACCGGCGGGATGTCCACCGGCGCGAGGCTGGGGCTCTCGGGGCCGAACGGGTGGTCCCTGCTCGCCCCCGCCGGCAGCGACATGCGCCACAGCATGTCGGAGCCCTCGACCGTCAGGGTCACGCCTGTCGGAGGGTCGGCCTCCGCCGCCGTGCGCTCGGCGCCGCCGAAGAACGGGGACAGGAGGACGTACCCGGCAATGCGCACCGGCGGTAGCGGGAGCTGAGTCGGCGTCGAGGCGGCATGGACGGTGACGTGGTGAGCCAGATTGGCACCGGCCGAGGCGCCGGAAATGAACGTCCGTGTGAAGTCGGCCGACTCCGCGAGCCACGGGTCGGCCGCGCCGCCCGCGCCCAGCTCGGCCTGACCGTGCAACCAGGAGATGAAAGCCGCGCCGTCGTCGATGGCCGCGGGGAGGCGGTGCTCCGGGGCGAGGCAGTACTGTACGGACAGCACGACGGCCGGGAGCTCGGCGGCGGCGCGGAGGCAGTACGTGTGGAAGTGCGGCTGCGTGTAGGAGCCGAGACAGTAGCCGCCGCCGTGGAAGTACACGAGCACGGGAAGCTTGCTGCTGCCGGCCACCGTCGACGACAACGCCGGCCTGTACACGCGGGTCATAAGGCCGTGCGCCGCGTGGTACAGGACGTCCTTCCACTGCACGCCGGGGACCTCCGGCAACGGGTCCTTTGGCCAGAGCACGGCTTCGTCGCGCGGACGACGGAACCGTCGCTGAGGAGCTGGAGGACGCCCAGCACGTCGTCCACGACGTGCGGCGCCGTGTCGCTTGCCATTTCGTGTTATGGGTCGATGCCGTCGACGTACGGACGCGAGCAGGTTGTCGCGACCTCTGAATCTGATTCATGGATATGCGTCAGATTAGATTTTTATAACTGCTCAGGTGATACATGGGAGAGAACGTCTCGCGAAGGTCCATGCTGTGGAATACGCACGCACGCGCACACTCACACTGATCAAGGTCAAGCGTGGCGCGCCATCCGAAGGTTCTTGCTTTTCTTTCGTTGCTAACGATATACAAAAACACGTGACCCTAACATTGAGATAAAAAAAAATTACGGGTAAAACCAGATCTTTATTAGGCAATTACAAGAGATTCAGTAGCTAGTTCCTGAAGCATAATTTCAGGTCCTGTACTGAACCAAAAAGCCGTTACGTTCTCTGTTCTCGCCCAATTAGGTTACTATGGTATTTTCGGAAATTGATGGGGATAATCCTCTATTGAATTGGGTGAAACCCCAAACTTCACATAATCCCCTAGGGGATTGGGATCCAATCCACTAGATAGGGGTAGTGTATTGGTAATTCAGAAAAATGCACTAGAGTTTGGTGATTTGTGAGAAAAGGTGGGGATAAACCCTATCCAATACACTAGAAACAAACGATATTTTGTGATTTATGGGGATTTGGGGGTTTCACCGGGATAATCCCCACCAATCCCTGTAAAAACTCTAGAAACAAACAGGGCCTTAGCGAGACAGTGACTAACCCTAACTTGCCGACGATCTACTTTTACAAATTTGCAATCACGATCTCTCTCAGCTAGTAACTTAATTTCAGAAATAATATGTAAAAAGGGCGAACGATTCTGAGAATTATCGCCGATTGGAGCAGTCTGAATCAATGATGATCGGAAGTTGACTATATTGGAAAGCAAGCTCAAGCCCCTCCAAACATTCGATAATTTGTAGTGCAAAGGTTTTTTTTGGTGATGGATTTGTAGTACAACACAAGACATCAAATAAGCATTACTTGTTTCCTTTATCGATCCACGTATACTAAAAAACATTTTGTAGCTGAACATGAACAATTCGGTCACAAATTTGATGATGTGTCTCAAGGTATGCTTCGAACTCGGCGGGTAATTAAGCAGTCATCACCTCCAACATTATGTCGACATCCGATAATATAGTGAAGTGCCGAAAAATAGCCCAACAAGTTTGGAAAACACTAAATGTCCTCTCCACATGCTTCCGACAACGTTGGATAGGTTGGCTTGTTCAGCTTGAAGTAGTCATTGAAGTAGTCATCGTAGAAAATATCATGCACGGCGATCCTGTTACAATCATGTCACGTCGTTATATTGACAACCTTAAAAGCGGCAATGCATTCATTTGATCTTTGTGGAGGATGAGTCACGGCCATTAAATATCATCGTCGTCGATTCATTAGACAATCCATCCATAAATTCATTGTAAAAAGTTGTCAAACTTGTCTGATGCATCCATGATGTACGGGCAAACAATCAAATGTAAAAATATGCAATGTCTTATGGTTTTATGTTGCGGGAAAAGTAATTTGCAAGTATAAATAACAAGTAATGTAAATAGCTCTTTTCAGAGAAAGCTTAATCTTCTATGCACTAAGAGGACAACCTCGTGACTGATTCTTGCAAGTAACAAGCATTTCCGAGGGAAGTATAGATTAACTTAACACATTAATTTTTACATAAGGCATAAACATCAAGTCATATTTCACTATGTGCAATCATGTACATGCGCAAATACACCCCTTATGATTAGTTACAAGGCCACATATATGCGCAATTAAGGCATTCATTAAGACATAAATGTCCAACCATCGCTTCAAAATTTAGGGTCCCCGATCGAAGAACCCCTTATTGCAAGTCCAAGGTTGGAACACGGTTTTTATCATCTCCGGCCATAACTCACCTCTTCGAGCATTTATCAAGAATTTATGGTTCCAAGGATGGCCATCTCCAGCCATCCCTATGCAAGTCCAAGTACATTGAAAACATGGTTCGAGCATTTATCAAAAAAAATTGTTTTAGCCTGCTTAAAAAAAATTAGCCACCCTATATATTCGTCGTCATTGCTAACCAGGCATGTTTCACTGGATGAGCCGATGCTTTATTTTGTTATGAAAAAAATTGCAGGTCTTTGTATAGTGCACATTGGTCTGCCATGCAATGTTCTCTACATATGGGAAATCCATTTTGGGTCATAGGAGCATATTCTCCTATTATTCAAAATCGCGTTTCAAAATGTCAAAATATTGAAAACATTTCAGGTGTACATCCTAGCATTCTAGGCTCGCACACAAATTTTCATGAAAAATCACATTTTTTGTGGCCTGTGTCAAAGGGACAAAATAAATCTTGGGAAATAAGTCATTTTGTAGTACAAAAAATTGTCTTTTTCATACAAGTCAAAAAAAAAAAAAATCGGCAAACTTTTTTGTGTCAACAAAAAATGTCTGGATGCATATCCGATTTTTTTTTGTTGGAATTATTTTGACATTTTGAAATCCTTTCAAATTATATATTTCATAATGGAGTATCTAATCCTACAAGACAAAAAATCGCCTCCGCTTAAATGTCGTGATATGCATTGTGTAATGTTGCATAACTTAATACAAACACTAGTTGTTTTAGTGTTATTTAGCCTGATTGTATCATTCTTGTTGTCATTGTAGGCACGATCTTGCAACATCTCATGCAATCAAGATTTCACAGGAAGTCATGTAAAAAAAGATTTCACGGGAAGTTGACACAAAAGGTATGAATTTGTTGTAGTCAGTTTGAGGAATGACATGTTGGGTATCACGATAAATTCCATACATATTACTTACAATTGTGGTTTTCTAAAACTTATTAATCATATGTTCTTTACTGTGAATATGTTAGGAAAATTCATTCTGATACCCCTAAATTACCAACAAGGAATGGGGACTTTTCTTCATCCTTCCTACCTGACCTAGTCGCCAGGCGAATTTTTTTATTAAACTTTGATACTTCTAAAACTTACTTTGTTTCTACTGTAGTCTTAGCAAGGTAAAATTTCCTATATTTTTTAAATCCAATTTGACCTTACAAAGCGGGCATAGTTAATCAGATAACATTGTTTACGCATATTAATTATTGTCTTTTTAATATATCCAGTTGTAAATATATCACTCAAAAGTTTGCTTGTGCTGATTGCATATTGTAATAAAACTTCTCCTTGAATTGTTTTCCACGGTTGCATACTTAGTATAATGAGTCTCTTTCTCCGTTTTAGTTTCCTTATCTCTCTAATTGTGTTTCACATCTAGCCTACCCAAACGTGTTTGGAACAAAAGGCTTTATTGTTGTTGCTGCATAAATTGTATAGTGCATGCATATGTGTATGTATTTGTTTGCATGTACATGTGGTTGAATACATTTATATATTACTATCCTTTAAAATCATGATAGACAACTCTAAAACATATTCTCGAACTTAGGCCGGTTCTATTGTATTATTAGGTAAGTATAATTGCGTAAGCTTCTAGAGTATGAATTAAAGCGTTTTCAAATGTGTCTTGCAAGTTAGGTTTAGAAATAAGTTGACAACATGTGCATGCTCTGTCCTCGGTATTGAGATAACATAACTTACGATAGATACACTATTTTTTCATTTTCTAATTTTGCATACATACAGTTTGATTATTCATACTAAAATCCACGTACTACCCTCACGGTAACTTGATTAACATGGTGTTTACGGACAATCCCTCATCAACATGGACAGCTATTGCGCGTTGATCTTGGACCTTATGAAGAAAGGATTGTTTTGGCCCACGGGAGTAGGCAACGCGCGCCCACACAACGGCTCCATTCTTCTCCCTCCAACCACATCACCTCGCCCAAACACACCCACAACATACGCTTCGAAATTGTAAAAAAATATCGCATCTAAATGTACTTGCTAAAATACCCTAGCAGAATGACGGGGAATTTTTTTTTATTTTCAACGGGCTTTTAGATTAACCATCCACAGCAATATCGCTGGCTAAAAGAGTAGCAATACAATTGGGAGCAACAGCATCCCAGTACAAGTCCGAAGACTCAGAAATTGTGCCCAGCTTTGCAAGCTCATGGGCGACATTGTTACAAGCGCGACGGCTGAAAGAAAACTGAAAAGATTCAAAGTTCAGAATGCAGAGGCTTCTAGCTTCTTTCACCAGCACACCAATTTCGGACTTGTCGTAGTCGCTAGTATTGAGCGCTAGCACCAGGTTTGAAGCGTCAGACTCAAAGATGACTCGATTCGCTCCAATCCTTCCAGCTCCCTCGATCGCAACCAGACAAGCAACACTTTCGGAATGCAAGGAATCCCTCAAGTGTACCGAATTACCCGCTCCAGCAGCAATAAAGTTGCTGCCTGATCTCGGATAACATAGCCCCAACCTCCCAGCCCCGACGTCACATCAAAGGCACCATCGAAATTGATCTTCACAAAGTTGTCAGGAGGCTTTGTCCACTGATGAATATCCAGAGGTTTTGCAGGCTTGTCAGGTTTGCGGAAGCAAGAGAAGTCCATCAACAACTTCTCCACCCGATGACACACTTCAAGAGGGTGGAGCAACCATCTCCAGCATTAGCTTTGTTTCTGACATTCCACCACTCCCACATGAGGGTAACAGCTTTGGTTTGGGTCTCAGCCGGCGAGTTCCAGAGCTTCAATAAGAGATTCTTTGCAGAATCGCAGAGAGAGAGAGAGAGATTCACGCAGCTCGGCAAGACCCAGCCTACTCCAGCATTCCCGAATTTTCTTGCATTTGAGAAAGACATGACCACCATCCTCATTAAATCTGTTGCAAACTGGGCACCTTGTATCCAGCTCAACACCAAGCTTGTGAATTTTCATACGATTTGCGAGACTGTTGTGGGCCAATCTCCAAACGAACATCTTACCTTAGAAGTGACCTTCAATTGCCAAATGAGATTCCAGTCAAAAGAGGATGGGGACACGCCAGAAGAAGAGTCTGAGATGGAAGCATCCGAGCCCAACCTCCTATCTCTCAGCTTCACCCCACTTTGTATGCGGATTTGACAGAAAAGAGACCCCTAGGGTCAAAGTGCCAAGCACAGTTGTCCTCCCACTAGTACAGAACGACACATCGGAAACGGGCCAAAAACCCCTTCGGCAACGGAGAAAGGGTCCGTGTCCACGACCCTGTCACTGATATGAAGGCTCTCATCGGCAACGGACACGAAAAACCGTCACCGATGAGGCTTGATTTTGGCTACGGTTGCGATCCAGTCTCCGTTGCCGATGTATCTGGACATCAGAAATGGAGATTCTGTTTTACTCGTTTGCATTGAGGTTTTTTCATAAGCTTACAGCAGCAATACAGTTGCCAATTGACATTCAAAATATCACAGCAGAAGCACAAAGTTGCTAGCAAAACCGTTCATAACTTATATAACAATTGTCACCATTACATAGCATCAAAAGATGAGTTACACATGCTTCGCTAATCCTATCATTCTCATGCCTCCATAAACTGCAGCTAAGGCTTGCTCCCTAAACACACATCCACAAAATAGCCGGAGAAACTGAAAAAACAGAAACTACACCAAGCCAAATTGCCAAATTCTTCGTACTGAGGCTTGCTCCATCTTGGACGGTGTCGCCGAAATATAATCCCACTTTATAAGTAGCACATTTAAAGTTTGTTCGGATCAGCTTTGTGCTTCTGGATAAAAATACATGGATTGATAGTTAGAGAAGAGCCAAAATATGATGCTACATGACATAGATATAATTTAATGTGAAAACAGTTCACACCTTTAAGCGCCTATATCCGTGTGCTTGCAGTCCGATCAAACGATTTGAAGGCATAACTTGAAGGTGATGTTTCCTTCAAGAGCCTCACCATTTTTTATACAGTGTCGCCGAAATACAATTACTTCATACACTAGCTACACAAAACAATAACGAGGATTAGCACATTGACAAAAAGTTGTGACTGGATCTATTCATCATCGGTAGTACTACAAAGAGTTGAAATTAATTCACCCTACTAGACTTTAAAATAGTGCAAGATACTAGACAAGTTTTCTATATACTAGACAAGTTTTCTATGCTAGACTAGAAAACTAGACAGAAACAATAAAGTGCAAGATACTAGACGAGTTTTCTATATACTAGACAAGTTCTATATATTAGACAAGTTCTATATAAAACCAATTGATGAACTAGTTCATGAGCTGAGCGATTTAGACCTCACATTTTCTTCTCCGTGGACGGCGCCTCGAGATCGGCCACCTCCTCCTCCGTGGACGGCGCCTCCAGATCGGCCACCTCCTCCACCGTGGACGGCGCCTCCAGATCAGCCACCTCCTCCACGTGGACGCCACCTCCTCCACCGGGGACGTCGCCTCCAGATCGGCCACCTCCTCCTCCGTCGATGGCAACCTCCCTCCGTCGATGGCAACCTCCAGATCGGCCACCTCCTCCTCCGTGGACAGCGCCTCCACATCGGCCACCTCCTCCACCGTGGACGCCACCTCCAGATCGGCCACCTCCTCCGTGGACGGCGCCTCCACATCGGCCTCCTCCACCGTGGACGCCACCTCCTCCACCGGGGACGTCGCCTCCAGATCGGCCACCTCCTCCTCCGTCGACGGCGGCCTCCAGATCGGCCTCCATTGACGGCGGATCCGCCACAACTGCTGCATCACCGCCCGATGAATGATCTGATCCAGCTCCGCGTGGCCCAGAGGACGCGGGGCATCACCGGAGGTGATGACCCTGACGCGCTCCCACACCTGCCGCATCACAGCCGCCTACAGATCTGCCCTATCACGAACAGATGCAGCTAGATCGGTGCGGCTGCTAGAGCCGCGGCTGCGATGGCGAGATCTAGAAGCGCCGGCAGAGGAAGCCATGAGAGAGTGAGGAGAGTAAAAAGCTACAATGTGTGGCGGCTAGGGTTGAAAGATGGATAGTGAGGGATTGAGAATGAGACTGATGGGGCTTGCTTCGCCAGTACATTTATAGGCACCCAATTGGCAACGGACATTTTATATAACCGTTTCCATTGGATACAAGTTCACAACTACTATGTGCTACTGATTTCCGTAGCTGCATACGAACATAATACATTCTAGTGATTTCAAAGTGCATACGAACCTAATACATTGTATTGATTTGCATAGCTGCATACGAACCTAATACATTCTACTGATTTTCATTGCTGCATACAAGTTCACACCTAACAGCAGCACACAAACACACAAAATCATTCTAGCAATGCTCACAAGAACATTTAACTGAGCTATTTCTGTTCCTTTATGCCACTCCTTACGCACAGCAACAACATGGTCAGATTTAGTCGAAGTGTTTGTTGGGCTCCATGCCAAACCAGCTAGAGCTGCTGCAGTGTGCGGCTTCATCTCCATGTTCGCCTTCTTGACTATCAAGACTACATTTTCCAGCTCTGCAGCTTCCACTTCGATGCCATTAGCAAGCAGCATCTCAACATAATCTTCAATCCAAAAAAAATAATCACAGCTCCCAGAATACTCTTCGCCCCTCCCCTGCCAAATGGTAAATCGAATCCAGAGGCAAATCAACATCACACATAGAATAGAATCAATCAAAACTGGTCGAAGCGTCGAACTAACCCTGTGATTTGGACACTTGAAGTAGATCCGGCCTGGGTTCAGATCCGAACGCGACACTCGACGAATCGCGTTCCGACAGCGGCAGCAAACGCACTTCACAAGCGGCAGATCTGACCCGGCCCCGGCGGCGCAGGAGGAGGACGCATTCGATCTCCCCGACGAGCTCATGCTCTTGGCCATGGAGGACACGAGTGCAGAGTAAAAACAAGCTGGAGCGGAGGAACAAGGGCGAATCGACAGTCTTTATAATATCCAAGATAGTGCTAAAAAAGGAATTTTATATAAGCAACCTCGCCAACAGTTGTATACAAATGTCCGATGCCATTGAAGAACATATCGCAAACGGAGTCGAAAGAAACTCCGTTACCAACATATCGGCAACGGTTAATAATTCGCGACTGTTGCCTATGAAGGCGGGACGCGGGCCAGCTTGCGTGGCGGGGCGGGTTTTCTCACGCGGAAAGCGCGATTCTCCGTCGCCTAACTCGTGCCGTTTCCATAGAGGGGTATCGGATGTGTCGTTCTGTACTAGTGTCCATACCCTCACAAATGCTAATAGAGAGAATTGCTTTTGCATCTTCATGCTGAAAAGATCCCCAATAAGAGCAGGGTCCCAACCACCAGTCACAGGATCCAGAAGGTCAGCCACCAAGGTGGCTGGGCAATTTCCTTGCAAAGACCTGGGCCTTCTAGTGTCACCAGCTGGGAGCCAAGGGTCTTCCCAAATCTTGATTTTTGAACCATCCCCAACACGCCAGATGATACCCTCCTTGAGAAGAGCCATGCCTTTGAGATGCTGCGCCAAGTAAAAGAAATGCCCGGCGAGGCCACCGCCTCCAGAATGTTGCCATTGGGAAAGTATTTCGCCCTAAGAACCTTGCCGCAAAGGGAATCAGGATCTTGCAGCAGTCTCCAACCTTGGCGAGCAAGCATAGAAAGATTGAAGATATGGAGATCCCTAAAACCGAGCCCACCCTCGGCCTTCGGTTTGGAAAGGCATTGCCAACTTAACCAGTGATGGCGATCTTCCTCCTGATTATTCCACCAATACTTGCAAACCATAGAACTGATATCATCGCAAAAGGATTTCGTAATATCGAAACAAGACATGGCATAAAGAGGAATGGCCTGAGCAACCGCCTTGATGAGAATTTCTTTTCCAGCTCTAGATAAAAATTTCTCCTTCCAGCCCTGGATTTTCATCCATATTCTTTCCTTGAGATAACCAAAGGCCTTGGTTTTTGATCTACCGAGATTAATCGGCAAACCCAAATAGCGTCAGTGAAAGCTTAATCTTGAATATGGAGAATGGACATAAAATTCCTCTTGGCCACCTTTGAAGTACCCTTGCTAAATAAAATTGCAGACTTTTCTTTATTGACCATTTGCCCCGAGGCATCCTCATAAAGGCAAGAATATCAAGAAGCTTTCTGGCACTAGCTTCATTAGCTTTGAGGAATATCAGAGAATCATCCGCAAAAAAGAGATGATTAATGCGAGGAGCCGAAGGACAGACCTGCACTCCCTGCAAAGAACCCTCCTCCTCGGATTTACGGAAGAGAGCCGAGAGCCCCTCAGCACAGAGGATAAACAAGTACGGGGACAAAGGGCAGCCCTGGCGCAGACCACGCTGGGGGACAATCACCTCCGTGAGAGAGTTGTTCACTTTCATAATCAGCTGCACAAAACCCGAATTGAAACCCATCTTGAGCATTAGATTCTTCAAGAAAGACCATTCGACACGATCGAAAGCCTTGCTCATGTCAAGCTTGACAGCAGCCAGACCATCTCTGCCACCTTTCCTCTGATGCATGAAATGAGTTGTCTCATAAGCAATGAGAATGTTGTCAGTGATCAGCCGCCCAGCAACAAAGGCACTCTGATTCTAGGAGATAATGTCATCAAGAACCACTTTCAAACGACAAGCAACCACCTTCGAGACAATTTTGAACACCGAATTGCAAAGGCTAATAGGTCTGAGGTCTTTAAGCCGATCCGGGTTCTTCACTTTTGGAATCAAACAATGACCGTCTCATTCCAACCAGCAGGGATAGGACCACCGTTGAGCACCTCCAGTACTTCTTGTTGGATTTTCTCACCAACGAGGAGCCAAAAACGCTTGAAGAAGATAGCCGGCATTCCATCGGGCCCAGGAGCTTTAAGATCTCCCATAGAATTTAAAGCCACTTTTATTTCTTCAGCAGTAAAGGTTTACCCAGAAAAGAAACCATATCCGGGGTAACCACACTAGGGATCGCCGAGAGAAGCCCATCTTCTCTAGTACCAGCGCTAGACGAGAAAAGATCTTTGTAAAAATTGGAGATGAAAGAGCTCAGCTGCTCTTCTCCCTGCACCACAGTGCCATCATTAGACTTCAGAGCAGACAAAGTGTTCACTCTCCTTCTCTCAGTAGCACAGGCGTGAAAAAAGCTGGTATTTCTGTCCCCATCCTTCAGCCAGTGAGCCTTAGCTCTTTGCTTCCAATAAATATTCTTCTGGTCTTGTAGCCGTTCAAGTTTATATCTGAGCATGTGTTCAAGAGCAACTGCTCCTGGGAAATAGCTCTCTTCCTGCATCGATTTAACTCCTTCACCTTCTTGATACGGTTTTGCAAATCTCCCAGGACCTCTTTGCTCCAAGTATGCAACTCGGACCCAACTTTTTTAATAGCGGTCGCCACCTCCACATTGCCCGAAAGCATGGCAAGGTGCCACGCATTGTGGACAATTTCCTCACATTGCTCTTCCTCTAGCCATCTTGCCTCAAACTTAGGCTGACACTGCACCCCAGAAAAACTGTGGCTGCGACATTCAGGCTCCATAATAACAATAACAGACGATGGTCAGAATGCCTTGGATCACCATTGATTGCCTTATAAGCAGGGAAATGAGTACGCCAAGCCAAATTGGCAACAGCCCTATCAAGGCGCTCCTTGATATAAGTATCCGCACGTTGGCTATGATTCCGCCACGTATAAGGATCACTGATGGCGTGAATCACACGCTCGTTGGGAGACCCCAAGAGGAAGGTATGATGCAGTTCAGCAGCAAGTTTTCCCTCAGAAAGAAACCAAGGTTATCGAACCAGTAGGAGCAGCAACTCTTCAGAAGGTTGTTGGCACGGCGCAATACATCACCAACGTGGAATCTGCACACAACACAATCAAACTACTTTGCCCCAACGAAACAGTGAGGTTGTCAATCTCACGGCTTGCTGAAAACAAAGGATTAAACGTATGGTGTGGAAAATGAGTATTAAATTGCAGAGAATGAAAAAGGAACAGTTTGCAGTTTGTGGTTGTTTAATCAGTGTAAAAGAATGGACCGGGGTCCACAGTTCACTAGTGGTGTCTCTCCATAAAAGATAACTAACATGTTGGGTGAACAAATTACAGCTGGGCAATTGACGAATAGTGAGCGCATGACAATGCATATACATGACATGTTGACTACTATGATATTTAATTGGGCATTACGACAATACATAGACCGTTATCCAACAGCATCTATGACTAATAATCCACCGCCGGGTTGTCATCCGAGTCCCCGTTGGTATTAAGTTGCAAGCAACGGATAATTGCATTAAGTAAAGTGCGTAATGTAAACAAACACATATGCCCGTGGACATAGCATCGTTAGGTTATCCCTAGTGGCAACAGCACATCCACAACCTTAGAACTTTCTGTCACTGTCCCAGGTTAAACGGAGACATGAACCCACTATCTAGCATAAATACTCTCTCTTGGAGTTACAAGCATCTACTTGGCCAAAGCATCTACGAGTAACGGAAAGCATGCAAGATCTTAAATAACATATAAGATAGATTGATAATCAACTTGACATAATATTCAATATTCATCGGATCCCAGCAAACACAACATGTAGCATTACAATAATATGATCTTGATCATGTAGGGCAGCTCACAAGATCTAAACATGATGGCACAAAGTGGAGAGACAACCATCTAGCTACTGCTATGGACCCGTAGTCCAAGGATGAACTACTCACGCATCACTCCGGAGGCAGGCATGGCGATGTAGAAGCCTCCGGTGACGATTCCCCTCTCCGGCAGGGTGCCGGGAAGAGGTTCTGAACCCTCCCGAGCTAGGGTTGACGACGGCGGCGTCTCTGGAACTTTTCGTGGATATTTGCTCAGGTACTTAGGGTTTTCGCGTCGGGGGGAATAAGTAGGCGAAAGGGCGGCGGCTGAGACCCCCGAGGGGCCCACACCACCCTAGGGCGCGGCAGAGGGGGGCCCGCGCCCTAGTGGCGTGTGGGGCCTGGTGGCCCTCCTCTGTGCTCCTTCGTCCGTCAGGTGTTCTGGAAAAATAGGGACCCCGTGTAGTTTCGTCCAATTCCGAGAATATTTCCAGACTAGCTTTTCTGGAATACAAAAACAGCAGAAAACAGGAACTGGCACTTCGGCATCTTGTTAATAGGTTAGTCCCAAAAAATGTATAAAAGTGATATAAAGTAGATGCAAAACATGTAGCAATTGGTATAAAACAAGCATGGAACATCAAAAATTATAGATACGTTTGAGACGTATCAGCATCCCCAAGCTTAGTTCCTACTCGTCCTCGAGTAGGTAAACGATAAAAACAAAATAATTTTTGAGGTGACATGCTACTATCATAATCTTGATCATATAATATTGCAAGGCACATGTAAATGAATGAAGTGATCCAAGTCAATGGTCTATAATTTGCTACCAAATAGATAATGAGTAAACAATGAATCACACAAGCTAAACGTTTTCATGAATAGTACTTTCGAGACAAGCATCAAACAGTTTTGCATAAGTGTTAACTCATAAAGCAATAGTTTCTAATAAAAGGTATTTAATCAACACAAAGGAAGAATTTAGTTTCAGCATTTGCTTCAACTTTCAACATATTTATCTCATGGATATTGTCAACACAAAGTAGTATAACAAGTCCAATACATTGCATATAACGCATGTTGTAACAAAGTTGACACTAGTGTTTGCTTGTGGAAGACAGAAAGAATAGGAAAACTGACTCAACATAAAAGTAAAAGAAAGGCCCTTCGCAGAGGGAAGCAGGGATTAAATCATGTGCTAGAGCTTTTAGGTTTTTGAAAGCATATAGAGATTGCATAAAATATTTGATACTCCTCCCAACCTTGCTAACACAAGCCATGGCTAACCGAATCCTCGGGTGCCTTCCATCAATCACATACCATGGAGGAGTATCTATTTTTGAGAGGTGTTTGTTAATTGTCAACGAATGGTAGCGGGTGAGAACAGTATTCTACCTGTCGAACGGACTTTTAAGAGCGGCTCCCATGAAGGACGTTATTTCTACCAGCAAGGCAGATCATCCCTCTTTCTCTTTGGTTTACACACATTCAGGTATTTCACTGTTTGTCATTGCTTACTGATGAATCAGGGCAAAAGTGTGAAGAGAATTAATTGGTTAAAGTTGTAATTAATTGGGACTGGGCACCCCGTTGCCAGCTCTTTTTGCAAGTTATTGGATAAGCGGATGTATATGCCACTAGTCCAGGTGTAAAAGTCCATTCGACAAATAGAATAAAGAATAACCACACTAATTCCTCATGAGCTAGTAAACATTGACACAAAAAGGGAATAATAACATTTTGAATAATTTAAAGGTAGCACATGAAAAATTTACTTGGAGTGGCAAGGAAATACCACATATAGGTAGTTATGGTGGACACAAATGGCATGGATTTTGGCTCAAGGATTTGGATGCACGAGAAGCATTCCCTCTCAGTACAGAGTTTAGGCTAGCAAGGTTATGTAAGCAAACAAGAATATCAACCCGTACACCAAGTTTTATATGACAAACATATTGCAAACGTTATAAGACTTCATACCGTCTTCCTTGTTAACCAAACCCTGTTATTAGAAAATATCTAGACCTTAGAGATACCACCGATGCAAACCAAATTTTCAACAAGCTTTACGGTAGTTCTTCACTAATAGGCTTAACTCATGTGATGCACAATTTAATCATGATCTACTTGTTAACTCAAAACAATTGACAAGCATCAAGTTATCCATTAGTGATCTACAAGATTAAGCAAGTTTTTCCTTATACCAATTACCACATGCAACATTTTCTGAACCAACCAAACACCAATCAATTTATTTCATCAACTCTCCAAACAAATATAAGTGAAGCAAGAGAGTACTTTCTACAAAAGAAAGCTAATAGCTCTGACAAGAGATACATGAAAACAAGAGCTAAAAGCTGAACAGCGCTAGATATGAATACTCAACAAATATAAGTGAAGAATAGGAGTATTCTCATGAAAAAGCGGAGCGTGTCTCTCTCCCAATCAAGAATGCTAGGGTCCAGTCAAGCTTTATTGAAAATAAAAGTGCAATACTGAAAATAAAAGCACACAGACGCTCCAAGAAAAGCACATATGATGTGAAAGAATTAAAATATAGTTTCACTAGAGATGACCTGATAATTTTGACGATGAAGAAGGGGATGCCTTGGGCATCCCCAAGCTTAGACGCTTGAGTCTTCTTGAAATATGCTGGGGAGATCCATGGGAGCCTCCCCAAGCTTAAGCTCTTCACTCTTCTTGATCCTATTATATCATCCTTCTCTCTTGACCCTTGAAAACTTCCGTCACACCAAACTCAAAGTAGATCTCATTAGAGGGTTAGTGCATAATCAAAAATTCACATGTTCTATAAAGACGCAATATGATTTGTTACTTTAAACATTAGCTACAGCCACTGATGTTATGTGAAGCTCTTCCACCCAAAAAAGAATTTCACTCAACACTAGTAAAAGAGAGAATGCAAAATAAAAAGGCATAATCTGTCTAAAACAGAACAGTCCGCAAAGACGAATTTTTTCGAGGCACTTACGACGCTCAGATCGAAAACTTGAACTAATGAAAGTTTCAGACATTCATAAAGATTACGCACAAAAATTTCAGATTTAATTAACAATCTGGTGATTTTAGGAATTTCGTACAGTGAACAGCAAAAATCTGTTTCTGCGCAGCAATCAAAATTAAGCATCATCTTAACATTAGAGGCTACTCTTGGCACAACAATGCGAGAAAATAAAGATACAAAGGAGTTGCTACAGAAGTAAACATCCTCCTTGACTCAATAAAAGAAAAATTGCAGAAAAATAATGGGTTGCCTCCCATAAGCGCTTTTCTTTAACGCCTTTTAGCTAGGCACAAAGCATGCATCAAGTATTACCAAGTGAAGAAGCATCAAAGAGAGGTCGGAAGTTTTCTCAACAATGCATTTATCTTATCTATGTAGGTTTCGGAATTCCCTTTCTCAATACCTCTAGGCTCATCATTTCATCAAATGGGTTTCAGGAACAATCCAATCAAAATTCTTTTCTAGTGCCTCCTGCATTCCTATAAGCTTAAAAGGTATTGGTATTTTAACTTCCCCCTCACATTAGTTTCTTAGTGTACTTAAGCCTCTCTTTTTCAAGTTTTTCAAGTGTATTAACAACGTCAATACAATACCAAGCATCTTGTATTTAATAAAAACTTTTCTAGCTTCCCTAGCAACATCACCAAATTCTTTAAGTAGGGTTTCTAAAACAAAATCTTTCTTTTCACCATCTTCCGTATCATGAGTTTTAGAAACATGTGCTGCATTATGGGACTAAGATTGACAAACCGAGCTTCCAACATGTGAACTAGAGAAGCTGTAGCAATTTCATAATTTGGAGCAAGTTCTACCAAGGATCTATCTTCAAAATCTTAACCATACTAACATGATTAAGAATTCCTCAATGTTATCTCTTCCAATGATAGACCCACTACCCACAGATATTTCTTTTAAAGTATACTTAGGGAGAAGCATGATGAAATAATAAAAACCAAACAGAAAATAAACTAGATGCAAGTAACTAATTTTTTTGTGTTTTTGATAATTGAAAGCAAACAAGATAAAATAAAATAAACTAAGCAAGACAAAAACAAAGTAAAGAGATTGGAAGCGTGAAACTCCCCTTGCAGAAGACTGCTGTCTCCCCGGCAACGGCGCCAGAAAAATAGCTTGATGACGTGAATCACACGTTCGTTGGGAGACCCCAAGAGGAAGGTATGATGCAGTCAGCAGCAAGTTTTCCCTCAGAAAGAAACCAAGGTTATCGAACCAGTAGGAGCAGCAACTCTTCAGAAGGTTGTTGGTGGCCGCACGGCGCAATACGATCACCAACGTGGAATCTGCACACAACACAATCAAACTACTTTGCCCCAACGAAACAGTGAGGTTGTCAATCTCACGGCTTGCTGAAAACAAAGGATTAAACGTATGGTGTGGAAAATGAGTATTAAATTGCAGAGAATGAAAAAGGAACAGTTTGCAGTTTGTGGTTGTTTAATCAGTGTAAAAGAATGGACCGGGGTCCACAGTTCACTAGTGGTGTCTCTCCATAAAAGATAACTAACATGTTGGGTGAACAAATTACAGCTGGGCAATTGACAAATAGTGAGCGCATGACAATGCATATACATGACATGATGACTACTATGATATTTAATTGGGCATTACGACAAGATACATAGACCGTTATCCAACAGCATCTATGACTAATAATCCACCGCCGGGTTGTCATCCGAGTCCCCGTTGGTATTAAGTTGCAAGCAACGGATAATTGCATTAAGTAAAGTGCGTAATGTAAACAAACACATATGCCCGTGGACATAGCATCGTTAGGTTATCCCTAGTGGCAACAGCACATCCACAACCTTAGAACTTTCTGTCACTGTCCCAGGTTAAACGGAGGCATGAACCCACTATCTAGCATAAATACTCTCTCTTGGAGTTACAAGCATCTACTTGGCCAAAGCATCTACGAGTAACGGAAAGCATGCAAGATCTTAAATAACATATAAGATAGATTGATAATCAACTTGACATAATATTCAATATTCATCGGATCCCAGCAAACACAACATGTAGCATTACAATAATATGATCTTGATCATGTAGGGCAGCTCACAAGATCTAAACATGATGGCACAAAGTGGAGAGACAACCATCTAGCTACTGCTATGGACCCGTAGTCCAAGGATGAACTACTCACGCATCACTCCGGAGGCAGGCATGGCGATGTAGAAGCCTCCGGTGACGATTCCCCTCTCCGGCAGGGTGCCGGGAAGAGGTTCTGAACCCTCCCGAGCTAGGGTTGACGGCGGCGGCGTCTCTGGACTTTTCGTGGATATTTGCTCAGGTACTTAGGGTTTTCGCGTCGGGGGGAATAAGTAGGCGAAAGGGCGGCGGCTGACGACCCCGAGGGGCCCACACCACCCTAGGGCGCGGCAGAGGGGGGCCCGCGCCCTAGTGGCGTGTGGGCCCTCGTGGCCCTCCTCTGTTGCTCCTTCGTCCGTCAGGTGAGTTCTGGTAAAATAGGGACCCCGTGAAGTTTCGTCCAATTCCGAGAATATTTCCAGACTAGCTTTTCTGGAATACAAAAACAGCAGAAAACAGGAACTGGCACTTCGGCATCTTGTTAATAGGTTAGTCCCAAAAAATGTATAAAAGTGATATAAAGTAGATGCAAAACATGTAGCAATTGGTATAAAACAAGCATGGAACATCAAAAATTATAGATACGTTTGAGACGTATCAATCACCACAAAACCCAGATCTTCCAGCTCACAAAAATCCAGAGCACCTCTGAACTTATCCATGCAAGCCTGACTTTTTTGCTTTGCCCCCTTGCTTCTCACTCGCAAAAGAACCTCGTTGAAAACTCCAAAGCACATCCATGGCAGACTGGAACGCCCATGGAGAATGCGGAGCAGCTTCCAAGTTTTTTCTTTTGCACCCAAACTCGGCTCGCCGTAGATGCCCGTGAGCCTCCAGACGAAACCATCATCCCTAGTGACGTCAGCGTCGATGTGATAACGCGACATCCCAGGATGAAGTTTAACCTTAACATCTTTTTTCCAGAAGAGAGCAAGACCGCCGCTGCGACCTTCACAATTTTTTACTACCATGTTGGGCATATCCAACTGCACCTTTAAACGATTCAGTCCCTCCCTGTCCATCTTAGTTTCGGACAGGAAAAGAATGTCGGGATCCTCCGCCTTCTGAAGCTCCAGAAGACCGTCAACTGCCGGGGCATTCCCCAGTCCCCGGCAGTTCTGCGCAATGGCCTTCATTGCTTACTGCAGGGCTGGAAGCGCAGCCCGCGTCAATGTTGTAAGACTTCTGGTCATTCTTGTGCTTTTTAATATTTTTCGAAATCAGAGGGATATCCAAAGGTCCAGGCTCAAAAGTAGTGTTTGTACCCTTCCCGGACATCACCAGGGCAAGATCAGAACCAGGAACGATCGCCGCAGCAGCAGATGCAGCAGCCTCCTTCGAAGCCAAAACAGATTCAGGCGTCCGCTTGCGATCTGGCTTGGGATCAGCGCTGGGACCAGCAGAGAAAAGGTTCTTTGCAATTTCTGAAACTTTTGACCTCGCCAAAGAAGGGTCCTTGACCTTGGGAGGAGGAAAGGAGACTTCAAGATGAGCAGGGGCGTCACATTGGCTTCACCAGGTTCTTCCGGGGTCCTGCTTGAGGCCGAGGTCGCAACAGAATTCCTGCGCCCACTCCCCCGATCTGCTGAATCACTGTTCCAGGAAGCAGAGGCAGCTGCCTGCCCAAAGGATTGGAGTTTCCTCCTGCGCAACTCCGGCGCACGCAGATTCCTGTCGAAAGGCAGTTTTCCAGCGGCGTCCCTATCCGCCGGATCCTTGCATTCAAGATCACCATGCCCCATCAGACCACAGCTGTGACAGAAGAAAGGCAAATTTTCATACTGCAAATCAAAACGAAGGTCCTCAGCACCCCTCCTGACTGTCACCCAACGACGCAAAGGTTGATCAATTGGAATGGCAGCCCTAGCGCGCAGAAAAGATCCCGAGGCATCCCGGAATCATCTACATCCACCTTGCAATGCTTGTCAATCAGCTTCGCAATTTTCAGGCCCTTTTTGTCATTCATCCATTCGAAAGGCAAATTCAGAATCCGGACCCAAATATGCATAACATGAAACATAATATCGGAAGGCCTCAGCCGGGGATCATAGTCCTGGACAACGACCGCATGCCTGCCCACCATCCAAGGAGCTCCCTCACGACCCCTATCTCTATCGACCAGGTTTGCAAATCAGCCACGAAAACATTCTCGTAAACTGGCCTGATCTTGAGACCCCTAGGATTGCCCCAGGCCGGTCTCATCGCTGCCTTAATCGATTGGGAGTGAGTGATAGAAGGGGAGAGCACCTTCCCGAAGAGCGACCATTTTGCCGGCACCGCCGGTTGGTCATCTTCATCATCGCTCATTTCCACGACCTCAGTGACATCGGCAAGCAGATTGAGCCGCCCCAACATTGAGTCGACCTCTTCCTCCTTACCCTGGTCCAAAGCTCCGGCCGAGCCAGCTCGCTTGACCGAATTCTGCATCGGCTGCTCCTACCACAGATTGCTCCGTAAGCAGAGAGAGAGATAAAAGGTACCACAGCAGGTCGCGACCCGGGGGGTAAAAAGCTGCAACTCACCGGAGGCGAGGCAAAGGGGGATCCCGAACTGGGGTCCGGGGAGGGCACCGCAGGGGAAGGAGTCGAGCTTGCTTGTCAGGGGGCCAAGACCATGTATGGAGCAGCCGGACCCGGAGTGGGGACGGCCGGAGGGTGCTGGGAGGGCGGGGTCTGGGAGGAGGCAGCGGCTCAAGCGGGATGGGCGGCGGCCGTGGCTATCGCCGCCATGGTCGCGGGACACGGGAGCGAGTTGGAAGGAGGAAGACCTAAATCGCCATGGAATCGCCTGCTACAGTAGCGGAGCGGTTCACTAGCGGGATCCTCTGTGCAACACCCATGTGCGTTGGACACGCTGATGTTTCGCTGTCCAGAATGACGGGGAATTGAATTGCCTTCGGTCTTTAGAAAGGATATTTTAGCGAGGCTTCGGATCTGGCGCCACACACTCACCTCCCTCGAGGAGAAGACCTGATCTGATCAGCTAGGAACCTTCACCGATCCTTCCCGCCTTCTAAGAAAGTATACGAGCACGACGCTGAGTGGAGATATATCTGACCACAACCATCAATCAGTTCACAAACCGCACGACGCCTGCACGGCATCGGTCGACCACACGTAGTACGCACCATGTCCGGCGGCCACACGGCACCGCACGTCGTGGAGGACTTGTTCGGCGTCATCCAGATCCTCAGCGACGGCACCGTCGTCCGCGGCGACGAGGCCGTCCTCCATCCGACTGAGAAGTTCCCGGACGTCCCCGGCGTGCGGTGGAAGGACGTCGTGTACCACGCCGCGCACGGCCTTCGCGCCCGCGTCTACAGGCCTGCGTCGCCGGTCGCCGGCAGCGGCAAGCTCCCGGTGCTGGTCTACTTCTACGGCGGGGGCTACTGCATCGGCTCCTTCACGCAGCCCACCTTCCACTCCTTCTGCCTCCGCGCCGCCGCCGAGCTCCCGGCCGTCGTGCTCTCCGTCCAGTACCGCCTCGCCCCCGAGCACCGCCTCCCCGCCGCCATCCACGACGGAGCGGCCTTCCTCTCCTGGCTGCGTGGCCAGGCCGAGCTCACCTCGTTCTCCGGCGGCGCGGAACCGTGGCTTGCGGAGTCCGCCGACTTCGCACGCACGTTCGTCTCCGGCGTATCAGCCGGCGCCAACCTGGCGCACCACGTCACCGTCCAGGTCGCCTCCGGGCAGCTCGCGGTCAGCCCGGTGCGAGTCGTCGGGTACGTCCTCCTCTCCGCGTTCTTTGCCAGCGCAGAGCGCACGGCGGCGGAGGCCGACCCGCCGGCGGACCCGTCGCTGACGGTCCAGATGGCCGACCAGCTCTGGCACATGTCGCTGCCGGTTGGAGCGAGCAGGGACCACCCGGTTGCCAACCCGTTCGGTCCTGACAGCCCCAGCCTCGCGGCCGTGGATCTCCCGCCCGCGCTCGTCGTCACGCCCGGAAACGACGTGCTCCGTGACCACCAGCACGGGTACGCGGCGAGGCTGAAGGAGATGGGGAAGGCCGTTGAGCTGGTCGGGTTCGAGGGAGAGCAGCACGGCTTCCGGCCGTTCGGCGAGGCGGCCGATGAGTTGATGCCAGTCCTCAGGCGGTTTGTGTACGCACACAGTGACTGAACGGTGATGTCTTGTGTGTTCCAGATGCTTTGTGTAGCTGCTTGTTGGGATTGTACTTGTAAATCCAGCAACTGAAAGCTTTTTGGATTGTGAAATTGTGATTTCCTAATGCATTGTGATGTCTTGTGAATTGTGATTTCCTAATGCATTGGGTGGCTGCTTGTTTGGATTTTACATGTAAATCCACCTACTGAAGCATTTTGGTGGTTCTCAAAATAAACAGAGCAGAACCAGAACATTGGCAGAAACTTTGAGACATCGCGGCAGCGGAGATGACTTCTGAAGGAGTTAATTTATGACGACTAATTTCCAGTACCAATTAATATGTAACAAATATCTCCTTCCTCTCATATGGATGTCAGAAAGGTCGTATCTTAAATTCTGATCAATTAGCAGCCAGGTCATATCTGAATGACTTCTTCAGGAGGTTCGATCTTGCAGCGAGCATTCTTCTCCGGCATGACTTCCTCCGGTGCTTCCCTCTTCACTACAGGAAATCGGTCAGTTCCCGACGGCCGGAAACCGTCGGCAACAGAAGGAAACCCGTCGGCATACATATATGCCGACGGCCACCGTCGGGATATAGCCGTCGGCATCTTCTCGGTCGGCATACGATGCCTCAACCGTCGGGAACAAAGTACCGTCGGCATATAGGTATGTGCCAATGGTTATCCACGCCCGTCGGCACGCAAGGCCCGTCGGCAACTAGAACTGACTGACGGTTAAGTTTGACGGCGTCGTTATAGTTGCCGACAACAGCTGGGAACTTTAGGTCGGACCCACAATACTGTATGCCGGCGTCTTGTTTTCTGTATGCCGACGGCTTCTGTGTCGGGAACTGGTTCCACACGTCTTCCTCTGGGAGCTAACGTGGGTCCCACTGAGCAAGCTGCCGACGGCTTTGTTTTTGTATGCCGACGGCCTTCCGTCGGCAACGAGATGCACGCGTCCTTCTCTGAGAACACCTGGCGGGTCCCACGTGCGCCTATATGCCGACGACCTGGTTATGTATGCCGACGGCTTATGGTTTTCACAGTAATTAATATGCCGACGTAGTTTTACACTGGGGGGTCTATAGTTCTTACCAATTGTTTTTTTTAATTTAATTTCTTCCAGCCCAGCAAATTAAAATTGGTACAGATGCATATAAATTCATAAAAAATACTGGAAAATACAGACAGAAATATTCTCATCATCACAGCCTCATACATATTACCATCATCAGCAAATCCACACATAGATAATAGTACTAACACAAGTACAAGTTCAACAGCCGATCGACTAACAAGTTCATACATATTACCATCATCAGCAAATCCACAACATCACAGCCGATCGACTAACAAGTTCAACACATGAGTAACAGGTTCAGTACAAGCACGACATCCACCACGAGTACAAGTTCATAAGGACGACAAGGACAGATTTCGAGCACCGCCACTCCACCGCCTTGAGCATCATAACTACAGAAAGAAGATGTAGAACTGTTTATCATGGGAATTGGTCTAGTAATAAATGTTTGCATGTCTAAGTCTAATATAGTTAGAAACTTGAAGTAACTAACCTGGTCACTGTCCTGGCGACGGCGACGTAGGCATATGGGCAACATGACCTTGATACGATGGGGTCTGTGGGCTCTGTGAACCAGGAGTACCATTACCACTGGTAGTTCCACCAATTATGAGAGCACCAGCACTGGTATCAGGAAAGAAAGCATTGGATGCACTTGATCCCTGCCAGTTTGAGCAGGATGGAGTAACTCCAATTGTCCAAACATTGATCCCTTGTTCCTTACAAGTTCGTGAAGAGTTGACTAACCGGAGTAGATGTGCCACATGCCAAGAATTCTTCCAGCGTTGGCAAGACTGGGAACGGTGGAGCTAGTGGTGGTGCAGGTCCCATCTGTGGCAGAATCCCAGTACTCGCAAACTCGGTCATCGCCTACAGGTTTATTAAGAAACGGTCATGTCATGCATCGCAAAGATGAAGGTTAAAAGTGGCCAAAGTACAAAAATACTGCTCTTTGCGACAATGGGCAACTAAGCATGTTGAAGCGCTGCTGGTACTCCTGCACCAGAGCCTGAGCCGCCTGGTATTCCTTGACATCTAAATTATATTGCCGCTGAATCCTAGTGTAAGCTTCAACCTGCTGGTCCTACAATATTACATAATGAATCTCATCAGAATAGCCATGCAAAAACAAAAGTCAGAAAAGGGGGAGAAGATACTTACAGTGGCGAACCGCGAGCGTACACGACGTACAGTAGACACACTCCCACTCGGGCAGGAAACTCGGACCTGTGAGTATGTCATGTCAGTCTCGAGTATGCTGTCTGCAACCTTGTGGCGGCCATGCGGCTTGCCGTGTCCCGCCACAATAACCACCTTTGGATCAATATCTGCCTCTTCAGGAATGGAATCCTCCCCATGCTGCCTTTTAAACTCATCACAATATTCCAAGGCATACGTGGCAGTGTTGCCATAGTGCGTGGCACCGTCATTGGCAGGCTTCGAGAGCTGACGGCCAAGCTTCCATGACCTCAAATCTGAGACCGGCTGCTTCAGTTGGGCCTCCTGCAACATCAAAATGAAAGGTTATGCATAAAATAGGAACAAGCAAAGAAACTGAAAGGAGGATGTTCCATGTATATATACCAAGTGCCTCTTGAAGCGACGATCGCTCCGATTCCCTTGACAGTGTGTTCCTTTATTGCCGCGATTGCTAGAGTTGGTACTGCTTGTGGCCAAGAACGCTGGATCTTCCCCTATCCACCTATCCACCAAAGTCGACCATGCGTCGGGCTGACCATGGGCCCAATCAGGAATCACCTGAATAATCAAAATATAGCATTTTCTTAACCCAGCAAGTTAGCATGCCACCCAAACATACTTCATGTAAGAACTTTCTAGCTATTGCTATCCAAATACTTCAGTTTATAAACAGAAAAAGGCTCACAGAAATTTGCAGGCTGTAAAGCAGAACAACAAGTTAAAAGTGATTTTGTCATGTTGGTGTTGATTCAACAGATAAGAAAAAAGCTGATACAATGGAAGCAAGTAAGTATATTACTCATCTTCATGGAATAAAAAGGGTGATACCATGGAAGCAACTGACTTTGTCCTACTGGTGTTATCTTTTGCACAAATAAGGGGAAAAGACAAGTTACTTACGTCCATGAAGTGCTGCTTCGGCATCATAATCTTCTCATCCCTCATTCTTTTCTTTGTCATACTCTACTTGAGAACGGTGCCGTAGTAGTGCGAGATGGCCACGAATTTAGCCTCGTATATCATCTGCCGTGTCAACTTCTTCGCAGCCTCCACGAAGACCTTGTCTGCCTGGACCTTCTTTTCCGGTGGAACTCTATAGAATTCCTACAATCATGTGTAAGAAAGAAATATAAGTGATTGGTGATGAACTTTGAACCAAATATATGGACTTGTGCATATTCAAATAAACTTGCCCAAAATTTAGTGTAGACAGCATTCGAATGAGTCCCGAAGATTTCCGTCTTGGCAGCTTCATAGTCGCTCCACCTCATTGCTAACACCTTCTCGGCATCTTCGTCATCAGTTGGGTTGTACAGGCACGGCCAGTGCCTCTTCAGAAAAACAGTAATTATCCCATTAGGATACTTGGCATCGCCCTGGGTCCAACAAAATCTCAATTGCTGCACAAGAATCAAAGTATTAGTATGTGTTCAACTATTAGAATCAAAAAATTATGAACCGGGTCCATTTACCCTTTCTGGTTTGGAACTATGAGCCATTTCTCCTCCTCAGTAGCTGGTTTTTTTGTAGGGACCTTAGCAATTCCCCGCAACCAGACCTTCGAGGCCTCCCCAAGTGACTCCATGTCATCCCCACCATCCTCCCCACCATCCTCCTCCCCACCCCCCTCCTCCTCCCCACCCTCCTCGCCATCCTCCTCCCTGCTCTGCTCCTCGTTCTCGGCGTCGTCATCCTCAATCCCAGTGCCAGTGGCGGAGGGTATGTCGCTAGAGGAAGGAGTCTGAATCTGCTCAACCACACGTGTCCTGTAGGAGCTCTTCCCCTGCCCCCTCGTCCCCTCACTACACGGCCTCCTCTAGGTGGTCTTCCCGTGACCCCTCGAACTACTTGTGAGGGTTCAGCATCCTCACCTGCATTTAGAAAGAACAAGTGGCAAAAGAAATGTGATGATAGGCAGTAGCATCTACATATACTAGCATGAATAAAGCCTACATGACACGCTCAGAAAGTTTTTCTTTGAATCTGCATCGTATGTCAATGTCCCATGTTGCCAAGAAGCATGCAAATCATCCACCAGTGGCTGCATTAACACGCTCAAATTCTTGCCTGGGTATTCAGGCCCTGGAATTATCATGGACATGAGTATGGTCTTGCGCTGCATTAGGAAGTCGGGAGGAAGATTGAGCGGAATGACAAACACGGGCCAGCAGCTGTATGGGGTGGCTGACATGCCATATGGATTGAACCCATCGGTTGCTATCGCAATTCTGACATTACGTGCATCTTCAGCTTTTCTAGGGTGTTTTTTGTCGAAGTCCTTCCATGCCTCACCATCCGCTGGATGTACCATCTTCTGTTCATTGTATCTATGCCCATGCTTGTGCCAAGTCATTTGTTTGGCAGACTCCTCACTCATGAAAAGGCGCTGGATTCTTGGTATGAATGGGAGATACCGAAGAATCTTTGCGGGGACTTTGGTCTGCTTCTTCTCACCAGCATCATTGGCTTTTCCCTCAACATACCTAGAGGACCCGCACTTCGAACAGTACTTGTCCTTCTCAAACTCCTTATAAAACAAAAGGCAATTCTTTGGACAGACATCTATCTTCTTATAATCCAGCGTCAGTGCACTCATGAGTTTCTTCGACTTGTACATGTTTTGTGGCAGAACATTATCTTCAGGCAGCATGGTACCCACTACTACCAGTAATTCTTCAAAGGAAGATCGGGTAAATGCGTGCCGAGCCTTAAGTGCCAGCAGTTGTGAGATGGCATCCAGCTGAGAGATTTTGGCTTTCTCATAAAGAGGTTTTTTTGCAGACTCCATCACGTCAAAGAAGGCCTTTGCAGTTGGCTCTGGTTCCTCTGGTTCCACCTCCGGAGCTTGCAAATGTGGCATATGTGCACGCTGCAAAGCATCTATCATGTTTCTCACCCCGTCGTCCTCCTCACCACCAATGCGCTGCCGCATCACCTCCTCTCTAGGACGTTCATACTCGCCAAGGTTGACCCACATGGTAAAGTTTGCCATGTACCCATTCAACCTAAGGTGGCGGCTCATGACATTCTTGCCACGACGATGACGGTTCTCGCAAACACTATGTGGCGCCCCGACCAGACTGCTATACAATGATGCTGTGTGTCACCGGTTAAGCGATACAACCGGAGGTTACGGGTTTACCAATCCCGGCCAAAACCTTTGGCAGGTGTTGCTCGGAATGGATCATCGGCAACACAACACCCGATTGATGCCTTAACACAGGCACAACCCTCACTGCATAATAGAGAGATCAAGACTTGTGGAAAAACTGGCACATCACAGACTCTACGACACAAATCATAATAGCTCAACTCATAATAGAGAAAGATAGCAAATGACAACCAGAGGTCACCGACCCAACATTACAACATGCGGAAGCGAATTAGGTTGTTCTAAACAACAAGATCCAAATTATGGCCTAAGAGGCCTACAGATAAACATCACAGCGCCAGCTGATCCGGGATGTCCCAAGCTGCCACCTGGGAACCCCAGACTACTCGTCGACGTCCACAAAGAACCCACCTTCGAGGTCGGTGAAGTCCTCCTCTGAAACAAAACAAACGACATTGAGTTCGACGAACTCGCAAGATTAAGAGCTAATATATGCTCGATGATGCTTTCAAAGTCATAGGGCTGTTTTGCATAAAGCTGATTTTTTTTTTATGAAAACATAACTCAAAGGCGTCGACTAATCAATATTTTCAAAAGAGGTAAGGAGTACTCTTTTCTTTGATCACTTTACTCATCCTCAACCACCATCATCAACCACATTACCTGTTCGTCAAAGGCACCTCCCCGAATCACCCTCGAGGAAGCTCACCTTGCATTTGTGAGTGGTACCTCTAGTACCCAGTTTTTAATCATTCCGTTAGAGTTATTCTATGATCTTACCTTCACTTCCCAAGTCGTCCATAACCGCGGACACGGCTTTTCGAAAAGATTTAACCCGGCAGGGGTGTACAAATGTTTGCCACGCGTACCGTCCGGCCCATTACCTAGCTTTTAGCTCTCTTCCTTGGAGAACCGGCTGGGTGGGAGCGGTGTCGACTTCTCCCTCGTTAAGGACTTTCCAGGATCATCAGTGGCGGCAGGGCAGCCAGTGCCTGCAACACCCGCCCCACGGCCACTCATTTTCCTAACACCACCATCCTCATCCCAGTTCATACCACCATCATCACGCACGCGCAAATGGAAGCCCGAACTAGAGGACCCTGGCTAGCCCCGCTCGAGTTATTTAGTCTATGAGGGTTCCTGCAAATGCATAGGCCTCACGCATGGTTGCACGCTCAGTCTTGGTTCAAGAGGTATAGAACTCGCACCTAGGCGGCGAGAACGAGACAAAGCACCACATCCACAGTGGCCTCTCATCCCCACCTTTAAGCATTTTATTATCCATCACCACATTTCTCCACCAACATTCTCATCTCAATCACCTGTTTCCAACATGAAGTATCCATCGCACCGCTATGCAATTACTAAGCATGGCTAAGCATCAACATAGCATAGTAGATATCTCGGCCAACAATACAAACCTATGGATATAGGAGGGAAACAGGTAAATGGCATAGGGAACTTAATGCAACTATAGGATACTCTAATCCAATCAAATTAACATTTGGAACCGCATGCAATATTATAGTGGAGAAAATATTTGCGGAAAATAGGATAAGACATGCTCAGAGGGGGGATTACGCTTGCCTTGATCAAGGTGCTGGTAGTACGGCTCGGCGGGGTATTGAGGGGGAACCCCGTCTGCTTGATCTATCGGAGCACAAAACACGGGAAGAAACAATCAATCACCACACATGTCTAACAAATGCAATGCGCAAACGAAATGATGTCATGTCATTTTAAATCCCCGAGACGAGGATGATTCAACTATTCAATTCAAACGGGGTTCGGATGCTTAGAGGGCGCATCTCGAATACACCGTGGAGTTGGATAAAGTAGCATCTTTACTTGTTGATTGGAAATGATGAACACTATTTGTTAACTTGCATATGAATGTCATGACATGTGAAGATGCAGGTTTGGTTGATTTAAACATACAAAGCTTAAATTACAACGTGCATTGAAACAAAAGCCGAAGAAAAAGGAGTATGCAGTTTGTATGGCCAGGGCGGAGTTTCCGGTGGGTGGGGTCCGGAGTATCCGGTCTAGGCTGCGAGTTACGGCTGGAACCTTGCGGGCTAAGGCTCAAATCGCAACAAGAGCAAGAGGGGAAAAAAGGAAAGGGGGGGGTGGCTAGGAGGTGCATTTCCTCACCTTGAACTTGTTTGTGAGCTCGGGAGGGAAGGAGATGGACGGAGATGGCCGGAATCGTGCTCGGAAGGCGGCGGAGCTCGTGGAAGGAGAAATCAAATCCACGGCAATGTGGTGCTTCCTTGCTCGATTCCCTCGGTGAGGATGAAGAAGGGGACGAGGCGGAGCTTGTGGTGGTCTTGGATTTGCTCGGGAGCGCTTCAATCGACGACGCCGTGCTCGGCAATGGCGGGCTCGGCCATGGCCATGGGGAGCAAGAGAAGGAATGGGGAAAAAAATGGAGGGAGAAGCGAGTGGATAGGGCAGGGGCAGTGGGCCTCTAATCCGTGCTGAAATCCCGCAGCGGCGGTACTACCGCTTAACCCAGCGGTGGTACCGCTGGTGCGGTCTGGTTTCGCTCTTCCCACCTCGGCGGTACCGGCGGCGGTACCGCCAGCGGTACCAGTTGGTACCGGCCAAGCGCGTCGGACGCCGATTCTGGCGGTAGCGGCTGCGGTAGCGGTGGCGGCAGCTCTCGGGCGGTGGTACCGCTTAACCCAGCGGTACTACCGCCGCCTGGGTCTTTTCTTCTCTTTCAGTTCCTGAATTTTATTAGGGCACCAAAACATTTTATAAAAAAAATTGGGAAAATTTGGGGAGCCTCCCCATATTGAATAGAAGCTACACAAAAATTAGGGCTTCAACATAAAATAGTTTGGTACCACTTTGTTCATAGGTTTCAATTCGGGCAATTTTCTAATTCCCCAAATTATAACCCTTTAGCAAAATTTAGAGCAAGTCCAAAATAACATTTTGAACTCTTAGAACTCCCTTGACAAATCTGGGAGTTTAATTGAGTTGGTTTTGTCACAACAAACTCATTTGTGTTTAGTGTTTTTGATTCCCTTTGTTGTCATTTGTTCTCCAAATATTGGTTTCAACATGAGCAATTAAACAAATGAGGCCATGATGCATGCATGAAATGCAAAAGCGAAAATTTTACTCCGGTTTTTGAGGTTCACAACTTGGGCTGTTACAATTCTACCCCCCTTACAGGAATCTCGTCCCGAGATTCTAAGGTTGCGGAAAGAAGTCGGGATACTCCTCACGAAGACTAGACTCTCTTTCCCAGATCGCTTCTTCCTCGGAATGGTGCGACCACTGAATCTTGAGAAACTTGGTAGTCTTGTTCCGGGTCTTTCTTTCGGCTTCATCCAGGACACGGATAGGATGTTCGCGATAAGTAAGATCTTCCTGGAGATCCAGCTCCTCGTGATTGACCCCATGGATAGGATCTTTGAAACACCGGCGAAGTTGAGAGACATGACACACATCATGTACATGCGAAAAGATGACCGGTAATTCCAACTTATAAGAAAGATCTCCTCGCTTGGCCGGAACGGTGAAGGGGCCAACATAGCGAGGGGCCAATTTCCCTTTGATACCGAAGCGGCGAACGCCACGAAGGGGAGAGACGCGGAGATAAGCTTTATCACCAATTTCATAGTGAATTTCCTGATGATGCTTGTCATAGTAGCTTTTCTGCCTAGACTGAGCAATCTTCAGATTCTCCCGTATGATTCTAACCTTCTCCTCAGCTTCATTGATAATATCTGGACCAAAGAGTGCCCTCTCTCCGGTTTCAGACCAATTTAGAGGAGTATGGCATTTTCTTCCATAGAGAACCTCAAATGGAGCCATGCCCAGACTAGCTTGATAGCTATTGTTGTAGGAGAACTCCGCGAAAGGGAGATACTTTTCCCAATCCTTGCCGAAAGAGATTACACATGCCCTAAGCATGTCTTCCAAAACTTGGTTCACTCTCTCGGTCTGACCATCAGTTTGAGGATGGAAGCGGTGCTGAAGTTGAGACGGTTCCCATAGCATTTTGGAAACTAGTCCAAAACTTGGAGGTGAATAGGCTTCCACGATCAGAAATTATCTTCTTGGGAATGCCGTGAAGGACAACGATACGAGAGGTATACAGGTCTGCCAACTTGGCAGCTGTAATGTCCACACGAACGGGGAGGAAGTGAGCCACTTTTGATAGTCGATCAATGATGACCCAAATGGCATCATGTCCCTTTGGAGACTTCGGCAGACCAGTAATGAAGTCCATACCAATTTCATCCCATTTCCACTCGGGAATAGCAATAGGGTGAAGAGTGCCGGCAGGCCTTTGATGTTCAGCCTTTACCCGTCGACAGGTGTCGCATTCAGCAACATACCTAGCAATTTCCCTTTCATCCGAGTCCACCAGAATTGTGGCCGAAGGTCTTGGTACATTTTGGTACTACCGGGATGAATAGAGAGAGGAGATTCATGAGCTTCTTGGAGGATCAACTCCCTCAATTTTCGTTTCTTTGGCACTACCAAGCGGTCACCAAAATAAACAACTCCAGATTCATTGACAGAAAACATTTGGCCTTCCCGCTAGCAATGTTCTCCTTGATTTTCAGAATACCCTTGTCACGCTTTGAGCATCCTTAATCTGGTCCACAAGAGTAGATTTGATCTCCAGATTTGCAAGGTAGCCGAGGGAACATTTCTAGTTCAAACGAGAGAACTCTTCATGAAGGGCAGGTTGGCCTCTTCAATCATCAGATTGTTGCAATAGGACTTCCGACTTAGCGCGTCAGCCACGACGTTTGCTTTGCCGGGTTGATAGTTCAGACTCACATTGTAGTCCGTGATTAACTCCAACCAACGCCTTTGCCTGAGATTTAAATCCGGCTGGGTGAAGAGGTACTTCAGACTCTTGTGATCCGAGAAGATCTCGCAACGGTTACCAAACAGGTATGGTCTCCATTGCTTCAAAGCATAGACCACGCGGCAAGTTCTAGATCATGAGTTGGGTAGTTGAGCTCATGCGGCTTAAGTTGGCGAGAAGCATAGCCACCACATGGCCATCTTGCATTAGCACACAGCCCAAACCTTGTAGAGAGGCGTCACAGAAGACGACGAAATCCTTGCTTGTGTCCGGCAGGACAAGCACAGGAGCGGACGTGAGCTTGGCTTTCAGTGTTTGGAAACTCTCTTCAGCTTCGGCCGACCATACAAACTTTTTATCCTTCTTGAGAAGGTCAGTCAGGGCCTTGGCTATCTTGGAGAAACCTTCGATGAATCGGCGGTAGTAACCCGCCAATCCGAGAAAGCTTCGAATGTCCTTGACTGACATTGGAGTTTTCCAATCCAGAATGGACTGAATCTTGTCAGGAATGACAGCCACACCATCGCGGATATCACATGACCAAGGAAGATGAGATTATCCAACCAAAACTCACACTTGGAGAACTTGGCATAGAGGCGGTGTTCTCGAAGTCTTGTCAGAACCAAACGAAGATGTTCCTCATGCTCTTCATTGGTTTTGGAATAGATGAGGATGTCATCAATGTAAATGACGACAAACTTGTCAAGATAATCCATGAAGAGAGTTCATGAGCCTCATGAAAGTAGCTGGAGCATTTGTGAGACCAAAGGACATGACGGTATACTCATATGAGCCATAACGAGTAACAAATGCCGTCTTTGGAATATCCTCCTTTCTGATTTTTATCTGATGGTAGCCTGACCTCAGATCCATCTTGGAGAATACCGTTGCACCAGCTAACTGATCCAACAGATCATTGATGCGAGGAATAGGATACTTGTTCTTGATTGTCACCGCATTCAACGGTCGATAGTCAGAGACTAGACGAGGCACGGTAGAATCCCTCTTCTTGACAAAGAGTACCGGACAACCCCAAGGTGAACTGCTAGGCTGGATGAACTCCTTAGCTAACAGCTGATCAATTTGCTCTTTCAACAGAGCCAACTCTTCCACCGGCATACGGTAGGGCTTCTTGGAAATTGGAGCGGTACCGGGAAGTAGCTCTATGACAAACTCCACACTTCGGTCAGGAGGCATGCCAGGCAATTCTTCCGGGAACACATCCGGGAAGTCACACACCACGTGTATGTCCTGGATTTCAGGAGGGGATTCGCCTTCCATAAAGCAAAGGAGAATCTCAGGTGAGGGTACGACGGACGGAGGTCTTGATGTTGCAGGCCAATACTTCACAATGTCACCGGAAGGAGCGGTCACAGTAATGGTCTTGGCGGCACAGTCGAGATTAGCCTGGTATTTGGTTAGCCAGTTCATGCCCAGTATGACATCAATGCCTTTGGACTTCAGAGCTACCAAGGCATAAGGAAAAGACAAGGAACCTATATTAATCTGGACCTCAGGAGTAACCCCATCGGTTTGCCATTTGGAGCCAGGAGTGGATCACCAAGGGACGGCTCATTTTCTCGAACGGTATTTGTGGTCTTTTGCAAAAGCTATGGATATGAATGAATGCGATGCTCCAGAGTCAAACAAAACTGTAGCTGTATTGCCGTTGATTCGTAACTCACCCATAAGAACGCCGGGGTCCTCTTCAGCTTCTTCAGCAGAGATGTGGTTCAGGCGACCACGCACAATAGGTCCAGCCTTGCCAGTTGGAGTGGCAGGGGCTCGTGCAGGAGTTATCGCGAGAGGTGCCTTCTGGGGGCACTCCCTGGAGTAGTGACCAGCCTGGCCACAGGTGTAGCAAGTGACTCCAGGTGGAGCAGGTAGCATAGGACGGTACCCACTCCGCCTACCCAAGTGTCGAAGTAGTGGGGCGCGGAGGAGGTGGCCTGTATCCTGCTCTGGCATGAAGGGAGCACGAGGTACGGCGCTGTAGGGACAAACACCCTGCGCTTCTTGCTCTCAGAACCCGAGGAACTCTGGTGGTCCCCATGTGCGGGCCTCTTGGAAGCTTCAAGTTCCTTTCTTCCTTGCTCAAGAGTAAAGCCTGGTTGAACAGCTCCTGATAGGTCTGGAACCTGAAGGGCAATAGCTCATAGCGGAGCTGCGGATCAGACCCTTGCGGAACAGCTCTTGCTTGTCAGCATCATTGGTCACGTCCCTTGGGGCGTAACGAGAGAGATGGTTGAACTCACGACCATAAGTGCGGAGGTCCATCCGTCCCTGTTGCAAATCCAGGAACTCCCTCCTCTTCAAGTCCATGATCGGCTGGGGAATGTACTCCGCACGGAAGGCAGTGCGGAATCAGCCCAGGTGAAGACATGGTTGGCTGGAAACAAAGCCACATGGCTTTCCCACCAACAGCCAGCAGCACCAACCAAGAGGTAGGTGGCAAAGTTGACTTGCTCCGCCAATGGGACATGAAGCGCGGAGAACTTGCGCTCCAAAGCACGAAGCCAATCATCAGCTTCCAGTGGCTCCTTAGCATCAGCAAAGGTGGGTGGCTGCGAGCGCAGGAACTCAGTGATTCTGCTGCACCAACTGCTCAAGCAAGCGCTCATTGCGCCCACGGTTCTCCTCAATGGCCATCAAGACCTCAGCCATCGAGGGTGGTGGCGGCAGATCATCCTCATCATCATTGTGGTTACCGCGACCACCACGGCCTCCACGACCTCCTCGAGCCATTCTGGAGATTTGACAATGACACGTTAGTATCTTTCTCCGAATGGTCGAACAATAGCATTAGCGTCTACACAAGTACACAGACTAGGGACGATAATACTTTGCGAGAAGGAAAACAACAAGATAGAACTTGGGTCAAAGATCAGCATCATGTGCTACTAGTGAGAGTTAAGAAATCACAACTTAACACACTCTAGTTGACACAATCCGGGACCTTATGTTCAAGTCCGTGGGTTAAAACCCAAAGAAAGGATCAAATGATTGATCGGTAGAAACATCTGAGTTGATTTGGGATTGCAACGCAGCGGGAGCAACGTGACACATAACACTAAAGGTCGAACCCACCCCGTTTCTAATCATTTTGAAGTAACAGACGAGGAGTAAAACCTTTAAACTCAAATCGAGGTAAGATTGCTCCGAGATTAGAGGGTAACCAGATAAGGAGTAAAAAGAATCCTAAGATGGTTTTCACAACTCATTTTTAGGTTAAAAATATTTTCACAAACACTAGACTCAACATCGACCAGTAGAAGGGTTTCCTACAGGCAGTACTGCTCTGATACCAACTTGTGGCGCCCCGACCGACTGTTATACAGTGATGCTGTGTGTCACCGGTTAAGCGATACAACCGGAGGTTACGGGTTTACCAATCCCCGGCCAAAACCTTTGGCAGGCGTTGCTCGGAATGGATCATCGGCAACACACCCCGATTGATGCCTTAACACAGGCACAACCCTCAATGCATAATAGAGAGATCAAGACTTGTGGAACAACTGGCACATCACAGACTCTACGACACAAATCATATAGTTCAACTCTTATAATAGAGAAAGATAGCAAATGACAACCAGAGGTCACAGACCCAACATTACAACAAGCGGAAGCGAATTAGGTTGTTCTAAACAACAAGATCCAAATATGGCCTAAGAGGCCTACAGATAAACATCACAGCGCCAGCTGTTCCGGGATGTCCCAAGCTGCCACCTGGGAACCCCAGACTACTCGTCGACGTCCACAAAGAACCCACCTTCGAGGTCGGTGAAGTCCTCCTCTGAAACAAAACAAACGACGTTGAGTTCGACGAACTCGCAAGATTAAGAGCTAATATATGCTCGATGAGGCTTTCAAAGTTATAGGCTGTTTTGCATAAAGCTGATTTTATTTATGAAAACATAACTCAAAGGCATCGACTATCAATATTTTCAAAAGAGGTAAGAAGTACTCTTTCTTTCACTTCTCATCTCAACCATCATCAACCACTGTACCTGTTCATCAAAGGCACCTCCCCGAATCACCCTCGAGGAAGCTCACCTTGCATTTGTGAGTGGTACCTCTAGTACCCAGTTTTTAATCATTCCGTTAAAGTTATTCTATGATCTTACCTTCACTTCCCAAGTTCGTCCATAACCGCGGACACGGCTTTTCGAAAAGATTTAACCCTGCAGGGGTGTACAAATGTTTGCCACGCGTACCGTCCGGCCCATTACCTAGCTTTAGCTCTCTTCCTTGGAGAACCGGCTGGGTGGGAGCGGTGTCGACTTCTCCCTCGTTAAGGACTTTCCAGGATCATCAGTGGCGGCAGGAGCCAGTGCCTGCAACACCCGCCCCACGGCCACTCATTTTCCTAACACCACCATCCTCATCCCAGTTCATACCACCATCATCACGCACGCGCAAATGGAAGCCCGAACTAGAGGACCCTGGCTAGCCCCGCTCGAGTTATTTAGTCTATGAGGGTTCCTGCAAATGCATAGGCCTCACGCATGGTTGCACGCTCAGTCTTGGTTCAAGAGGTATAGAACTCGCACCTAGGCGGCGAGAACGAGACAAAGCACCACAACCACAGTGGCCTCTCATCCCCACCTTTAAGCATTTTATTATCCATCACCACATTTCTCGACCAACATTCTCATCTCAATCACCTGTTTCCAACATGAAGTATCCATCGCACCGCTATGCAATTACTAAGCATGGCTAAGCATCAACATAGCATAGTAGATATCTCGGCCAACAATACAAACCTATGGATATAGGAGGGAAACAGGTAAATGGCATAGGGAACTTAATGCAACTATAGGATACTCTAATCCAATCAAATTAACATTTGGAACCGCATGCAATATTATAGTGGAGAAAATATTTGCGGAAAATAGGATAAGACATGCTCAGAGGGGGGATTACGCTTGCCTTGATCAAGGTGCTGGTAGTACGGCTCGGCGGGGTATTGAGGGGAACCCCGTCTGCTTGATCTATCGGAGCACAAAACACGGGAAGAAACAATCAATCACCACACATGTCTAACAAATGCAATGCGCAAACGAAATGATGTCATGTCATTTTAAATCCCCGAGACGAGGATGATTCAACTATTCAATTCAAACGGGGTTCGGATGCTTAGAGGGCGCATCTCGAATACACCGTGGAGTTGGATAAAGTAGCATCTTTACTTGTTGATTGGAAATGATGAACACTATTTGTTAACTTGCATATGAATGTCATGACATGTGAAGATGCAGGTTTGGTTGATTTAAACATACAAAGCTTAAATTACAACGTGCATTGAAACAAAAGCCGAAGAAAAAGGAGTATGCAGTTTGTATGGCCAGGGCGGAGTTTCCGGTGGGTGGGGTCCGGAGTATCCGGTCTAGGCTGCGAGTTACGGCTGGAACCTTGCGGGCTAAGGCTCAAATCGCAACAAGAGCAAGAGGGGAAAAAAGGAAAGGGGGGGTGGCTAGGAGGTGCATTTCCTCACCTTGAACTTGTTTGTGAGCTCGGGAGGGAAGAAGATGGACGAAGATGGCCGGAATCGTGCTCGGAAGGCGGCGGAGCTCGTGGAAGGAGAAATCAAATCCACGGCAATGTGGTGCTTCCTTGCTCGATTCCCTCGGTGAGGATGAAGAAGGGGACGAGGCGGAGCTTGTGGTGGTCTTGGATTTGCTCGGGAGCGCTTCAATCGACGACGCCGTGCTCGGCAATGGCGGGCTCGGCCATGGCCATGGGGAGCAAGAGAAGGAATGGGGAAAAAAATGGAGGGAGAAGCGAGTGGATAGGGCAGGGGCAGTGGGCCTCTAATCCGTGCTGAAATCCCGCAGCGGCGGTACTACCGCTTAACCCAGCGGTGGTACCGCTGGTGCGGTCTGGTTTCGCTCTTCCCACCTCGGCGGTACCGGCGGCGGTACCGCCAGCGGTACCAGTTGGTACCGGCCAAGCGCGTCGGACGCCGATTCTGGCGGTAGCGGCTGCGGTAGCGGTGGCGGCAGCTCTCGGGCGGTGGTACCGCTTAACCCAGCGGTACTACCGCCGCCTGGGTCTTTTCTTCTCTTTCAGTTCCTGAATTTTATTAGGGCACCAAAACATTTTATAAAAAAAATTGGGAAAATTTGGGGAGCCTCCCCATATTGAATAGAAGCTACACAAAAATTAGGGCTTCAACATAAAATAGTTTGGTACCACTTTGTTCATAGGTTTCAATTCGGGCAATTTTCTAATTCCCCAAATTATAACCCTTTAGCAAAATTTAGAGCAAGTCCAAAATAACATTTTGAACTCTTAGAACTCCCTTGACAAATCTGGGAGTTTAATTGAGTTGGTTTTGTCACAACAAACTCATTTGTGTTTAGTGTTTTTGATTCCCTTTGTTGTCATTTGTTCTCCAAATATTGGTTTCAACATGAGCAATTAAACAAATGAGGCCATGATGCATGCATGAAATGCAAAAGCGAAAATTTTACTCCGGTTTTTGAGGTTCACAACTTGTGCTGTTACAATTCTACCCCCTTACAGGAATCTCGTCCCGAGATTCTAAGGTTGCGGAAAGAAGTCGGGATACTCCTCACGAAGACTAGACTCTCTTTCCCAGATCGCTTCTTCCTCGGAATGGTGCGACCACTGAATCTTGAGAAACTTGGTAGTCTTGTTCCGGGTCTTTCTTTCGGCTTCATCCAGGACACGGATAGGATGTTCGCGATAAGTAAGATCTTCCTGGAGATCCAGCTCCTCGTGATTGACCCCATGGATAGGATCTTTGAAACACCGGCGAAGTTGAGAGACATGAAACACATCATGTACATTCGGAAAGATGACCGGTAATTCCAACTTATAAGAAAGATCTCCTCGCTTGGCCAGAACGGTGAAGGGGCCAACATAGCGAGGGGCCAATTTCCCTTTGATACCAAAGCGGCGAACGCCACGAAGGGGAGAGACGCGGAGATAAGCTTTATCACCAATTTCATAGTGAATTTCCTGATGATGCTTGTCATAGTAGCTTTTCTGCCTAGACTGAGCAATCTTCAGATTCTCCCGTATGATTCTAACCTTCTCCTCAGCTTCATTTATAATATCTGGACCAAAGAGTGCCCTCTCTCCGGTTTCAGACCAATTTAGAGGAGTATGGCATTTTCTTCCATAGAGAACCTCAAAGGGAGCCATGCCCAGACTAGCTTGATAGCTATTGTTGTAAGAGAACTCTGCGAAAGGGAGATACTTTTCCCAATCCTTGCCGAAAGAGATTACACATGCCCTAAGCATGTCTTCCAAAACTTGGTTCACTCTCTCGGTCTGACCATCAGTTTGAGGATGGAAGGCGGTGCTGAAGTTGAGACGGGTTCCCATAGCATTTTGGAAACTAGTCCAAAACTTGGAGGTGAATAGGCTTCCACGATCAGAAATTATCTTCTTGGGAATGCCGTGAAGGACAACGATACGAGAGGTATACAGGTCTGCCAACTTGGCAGCTGTAATGTCCACAGGAACGGGGAGGAAGTGGGCCACTTTGGATAGTCGATCAATGATGACCCAAATGGCATCATGTCCCTTTGGAGACTTCGGAGACCAGTAATGAAGTCCATACCAATTTCATCCCATTTCCACTCGGGAATAGCCATAGGGTGAAGAGTGCCGGCAGGCCTTTGATGTTCAGCCTTTACCCGTCGACAGGTGTCGCATTCAGCAACATACCTAGCAATTTCCCTCTTCATCCGAGTCCACCAGAATTGTGGCCGAATGTCTTGGTACATTTTGGTACTACCGGGATGAATAGAGAGAGGAGATTCATGAGCTTCTTGGAGGATCAGCTCCCTCAATTTTCGTTTCTTTGGCACTACCAAGCGGTCACCAAAATAACAACCCCAGATTCGTCGACAGAAAACATTTGGCCTTCCCGCTAGCAATGTTTCCTTGATTTTCAGAATTCCCTTGTCACGCTTCTGAGCATCCTTAATCTGGTCCACAAGAGTAGATTTGATCTCCAGATTTGCAAGGTAGCCAGAGGGACCATTTCTAAGTTCAAACGAGAGAACTCTTCATGAAGGGCAGGTTGAGCCTCTTCAATCATCAGATTGTTGCAATAGGACTTCCGACTTAGCGCGTCAGCCACGACGTTTGCTTTGCCGGGTTGATAATTCAGACTCACATTGTAGTCCGTGATTAACTCCAACCAACGCCTTTGCCTGAGATTTAAATCCGGCTGGGTGAAGAGGTATTTCAGACTCTTGTGATCCGAGAAAATCTCGCAACGGTTACCAAACAGGTATGGTCTCCATTGCTTCAAAGCATAGACCACCGCGGCAAGTTCTAGATCATGAGTTGGGTAGTTGAGCTCATGCGGCTTAAGTTGGCGAGAAGCATAGGCCACCACATGGCCATCTTGCATTAGCACACAGCCCAAACCTTGAAGAGAGGCGTCACAGAAGACGACGAAATCCTTGTTCGCGTCCGGCAGGACAAGCACAGGAGCGGACGTGAGCTTGGCTTTCAGTGTTTGGAAACTCTCTTCAGCTTCGGCCGACCATACAAACTTTTTATCCTTCTTGAGAAGGTCAGTCAGGGCCTTAGCTATCTTGGAGAAACCTTCGATGAATCGGCGGTAATAACCTGCCAATCCGAGAAAGCTTCGGATGTCCTTGACTGACATTGGAGTTTTCCAATCCAGAATGGACTGAATCTTGTCAGGAATGACAGCCACGCCATCCGCGGATATCACATGACCAAGGAAAATAAGATTATCCAACCAAAACTCACACTTGGAGAACTTGGCATAGAGGCGGTGTTCTCGAAGTCTTGTCAGAACCAAACGAAGATGTTCCTCATGCTCTTCATGGGTTTTGGAATAGATAAGGATGTCATCAATGTAAATGACGACAAACTTGTCAAGATAATCCATGAAGACAGAGTTCATGAGCCTCATGAAAGTAGCTGGAGCATTTGTGAGACCAAAGGACATGACGGTATACTCATATGAGCCATAACGAGTAACAAATGCGGTCTTTGGGATATCCTCCTTTCTGATTTTTATCTGATGGTAGCCTGACCTCAGATCCATCTTGGAGAATACCGTTGCACCAGCTAACTGATCCAACAGATCATTGATGCGAGGGATAGGATACTTGTTCTTGATTGTCACCGCATTCAACGGTCTATAGTCAGAGACTAGACGAGGCACGGTAGAATCTCTCTTCTTGACAAAGAGTACCGGACAACCCCAAGGTGAACTGCTAGGCTGGATGAACTCCTTAGCTAATAGCAGATCAATTTGCTCTTTCAACAGAGCCAACTCTTCCACCGGCATACGGTAGGGCTTCTTGGAAATTGGAGCCGTACCGGGAAGTAGCTCTATGACAAACTCCACGCTTCGGTCAGGAGGCATGCCAGGCAATTCTTCCGGGAACACATCCGGGAATCACACACCACGTGTATGTCCTGGATTTCCGGAGGGGATTCGCCTTCCATAAAGCAAAGGAGAATCTCAGGTGATTGGGTACGACGGTGGACGGAGGTCTTGATGTTGCAGGCCAATACTTCACAATGTCACCGGAAGGAGCGGTCACAGTAATGGTCTTGGCGGCACAGTCGAGATTAGCCTGATATTTGGTTAGCCAGTTCATGCCCAGTATGACATCAATGCCTTTGGACTTCAGTGCTACCAAGGCATAAGGAAACGACAAGGAACCTATATTAATTTGGACCTCAGGAGTAACCCCATCGGTTTGCCATTTGGAGCCAGGAGTGGCAATCACCAAGGGACGACTCATTTTCTCGAACGGTAAGTTGTGGTCTTTTGCAAAAGCTATGGATATGAATGAATGCGATGCTCCAGAGTCAAACAAAACTGTAGCTGTATTGCCGTTGATTCGTAACTCACCCATAAGAACGCCGGGGTCCTCTTCAGCTTCTTCAGCAGAGATGTGGTTCAGGCGACCACGCACCATAGGTCCAGCCTTGCCAGTTGGAGTGGCAGGGGCTCGTGCAGGAGTTATCGCGAGAGGTGCCTTCTGGGGGCACTCCCTGGAGTAGTGACCGGCCTGGCCACAGGTGTAGCAAGTGACTCCAGGTGGAGCAGGTAGCATGGGACGGTACCCACTCCCGCCTACCCCAAGTGTCGAAGTAGTGGGGCGCGGAGGAGGTGGCCTGTACCCTGCGGCTCTTGGCATGAAGGGAGCACGAGGTACATCGCTGTAGGGGACAAATACCCTGCGCTTCTTGCTCTCAGAACCCGAGGAACTCTGGTGGTCCCCATGTGCGGGCCTCTTGGAAGCTTCAAGTTCCTTTCTTCCTTGCTCAAGAGTAAAAGCCTGGTTGAACAGCTCCTGATAGGTCTGGAACCTGAAGGGCAATAGCTCATAGCGGAGCTGCGGATTCAGACCCTTGCGGAACAGCTCTTGCTTGTCAGCATCATTGGTCACGTCCCTTGGGGCGTAACGAGAGAGATGGTTGAACTCGCGACCATAACACTAGTACAGAAAAGCTATTCTGTGGCGCACCATTTTGCTATTCTGTGGCGCATGGGTGGTGCGCCACAGAATAGTCGCCACTAAATAAGCTATTCTGTGGCGCACCACCAGGTGCGCCACAGAATAGTGGCTATTCTGTGGCGCACCCAGCCTGGTGCGCCACAGAATGTGTTTTCAAAATTTTAAAAAAAAAATGGCTGCCGTGGCAGCCACGGTGGTCGTCGGCGTCTGGCTGGGCGGTGCAGGTCGTCGCGCTCTGGGCCTGCAGGTAGTCGCGACGGGCAGAGAGAGGCTCCGGATGCTCGGCGTCGGCAGCGGCGGACCTAACCCTAGCGAGCGAGAGAGAGAAGGTGCTGCGGCAGCGTGAATCGATGGAGGTCTCGGTGGTGAAGACGAACTCCGACGCGGCGGTGACGCAGAAGAGCGGCGGTGCGGGAGATGGCCGGCAGCCGACCGGGAGCAGGGGCTGCGGTGAAGACGAAGGAGGTCGGTCGGCCAGATAACTCCAGCTTCTTGCTCGGTCGCATGGGCTGAGGTCGGAGGTCGCCCCCCTGTGCTGCTGCTGGTCACGCGGTCGGGGACGGAGATCACTGCAGCTGCACTTGCTGGTGGGAGGAGGAGAGAAGGAGGGGGCCGAGGTCGTCGCCGCTCCTCTGCTGCTGCTGGTCACGCGGGCGGAGGCGGCAGCAACTGCTCGGCTGGGCTCGGGCAGAGACGGACGGGATCTGCGGGATTCCGCGAGAGAGCTCGACCTGCGGGCGGCCGGACGCGGAGGAGAGGAACGGCGGGCCGATGGTGTGGCGCGCCGTCGCCGGAGGAGATGGAGGACGGGGCTCGGGTGAGGGCGAGGCGGGCGGAGGCGGGAGGTGAGACTGCGGGCGGGCGGAGGCGGGGAAGAGCGCGGTGGGTGTGCGAGGGGAACGAGCACGGGGACGGGATCGTGCGTGTGCTGCTCTGTGTTGCGTGCGTGTGTGGTGCGAGGGAGAGAAGAGAGATGGAGAGGATGGTGCGTGCGTGTGTGGCTGTGGTGTGGGGCCGGTGATTTGACCAGATCTCAGATCTCAGATCTGATCTGAAAAAATAATTTTTTAAACCGTTTTTGTGGCGCATATAGTGGCCAGTGCGCCACAGAATAATCTTATTCTGTGGCGCACCAGTTAGGGGTGCGCCACAGAATAGTTCCCCCCAATTATTTGTGGGGCCAGAGCACCTTATTCTGTGGCGCACCTGCATCGATGCGCCATAGAATAAACCTATCCTGTGGCGCACCTGACCCAGTGCGCCACAGAATAAGGTCAAAAGTGGCAGACCCGTGCGTTGGTGTGGGGCCCGCGCTTATTCTGTGGCGCATCCTTATAGCCGTGCGCCACAGAATAAGGCTATTCTGTGGCGCACCATGACTGGTGCGCCACAGAAGCTTATTCTGTGGCGCACGGCTATGAGGTGCGGCACAGAATAAGCTTCCATAGAATTGGGTTTTCCTACTAGTGTAAGTGCGGAGGTCCATCCGTCCTTGTTGCAAATCCAGGAACTCCCTCCTCTTCAAGTCCATGATCGGCTGGGGAATGTACTCAGCACGGAAGGCAGTGCGGATTTCAACCCAGGTGAAGACATGGTTGGCTGGAAACAAGGCCACATGGCTCTCCCACCAACAGCCAGCAGCACCAACCAAGAGGTAGGTGGCAAAGTTGACTTGCTCCGCCAATGGAACATGAAGCGCGGAGAACTTGCGCTCCAGCGCTCGAAGCCAATCATCAGATTCCAGTGGTTCCTTAGCATCAGCAAAGGTGGGTGGCTGCGAGCGCAGGAACTCAGTGATTCTGCTGCACCAACTGCTCAAGCAAGCGCTCATTGCGCCCACGGTTCTCCTCAATGGCCATCAAGACCTCAGCCATCGAGGGTGGTGGCGGCAGATTATCCTCATCATCATTGTGGCTACCGCGACCACCACGGCCTCCACGACCTCCTCGAGCCATTCTGGAGATTTGACAATGACACGGTTAGTATCTTTCTCCGAATGGTCGAACAATAGCATTAGCGTCTACACAAGTACACAGACTAGGGACGATAATACTTTGCGAGAAGGAAAAATCAACAAGATAGAACTTGGGTCAAAGATCAGCATCATGTGCTACTAGTGGGAGTTAAGAAATCACAACTTAACACACTCTAGTTGGCACAATCCGGGACCTTATGTTCAAGTCCGTGGGTTAACACCCAAAGAAAGGAACAAATGATTAGATTCGGTCGAAGGATAACAGTGTTCAACATCTGAATTGATTTCGGATTACAACGCAGCGGGTGCAACGTGACACATAACACTAAAGGTCGAACCCACCCACGTTTCTAATCATTTTGAAGTAACAGACGAGGAGTAAAACCTTTAAACTCAAATCGAGATAAGATTGCTCCGAGATTTGAGGGTAACCAGATAAGGAGTAAAAGAATCCTAAGAAGGTTTTCACAACTCATTTTTAAGTTAAAAATATTTTCACAAACACTAGACTCAACATCGACCAGTAGAAGGGTTTCCTACAGGCAGTACTGCTCTGATACCAACTTGTGGCGCCCCGACCAGACTGCTATACAATGATGCTGTGTGTCACCGGTTAAGCGATACAACCGGAGGTTACGGGTTTACCAATCCCTGGCCAAAACCTTTGGCAGGTGTTGCTCGGAATGGATCATCGGCAACACAACACCCCGATTGATGCCTTAACACAGGCACAACCCTCACTGCATAATAGAGAGATCAAGACTTGTGGAACAACTGGCACATCACAGACTCTACGACACAAATCATAATAGCTCAACTCTTATAATAGAGAAAGATAGCAAATGACAACCAGAGGTCACCGACCCAACATTACAACATACGGAAGCGAATTAGGTTGTTCTAAACAACAAGATCCAAATTATGGCCTAAGAGGCCTACAGATAAACATCACAGCGCCAGCTGATCCGGGATGTCCCAAGCTGCCACCTGGGAACCCCAGACTACTCGTCGACGTCCACAAAGAACCCACCTTCGAGGTCGGTGAAGTCCTCCTCTGAAACAAAACAAACGACGTTGAGTTCGACGAACTCGCAAGATTAAGAGCTAATATATGCTCGATGATGCTTTCAAAGTCATAGGGCTGTTTTGCATAAAGCTGATTTTATTTATGAAAACATAACTCAAAGGCGTCGACTAATCAGAATATTTTCAAAAGAGGTAAGGAGTACTCTTTTCTTTGATCACTTTACTCATCCTCAACCACCATCATCAACCACATTACCTGTTCGTCAAAGGCACCTCCCCGAATCACCCTCGAGGAAGCTCACCTTGCATTTGTGAGTGGTACCTCTAGTACCCAGTTTTTAATCATTCCGTTAGAGTTATTCTATGATCTTACCTTCACTTCCCAAGTCGTCCATAACCGCGGACACGGCTTTTCGAAAAGATTTAACCCAGCAAGGGTGTACAAATGTTTGCCACGCGTACCGTCCGGCCCATTACCTAGCTTTTAGCTCTCTTCCTTGGAGAACCGGCTGGGTGGGAGCGGTGTCGACTTCTCCCTCATTAAGGACTTTCCAGGATCATCAGTGGCGGCAGGGCAGCCAGTGCCTGCAACACCCGCCCCACGGCCACTCATTTTCCTAACACCACCATCCTCATCCCAGTTCATACCACCATCATCACGCACGCGCAAATGGAAGCCCGAACTAGAGGACCCTGGCTAGCCCCGCTCGAGTTATTTAGTCTATGAGGGTTCCTGCAAATGCATAGGCCTCACGCATGGTTGCACGCTCAGTCTTGGTTCAAGAGGTATAGAACTCGCACCTAGGCGGCGAGAACGAGACAAAGCACCACATCCACAGTGGCCTCTCATCCCCACCTTTAAGCATTTTATTATCCATCACCACATTTCTCCACCAACATTCTCATCTCAATCACCTGTTTCCAACATGAAGTATCCATCGCACCGCTATGCAATTACTAAGCATGGCTAAGCATCAACATAGCATAGTAGATATCTCGGCCAACAATACAAACCTATGGATATAGGAGGGAAACAGGTAAATGGCATAGGGAACTTAATGCAACTATAGGATACTCTAATCCAATCAAATTAACATTTGGAACCGCATGCAATATTATAGTGGAGAAAATATTTGCGGAAAATAGGATAAGACATGCTCAGAGGGGGGATTACGCTTGCCTTGATCAAGGTGCTGGTAGTACGGCTCGGCGGGGTATTGAGGGGGAACCCCGTCTGCTTGATCTATCGGAGCACAAAACACGGGAAGAAACAATCAATCACCACACATGTCTAACAAATGCAATGCGCAAACGAAATGATGTCATGTCATTTTAAATCCCCGAGACGAGGATGATTCAACTATTCAATTCAAACGGGGTTCGGATGCTTAGAGGGCGCATCTCGAATACACCGTGGAGTTGGATAAAGTAGCATCTTTACTTGTTGATTGGAAATGATGAACACTATTTGTTAACTTGCATATGAATGTCATGACATGTGAAGATGCAGGTTTGGTTGATTTAAACATACAAAGCTTAAATTACAACGTGCATTGAAACAAAAGCCGAAGAAAAAGGAGTATGCAGTTTGTATGGCCAGGGCGGAGTTTCCGGTGGGTGGGGTCCGGAGTATCCGGTCTAGGCTGCGAGTTACGGCTGGAACCTTGCGGGCTAAGGCTCAAATCGCAACAAGAGCAAGAGGGGAAAAAAGGAAAGGGGGGGTGGCTAGGAGGTGCATTTCCTCACCTTGAACTTGTTTGTGAGCTCGGGAGGGAAGGAGATGGACGGAGATGGCCGGAATCGTGCTCGGAAGGCGGCGGAGCTCGTGGAAGGAGAAATCAAATCCACGGCAATGTGGTGCTTCCTTGCTCGATTCCCTCGGTGAGGATGAAGAAGGGGACGAGGCGGAGCTTGTGGTGGTCTTGGATTTGCTCGGGAGCGCTTCAATCGACGACGCCGTGCTCGGCAATGGCGGGCTCGGCCATGGCCATGGGGAGCAAGAGAAGGAATGGGGAAAAAAATGGAGGGAGAAGCGAGTGGATAGGGCAGGGCCAGTGGGCCTCTAATCCGTGCTGAAATCCCGCAGCGGCGGTACTACCGCTTAACCCAGCGGTGGTACCGCTGGTGCGGTCTGGTTTCGCTCTTCCCACCTCGGCGGTACCGCCAGCGGTACCAGTTGGTACCGGCCAAGCGCGTCGGACGCCGATTCTGGCGGTAGCGGCTGCGGTAGCGGTGGCGGCAGCTCTCGGGCGGTGGTACCGCTTAACCCAGCGGTACTACCGCCGCCTGGGTCTTTTCTTCTCTTTCAGTTCCTGAATTTTATTAGGGCACCAAAACATTTATAAAAAAAATTGGGAAAATTTGGGGAGCCTCCCCATATTGAATAGAAGCTACACAAAATTAGGGCTTCAACATAAAATAGTTTGGTACCACTTTGTTCATAGGTTTCAATTCGGGCAATTTTCTAATTCCCCAAATTATAACCCTTTAGCAAAATTTAGAGCAAGTCCAAAATAACATTTTGAACTCTTAGAACTCCCTTGACAAATCTGGGAGTTTAATTGAGTTGGTTTTGTCACAACAAACTCATTTGTGTTTAGTGTTTTTGATTCCCTTTGTTGTCATTTGTTCTCCAAATATTGGTTTCAACATGAGCAATTAAACAAATGAGGCCATGATGCATGCATGAAATGCAAAAGCGAAAATTTTACTCCGGTTTTTGAGGTTCACAACTTGGGCTGTTACACACTACAAGGGCAAAGTGGAACAATCCTCTTTGATTCACGGAATGCAGCTTCCGAAAAGGCTTCAGTTTTGTCAACCCACTCATCCGTAACACGATTCGCATTGACACGACCACTGTACATCCACTCACCATCAGCCATGCTCTGCCCAAGAGTTCAACAAACTTTATAATCTACTAGATCCTAATCCAAACCCGAGGAGTTTTATAATCTCCTCTATAACATATACAAATTCTATAAGATATATAACAGTCTATCTATAAAATGTCTACTTTTAGCCATATCTATCTGTAGGTACAAGTTACATACACCACTCATAGAACTAAAGTTAAATTTTTTGACTTTGCAGAACAAGAACATTTCAACTTGCAGAACTAGAACAGTACAACAAAAATCAGAAAATACAGGGGGAGAAGAACAAGATACACTATTTTTTCATATTCTAATTTTGCATACATACAGTTTGATTATTCATACTAAAATCCACGTACTACCCTCACGGTAACTTGATTAACATGGTGTTTACGGACAATCCCTCATCAACATGGACAGCTATTGCGCGTTGATCTTGGACCTTATGAAGAAAGGATTGTTTTGGCGCACGGGAGTAGGCAACGCGCGCCCACACGACGGCTCCATTCTTCTCCCTCCAACCACATCACCTCGCCCAAACACACCCCACAACATCGCCCGAAAATCACCTGGCAGCACTTGATTTTTTACAAATATACTCCTATATATACGCTTCGCAATTGTCAAAAAATATCGCATCTAAACGTACTTGCTAAAAATACCCTAGCAGAATGACAGGGAAGTGAATTGCCTTCGGTCTGCAGAAAGGATATTTTAGCGAGGCTTCGGATCTGGCGCCACACACTCACTGGCCTCCCTCGAGGAGAAGACCTGATCTGTGTTAAACGAGTTAGTTAGTCAGTATATTGCTGTTAGACTAGATAACTCTAGATAGCCTATACGATGGTTAGTAGTTAGAGACTTGCCGTGTAGGCCAAGATGTAATCTGTTGTAATCTGATTGTTACGATCCTTGAGATCGATCTGGCCATGAGCCTATATATACATGAGCGATGATAGCCTGAGGGCATCTCGCCTTTCCCATCTTGCTACACAACTTATATGGTATCAGAGCCTATACGGCAAATGTCTTCTTCCTCTTCCTCCACCATGGTGCCCACCTCCGTGACCTCTGCGGTGACCGTCAAGCTGAGCGCCACCAACTTCATGCTCTGGCAGGCGCAGATGCTCACGCACCTTCGCGGGCATAGCCTGGTCGGCTACATCGACGGCTCGATCTCGGCACCGGAGGAGACCATCTCCACCACAACTGAAGCTGGGCGCTCTGTGGGTGTGAACCCAGAGTACGCCACCTGGTACGTTCGCGACCAGCTGGTGCTTGGAGGCTTCTTCTCCACGGTGACGGAGGAGGTCCTCGCGCACATCATGATCGCGCCCACGGCGCGAGCTGCATGGAAGATCTTGGAGCGCATGTTCGCCTCCAGATCGCGAGCACGGGTCATCCAGATCCGTTCGCAGCTGACTGCGGCAAAGAAGAAAGGTGTCCCTGCTGCTGACTACTTCCGCAACATGAAGACGTTGGCTGACACCCTCGCCGCCATCGGTCAGCCACTCCAGGAGGAGGAGATCATCTCCTACATCCTCGCCGGTCTCGGACCGAACTACGACTCCCTCGTCACGTCCCTCAGCGTCAAGGACGATCTCTCCCTCGACGAGGTATACTCTCACCTGCTTGCTTATGAACATCGTCATGATGTCCAGGATGCGGACTACACCATTGGCAGCGGCTCCTCGGTGAACTTCACCAGCCGCAATCATGGCCGCGGTGGCAGCCAAGGAGGACATGGCGGCAACTCTGGAGGACGCGGCGGCGGCAATGGTGGCCGCGGCGGCCGTGGACATGGCCAGCAAGGCCAGAACTCTGGAGGGCGCGGTGGTGGCAATGGTGGCCGTGGCAATGGCGGCCAAGGACGCGGCCGCGGAGGCGGCAATGGCGCACCTCGTCCAGTGTGCCAAATCTGCAACAAGGTGGGGCATGTCGCCCTGCACTGCTACAGCCGCTTCGATCATGCATACGGCGGCGAGGAGGAGCACCACTCCGCCAACAACGCGTCCACCACCTACCACGCCGATCCTACCTGGTACATGGACTCCGGCGCCACCGACCACATCACCGGGGACCTAGAGCGTCTCCATGTCCGTGATGCTTATCACGGCACCGATCGCGTGCACGTCGGCAACGGTGCAGGTTTGGCTATTTCTCATCTTGGTCATAGTTCAATTACCACTGCTGCCAAAGATCTTATTCTTAAAAATGTTCTCCACGTTCCACACATCTCAAAAGATCTTCTTTCAATTCATAAACTTGCTAGAGATAATGGAGTATTCATTGAATTTCACCCTGATTATTTTCTCATTAAGGATCTGGTGTCGAAGAGAACGTTGCTCCAAGGCAGGTGTAGAGGAGGCCTCTACCCCATCGAGTCGTCAGAAATAAGCGCCCTCAAGTGCGCCATGTTTTCTTCGCGGATTAGCAAAGAGCAATGGCATCGGCGCCTAGGTCATCCGTCGTCCCAAGTAGTTCAGTCCATTTTACGACTTCATAAACTTCCGTTTTGTAATAATTCTGAGCATGCAACTGTTTGCAATGCGTGTCAACTTGGCAAAAGTCATGAATTGCCCTATTCAATTTCTATTCATACTTCTAGTGCTCCTCTTGAGCTTATTTACACCGATGTTTGGGGTCCAGCTATCACTTCCGTTGGTGGTTTTAAGTATTATGTGAGTTTCATCGACGATTTTAGCAAATTCACTTGGGTTTATCTCCTCCATGCCAAATCTGAAGTTGGGGATACTTTCCTCAAATTTCAAAAACACGTTGAACTTTTACTCAACCACAAAATTAAAGGTGTCCAATCCGATTGGGGAGGGGAATACCGTCGTCTGCACAAATACTTTGATTCTACCGGCATTACTCACACTATTTCTTGCCCACATACACACCAACAAAATGGATCCGCCGAGAGAAAACACAGGCACATCGTCGAAACCGGCCTTGCGCTATTAGCACAAGCTTCCATGCCTGTCAAATTCTGGGATGATGCTTTCACTACAGCTACCTATCTTATTAATCGCCTTCCTACACGAGTCATCGACAATGCCACTCCACTAGAACGTCTTCTTGGTGCCAATGCTAAACCGAATTATTCCATGACGAAATCTTTCGGTTGTGCCTGCTGGCCTCTTCTTCGCCCATATAACACACGGAAATTATCTTTTCGGTCCAAGGAGTGTGTTTTTATAGGCTATAGTGAGCATCATAAAGGTTATAAATGTTTAGATGTGGCTACTGGTCGCGTGTATATCTCACGCGATGTTATTTTTGATGAACAACTCTTTCCGTTCTCTCGTTCGGCTACACCCCAAACCACGTCCTCATACACGTATGAAACTCTCCTAGATATTGGCAGTACTGGTTTTTTTTACTAACAATCAAGGAGATTTGCAGCCTCCTGTTTCTCCTCGTGCAGGTTCACCAGATGGAGGCGATCACAACGATCACGACGCTGGGTCACATGCTGGCCGCATGTTGAGCCGACCGCGTCTCCCATGGCTCATCATGGGCCTCCTCCTTCGCCTGGGTCACCAGCCCCAGGCAACTCGACGCCGCCCGCTTCGCCCTTTTCGTCTGTCTCCGCCGCCAACAGCGCCTCGCCCACGCCTCCTCACGTCGTGCGCGTTCCACCTGCTCCGGATCGGGAGCATACCATGCGCACCCGGCTGCGTGCCGAAAAAACTGTTCCGAGGCATCTCACGGATGGCACGGTGACCTACACCGCTGTGCACACTCCTGATAGTGAGCCATCTTCGCTCGCTTCTGCTCTCCAGCATCCCAAGTGGAAGGCGGCCATGGATGCGGAGTTTTTCTGCTCTCCAGCGCAATCAAACCTGGCGCCTTGTTCCTCCTCGTCGCGGCCTCAACATCATTGACAGCCAGTGGGTCTACAAGATCAAGCGCAAGCCTGATGGATCCGTCGATCGCTTCAAGGCGCGTCTCATCGCCAAGGGCTTCAAACAGCGTCACGGCATCGACTACGACGACACCTACAGTCCCGTGGTCAAGCCGACCACCATCCGTGTCATCCTGTCTCTCGCCGCGATGCAGGGGTGGCACATGTGGCAACTCGACGTCGACAATGCGTTTCTGCATGGACATCTTGAGGAGGAGGTCTACATGGTTCAACCTCCAGGGTATATTGATCCGCATCAACCTCACCATTTGTACAAGCTGGAGAAGTCGCTGTATGGCCTGAAACAGGCACCACGGGCGTGGTTCGCTCGGCTAAGCGGCAAGCTGCAAGAGCTCGGTTTCGTCCCCTTCAAGGCTGACGTGTCTCTGTTCATCTACAAACATGATGATGTGACTATGTACATGCTCGTCTATGTTGACGACATAATCGTCGTCAGTTCTACTGCTCAAGCTGCCGATCGTTTGCTTCTTCAGCTCCGTCAGTCTTTCCCTGTCAAAGATTTGGGCAGACTTGGATTCTTTCTGGGCATTGAGGTCAAGCACCAGGAAGATGGACTACTGTCGGGGGCTACCCCCGGGTAGGGTCAAGGCTTGGCATAAGTTGAGTTTAAAGGTGTGCCGAGGTACGGAAAGGGCCGACCTGTTTGGGCCTGGGAGTGTCCGAGCTTCATCTTGACCTGTAGGACATAAAGGCCGACCTGTCTTGGCCCAGAGGGGTCCGAGGTATCCCGTTGGCATGGGCCGAGGTTCATAATCCGAGCTTTTGTCAGCCGACCTAACTACCTCGGTGCTATGGTTTGCATTGGGAGAGCAGGAGAAGCTATTGGAAGGAAGTAAGGTCCGACCTGGTAAAGATCTTAAGCGCAAGACCCGAGGTACGGAGCCCGTCACATCCGTGCCGAGCTAACCGAGGCAAGGAGCCGTAGGTCGGGCAGGAGTCAATGCTCCTGTCACTTCCTGCCTGGTACAAGAGCGACTGACATGGGAGCGTCTGTCACGGAGCCTGGCAGAGGCGTGCCCCGGGTTCGGCGGGGCTGCACGTCTCTGACCGCTGACCACGCGAGATCTGGGAAAAGGCTACGAGGTAGCTCTGCCAGGCCACGTCTTGTCTCCGTCAGAGGAGACATGCTAGTTCTGCCGTTAGGCAGCAGGGGATGGGCAGGCCATGTCTTGTCCCTGACAAGGGTAGGATGATGACCGGTGCAGAGGCATGGCAACAGTGTTCAGCAAGGGGCACAACGGTAACTCGGCTGGCCTATATAATGGGCTCCAACCCCTCCTCCTTGAGGGATCGATCGACCGAGGGAGAGAAGGATATACAGAGAGGAACCCCGGACTCAGGCAGAGGGAGCTCGGAGTTCCTTTTCCCCCCGTTGTAGCTTCATCTTCTACCTCGAGTTCTCACCTTTGTATCATCACACAGCTCGAGGAGCAGCTTGTACTTGTCACCTTGAGCTATACACCGAGTAGGATAGTGCTGCAGTAGGGGTGTTACCTCCACAAGAGGGCCCCGAAGCAGGGTACATCGTGGTGTGCTTTGTGTTCTTGGTTTCTTGGTTTCTCGTTTGTGTTCTTGCGGTTTCTTGCGTGTTCTTGCTTGTGCACATCTTGAGTGCATAAACCCTCCCCGGATTCCCCCAACGACCATTCGGCCCCATCTTAGCCATACCTATGGCATCTGCCGTGATCCCACCACGACAGTTGGCGCCCACCGTGGGGCAGATTGAGGCGTTGGAGGGAGTTTACATCCGGACGGCTCAGGCGAGCGTGTTCTTTCCGGGCTTATCGCCAAGATCGGTGAGTTCACCTTCATCAGCGACAATGCGGGGTGTTTCGCCGGCAAGCCCTTCCCCGAGCATGGGTTCACCATGATGCTTGGCAGCTTCGTCACCTATGTTGCTGTCGAGGTTGTTCACGGGTACCCGGAGCAGGTGCTCGTGGACGACGAAACTCCTCTCCTCGCGGCTTTAGGTCGGCGTATCACTCGCGGAGTTGTAAGTGTGGCAGTGGTGGTGGAGCGTGAAGAAGGTGGCAGGTCGGTGCAGAGACCGGTGTATTACTTGAGCGAGGTGATCTCTACCTCGAAGCAGAATTACCCTCACTACCAGAAGATGACGTATGGTGTCTACCTGGCGGTCAAGAAGTTGAAGCATTATTTCCAGGAGCATCCCATAACGGTGGTGTGCGAAGCTCCAATTTCGGAGATCATTGGGTGCAAAGATGCAACTGGCCGGGTTACCAAATGGGCGATTGAGGTGTCTCCATATGCACCACATTATGAGAGAAGAGATGCAATTAAATCCCAGGCGCTGCCGGACTTCTTTTGTGATTGGGCCGAGATGCAGTATGAGCCACCTAAGACGGACTATAATTATTGGAAGATGCATTTTGATGGGTCCAAGACAAAGATCGGGCTGGGGGCTGGAATAGTCCTCACCTTGCCGAAGCGAGATCAGCTGAAATACGTGATGCAGATTCATTTCTCAGCATCAAACAATGTGGCGGAGTATGAGGCCTTAATCCATGGACTCAATGTGGCGAAGGAGATCGGTATCCGGCGTGTAGAATGCTTCGGCGATTCCGACCTGGTGGTGCAGCAATCTTCTGGAACTTGGGATACTCTGGATGCCAACATGGCGTTGTATCGGTTCCATGTGCAAAAGATATCCGGGTTCTTTGAAGGGTGTGAATACAAGCATATACCTCGGACAGAAAATAATGCTGCCGACGTGTTGTCAAAGCTCGGTTCATCTAAAGAGGCAGTACCACCTGGAGTAGCCCTGAATCACTTGCGAACTCCGTCAATCAAACCTTCTCCTGAATCCGAATCTATTTTCATCCCGGCGGAGCAAGAGTCCGGACCTGTTCCAATGGAGGTAGACGTCGGATGCGTTTGGTCGGACCCGGGGACTGCCTGGCAGAGCTCGGGGACTGCGCACCGAACCTCGGGGACTGCTCGTCAAGACTCGGGGACTGGTCGCAGGATGGTGGAGGAAATAATGGAAGAGATTATGGTGACCGAACCAATGGAGGTGGGCGAGGAATTTTTTCCTTTGCACCCAGTGCCGGAGTGGGCGGAGCAAATCATGAAGTTCATAACGGAGGGAAGCTTGCCAAGTGACACAACCGAGGCTAGGAGAATTCAAAGGAGGGCCAAGGCGTACACCATCATCAACAAGGAGCTCTACAAAAGAAGCGTAACCGAGGTGTTGCAACGGTGTTTTTGGAGATCCATGATACGTCTCCAACGTATCCATAATTTCTGATGTTCCATGCTTATATTATACCAATTGCTACATGTTTTATATACACTTCATATCACTTTTATGCATTTTCTGGGACTAACCTATTAACAAGATGCCGAAGTGCCAGTTCCCTGTTTTCTGCTGTTTTTGGTTCCAGAAAATTACTTCTGCAATATTCTCGGAATTGCACGAAACAAAAGGCCAAGTCCCTATTTTTCCAACACGTCACGGAGTCCGAAGGAGAGACGAAGAGGAGCCACGAGGTGGCCAAACCACATGGTGGCGCGGCCGGGTGGGACCGCGCCACCAGGTGAGGTGGGCCCCTCGGGACTCCACCGACGCCGCCCCTTCGCCTATATATTGCCTCAGACGCGAAAACCCTAAAAAAGAAGCCAATTTCCACGAAGAGTTCCGCAGCGCCGCCGCCATCGACGACAAGTTTCGGGGGACAGAATCTCTGTTCCGGCACGCCGCCGGGACGGGGAATTGCCCCCGGAGTCATCTCCATCAACTCCACCGCCATCTTCATCGCCGCTGCTGACTCCCATGATGAGGAGGGAGTAGTTCTCCCCCGAGGCTGAGGGCTCTACCGGTAGCTATGTGGTTCATCTCTCTCTCCATGGTGTGATCTTTATGTGATCATGTGTATTGCTAGTATCGCTGAATACATTAATAATGTTTATGCTACTCAAGTGATTTTGTCTAGTTTCTGGAGTCATTGTGACAACACGGTATCAAGGTGACAGTGTGGGTACTTGTGTGACTCTATGAATAATTTAGACATTTATCATGGCTTATTCTTGGGAATTGTGGTGTTTGTTTACTCAGACTTTGAGGTGTGCTTTTGCAGCCCTACATAGTACTCTTGCTTCATCAAGAAGGAGAATAATCCCGAGCAGTATTTACTTGTGTTCAGTTGTGCTAATCTAGTTGAATATGTAGATGTTACTCTTTATCTATTATGCACTCTAGAGGTTACTTTAATATGAACTCCGGTACTCTCCACGGTGTAAAGGTGACAGTGTGTGCACCGTGTGTGATTCCTTTATGACGTTGTGGCGCTTGTTTACTCCGGCTTGAGGTGTGCTTTTGTAGCCCTACACAATGAATGGTGTTTGTTATCCAACAAGAGAGTGTTTAAGAGTAGCTTTTACTTATTCAGTTATGAGATCATTGTTGAGAGTGTCCACTAGTGAAAGTATGATCCCTAGGCCTTGTTTCTAAGCATTGAAACACCGTTTACACAAGTTCTGCTACATGTTTGCTTGCTGCCATTTTATTTCAGATTGCAACTACTTATAATCATCCATATTACTTGTATTTCACTATCTCTTCGCCGAACTAGTGCACCTATACATCTGACAAGTGTATTGGGTGTGTTGGGGACACAAGAGACTTCTTGTATCTTAATTGCAGGGTTGCTTGAGAGGGATATCTTTGACCTCTACCTCCCTGAGTTCGATAAACCTTGGGTGATTCACTTAAGGGAAACTTGCTGCTGTTCTACAAACCTCTGCTCTTGGAGGCCCAACACTGTCTACAAGAATAGAAGCACACGTAGACATCAAGCTATTTTCTGGCGCCGTTGCCGGGGAGGTAAGGTAAAAGGTATTCACATCCTCTGGCTACTAAGCTATTTTCTAGTTGTTGCTAGTGTGTGAGTGCTCGAAGTTATTTCCTTTAGATTCTGCAATTATTCTTTTTGTTTCTTGTTTTTATTTTCACTAGTTAGGCTTAATGGAAAACAACAAAAAAATTAGAGATCTTTATGAACTTTATATTGAATTAGGACATGATGCTTTTGAAGAGAAAATTAAAAAACCTATGGAGGCTTGTTTGCATGATGGTAGCAATGGTATTACTATAAATTCTTTGAACACCATTATTGCTAATGCTATGGAAAAGTCTAAGCTTGGGGAAGCTAGTTGTGATGAATATGATATTTTTAGTCCCCCAAGCTTTAAGGAGGAAATTTGCTTTGATGATACTTTGCCTCCAATATATGATGATTATAATCATTGTGATATTTTCAGTCCACCTACTATTGAGGATATAGTTTATGTTGATTATGATATGCCTCCTATATATGATGTTTACAATGATGAATATGATATTTCAGTCCATCTACTATTGAGGATAAAATTCATTATGATTATTCTATGCCTCCAATTTTGATGATTACAATGATGGATGTGATACTTTTACTCTCACTATTACTAATGATAATGTTCATGCTTATGTGGAGAGTAATGATACTTTATGCATGTGGATCATGATAAGAATGCTCTATGTGATAGCTATATTGTTGAGTTTATTCATGATGCCGCTGAAAATTATTTTGAGAGAGGAAAGTATGGTTATAGAAATCTTCATGTTACTAAATTTCTTCTCTTTATGATGAATGTTTTGAGCTTTCTCTTGATTTGCTTTTATTTGCTGGGTACTTTAAGACCTACTGGTCCTTATGAGAGAGGGAGACACGATTTCATATATCACAATAATATTAAGTCTTCTCTCTTTATGTTGAAATTTTTGAAGTTACACTTGTTTTGCATTTCTATGCTAGTCACTTTGTTCTTCATTGACTTGTTTTCTTACAAGACTCCTATGCATAGAAAGAGTGTTAGATTTAAACATGTTTTATATATGCTTCTTGATGCTCTCTTTTATGTTTCAACTCTCATCTTTATGTGGCATCATAAAAATCACTATGCCTAGCTAAAAGGCTTTAAAGAAAAGCGCTTATGGGAGACAACCCATTTTTTATTTTCTGTTATTTTTGCTTTTCTTTTTGTTTTGAGTCAAGGTGCTTGTTACTTCTGTAGCAACTCCTTTGTATCTTTATTTTATTGCATTGTTGTGCCAAGTAAAGTTTTATTGAAAGTTGATGCAAGATTTGGATTTCTGCGCAGAACAGATTTTTAGCTGTCACGATTTGAGCTTCTCCTTAGAAAATTCGAAAAATTCTGTAAAAAATCACGCATCTTCCTCAGATATGTACGCAACTTTCATTAAATTGGACCAGTTCCATCTGAGCAACTTAAGTGCCTCGAAAAAATTCGTCTTCACAGACTGTTCTGTTTTTGACAGATTCTGCCTTTTGTTTTGCATTCGCTCTTTTACGATGTTTGAGTGGATTTCTTTGCTCCACAAAGCATTGGTGGCTGTAGCTAATGTCCAGAAGCTTTTAATGATTGTTCATCACAGAATATGAGAATTTTTGATTATGCACTAACCCTCTAATGAGAACTATTTCGAGTTTGGTGTGAAGGAAGTTTTCAAGGATCAAGAGAGAAGGATGATATTATGTGATCAAGAAGAGTGAAAAGCCTAAGCTTGGGGATGCCCCCGTGGTTCATCCCTGCATATTCAAGAAGACTCAAGCGTCTAAGCTTGGGGATGCCCAAGGCATCCCCTTCTTCATCAACAACTTATCAGGTCATCTCTAGTGAAACTATATTTTAATTCTTTCACATCTTATGCGCTTTACTTGGAGCGTCTGTGTGCTTTTATTTTTTTTTGTTTTTGTTTGAATAAATTCGGATCCTAGCAATCCTTGTGTGGGAGAGAGACACGCTCCGCTTTTTCATGTGAATACTCATGTTCTTCACTTATATTTGTTGAGTATTCTTAACTAGCTACTGCAGTGCTTTTAGCTCCTGTTTTTCATGCATCTCTTCGAGCTGTTAGCACTTGTTTATAAATACTCTCTTGCTGCATTATATTATCATTTGGAGAGTTTATGTTTAAATAAATTGATTGGTGTTTGTTTGGAAGAAAGAAAATGCTACATGTGGTAGTTGGTATTGGAAAAGACATATGCATTCTTGTAGATCATTGTCTTGTTTCGATTTGATACTTTGCAATTGTTTTGAGCTCTCAAGTAGATCATGTTTAAGCTCTTGCATCATGTAGTTAAAGCCTAGTAGTGGAGAACTACCGTAGAGCTTGTTGAGACTTGGTGCATATTTGTTCTCTAAGGTCTAGATATTTTCTGGTAAAATGTTTGAGCAACAAGGAAGACAGTGTAGAGTCTTATAATACTTGCAATATGTTTTTATGTGATTCTTGCTGTACCGGTTTATACTTGTGTTTGCTTCAAACAACCTTGCTAGCCTAAACTCTGTACTGAGAGGGAATGCTTCTCGTGCATCCAAACCTTGAGCCAAAACCCATGCCATTTGTGTCCACCATACCTACCTACTATGTGGTATTTCCTGCCATTCCAAGTAAATACTTCATGTGCTACCTTTAAACTATTCAAAACTTTATTACTCCTTATTTGTGTCAATGTTTTATAGCTCATGAGGAAGTATGTGGTGTTTTATCTTTCAATCTTGTCATTTACTTCTGACAGACTTTCACCAATGGACTAGTGGCATATACATCCGCTTATCCAATAATTTGCAAAAAGAGCTGGCAACGGGGTGCCCAGCCCCAATTAATTACAACTTTCATTAATAATTCTCTTCACATGTTTTGCCCTGATTTATCAGTAAGCAACTTAATTTGCAAATAGACACTCCTCCATGGTATGTGAATGTTGGAAGGCACCCGAGGATTCGGTTAGCCATGGCTTGTGTAAGCAAAAGGTTGGGAGGAGTGTCACTATAAAGAAACTAAAATACATGTGTAAACAAAAGAGAAGAGGGATGATCTACCTTGCTGGTAGAGATAACGTCCTTCATGGGAGCCGCTCTTGAAAGTCTGGTTGACAAGGGGGTTAGAGTGCCCACTACCATTCGTTGACAACAACAAACACCTCTCAAATACTTATTTTGTGCTCTCTATATGCTTTCGAAAACTTAAAAAGCTCTAGCACATGATTTAATCCCTGCTTCCCTCTGCGAAGGGCCTATCTTTTACTTTATGTTGAGTCAGTTTACCTACTCCTTTCTATCTTAGAAGCAAACACTAGTGTCAACTTTGTGTGCATTGATTCTTACATGTTTACTTATTGCACTTGTTATATTGCTTTATGTTGACAACTATCCATGAGATATACATGTTACAAGTTGAAAGCAATTGCTGAAACTTAATCATCCTTTGTGTTGCTTCAATGCCTTTTACTTTGAATCTATTGCTTTATGAGTTACCTCTTATGCAAAACTTTTTGATGCTTGTCTTGAAAGTACTATTCATGAAAAGTTTTTGCTTATATGATTCATTGTTTACTCTTTATCTATTGTTAGCAAACTATAGACCATTGCTTTGAGTCACTTCATTCATGACATGAGCCTAGCAATATTATGATCAAGATTGTGTGAAAGCATGTCTCCTCAGAAATTATTTGTTGTTATCGTTTTACCTACTCGAGGACGAGTAGAACTAAGCTTGGGGATGCTTGATACGTCTCCAACGTATCCATAATTTCTGATGTTCCATGCTTATATTATACCAATTGCTACATGTTTTATATACACTTCATATCACTTTTATGCATTTTCTGGGACTAACCTATTAACAAGATGCCAAGTGCCAGTTCCCTGTTTTCTGCTGTTTTTGGTTCAGAAAAGTACTTCTGCGAATATTCTCGGAATTGCACGAAACAAAAGGCCAGTCCCTATTTTTCCAACACGTCACGGAGTCCGAAGGAGAGACGAAGAGGAGCCACGAGGTGGCCAAACCACATGGCGGCGCGGGTGGGCCGCGCCACCAGGTGGGTGGGCCCCTCGGGCTCCACCGACGCGCCCCTTCGCCTATATATTGCCTCAGACGCGAAAACCCTAAAAAAAGCCAATTTCCACGAAGAGTTCCGCAGCGCCGCCGCCATCGACGACAAGTTTCGGGGGACAGAATCTCTGTTCCGGCACGCGCCGGGACGGGGAATTGCCCCCGGAGTCATCTCCATCGACTCCACCGCCATCTTCATCGCCGCTGCTGACTCCCATGATGAGGAGGGAGTAGTTCTCCCCCGAGGCTGAGGGCTCTACCGGTAGCTATGTGGTTCATCTCTCTCTCCATGGTGTGATCTTTATGTGATCATGTGTATTGCTAGTATCGCTGAATACATTAATAATGTTTATGCTACTCAAGTGATTTTGTCTAGTTTCTGGAGTCATTGTGACAACACGGTATCAAGGTGACAGTGTGGGTACTTGTGTGACTCTATGAATAATTTAGATATTATCATGGCTTATTCTTGGGAATTGTGGTGTTTGTTTACTCAGACTTTGAGGTGTGCTTTTGCAGCCCTACACGTAGTACTCTTGTTCATCAAGAAGGAGAATAATCCCGAGCAGTATTTACTTGTGTTCAGTTGTGCTAATCTAGTTGAATATGTAGATGTTACTCTTTATCTATTATGCACTCTAGGTTACTTTAATATGAACTCCGGTACTCTCCACGGTGTAAAGGTGACAGTGTGTGCACCGTGTGTGATTCCTTTATGACGTTGTGGCGCTTGTTTACTCCGGCTTGAGGTGTGCTTTTGTAGCCCTACACAATGAATGGTGTTTGTTATCCAACAAGAGAGTGTTTAAGAGTAGCTTTTACTTATTCAGTTATGAGATCATTGTTGAGAGTGTCCACTAGTGAAAGTATGATCCCTAGGCCTTGTTTCTAAGCATTGAAACACCGTTTACATCAAGTTCTGCTACATGTTTGCTTGCTGCCATTTTATTTCAGATTGCAATTACTACTTATAATCATCCATATTACTTGTATTTCACTATCTCTTCGCCGAACTAGTGCACCTATACATCTGACAAGTGTATTGGGTGTGTTGGGGACACAAGAGACTTCTTGTATCTTAATTGCAGGGTTGCTTGAGAGGGATATCTTTGACCTCTACCTCCCTGAGTTCGATAAACCTTGGGTGATTCACTTAAGGGAAACTTGCTGCTGTTCTACAAACCTCTGCTCTTGGAGGCCCAACACTGTCTACAAGAATAGAAGCACACGTAGACATCAATCCACCAAGGAGAATGTGGTCATCATTGCAGCACAAGAGCTCTGGTGGCCAAGGTGTTCCGCCATGGGTTTTATTGGCCCACTGCTCTTGCTGATGCAGAGGACATAGTCCGGAGATGTGAAGGATGCCAAAGGTTTGCCAAGCAGACGCATATGCCAGCCTCGGCGCTCAAAACAATTCCTATCACTTGGCCGTTTGCGGTATGGTGTTTGGATATGGTGGGAGAGTTCAAACCAGCCCGAGGTAACATGACACACATACTGGTGATGGTGGACAAGTTCACCAAGTGGATCGAGGTGAAACCAATCCGGAAGTTGGATGGTCATTCAGCAGTGACTTTTTGAAGGAGATCATTCTGCGATATGGGTACCCCCATAGCATTATCTCGGACAACGGCACGAACTTTGCTGTTGGAGAATTTGCTCGGTTTTGCATGAACAAGGGAATCCGGCTGGACATAGCCTCGGTGGCACATCCGGAGTCTAATGGACAAGTGGAAAGATCAAATGCTCTAGTGTTGGCCGGCATCAAGGCTCGGCTCATTGAACCACTGCTGAAAACGCCGGGGTGTTGGATAGATGAGATACCAGCAGTACTGTGGGGTCTAAGGACCACACCAAATCGATCAACTGGCTATACGCCATTTTTTATGGTCTATGGGGCAGAAGCTATGCTACCCACTGACATCGAATATGATGCGCCCAGAGTGGCAATGTACACTGAAGCCGAGGCAAAAGAGGCTCGGGAGGATGCAGTAGATCTGCTTGAGGAAGCTAGAGAATTGGCCTCATCTCGGTCAGCAATATACCAACAAGGTCTCCGACGTTATCATAGCCGGAGTGTCAACCCTCGTGTGTTTCACGAGGGAGATTTGGTGCTGAGGCTGGTGCAGCGCAAGAAAGGTCGGCACAAGTTGTCACCTCCATGGGAGGGACCGTTCATTGTGAGCCGAGCTCTGCTCAATGATTCGTACTATCTTATAGATGCGCAGGAACCAAGGAAAGATGGGCTGGACAACCCCGGATCAGAGGTCAAGCGACCATGGAATGTAGCTCTACTCCGACCTTTCTACTCATGAAGGGCGCAATGTATGTACCTCGGTTAATCCTTAATGAAATGTCGGCACTCCGAGGTTGAAGCTCGGGGACTGCCTCGCTCATGTGCTTGTGTTTTATTTCTGTTTGTCAATTTCGTTCATATGCCGAACTATTTTGAACCTCGTCTCAAACTTCAAGTAATGTATGCTGTGTAACTAATCTTGTGACTCGACTGACGAACGCCGAAATGGTAGTCAAGAGCAAAGATGAAAAAACGTGGGAAACATGAAAATGGACTCGGGGACTCGGTCCAAAAGTATAGTTCGGCATGTGTCGTTTACTAACCCCTGTCTTTACCTTTCATTTATGTCGGATGATTTTGAAACACACCTCGGCATTTGCTAAGTACTGTATGCTATAAACAACAATCTTGTGACTCGACTGTCGAACGCCAAAATGGTAGACAAGAGCAAAGAATGCCAAGTATAGTAAACACGAAAGTGAACTCGGGGACTCGTTCCAAAAGGGTTCGGCATAAATTTTAGAAAAGCATGGTTCGGATAGCAAGATAATGTTAAGAGGTAGCAAGGCAAACTACTTAAGGTCTATTACATCTGCACCCGGCATACCGGGGATTTAATGTTTTTCTTGAGACAAGTTCAGGCCTCGGAACCAGAGACCTCGGTCGCCGAAGTTGTGGTAGGGACCTCGGAGCAGGAGCCTCGAGCGCAGGAACAACCTCGGGCGCAGGAACAACCTCGGTCGCGGAAGCAACCTCGGTTGTTGGAGTGGATGCCGGGGTGTCCGTCACGTCGGGGGAGATCACCTCGGTGGCTACGGCTTTGCCGGACTTGCCCTTGGGGTTCGGAGGTTCGTCGAAGTTGAAGTCATCATCAGAATCTCCGGCCACCTCGGTTGTTTTGCCGGCCTTGCCCTTGGAGCTCTCAGGCTCGTCGAAGTCAATTTCCTCGCCGTCAGAGCCTTCTTCACCGGACTCTGCTTCCTCGTCCGAGCTCTCTTCATCCTCAGAATAGAGGCGCCCTTCATCAAAGGTCCGGGTGTTTGCATAACTAGCAAAGAGGTCGGCTGCTGCTTGGCGTTTCTCAATGCCATCAGGAGTGGTGTTCCAAGGAGAGCCCTGCGCAGGGAGGTAACCGTGTGGATCTCAACAGATTCATACCAAGACAGCACGAACACCAGGGCCTTGTCCGCTCCAGCCCGAGCTGATGAGCATCTCCACTCCCGAAGTCTAGCCTCGGCTCCTTTCAGCTTCGTGGCGAGCTCGTCGATGCAAGTGGGAGTCTTAACCTTGGGCCAGAGGGCACGATGGACCTCGATGGCAGCATCAACCAGTTTAGTTCCAATGGCCCTGAGCGGCCTGATCCGAGCATTAAGGGCGACAAGGTGGTCCTGGATATCCCAGCTTTCGCCGAGGGTTTCTGTCTCAGCCCTCTTTGCCCGAGCTGCTTGAACTTCTCGGATAGCTTTGTCCTTGGAGTGCTCAAAATTCTCTGAAGAAGACAAAAAGGCTGTCGCTGAAATAAGGCATACGGTGGCACGGGGTGTAGGTCGGCAGAAAATAAGGAAAAGGGAAAAGAAACTTACTGTCCATTTGGTGATTAATCCGAGTGAGCTCGGACAACCAACTTTTCGATGCAGCCGGAGAGCGATAGTTCGGTTTCGGCCGAGGTGGCGCGGTTCTCCAGGGTCTTGGCAATTTCTTTCTGTTGTTCGGCGGCCTGGTCTTTGACCTTCATAGCGTCCTCCACAGCAGCTTTGGCTTCATTAGCCCGGTTCAGCTCTTGTTGCAGCCGAGCTATTTCATCTTCGGCTGTCTTCAACTTGGAGGCATAGTCTTTGTCGCTCTGCTCCTTTGCGGATAGAAGAGTCCGGTGAGACTTCTTCAGTGTGTTGTGATCCAGCAGGAGGTTCTTGAAGATTTTGTCCGAGCATTGTTGCACTCCTGAAAAAATAGAGAGATCAGTTCGGCGGAAAGAGATTTGACACGAATATTGAAAAGTTACATTTCGAAGGAATCCGAGGTCTTTTTAGCACCCGAGGCCCAATTGAGTCCCGGGGACTCGGCATTGGCCTCGGGGACTCAGCATTGGGAGAAATGACAAGTTTTTGAGATTCAAGCCGAGCAATTTTAACTCGGTGGAGTGTCAATTGCTCAACCCGAATCTCGGGGACTGGGAATAGTGTATGTTTGTCATTTGGTTTCAAAGGAAGAAAGAGAGTTGCGTAAAGAAACTTACCGAGGCCTTCTTGCTGCAATCAAGGACCGCAGTCTGCATGTTGTAAATGGACTGGAGCACGGCGCTAGGTCCAACTGGATGCTCAGAGGTCGGTTAGAGGAGACCTCGGCAGTGTCAGCCGAGTTCCAGTCCATGTCGTAGTGCTTCTCCGAGCCTAAGCTGTTCCCGCTCTTGGTCCGGAGTTGCCCGACCTCCCAGCTGCTGATGTTCGGCTGGATGGTAGCAGCGAAAAGAGCTCGGGAGGTGGCGACCTGAGAGCTCGAAGGCGCGGTCTTGGTCAAGGTGGACTTCGGCGCGGGAACATGCGGCACCAGTTGGGTGCTCGCAGCCTTGGGGCCCGGTGGCGGTGGCGGCATCGGAGTTTGCTGTGGCTGTTTGGGGGGCTCAACAACTCGAGCTGAATCTTTCTGCTGCTGCTGAAGCTTTTGCTTCTGCAGTTGTTGTTGTTGTTGCTTCTTCTGCTGCTGTTGCTGCTGGTTGCGCGCAGCTTGAGACTTGGGGGAGAGCCGAGGCTCCAGCACGGTCTTAGCCGGAGTCTTGGCGCGATCTGTCTCCGCATCCTTCTGAGGACGCGGAGGAGTCTGATCTCGGCGGGGAGCAGAGTGTCCCAGGCCGGAGTCAGAGCTCGGCGGTGGAAGTTCGGCGGAGGCGACACGCACCGGGGAGGAGATGGTCCTCTCCGGGCTGTGGATGTCAACGGACCGTTCTGGAGGAGAGGCTCTGGCGGGGCTGCCGAGGTTAACCTCGACCTCGGTTGTCTGAGATTCAACCACTGGAGGCAGTGGTGAATGTATCGAGCTGTGGCTCTGTTTGATCTGCCGAGCCGGGCTAGACGAAAAAGAAAAGATTAAGTTAGAGTAAAAAGCTTAACCTCGGAACAGCGTGAGAAGTAAAAAGGAGCAAGGTGACTTACGCATCTTCCTCCACGGGGCCTCGTTTCTTGTGCCTCGCCGAGGTCTTCTTGGCACGCTTGGCTTTGGGCGCTGCAGTCTCCGAGGTCTTGGAAGCCTCGGCATCCGAGGTACCGGGTCCTGAGCGCTTCCGGGAAGCTGCAGACGCTGGATGAAAGTTCTTATATGTTGGAGGAGCATACGAAATTGGAATAACATTGACAGGTTCCAGAATTTGGCAATCGTCATCGTCATCATCGGGCCAATCCTGGATGGACGATCGAACTGGTGGGCGGTGCGATGGGCAACCGCGAGTCTTACCCGAGGTGGCCTTGGGAATAGGGAGGTGATCCTCATTGTCCGGATCTTCAGCCTCGGCGGCGGCCGGAATAGGCAGGTCGGGAGTCCACTCCTTAGAAGAAAGGGGGCCATCCTCGATTTCCTGTCGAGTGAACTTCTGCAGAGGTGGCAAGTAAAACCGAGTTAGCACAAGAATCAATACAAGGTCGGGGTGAAAATGAAACCGAGGAATATTATACGTCGGGTAAGGTACACTTACTTGGGTGGAAGGTGATCTCGGTCATAGGGCTTGACACCCCATTTCCACTTATCGGGCATGGTGGTCTTGGCGATGGCCCGGATGCGCCTCTTCACTTCGGAGTCATCGAGTTCATGAGTGCTATTCCGGGTGGGGTCATAGCGACCACTCATGTGGCAGATCTTATGGGCCCGCGCTTGTAGAGGATTAACTCGGCGGGTGATCATGGTGCGCAAATGTCATCTGCCCCCAGCTTTTCTCCTGGAGGACATCATGGTTGGTGGATCAGTAAACCTCGGGAGCGTCGGGTGCAGGCTCGTAATCCCAGTTGAGTTGGGCAGCGGGGGTTCCGATGGTGAACTCCGGCAAGTTGATGAGGTCTTCGGTGCCCGGGTTCTTCACATAGAAGAAGGAGCGTTGCCATTTGCGGCAGGAGTCCAGGCCCTGAATCCGAGGAAACTCAGAGAGGCGCCGAGGTGAAATCGAGGCCGCCCCGCAAGCGGTCATCTCCTTGTCCACGACCTTCTTGTTCGGGACACTTTGTTTCTTGAGCTGGAAGTACTTGGCCCAGGACTCGATGCTTGGCCATAATCCGAGGTAACCCTCGGAAAAGGTTGCGTAGGCCGAAAGTTGGAGGATGGCATTGGCGGGCAGGTGGTGTGGTTGTAGCCCAAAGGTGTCCAAGAAATCCCGGAAGAATTTCCCGGCCGGGAGCCCGAAACCACGTTCGAAGTGATCCAGGAAGACGACCCGCTCCCCGGATTCCACCTCGGGTTCGATATCTTCTTTCTTCGGAACCCGGCAGATGAGTTTGGCCGGGATCCGCCGTGAATCTCGGAGCCACTTGATGTCGACCTCCGTGACATCAGATCCCTCCCAGCTACCTCGTTCTCCAGGTGCTCCTTCCTCGGCGGATCCGAGGCAGAAGACATGTTGACGCTTTCCTGCAGAAGAGGGAGGTTCAACCGGGGTAAGTACCTCGGACAATTCAGGATAGCCGGGGTAAATACCTCGGATCATTCGGGACAGCCGGGCTAAAGGATTTAGGCGGGAAACACGTTTCTACCACTGCGAGATACTAGCAAAGATCTACCGATGAGCTAAAAAGGAAAATAAATTCGAGTTCATCAAGGGGCAAACCTAAAAGGATAGTGCTACGGGTGCGTCTGAAACAAGTCTAGATGAGATCTAAAAGTGCTAAAAGAATGCGAAAGTGGATCATCGGATTCATCGAGGTCATCAAGTTCATCGTTACGGATGAACACGTTCATGGCAATGGGGAGAAACGAAGAACTCACCGGTGAAGAACGCGAAGGATCGGCGGCGAGTCGACGGCGCAAGGCGCAGCGCGCGTACTCCGGTGCGGCGAGGCGCTCGACGGCGGTGCGGAACGCTGCTGCAGAACGGCGGTGTGGCGGCGCAAGGTGCGGTGCACGTCACCAGCGAGGGCTCGACGGCGGCGCTGGAAGCGGAGGGCACGGAGCAGCGGGCGAGTGGGGAAGAAGGAGAAGTTCCCCCTGGGCCCCTATTTATAACCGCGTGCGGTAACTGCGCACTACCGCGCGGTTACCGGGAGGACGCGGGATCGTGTGCGGGCAGCGTGCAGTTGCGGCAGTTGTGGCCGCACGATCGGCCACATCGTGGGCCACAGGACGGCAACCGCCAGCGCCGGATTTTCTGTGCTGGTCAGCGCGAGAATCGAGGGGTCGTGGGCGGTCAAGTTGGTCAAGTACTTGAGTGCGCGTGTGCACTGTTTGGTGGGTCCGGCTGACGAAGGCGGCGTGTGGTCAGGACCTGTCTTTCAAGGTCCGGATTTCGAGGTCCGGGCAGAGATTCTTCGCCACGTGCCTCGGAAAAACTTGAGGCAAGATTGTGCTGAGTCAAGCAGCTCGGAAAGTTCAGATTGCATATCAACCTCGGATTAGATTGTGGTCTGTGGGAAGTACCTCGGCAGAGCTATGTTTGAGGTCGGATTTAGAGGTGGTGCCTTGTTTATTTTTGAACCTGCTACGGCCCTCCATCCGAGGTCGTAGGACCGCACCAGCTTCGGGGACTAATGTCGGGGGGCTACCCCCGGGTAGGGTCAAGGCTTGGCATAAGTTGAGTTTAAAGGTGTGCCGAGGTACGGAAAGGGCCGACCTGTTTGGGCCTGGGAGTGTCCGAGCTTCATCTTGACCTGGAGGACATAAAGGCCGACCTGTCTTGGCCCAGAGGGGTCCGAGGTATCCCGTTGGCATGGGCCGAGGTTCATAATCCGAGCTATGTCAGCCGACCTAACTACCTCGGTGCTATGGTTTGCATTGGGAGAGCAGGAGAAGCTATTGGAAGGAAGTAAGGTCCGACCTGGTAAAGATCTTAAGCGCAAGACCCGAGGTACGGAGCCCGTCACATCCGTGCCGAGCTAACCGAGGCAAGGAGCCGTAGGTCGGGCAGGAGTCAATGCTCCTGTCACTTCCTGCCAGGTACAAGAGCGACTGACACGGGAGCGTCTGTCACGGAGCCTGGCAGAGGCGTGCCCCGGGTTCGGCGGGGCTGCACGTCTCTGACCGCTGACCACGCGAGATCTGGGAAAAGGCTACGAGGTAGCTCTGCCAGGCCACGTCCTGTCTCTGTCAGAGGAGACATGTTAGTTCTGCCGTTAGGCAGCAGGGGATGGGCAGGCCATGTCTTGTCCCTGACAGGGGTACGATGATGACCGCTGCAGAGGCATGGCAACAGTGTTCAGCAAGGGGCACAACGGTAACTCGGCTGGCCTATATAATGGGCTTCAACCCCTCCTGCTTGAGGGATCGATCGACCGAGGGAGAGAAGGATATATAGAGAGGAACCCCGGACTCAGGCAGAGGGAGCTCGGAGTTCCTTTTCCCCCCGTTGTAGCTTCATCTTCTACCTCGAGTTCTCACCTTTGTATCATCACACAGCTCGAGGAGCAGCTTGTACTTGTCACCTTGAGCTATACACCGAGTAGGATAGTGCTGCAGTAGGGGTGTTACCTCCACAAGAGGGCCCCGAAGCAGGGTACATCGTGGTGTGCTTTGTGTTCTTGGTTTCTTGGTTTCTCGTTTGTGTTCTTGCGGTTTCTTGCGTGTTCTTGCTTGTACACTTCTTGAGTGCATAAACCCTCCCCGGATTCCCCCAACGACCATTCGGCCCCATCTTAGCCATACCTATGGCATCTGCCGTGATCCCACCACGACAACTACACCTCTCTCAGCAGAAGTATATCTCGGAACTGCTAGCAAGAACGAACAGGACCAATGCCAAGGGAGTGAGCACCCCCATGGCAACTATTGATAAGCTGTCTCGGTATGTAGGCACACCACTTTCAGTCGCAGACATCACACGATATCGGAGCGTCGTTGGCGCGCTTCAGTACCTGAACCTAACCAGGCCAGATATCTCTTTCAGCGTGAACAAAGTCTGTCAGTTCTTGCAAGCCCCAACCGATGTACAATGGTCAGCAGTTAAGCGTGTGCTTCAATATCTCAAGCATACGATCTCAGTTGGGCTTCTTCTTTAGAGATCTTCATCAATTCTGCTGAGTGGATTTGCTGATGCGGACTGGGCTGGATGCCCAGATGATCGACGATCTACAGGTGGTCATGCTGTATTTCTTGGAGGAAATCTTGTCGCATGGAGCTCCAGAAAACAGCCCACAGTCTCTCGATCAAGCACCGAGGCCGAGTACAAGTCAGTCGCAAATGCAACTGCTGAAATCATGTGGATACAAGGACTCCTACAGGAATTGGGAGTTTACCTTCGTCGAGCACCTACTCTTTGGTATGATAATCTCGGTGCCACATATCTGTCTGTCAACCCGGTGTTCCATGCGCGCACTAAACATATCGAGGTCGATTACCACTTCGTTCGTGAGAGGGTGGCGCGCAAAGCCCTTGACATCAAGTTTATCTCTACACATGATCAGCTAGCTGATGTGCTAACCAAACCTCTCAGTTCGCCACTGTTCATCAAGTTCAGAGACAATCTCAACATGGTACTACCACGTCCAGATTGAGGGAGGGTGTTAAACGAGTTAGTTAGTCAGTATATTGCTGTTAGACTAGATAACTCTAGATAGCCTATACGGTGGTTAGTAGTTAGAGACTTGCCGTGTAGGCCAAGATGTAATCTGTTGTAATCTGATTGTTACGATCCTTGAGATCGATCTGGCCATGAGCCTATATACATGAGCGATGATAGCCTGAGGGCATCTCGCCTTTCCCATGTTGCTACACAACTTATAATCTGATCAGCTAGGAACCTTCACCGATCCTTCCCGCCTTCTAAGAAAGTATACGAGCACAACGCTGAGTGGAGATATATCTGACCACAACCATCAATCAGTTCACAAACCGCACGACGCCTGCACGGCATCGGTCGACCACACGTAGTACGCACCATGTCCGGCGGCCACACGGCACCGCACGTCGTGGAGGACTTGTTCGGCGTCATCCAGATCCTCAGCGACGGCACCGTCGTCCGCGGCGACGAGGCCGTCCTCCATCCGACTGAGAAGTTCCCGGACGTCCCCGGCGTGCAGTGGAAGGACGTCGTGTACCACGCCGCGCACGGCCTTCGCGCCCGCGTCTACAGGCCTGCGTCGCCGGTCGCCGGCAGCGGCAAGCTCCCGGTGCTGGTCTACTTCTACGGCGGGGGCTACTGCATCGGCTCCTTCACGCAGCCCACCTTCCACTGCTTCTGCCTCCGCGCCGCCGCCGAGCTCCCGGCCGTCGTGCTCTCCGTCCAGTACCGCCTCGCCCCCGAGCACCGCCTCCCCGCCGCCATCCACGACGGACCGGCCTTCCTCTCCTGGCTGCGTGGCCAGGCCGAGCTCACCTCGTTCTCCGGCGGCCCGGACCCGTGGCTTGCGGAGTCCGCCGACTTCGCACGCACGTTCGTCTCCGGCGTATCAGCCGGCGCCAACCTGGCGCACCACGTCACCGTCCAGGTCGCCTCCGGGCAGCTCGCGGTCAGCCCGGTGCGAGTCGTCGGGTACGTCCTCCTCTCCGCGTTCTTCGCCAGCGCAGAGCGCACGGCGGCGGAGGCCGACCCGCCGGCGGACCCGTCGCTGACGGTCCAGATGGCCGACCAGCTCTGGCACATGTCGCTGCCGGTTGGAGCGAGCAGGGACCACCCGGTGGCCAACCCGTTCGGTCCTGACAGCCCCAGCCTCGCGGCCGTGGATCTCCCGCCCGCGCTCGTCGTCACGCCCGGAAACGACGTGCTCCGTGACCACCAGCACGGGTACGCGGCGAGGCTGAAGGAGATGGGGAAGGCCGTCGAGCTGGTCGGGTTCGAGGGAGAGCAGCACGGCTTCCGGCCGTTCGGCGAGGCGGCCGACGAGTTGATGCCAGTCCTCAGGCGGTTTGTGTACGCACACAGTGACTGAACGGTGATGTCTTTTGTGTTCCAGATGCTTTGTGTAGCTGCTTGTTTGGATTGTACATGTAAATCCAGCAACTGAAAGCTTTTTGGATTGTGAAATTGTGATTTCCTAATGCATTGTGATGTCTTGTGAATTGTGATTTCCTAATGCATTGGGTGGCTGCTTGTTTGGATTTTACATGTAAATCCACCTACTGAAGCATTTTGGTGGTTCTCAAAATAAACAGAGCAGAACCGCAACATTGGCAGAAACTTTGGGACATCGCGGCAGCGGAGATGACTTCTAAAGGAGTTAATTTATGACGACTAATTTCCAGTACCAATTCATATGTAACAAATATCTCCTTCCTCACATAACAATGTCAGAAAGGTCGTATCTGAAATTCTGATCAATTAGCAGCCAGGTCATATCTGAATGACTTCTTCAGGAGGTTCGATCTTGCAGCGAGCATTCTTCTTCGGCATGAAGACATCGGTCAGGACGGTCTTGGACTTGAAGGCAGCAGCGAGTATGCCCAGCGCCTGCATTCGAACACACAAACACACAGAGAAAATAAAAAATCAGTCACCAGCCACAGCAGTTAACCAAGGCCAGTGCCTATAACATTAAAAACTCGTAGCTAGTACCTCTTCCTTGCCGATCTTGACGATCTTCTCCTGCAGCACGCTGAGGTCCTTGACGCCGCACTGGGCGAGCAGGGCGATTACCGACACGGATGCTGGTGTCACGGACAGGTCGTCCTTGAGTGTGTAACTGGGAGTTTGTAGCTTCGTGGCTGTTGCCGGCACGACCACGGGCCCGTTTGTTCCGGCGCCGGCGAGCGTCATGGCCTTCTGCTTATAGCAGCGGCAACCGGGGCAGACGCTGTAATTGATCGCTGAGAGGTGTCCACAGTTGGTGCCACCAACCTTAGCCGGAGAACAGGTGAAGAGAGTTAATAGATTGGCAGAAAACATTCATGTCTGGATTGCAAGGAGAAGTTGATTTCCCGAGAGTTAATAGAGCAATAGCATTTTCAAGAATGTACGTAACCCAAAGAGATCTTCGTGTGAGCAGATAACTTCAGATTCGGGAACAACATCAACTGTAAACCCCAAGCTAGGTGCAAGCCACGCAACCTATAACACTAAAATTATATTTTCTAGTACGAGTTTTGATCCTTAACACTTAATTTCAAAGATACAGTAGAATGTTGAGATCGACCAGATCAATTATACATTTATGTTGGTGATGCATATTGCAAACATTTATTCACATAACTTTGGTCCTAGGAGAGCAAGAAAATTTCAGAAATATTAACAGGAAAAAGTTTATTTATTCGAAAAACAAGATTAACCTACAAATAAAATAAACTAAAAGTAAATTGATTAAGGGCTCAGAGCAACCTTTCGATCAGGTTTTCATGCCATCTCTAACACTACAATTGTAATAATAGGTGGGACTAGCTAGCTACCTAGTTTTGACAAACTCATTTTATATAGGCTTGCCTAAAAGACCCTCTGAGAGTAAAAACATCATTACTAATAGTTATTTTCCCTTGTTTTGTTCCTTTTTTTCTACTAGTAGTTGAAATAAAACAGTGGAAGAAGCAGTAAAAATGTGGACTCCGAAGTATGTTGTAGAAATATACAACATTATTAAGAATTTAAGATGCAATAGAAAAACACAACATATTGTAGAGTAAAAAGGTAAAATGATACAACACGAGACTCACGGTAAAAAATATGGTACAAAAACATAGTAGAAACTAGTGTAAATGTACAGTAGAAAAATAGTAGTAAGAAATCACAATGCATGAAATAGAGAGAAGAGTCGCTACATGGAAAACCGGGGTTTAGAATTAAAGACACCGTCAAGAACATGACAATGGTGAAAATATATTTTGGAACTCCTTTGAGAGGAGACATTTTAAAATCTCGAAATGGACTTTTAAATAGCCATCATCGTATATTTTGGAAGCTAGCCTTGTTGACCCAAACAAACCAGTGTGGAAGAGGATGTTAGGACGTAAGAAATTCCACAAAAAACGTACTACAAGTAGAAATCGTTTACTTAAATTTATAATTTGGCGTGACCTATAAGGGAAACGCTGATTATAATACCGAGTGCTGGGCTACTGGCTATATCATTTTGTTTTGTTTTAAGCGTACACGTCCGTCTTGGCGTCTTTAACAAAGAACATACCCACGGAATTATACAGTATTCTGTATTAGTGCAATCTTAAAGTTTGAAGTTATTCGTGAGCATACCCATGCAGTATAAAGCTAGGATTAATCGCACCTATTGTTTTGAAAACAATTGTGCAATTTCGTCATGCATGCATGTTCCCATCTCACAGTTTTCACGAATCCCCATTCCCTCACGCTGCTGGCTAAAGACGACTAGAACAGTAGCAGTACTAATGTAAAGGGCCAACTGAACAGAGGGAGATATATCGTCAAAATCATCTACGATGACACATTAGAATCGGGGCTAGGGCAGATCGCTAGTACAACGAAGGAAAACGTCCGAGAGATACAAGGAGACGGAGGGTGTCCCAAAGCACGGTGTACGGAGAGTAAAGTCGCTCACAGTGATGCTGCCGGCTTCCCGCTGATGCTCGCCGCTGCCGCCTGCCGGCGAGAAGGAACGCGACCTGCACGACGGCGGCTCGACAATGCGTCCTTCGTCTCGACGATAGTGCAGGTGAATAATGGAATCGTATATATGGATCGATGCGTTAACTCTGGGCCTGTTGGGCTATATATGCATGGCACTTCCATGGAGTAGAAGACTAGTTTCAATCCATTATATTTCATGGGAAAAAGCCCAAAATCAACCTTGAACTTGTAGACTCCGGCGATTTTGAACCCTGAACTCACAATCCCCGTAATCGACACACTCAACTCAGAAATCCCGGTCTAATTCCAACCCTGACATCGTTTGGGAGGAAAAAACGCTGACGTGGCAGTAGTCAACCAGGATTCTTTTGACTGGTGGGCCACCACACGCTGTGACCACGCAGCACGCGCTGTTGACCACGCGCTGTGAAGAGACGAATTGGGGAATTTGGGAATTAGGGTTAGCCGCGGAAGAGGCGACGGGGAGGCGATTTCTCAGGTGAATGGCGGCGGCGGCGGAGGTGGCGGCGGCGGAGCGCGATGTCGTGGTCTTCAGCGTCATCTTCATCTCCGGGCTTCCGTCGAGCTAGCGGCCGGAGAGACGGCGACTCGAAGTCGCCCGTTGCGTACAGATAGGGAGCAATGGCGTGCGAGCCGGCCAAGTATTGCCATTGCCGCTGCAATCCACGGCGGAAGGCGCCCAGATGGATATCATGGAGCCTCCAGAACCCCGGCAGGAGGTACTACGCCTGCGTTGATGCAATGGTGAGTTGAAATTGTCCTTTTGGTTTTGCTATTTTAGTTCTGTTAATTTCTTTTCACATTGGCTCTGATTGATTTTTGTTGTACTATTGAATAGCATGGTGGATGTGGCTATCTTGAATGGCATGATGATCCACTCCCAAAGTTCTTCTCTGATTTAATTGGAGATTTAAGAGATGAAGTGTGGAGGCTCAGGGGAGTAGAGAATCTGCCTCGGACTGAAGATGACCATGTACAGCAACGAAGAAGTGACAATGCTGATGCTGCGCTGCTGCAAGAACAGTTGAAACAATTGAAAGCAGAATTAGATGCAACAAAGGGCAAATATATGACTGTTGTCCTTGTGTTCATTGTCTTTGTGGTAGGTTTAGTGCTAGGGAAAATGATATTGTAGTGAAGATGAAGGTGTGGTTTGTAATGAAATTTGTGGTTCTGTTTGAATTATGTACCTTGTATGAATCATGTTTGAATTATGAAATATGAGATGTGTTCTGGTATTATCTGGCAACAACAATATAGGACAACAAATAGGAGATAAACATTTAACTTCATGTTCCAGACAGGAATTTCATGCACACATAGTCTTCACAGCACTTGCATTACATGTTCCAGACAGGAAAACCAAAACAAACTTGCAACAGACTAATGTTTGCAACAACATAAACTGGACAGTACTACACATTTCCACTAGCAGTGAAGTACTGGTAGCTAGGAATATATGATGCACTGGCTCTTTTCCTCTTCTTTGTTGCACCACTTGCAGTAGATGGTCCAGCAGCTTCATTTGCAGATGTCTTTCTGGGTTGCTTAAACCTTGAAGCAGGTCGAGCTGAGCCAGAAGGTGCAGATGGTGCTCTTGGTGCAGGAGAGGATCTAGCAGCAGGTGCTCTTGTTGGAACTGAAGTTGTAGCAGATGATCCAGCAGCAGGTGCACTTGCTGGAACAGAAGCAGCAGGTCCTCTTGGTGGAACAGAAACATCAGGTTTCTACATGTAAAGCAAATAAAGTAAATCATGTTGAAAGCAAGCAAGTAAATTAAATTCATGTGCAGCAAATAAAGTAAATCATGTACAGCAAGTAAATAATGTAAATCAAGTAAATTAAAGCATGAGCAGCAAGTAAATTAAATCATGTACATCAAACAAAGTAAATCATGTACATCAAGTAAATAATGTAAATCAAATAAATTAAAGCATGAGCAGCAAGTAAATTAAATCATGTACAACAAATAAAGTACCTCTGATTGTTTCTTGGTAGTCTTCTGAAGGTGTGCATTCTTCTACTTTCCTCTATCTGGGTTCTTCTTGCAACCTGACTTGTTGTGTCCATGGTCACCACACATTCCACACTTAATGATAGTGCCATGTCTGGTCATTTTGTTGCTAGGCTTGGGTTTCTCCAATTGGCATAGATGTGCCTAGCACACATCCTGTGCTCAGCTTCAGCCAAATAGTCCTTCATTATGTGCCACATATTCTATGTCTGAATCGCTCTCACTTGCTGAATCTGCACTGTTATTAGTTGGCATTGCTTCATGTCTGCCTTCTCTTGGCTGTGTTGGCAGTTGAGTTGGGTCACAAATCTGAGAAACAGGTTCCAGAGAGCCAAGAACAGGTTCCTCTGTTGTGCCTCTGCTTCTTCGAGTAGCTCCTTTCACTGGGCTTCTAATTATCTGTGTTATCACACCACTATCATCAGGAACAAGCACATTCTCTATGTACTGCACTTCATCATCTGAAACTTCAACTGGTTCTACTGTGATCACCATGTCAGGCTCTTCATCATCACATAAGTTCACAAATTCGTCCTTCTCGAAGTCACTGCCACTACCACTTCCATCACTGTCCTCCTCTCCATGATACTCAACAAATATGTCTGCTACTCCTCCAACACAAACAAAATCTGCCATCTGCATACATCTTGTGTCATCATTCAGAAACACGAGTCCATCAGCTAGTGTTTTCCCAGGAATCAGAAAATAAAATTTCATAGATTCCTTGAGCGGCATATGATCTTGAAAAAACCCTTTGACCTCCTGCAAAGAAAGCTTGTCCCTCTCAATGTCTGACATCTCCTCGTCACCTCCCACATACTGCAAATTAGGACCATTGCCGACGAACTCGCCTCCCAAATGGAATCAGGCAGACAAAATCTCGCTCGGATCCATGGTGATGAAAACTGCAATAAACATGACCAAATCAACCCGTGGTACTGTGAACAATTTCTACGAACAAATCTCTACATATTCGCATAAAAATCCTTCCTTTACGGACACCCAAACCAACCAATTCCCCACCCCTAAACCCTAACCCCTACTGCTACGGACAGATGTGAAAGGGCTGCCACTGGAGGAGAATGAGGTCGGCAACATACCTTCGCCGTCGGTTGCCGTCCAACCGCAACGATCCTCGCCGCTGCAGCCGATCACCTCGCCGTCGCCATTGCCGTCGCGGGAGCAGAGGAGAAGGCAAAGGGACGGCCTCCCCGACCAGTACGTTGGACAGGCCGAGAAATGCTCAGTACGAGCACATATGCCTCTTTACTGGGCCGGGCCCAAGTAATTCCAGCGCCGAACCGGCCTCTGCTGGCCTCCCTCGCTTAAAAAAAAAACTTCAATCCTGCTCTCCATGCCACGTCGGAAATCCCTGTTTGGGAAACGATGTCAGGGTTGGAATTAGACCGGGATTTCTGAGTTGAGTGTGTCGATTACGGGGATTGTGAGTTCAGGGTTCAAAATCGTCGGAGTCTACGAGTTCAAGGTTGATTTTGGACTTTTTCCTATTTCATAGGTGTGGCAATTTGCGTTGAGCTACCCGGTCTGTACTTATAGAGCCCAACAAGTCCACAGTTGACGTATCAAATCCATGCGCCCATTCGCGTTCACTATCGCCGAGCCGTGACGCCCATCGTCGAGCCACCGTCGTCCTCGATCGCCGGCAGGTGGCAGCGGCGAGCATCAGCGGCAACATTACCGTGAGCGACTTCCTCTCCATCGCCCATGCTCTAGGACACCTACCTTTTCCTTCGTTGCAGTACCGATGACTAGCTAGGATCTGCCCTAACCCCAATTCTAAATCTGTCACCGTTGGCGCTTCACATGTGCGATAATGTATATGATCTGGATTCAGTTTGGATTCAAATTATTTACAGCGCTAGATATACACATCAGTAGGAGCACATGTGAAGCGTATAGGAATTTGGATCAAAATATGCGGTATATCTCGTTAGCCAGTAGCGTGAGGGTAAAGGGGAACGTTTGGACTGTGAGATAGGAACACAACTAAAAATATGGCGACCAACAAGCTATCGATGAAGCTCCTGATCGACACCAAGACAGATAAACTCTGCTTCGCCGAGGCCGGCAGTGACGTCGTCGAGTTCCTCTCCGGTCTCCTCTCCCTGCCGCTGGGCACCGTCACCAGCCTGCTGATGACGGAGGGCATGGTCGGCAGTATTGGAAACTAGACGTGAACTACAAGAGCAAGGTGCTGCGTCTGAGCCCGGACGTCGCCCCCGCCTTGCTCTCCCGCCTGCAGCAGCTGCTGGGTTCCCACCTCATCAACGGCAACAGTAACACCAACAGCAACCTCTTCACATGTGAAGTTGCTAACACTATCAGCGGCCCCTTTGGCCTCGACCGACGCATCAGCTGTGGATACCTCTCCGCCACCAGAGGCACGCCCTGCCACATCTGCCAAAGTCCGATGGACAAACCTATGAGGATGGCCCCCGACGCCGGAACCAATAACCCCAAGGTGGTCGCGGCGGCGGCGCCCACATCGTACGCCGTCAAGGACGACCTCTCGGTGACTCTGGCGTCAAACTTTCTGTCCGGCATCACCCTGCTGGCCCAGTGCGGCGTGAAGGACATCAGCACGCTGCAGGAGAAGACTGTCGAGATCGGCAAGGATGAGGTACGTGGTGGTGTCCCTTGATTCTTTCGAGTCTTTGAATTTAACTGGGTGGTAGTTTTTGATTTATTTCTTGTGTGTTGGAATGTAGGCGCTAGCGATACTCGCTGCTTCCCTCAAGTCCAAGACTGTATTGTCTGATGTGTTCCTGCGAAGAAGAATGCTCGCTGCAAGAGGGAACCTCCTGAAGAAGTAGTCTGATTTGACTAGCTTCTAGGCGCTAGCTAGATGGTTATTCAGGATACGAGTTCAGAACTTTGTGAGAGAAATGTTATGCCGTTGTTCAGAATTGGCTGCTGGTTGAGATATGGCTTGGCTGGTTGCGAGTCGGACCGCTCCCCTTTCCCCATCTACAGTGAAAGGAGCTCTTTTTCGCCCCCCCCCCCCCCCCCCCCCCCCCCCCCCGCATCCACCACCTCGCCGCCGGCGATCTACTCTATTCCCCGCCTCCGGCGGCGGCGGGAGGTTGGGGAATCGGTAGATCCCGACGTGTACATAGTGTAGGTAGTTGCAGGGAGCTTGCTGGCGGCGTTGTGGAGAAGACGGCGGCGTCGGAGAAGCTTTTGCGGATGGAGATCATCTTCTCTGTTCTGGGTCCTCTGCCGGAGGCTCGGGGCAGGTCTGCCGTCCTCGGCGTGCTTGCGGCTCTTCGGAGCTTCGACGCGCCTTCCCTCAAGCCGGCGTTCGTGATGGCGGCGCCGGAGCTCGAAGATCTGGTGGATGGTGATTGCGTTGACCAAGTTGGTGCTGCTCATCGTGCGGGATGGAGGCATAGCGCCGAGGACCGTCGACTTCCTTGCTGCCTGAGGGCTCCTCCCAGTCCAACGTTTGCTGGAGGAGTGGCGGCGGGATTCGCCGGCGGAACGTGCTGCGCGAGCAGGAGGGCATCAGAGCTCAGAAGGACCTTGTTGTTATTTCTCTTTGTTTCTGGGTTTGTCTGTAAGATGCTTGGTTAATGTAATCCTGTTTACCCTCGCAAAAAAAAAAGAGATATGACTTGGCTGCAGGTTGTTCAGAATTTCAGATACGGCCTTTCTGATATTATTATGAGCTATTTTTCCTTCTTAACTGGTACTAGAAACAATGGCACAATCTTTGGTTACCACCGTAGAGAATCGAGGTTATGCAAGTTTTTTTTTGGGTGCCTGGTTCTTCGGGTGCTGTATATGAAATTATGAATTACATTCCGTTGTGTGGAACTGTGGATGAGGAGTTTTGTTAGATTTGACAGTTCACCCTAAATTTGAACTTTACCCCAAGTGAGAACTCGCATCAGCTCGTTGGCCGCCTCGCCGAATGGATCGAGAACGGAGAAGCCGTGCCGCTCTCCCTCGAACTCGGCGACCTCGACGGCCTTCCCCATCTCCCTCAGCCTCGACGCGTACCCCAGCACGCGGTCCCGGAGCACGTCGATGCCCGGTGCCACCACGAGCACCGGCGGGAGGTCCACCGGCGCGAGGCTGGGGCTCTCGGGTCCGAACGGGTTGGCAAACGGGTGGTCCCTGCTCGCCCCCGCCGGCAGCGACATGCGCCACATCATGTCGGATCCCTCGACCGTCAGTGTCACGCCTGTCGGAGGGTCGGCCTCCGTCGCCGTGCGCTCGCCGCCGCCGAAGAACGCGGACAGGAGGACGTACCCGGCAACGCGCACCGGTGGTAGCGGGAGCTGAGTCGGCGTCGAGGCGGCATGGACGGTGACGTGGTGAGCCAGATTGGCACCAGCTGAGGCGCCGGAGATGAACGTCCGTGTGAAGTCGGCCGACTCCGCGAGTCACGGATCGGCCGCGCCGCCCACGCCCAGTTCGGCCTGTCCGTGCAGCCAGGAGAGGAAAGATGCGCCGTCGTCGATGGCTGCGGGGAGCCGGTGTTCAGGGGCGAGGCGGTACTGCACGGACAGCACGACGGCCGGGAGCTCGGCAGCGGCGCGGAGGCAGTACGTGTGGAAGTGCGGCTGCGTGTAGGAGCCGAGACAGTAGCCGCCGCCGTGGAAGTACACGAGCACGGGAAGCTTGCTGCTGCCGGCCACCGCCGACGACAACGCCGGCCTGTACACGCGGGTCATAAGGCCGTGCGCAGCGTGGTACAGGACGTCCTTCCACTGCACGCCGGGGACCTCCGGCAACGGGTCCTTTGGCCAGAGCACGGCTTCGTCGCCGCGGATGACGGAACCGTCGCTGAGGAGCTGGAGGACGCCCAGCACGTCCTCCACGACGTACGGCGCCGTGTCGCTTGCCATTTCGTGTTATGGATCGAACGATCGATGCCGTCGACGTACCTCTGAATCTGATTCATGGATATGCGTCAGATTAGATTTTTTATAACTGCTCAGGTGATGCATGAGAGAACGTCTCGCGAAGCTCCATGCTGTAGAATACGCACGCGCGTATACTAGTCGAAAATCTCACTCGTTGGTCAAGGTCAACCGTGGCGCGCCATCCGAATGTTCTTCCTTTTCTTTCGTTGCTGACGAGATACAAAAACACGTGACCCTAAAATTCGATAATTCGTAGTGCAACACTTTTTTTTTTGGTGATGGGTTTGTAGTACAACACAAGACATCAATTACGCGTTACCGGTTTCCTTTATGGACGCACGTACGTATACTAAAAAACATTTTGTAGTTGAACATGAACAGTTCAGTCACAAATTTGATGATGTGTCTCAAGGTATGCTTCGAACTCGGCAGGTAATCAAGGAGTCATCACCTCCCACATTGTGTCGACATCCGATGTTCTAGCAAAGTGCCGAAGAATAGCCCACCGAGTTTGAAAAACACGAAATGTCCTCTCCACATTCTTCCTGCAACGCTGGATATGTTGGCTTGTTCAGCTTGAAGTAGTCATTGTAGAGAATATCATGCCCGGCGATCCTGTTACACGTCATGTCGTTATATTGACCACCTTAAAAGCGGCAATGCATTCATTTGATCTTTGTGGAGGATGAGAGTCGCGGTCATCAAAATATCATCGTCGTCGATTCATCAGACAATGCATCCATAAATTCATTGTAAAAATTTGTCAAAGTTGTCCAATGCATCCATGATGTATGGGCAAACAATCAAATGTAAAAATACGCAATGTTTTATGGTTTTATGTTGCGGGGAAATTAATTTGCAGGTATAAATAACAAGTAATGTAAATAGCTCTTTTCAGAGAAAGCTTAATCTTATATGCACTAAGAGGACAACCTCGTGCTTGTTCTTGCAAGTAACAAGCATTTCCGAGGGAAGTATAGACTAACTCAATACATTAATTTTTACATAAGGCATAAACATCTAGTCATATTTTTATTCTTATTGGACAGAGCTAAAACTATGTGCAACCATGTACATGCGCAAATACACCCCTTATGATTGGTTCCAAGGCCACATGTATGCGCAATTAAGGCATTCATTAAGACAGAAATGTCCAACCATCGATTTAAAATTTAGGGTCCCTGATGAAAGAACCCCTTATTGCAAGTCCAAGGTTTGGAACACGGTTTTTAAATCTACGACCATCCCTCACCTCTTCGAGCATTTATCAAAAGAATTATGGTTCCAGTGATGGCCATTTCCGCTAAATTTTTTTTAAATAATACATTTTTTAATTAAATTCGGCAAATAATACATGTTTTGAAACTTTTTGAAAAATAATACACCCTCGTGTGCGGCGTGGACGATAGGACCCTGTCGTTTGCGCCGTGGATGAGCAGGCCCCATCGTCTGCGGCGCGGACGAGCAGGCCGTGGCCCAGCCCGCACATGCACGCGACAGCCCTGTCATCCACGAGTGCACACCAATCGTCCACGTCGCGGTCGAAAGGCCTATCGTCTGCGGCACGAACGATATGTCGCTGTTATGAAGCGGACCGTTCCCTTTCTTCCTCCTCGCGTCTTCTCTCTTTCCCGGTCGAACTCGATTTGCTCCGACGATTCTCGGCCGATTTAATCGAAACAACCACAAAACTTCGTCCTAGAGCATCCTATAGGTAGTAGGGAGCAGGGGAAACATCGATCTACTCATGGCATAGCTTGGGTGGCGATTTGGTGGAGCTCGTGTGAAGCAATGGTGGAGATGTGGTGGAGGTTGGGGTAGCTCGAGCAGGAGGTGGTGGTGGTGGTGCGGCTGCTGCTCCGGTGGTGGTGGTGGAGGTGGTGCTGCTCCGGTGAATCAAGGCACGCTTCAAGGGTATGTGTTCTTTGTCTAATTAGGGTTTAGATTAATTAAGTTTGCGTTATTATTTAGTTGGTCGTGTCGTAGAGAATGGTAGAGTTGTTATTTCGGGCTTGTTAATTAGTTCACGAGTACGGTATTATTTTTTACGTATTCGGTTATAGTTGTTCCGGTAGTAATATTTAGTTTGTCGTCTGATTTTATTTAGTTTTTCTGGTAGTAATGGTTATTTCGTGCTACTTAATTGTTGATGAGTCTAAATATTTTCTAGGCAAGCAGAGATGTCTGATGTAGTGAAGTGTCTGTTCTACTACGGTGCTGCTGGTACTGTCTTAACAAATGAGTTGGGGGCAGATTTGAGTCAGTTTTAGCACTCGGAGTTGGAACTTAATTCCCCGCACACATGGTCGATTAGTCAGGTGAAAGACTGGTTGGCAGGATATTTAGGGCTTAATCCTGAAACAGACACTGTTGGTGCGCATGCATTATGGACGAAGTCAAGGTCAAGGGCAGACGTTTTCTTCTATTTGAGGCCGATAGATCGGGCCTCTCAGTGGGTGCGCTGGCTACAAGCCTGTTAAAACAGAGGCACTAACCCAGTCGACCTACTGCTTCCTGTCGCGAAGGAGGTGAATTCACCTGAAGGCGAGGGTAGGCACGATCCTGGCCAGAACAGTCAAGAGATGCGTACAGAAGAACATGATGATAGGCAGTCAAGAGATGTTGGAGGTGGCGGTTACGAGTCAGGCGAGAGCAGTCAGGCAGATGGTGGTCATGATTATACTGGCGAGGCAAATGCAGAGACGATCGATTTGGCGTATGCAGAACCAGATGGAAGAGGAAGATACGGATGGTGATAGTGGTTACGCCGATGATTCCGACGAGTCGAATGACGAACAGGAGGTGCCTAATCGTGCGTCATGGAATCATGAATTTCTTCTGCAATGATCGTCAACGACGGTCATGATTCTGCGTGGCACTATCACGAGAACAACATTGCCATTGGTGCTCTCTATCCTGACAAGCAACATTTGCAGGACTGTCGCGTACCGGGACACGGACACCGGGATGCAGGACACCCCCTATTTGTTCGATAAGAGGGCGCGAGGTGCTCCGAAATCGGTCCCCAAGCTCAAACACAAGCACACAAAGATTTACCCAGGTTCAGGCCACGTTGCCGCGTAACACCCTACGTCCTGCTTGTGTGGATGTATTGTGGTGGTGGATTACAAGGTGGTGACTTGAGGTCCTACACTATTCTCGTGGGCAAAGGAAGAACAAGCCCAGGGGTTCCCGGGGGTTCGTTCTTCCAGCCCCCGAGTCTAAGTAGAAGGCTCAAAGTGACAGCTAGCTAGGGTTCTTCTACTAGTTCTTCGATCCTCTCACACGGCTTACCATGGGCCTCCTTTTATATGCCAAGGGGACACCACAGGTGGTCATGCTGCATGCGCGCCACCGAGGCATGGCACGCGTCGTGCCCAAGCCAAGGTGGCGCTCGTCGGCTGCCTCCGTGGCAGCGTGGCACCACGCTGTCCTCCATGCCGTCCGTCCCGCCGGAACAGAGGAGACGGCGAGTCTTGTCTTGTCAAAGGTCCGGGCATCGTGCCGAGTGCACTGCCAGTGTCGGGCGGACAGCGCGCGGGGACTTGTCGATGTCTCGCCTGCGCCCATCAGAGGGTGCGTGCGGTCTTGTCCGTGACGCCAGCCGTGCCTTTCTTGCCTGCGAAGCAACCCTTGCCGGGGCTGGGCGCAGGAAACGCCCGCCACGTTGCTGGTCCCAGTCTTCTCGGGATGGCGGCGTTCTTCCCGGGAAGAGTTCCCACGGAAAAGGATCCAATGCGTTCCCACGGCTCCCTCTCTGGGGTCTTCCTCCGTCTTTGCTTCATCGTGGATTGGTCGTTGGTGGCGGCCCGGGCTCGTGCGCCCCGTGTATGGGGAACCACTAGTATAGAACGACACATCGGATACCCCTCTATGGAAACGGCAGGCGTTAGGCGACGGAGAATCGCGCTTTTCGCGCGGCCGGTGCGTACAAACCTGACCTGAGCCACGGCTGGCCCGTCAACATAGGTAACGGAGAAAGTATTATCTCCGTTACCCATATTATTGGAAACGGTTCCCAATGTGCCTCCGTTTCCGATATGTGGTTCTATGGCAACGGTCATTCGATGTGTCCGTTTTCAATGTGGTCGCGTTCAAGCTTCTTCGAATTCGAAGCGAGGCGAGTAAATGCCATGGCGTAGTGGCACCGCCCACTACTCCGTAAAAACCCCAATCCTTGCTAGCTCTAGATGCCACAGAATCTGCTCTCCCTCTCTCTCGCTCGCTGATACGTCTCAAACGTATCTATAATTTTTGATGTTCCATGCTTGTTTTATACCAATTGCTACATGTTTTGCATCTACTTTATATCACTTTTATACATTTTTGGGACTAACCTATTAACAAGATGCCGAAGTGCCAGTTCCTGTTTTCTGCTGTTTTTGTATTCCAGAAAAGCTAGTCTGGAAATATTCTCGGAATTGGACGAAACACACGGGGTCCCTATTTTAGCAGAACTCACCTGAAGGACCAAAGGAGCAACGAGAGGAGCCACAGGGGCCCCACACGCCACTAGGACGCGGGCCCCCCTGCGCGCCCTAGGGTGGTGTGGGCCCCTCGGTGGCCGTCAGCCGCCGCCCTTTCGCCTACTTATTCCCCCCGACGCGAAAACCCTAAGTACCTGAGCAAATATCCACGAAAAGTTCCAGAGACGCCGCCGCCGTTAACCCTAGCTCGGGAGGGTCCAGAACCTCTTCCCGGCACCCTGCCGGAGAGGGGAATCGTCACCGGAGGCTTCTACATCGCCATGCCTGCCTCCGGAGTGATGCGTGAGTAGTTCATCCTTGGACTACGGGTCCATAGCAGTAGCTAGATGGTTGTCTCTCCACTTTGTGCCATCATGTTTAGATCTTGTGAGCTGCCCTACATGATCAAGATCATATTATTGTAATGCTACATGTTGTGTTTGCTGGGATCCGATGAATATTGAATACTATGTCAAGTTGATTATCAATCTATCTTATGTTATTTAAGATCTTGCATGCTTTCCGTTACTCGTAGATGCTTTGGCCAAGTAGATGCTTGTAACTCCAAGAGAGAGTATTTATGCTAGATAGTGGGTTCATGCCTCCGTTTAATCTGGGACAGTGACAGAAAGTTCTAAGGTTGTGGATGTGCTGTTGCCACTAGGGATAACCTAACGATGCTATGTCCACGGCATATGTGTTTGTTTACATTACGCACTTTACTTAATGCAATTATCCGTTGCTTGCAACTTAATACCAACGGGGACTCGGATGACAACCCGGCGGTGGATTATTAGTCATAGACTGTTGGATAACGGTCTATGTATTATGTCGTAATGCCCAATTAAATATCATAGTAGTCATCATGTCATGTATATGCATTGTCATGCGCTCACTATTTGTCAATTGCCCAGCTGTAATTTGTTCACCCAACATGTTAGTTATCTTTTATGGAGAGACACCACTAGTGAACTGTGGACCCCGGTCCATTCTTTTACACTGATTAAACAACCACAAACTGCAAACTGTTCCTTTTTCATTCTCTGCAATTTAATACTCATTTTCCACACCATACGTTTAATCCTTTGTTTTCAGCAAGCCGTGAGATTGACAACCTCACTGTTTCGTTGGGGCAAAGTAGTTTGATTGTGTTGTGTGCAGATTCCACGTTGGTGATCGTGTTGCGCCGTGCGAGCCGCCAAAACCTTCTGAAGAGTTGCTGCTCCTACTGGTTCGATAACCTTGGTTTCTTTCTGAGGGAAAACTTGCTGCTGAACATCATACCTTCCTCTTGGGGTCTCCCAACGACGTGTACTCACGACAAGCTATTTTTCTGGCGCCGTTGCCGGGGAGACAGCAGTCTTCTGCAAGGGGAGTTTCACGCTTCCAATCTCTTTACTTTGTTTTTGTCTTGCTTAGTTTATTTTATTTTATCTTGTTTGCTTTCAATTATCAAAAACACAAAAAAATTAGTTACTTGCATTTAGTTTATTTTCAGTTTTGTTTTCTGTTAGTTATCATGTCTGGTTCGGCTCATCATGTTTCGGTTCCTGAAGTTGAGGTTCGATCTTTTAAGCAACAAAGTGGAGAAAGTTTGAAAGATGCTTGGTATAGAATCAGCGATGCTCATCGTAGGTGTACTAAAAAATATTCCACTATGATCCTGCTTAGAAATTTTTATGTTGGCATAACTAGCTGGTATAGATATGTCTTGGACACTTTGACGGAGGTAACTTTCTTGGTACCCTGCGTTGGAAGCTAGTTATATTATTGAGAGCTAGTAGGAACACCACCTGTTAGTAACATTAAAAATGAGATCACCTTGGAAGATGTTATAAAGAAATTGGAGTCTATAGAGAAAAATTTGCCAAATCTCCTTGATAGTACTAGCAAAGTTGATGAATCACTGGGAACCATTAATGAAAGAATTGCTGTTTTAGAAACTAGTACTATTCAAGATAATCAAAATCTTAGGATTGGTGAATTAGAGGAGGCTATGGATGTAATAAGTTCTACTTTTACCTCTATTAAAACTAAAAGCAAAAGGCTTTTGTGGGGAGAAGCAAAAATTTATGTATGTGCCAAAAATTTCTAAACCAAAACCCACGGTGTGTTTAAAACGGATAACGTGTTCAATGAGCTTGAGGGTGAGTCACATAATGGTCTATTTAAATTTTCTTCCCAAGAATTACGTAAACTGAAAAGTCCTAGTGACAAACCCTGTTCTTGATGAAGCTTTTGATGAATTAGACCTTTCTTCACTTGGTAATACTTGATGCATGCTTTGTGCCTAGCTAAAAGGCGTTAAAGAAAAGCGCTTATGGGAGGCAACCCATTATTTTTTTTGCAATTTTTCTTTTATTGAGTCAAGGAGTGTTTACTTCTGTAGCAACTCCTTTGTATCTTTATTTTCTCGCATTGTTGTGCCAAGAGTAGCCTCTAATGTTAAGATGATGCTTAATTTTGATTGCTGCGCAGAAACAGATTTTTGCTGTTCACTGTACGAAATTCCTAAAATCACCAGATTGTTAATTAAATCTGAAATTTTTGTGCGTAATCTTTATGAATGTCTGAATCTTTCATTAGTTCAGAGTTTTCGATCTGAGCGTCGTAAGTGCCTCGAAAAAATTCGTCTTTGCGGACTGTTCTGTTTTAGACAGATTATGCCTTTTTATTTTGCATTCTCTCTTTTACTAGTGTTGAGTGAAATTCTTTTTTGGGTGGAAGAGCTTCACATAACATCAGTGGCTGTAGCTAATGTTTAAAGTAACAAATCATATTGCGTCTTTATAGAACATGTGAATTTTTGATTATGCACTAACCCTCTAATGAGATCTACTTTGAGTTTGGTGTGACGGAAGTTTTCAAGGGTCAAGAGAGAAGGATGATATAATAGGATCAAGAAGAGTGAAGAGCTTAAGCTTGGGGAGGCTCCCATGGATCTCCCCAGCATATTTCAAGAAGACTCAAGCGTCTAAGCTTGGGGATGCCCAAGGCATCCCCTTCTTCATCGTCAAAATTATCAGGTCATCTCTAGTGAAACTATATTTTAATTCTTTCACATCATATGTGCTTTTCTTGGAGCGTCTGTGTGCTTTTATTTTCAGTATTGCACTTTTATTTTCAATAAAGCTTGACTGGACCCTAGCATTCTTGATTGGGAGAGAGACACGCTCCGCTTTTTCATGAGAATACTCCTATTCTTCACTTATATTTGTTGAGTATTCATATCTAGCGCTGTTCAGCTTTTAGCTCTTGTTTTCATGTATCTCTTGTCAGAGCTATTAGCTTTCTTTTGTAGAAAGTACTCTCTTGCTTCACTTATATTTGTTTGGAGAGTTGATGAAATAAATTGATTGGTGTTTGGTTGGTTCAGAAAATGTTGCATGTGGTAATTGGTATAAGGAAAAACTTGCTTAATCTTGTAGATCACTAATGGATAACTTGATGCTTGTCAATTGTTTTGAGTTAACAAGTAGATCATGATTAAATTGTGCATCACATGAGTTAAGCCTATTAGTGAAGAACTACCGTAAAGCTTGTTGAAAATTTGGTTTGCATCGGTGGTATCTCTAAGGTCTAGATATTTTCTAATAACAGGGTTTGGTTAACAAGGAAGACGGTATGAAGTCTTATAACGTTTGCAATATGTTTGTCATATAAAACTTGGTGTACGGGTTGATATTCTTGTTTGCTTACATAACCTTGCTAGCCTAAACTCTGTACTGAGAGGGAATGCTTCTCGTGCATCCAAATCCTTGAGCCAAAATCCATGCCATTTGTGTCCACCATAACTACCTATATGTGGTATTTCCTTGCCACTCCAAGTAAATTTTTCATGTGCTACCTTTAAATTATTCAAAATGTTATTATTCCCTTTTTGTGTCAATGTTTACTAGCTCATGAGGAATTAGTGTGGTTATTCTTTATTCTATTTGTCGAATGGACTTTTACACCTGGACTAGTGGCATATACATCCGCTTATCCAATAACTTGCAAAAAGAGCTGGCAACGGGGTGCCCAGTCCCAATTAATTACAACTTTAACCAATTAATTCTCTTCACACTTTTGCCCTGATTCATCAGTAAGCAATGACAAACAGTGAAATACCTGAATGTGTGTAAACCAAAGAGAAAGAGGGATGATCTGCCTTGCTGGTAGAAATAACGTCCTTCATGGGAGCCGCTCTTAAAAGTCCGTTTGACAGGTAGAATACTGTTCTCACCCGCTACCATTCGTTGACAATTAACAAACACCTCTCAAAAATAGATACTCCTCCATGGTATGTGATTGATGGAAGGCACCCGAGGATTCGGTTAGCCATGGCTTGTGTTAGCAAGGTTGGGAGGAGTATCAAATATTTTATGCAATCTCTATATGCTTTCAAAAACCTAAAAGCTCTAGCACATGATTTAATCCCTGCTTCCCTCTGCGAAGGGCCTTTCTTTTACTTTTATGTTGAGTCAGTTTTCCTATTCTTTCTGTCTTCCACAAGCAAACACTAGTGTCAACTTTGTTACAACATGCGTTATATGCGTATTGGACTTGTTATACTACTTTGTGTTGACAATATCCATGAGATAAATATGTTGAAAGTTGAAGCAAATGCTGAAACTTAATTCTTCCTTTGTGTTGATTAAATACCTTTTATTAGAAACTATTGCTTTATGAGTTAACACTTATGCAAAACTGTTTGATGCTTGTCTCGAAAGTACTATTCATGAAAACGTTTAGCTTGTGTGATTCATTGTTTACTCATTATCTATTTGGTAGCAAATTATAGACCATTGACTTGGATCACTTCATTCATTTACATGTGCCTTGCAATATTATATGATCAAGATTATGATGGTAGCATGTCACCTCAAAAATTATTTTGTTTTTATCGTTTACCTACTCGAGGACGAGTAGGAACTAAGCTTGGGGATGCTGATACGTCTCAAACGTATCTATAATTTTTGATGTTCCATGCTTGTTTTATACCAATTGCTACATGTTTTGCATCTACTTTATATCACTTTTATACATTTTTTGGGACTAACCTATTAACAAGATGCCGAAGTGCCAGTTCCTGTTTTCTGCTGTTTTTGTATTCCAGAAAAGCTAGTCTGGAAATATTCTCGGAATTGGACGAAACTTCACGGGGATCCCTATTTTACCAGAACTCACCTGAAGGACCAAAGGAGCAACGGAGAGGAGCCACCAGGGGCCCCACACGCCACTAGGGCGCGGGCCCCCCTGGCGCCCTAGGGTGGTGTGGGCCCCTCGGGGGTCGTCAGCCGCCGCCCTTTCGCCTACTTATTCCCCCCGACGCGAAAACCCTAAGTGCCTGAGCAAATATCCACGAAAAGTTCCAGAGACGCCGCCGCCGTCAACCCTAGCTCGGGAGGGTCCAGAACCTCTTCCCGGCACCCTGCCGGAGAGGGGAATCGTCACCGGAGGCTTCTACATCGCCATGCCTGCCTCCGGAGTGATGCGTGAGTAGTTCATCCTTGGACTACGGGTCCATAGCAGTAGCTAGATGGTTGTCTCTCCACTTTGTGCCATCATGTTTAGATCTTGTGAGCTGCCCTACATGATCAAGATCATATTATTGTAATGCTACATGTTGTGTTTGCTGGGATCCGATGAATATTGAATACTATGTCAAGTTGATTATCAATCTATCTATGTTATTTAAGATCTTGCATGCTTTCCGTTACTCGTAGATGCTTTGGCCAAGTAGATGCTTGTAACTCCAAGAGAGAGTATTTATGCTAGATAGTGGGTTCATGCCTCCGGTAATCTGGGAGAGTGACAGCAACTTCTAAGGTTGCGGATGTGCTGTTGCCACTAGGGATAACCTAACAATGCTATGTCCACGGTCATATGTATTTGTTTACATTACGCACTTTACTTAATGCAATTATCCGTTGCTTGCAACTTAATACCAACGGGGAACTCGGATGACAACCCGGCGGTGGATTATTAGTCATAGACGCTGTTGGATGACGGTCTATGTATTATGTCGTAATGCCCAATTAAATATCATAGTAATCATCATGTCATATATGCATTGTCATGCGCTCACTATTTGTCAATTGCCCAGCTGTAATTTGTTCACCCAACATGTTAGTTATCTTTTATGGAGAGACACCACTAGTGAACTGTGGACCCCGGTCCATTCTTTTACACTGATTAAACCACCACAAACTGCAAACTGTTCCTTTTTCATTCTCTGCAATTAATACTCATTTTCCACACCATACGTTTAATCCTTTGTTTTCAGCAAGCCGGTGAGATTGACAACCTCACTGTTTCGTTGGGGCAAAATAGTTTGATTGTGTTGTGTGCAGATTCCACGTTGGTGATCGTGTTGCGCCGTGCGAGCCGCCAACAACCTTCAGAAGAGTTGCTGGTCCTACTGGTTCGATAACCTTGGTTTCATACTGAGGGAAAACTTGCTACTAAACTGCATCATACCTTCCTCTTGGGGTCTCCCAACGGACGTGTACTGCACGACAAGCACTCGCTCGCTCTCTCCTACTGATTAGCGAAGATGCCTCGCAGTAACGACACACAGGAGCACACTGAGTCGCCGCGGGACAGACCCCCCGTCAGCGGCTAGTCCGTTGAAGGACCGACGTCGGAGACGAGCGACGACGAATACGCCAACTTCCATGATCCCACCTTGATGCTGGGCCCGCTGAAGGTTGATTCTGATGAGGAGTCAATCGAAGAGGAGCAGGAGGAGGAGTACGACGAGGAGGACGAGGCGGAGGCGCCGGTCCCGAAGAAGGGAGCCCTGGCGACGGAGAAGAATCCGCCACAACCGCCTCCGATATGCTGCCGCCGCCGCCACCACCTCCAATGGCCCCCAACAAGCGAGGCCGTGAGAAGGACGAGGATTGCGTGGAAGCAGGGCGCAAGAAAAACAAGAAGTAGCTAGTAGTAGTTCTATAAGTTCTCCATCTGTAATTTACTTTATTATTATTATTAATATGTACTGCGTATGTAATGTAGAAATCACTAATATTAATATAAGTATCCTATAAGTGGTTTTCTCCATATAGGAAAATATTATTCCAGAGAGTAGAAGAAATTCCATAGAGTGGGCGCGTAGGTCCCACACCTCAGTGAAAGAAACACAAAGGAAATGGTTCTTCTAAAGAACCGTTTCCTATTTTTTACCTATATATATGGGCGTACAGAGCAAAACCTAGCACTCACTCGTTTCCTCACTCTGTCCCAGTATGCTAGATATGTTCGTGGCGGCGGCTCCTGGGGTTGCGGCCATCGCCGGCGCCGTGGCGGCGCCGTCTCCGCCTAGACGACGGCTATCACGGCGAGGTCTTCACCATCTCCCCCGACAAGGCGAGGTCTTCGCCATCTCGCCCGACACGGCGAGGTCGTCGCTCTGTCCGCTTCCTCTGCCTCCACCACTTCCGGATCTGCTAGATCGATCCAACGGCGACGTGAAGAAGGTATCAGATCCACTCTTTGATGTAGCTAACTTGCCTATTGTGCACATGATCTAGAGCAACTAGTTGTAGTTTAGCTAACTTGTTGATAGTAGTTCAGTTCACATCCTGTAGTTCTATCTAGATCATTTCTTGATGTAGTTAACTTGCATATTGTGCACTTGCAACTAGTTGTAGTTTAGCTAACTTGTTGATAGTAGTTTAGTTCACATCCGGTAGTTCTATCTAGATCATTTCTTGATGTAGTTAACTTGTCTATTGTGCACTTGCAACTAGTTGTAGTTTAGCTAACTTGTTGATAGTTGTTCAGTTCATATCCGGTAGTTCTATCTAGATCATTTCTTGATGTAGTTAACTTGCCTATTATGCACTTGCAACCGGTTGTAGTTTAGCTAACTAGTCCATGTGAAAACAGGAGTCTATTTCGGTGACACTGCATAAAAAAGTCGGAGACACAGAACAAACAACGAACACTACTCAATACAGTAGTGTTTGTTAACTTTCCCATAATGTACTCCAATTATATACATAGGTCAGTATACACTAAATGCTACTATATACTTCATATTATTGTGTTAAATTGTTCGTTCTATCTAGTAGTGTCAGAACTAACATAAAATCCTTATTTACATTTAGGTATATCCACCGTCGATATTGTGACGTTTTGGTACACTGCATAAAATATATTTTTAAGTAAGAGTGTTTTATACAGTGTCGCCGAAATGTCACATCGGTGACGTTTTAGATTAGATTTCGATGACACTGCATAAAAAATCCAGATCCGGTGGTGGCCTCCATGGAAAGGATGATCGTTGTCAGGCATCCTATGAAGCTACTGACATCGCAATATCTTGTTGACAAGCCGTGTGTTGGCTGCTCCGGTTCATCAATAAGAGCCACCTCAAGACATAGGTAAGATATCGTTTCAGTTTGCTTAAATTCATAGTGTATTTGTTTTAGCATATGTATTTAACAATTGTAACTCTATTTACTAATGTATAGGGTCCAAAGCTTCAACATCCTTCTCTCAAGAAGTTGAGATAAGAAGAGATTGCTAGAGTGACACCTGCGAGGATTGTGGAAAAGGATGTAGGGAAGAAATCATATATTCTTTCCGTCCTTTGACATGATAGGCTTAGTATAGATGAAATCTGTTATCGTTTTACCTCTTATGTTTGTCACATCTTGTGATGCAATTGTAAAGGTGAAATAGTGATGGAAATGTAAAGTTACATTGTGATATGAATGAAATCTGTTACCGTTTTAGTATTTGAGCTTGTGCTGTGAGATTTTAAGTATCTAGTGCCATTTGTAAACGTGGCATCCTGTAACCGAAATATGAGAAATGCTCGGTACAAACGGGTGGATGGCAAACTCCGTATCTGATGAAGGAAAACTAAGGAAACGGAGGTCTGCGCACAATCGTTGCCAAATGGAGACCTCATCGGAAACGGTGTTTTGCCTCCGTTACCGATGAGGGCCTTCACATCAGCCACGGAGGCAGGGACACAGACCCTTTTTCTGTTTCCGAAGGGTTTTTTGGCCCGTTTCCGATGTGTCGTTCTGTACTAGTGAACCCCCATTCCCCGAACGCCGACAAGGACACAATCATTAAGTGGGCAATGTCGACGTGGAGGGTTTTCCGAACCAAGGTGTCAAGTAAGAGATATCTGACAATGGAATGCGAGGTACCAAAATTTTCAGGAAGGGTGCATGGCTATCTCCCTATGTTTGGCATAAACTGGAAGGTCAGTGACATAGTACAGCACACATGTGTAATTGATAGCATCCCTAAAGATCATCACAATATTTCGTCCATGCTTCTTGCTCGGTTGCTTTACTCGGAGATAGTGCAGGGCAAAGATGTGGAAGTGAAGGCCATTGTGCAAAAAGTGTTGAGCATGTTTAAGTATACAATTTCTTATGGCAAGGCTTGGAGGGCTAAGCAGAGGGCGCTTGAGATCAGATTTGGTTCTTTTATGGACTCATATGACTCAGTTGTTCGGCTCCTTCATACATTGCAAGTGGTGTCACGCGTGCAGCCGACGCCCGACCAGCTGGTCGTCCACGGCGTGAACAATAGGGTCCTATCGTCCACGGCGCAAACGAAGTTGTATTATTTTTCAAAAAGTTTCAAAACGCGTATTATTTGTCGAATTTAATTAAAAATGTATTATTTTAAAAAATTAGCGCCATCTCCATCCATCCCTATGCAACTCCAAGTACATTGAAAACATGGTTCAAGCATTTATAAAAAAAATTAGCCTGCTTAAATGTTGCACATAACTCTATATTCGTCGTCATTGCTAACCAGGGATGTTTCACCGGATGAACCCATGCTTTATTTTGTCATGTAAAAATGTGCAAGTCTTTGTATAGTGCACATTGGTCTGCCATGCAATGTTCTCTACATATGAGAAATCAATTTTGGGTTATCAGAGCATATGCTCCTATTATTCAAAATCGCGTTTCAAAATGTCAAAATATTCAAAACATTTCAGGTGTACATTCTAGCATTCTAGGCTCGCACATAAATTTTCATGAAGGAAGACATATTTTTGTGGCCTGTGTCAAAAGGACAAAAAAAATCTCGGGTGATAAGTCATTTTGTAGCACCAAAATTGTCTTTTTCAAACAAGTCGCAAAAAAAATCGGCAAATTTTTTTGTGTCAACAAAAAATGTCCGAATGCATATCTGAATTATTTTTTTGGAATTATTTTGACACTTTGAAATCCTTTCAAATTATATATTTAAGAATTAATGGAGTATCTAATTCTACAAGACAAAACATCGCCTCCGCTTAAATTTTGTGATATGCATTTTGTAATGTTGCATAACTTAAGACAAACACCAACAGTTTGAGTGTTATTTAGCCTGATTGTATCATTCTGGTTGTTATTGCAGGCACGATCTTGCAACATCTCATGCAATCAAGATTTCATAAGAAGTCGTGTAAAAAACGATTTCACGGGAAGTTGACACAAATGGTATGAATTTGTTGTAGTCAGTTTGAGGAATGACATGTTGGGTATCACGATAAATTTCATACATATTCCTTATCATTTGCTCCGAATATGTTAGGAAAATTTATTATGATGCCCCTAAATTGCCTACAAGGAATGGAGACTTTTCTTCATCCTTCCTACCTGACCTAGTCGCCAGGGAAATTTTATATTAAACTTTGATACTTCTAAAACTTACTTTGTTTCTACTGTAGTCTTAACAAGGTAAAATTTCCTGTATTTTTTAAAATACGTGTGTGGATCTGGCGCCACACACTCACCTCCCTCGAGGAGAAGACCTGATCTGGGAGCGGCGCCCGGGCAAATAAATCTGCCTCAACTCTTCTCCCACACCGGCGTTGTCCTTCATGGAGGCGTCTTGGAGTTGGTGGCGTTGTGTGCTTGCCGATCTTTTAGATCGGTGGCGGTTGGGTTCATGGATGGTGTCGGCGAGGCGGCGGCGGCGACTCCATCAGATGGGTTTTTCCTCCTGCTTTGTCCCCGTTGCTGCGGTGTTGTCTCCGGCGCCATGGTGGAGCAGAGAGGATTCGTCCAGGAGTACGTGCAGACAGTGGTCTGCACTGATGACAGCTGGAAGATGGTGCACCTTGTGGTGGGTTCGTGGATGGAGGTTGACGGTTCTGGTTTCCTACTCCGGCGTCGTTGTGAGGGGGTGCCAGTGCTGGAGTTCGATGGCGTGTCCGGGGTCGTGTTGCCCCGGTCTGATTCTTTCAACGACAATGGTTTGTCCTATGGCAAACGTTTGGAGGTCCGAAAAGCTGATGATCAGCGATGGAGCCGCGTCGAGCTCGGGTGAAGAGGTGATCTGTCTATTTTCTCCTTGGTGGCTGCTACGGTGGTGCCGAACAAGATGGATAGGTGTTGGTTTATCACATAGGTTTATCCTATCTTTGCAGATCTGTAAGATCGGTGTATACGTACTTTGTATCTCATGTTTTGTTTATCAATGAGAATCGTATTACCATGCAAAAAAAAAAGTGTCTTGCAAGTTAGGTTTAGAAATAAGTTGACAACATGTGCATGCTCTGTTCTCGGTATTGAGATAACATAACTTACGATAGATACACTATTTTTTCATATTCTAATTTTGCATACATACAGTTTGATTATTCATACTAAAATCCACGTACTACCCTCACGGTAACTTGATTAACATGGTGTTTACGGACACATGGACAGCTATTGCGCGTTGATCTTGGACCTTATGAAGAAAGGATTGTTTTGGCCCACGGGAGTAGGCAACGCGCGCCCACACGACGGCTCCATTCTTCTCCCTCCAACCACATCACCTCGCCCAAACACACCCCACAACATCGCCCGAAAATCACCTGGCAGCACTTGATTTTTTACAAATATACTCCTATACGCTTCGCAATTGTCAAAAAATATCGCATCTAAACGGAGTACTTGCTAAAAATACCCTAGCAGAATGACGGGGAAGTGAATTGCCTTCGGTCTTCAGAAAGGATATTTTAGCGAGGCTTCGGATCTGGCGCCACACACTCACTGGCCTCCCTCGAGGAGAAGACCTGATCTGAACAGCTAGGAACCTTCACCGATCCTTCCCGCCTTCTAAGAAAGTATACGAGCACAACGCTGAGTGGAGATATATCTGACCACAACCATCAATCAGTTCACAAACCGCACGACGCCTGCACGGCATCGATCGACCACACGTAGTACGCACCATGTCCGGCGGCCACACGGCATCGCACGTCGTGGAGGACTTGTTCGGCGTCATCCAGATCCTCAGCGACGGCACCGTCGTCCGCGGCGACGAGGCCGTCCTCCAGCCCACGGAGAAGTTCCCGGACGTCCCCGGCGTGCAGTGGAAGGACGTCGTGTACCACGCCGCGCACGGCCTTCGCGCCCGCGTCTACAGGCCTGCGTCGCCGGTCGCCGGCAGCGGCAAGCTCCCGGTGCTGGTCTACTTCTATGGCGGGGGCTACTGCATCGGCTCCTTCACGCAGCCCACCTTCCACTCCTTCTGCCTCCGCGCCGCCGCTGAGCTCCCGGCCGTCGTGCTCTCCGTCCAGTACCGCCTCACCCCCGAGCACCGCCTCCCCGCCGCCATCCACGACGGAGCGGCCTTCCTCTCCTGGCTGCGTAGCCAGGCTCTAGAGGGTACACGTACATGGGACATGGTACCATTGCCTCCCAGATCAGTTCCTATCACTTGTAAGTGGGTGTATAAAATCAAAATCGGGTCAGATGGTTCAGTGGAGCGTCATAAGGATCGTCTTGTTGCAAGAGGTTTTCAGCAGACTCATGGGAGAGATTATGATGAGATATTTGCTCCAGTTGCTCACATGACCTCTGTTCGTACTCTTATTGTTGTGGCTGCAGCTCGATCATGGAAAATCTCACAAATGGATGTGAAGAATGCTTTCCTTCATGGTGATCTACATGAGGAAGTTTTTATGCAGCCACCTCCGGGTGTTAAGGCCCCAGCTGGTCATGTTTGTCGCCTTCGCAAGGCACTTTATGGGCTTAACCAAGCCCGACGTGCATGGTTTGAGAGATTCAGTTCTGTAGTTCGGGCTGCTGGTTTCTCTCCGAGTGATCATGACCCTGCACTTTTCGTTCATACTTCTGGCAGTGGTCGTACTTTGCTTCTGCTCTACGTGGATGATATGCTAATTACTGGAGATGATCAGAAGTACATCGCTTTTGTTAAAAGGAAGCTAAGTGAACAATTCAAGATGTCAGATCTGGGGTCTCTCAGTTACTTTCTGGGAATTGAAGTTGATTGCACAGATGACGGTTACTATATTTCTCAGTCTCGCTATACTCAGGATTTGGTAGCGCGCTCAGGTCTTACTAATACTCATATTGCCACTATACCAATGGAACTCCAGTTGCAGTTGCGTTCTACTGATGGCATTCCTCTTGAGGATCCATCTCGCTATCGGCACCTTGTTGGCAGCCTTGTATACCTCACCGTGACAAGACCTGACATTGCCCATGCAGTTCACATCCTAAGTCAGTTTGTTAGTGCTCCTACCTCAGTTCATTACAGCCACTTGCTTCGTGTTCTTCGATATTTGAGGGGGACATCATCTCGCCGTTATTCTATGCCCGCACGAATCCGCTCCAGCTTCATGCTTACTCTGATTCTACTTGGGCGAGTGATCCTGCTGATCGTTGCTCTGTCACTAGCTATTGTCTTTTTCTCGGCACCTCTCTTATTGCATGGAAGTCTAAGAAACAGACTTCAGTTTCACGCTCTAGTGCTGAAGCCGAACTAAGAGCACTAGCTACTACTACTTCAGAGATTGTCTGGCTTCGTTGGTTATTGGCTGATCTTGGTGTCTCATGTGACGCACCTACAACCATTCTTTGTGACAGCACAGCTGCTATCCAGATTGCAAATGATCCAGTAAAGCATGAGTTAACCAAGCATATTGGTGTGGATGCTTTCTTCACACGCTCTCATTGCCAACAATCAACCATTCATCTCGAATATGTTCCTTCCGAGCTTCAAAGTTGAGTTGGCTTATTGACATCCACACCCATCCCTTCTTTCTTGCAGAAAGCCATAGCTAAGATAGGGTTATTACCTACTCAAGCGTCCTACTCAAGCCGCGATGTGCACATCACTTCGTAAGAATCTTTAATACGCTTACATAAAAGCTGATCACAACACAAAGCATCACGCGCCTAGTTAGATGTTGGGTTGTACAGAATTATGAATGCGATGACTGCAGATGTTCTCAAATCAATGATGATTATTTGCACATCTGGTTTAGTCACACTTATATCTGGGCTATTGCTTTTCAGAAACAGGTGAGAAGATTGTAATTCGACAAGCTGGGTGTTTTTGTGACAGACTACAATTTCCTTATTAAATTTTGGCCGTGTGACTCGCTTAATCAAAAAAGAAATCATGGCTGCGTCCGAAGCAAAGATGCCTCTGATTAATTTCTGACGAATAATTTCGAGTACCAATTCATAGTATGTAACAAATATCTCCATCCTCTCATAACAGCATCAGAAAGGTTGTATCTGAAATTCTGGAAAAATTAGCAGCCGAGCAACTCATATCTGAATGACTTCTTCAGAAGGTTCTGTCTTGCCACGAGCATTCTTCCTCGGCTGGACTTCCTCTGGAGCTTCCCTCTTGCCGCCAGCATTCTTCTTCGGCAGGAAGACATCCGTCAGGACGGTGCTGGACTTGAAGGCAGCACCGAGTATGCCCAGAGGCTACATTCCAACAAGCACACAGAAACCATCACCAGCCACACTTGTTAATTGATGAAAGCCAGTTCTTAATAATCCAAACTCACCTCTTCCCTGCCGATCCTGACGAATCTCTCCTGCAGCACGGTGAGGTCCTTACGCCGCACTCCGTGAGCAGGGTGATCACCGACATGGACGCCGCTGTCACGGACAGGTCGTCCTTGATCGTGTACGTGGGCGTGGGTAGCGTCGTCGGGGCTACGGGCCCGTTGGTTCCGGCACCGAGGAGCGTTTCGATGGTTATAGGAACGTCGCAACTGGGGCAGGCATCGCCCCATCTCAACGAGACGCCTCTGCAGCTAGTTCCGTAGCTGTAAGTACCTGCACATCTGTAGAATTTTACGTTGTTCTGGATGCCCAGCAGCCGCTGCAGGTGGGAGAGCGTGGCGGGGGCGACCGCTGGGCTCAGGCGCTGCTCCTTGATATTGTAGTTTACACCCAGCTTCTGCGCGCTGCCGAGCAGGGTCCTGACGCTCCCGGCCATGCTCTCCTTAGGATGACTCCAACGGGCCGACGCAAACGGACGCGTGTTTGGTCCGCGTTTGGTCCGTTTGCGTCGGCAACAGGACGCGCGTCCGGACCAGGTCCGCCCCTTTCCGGCCACTGCGCCCAACGGGGCCGACGCATTCAGTCCGCTTGCCACTTTTTTCCCAAACTTTTTTTAATACTAGGGTTACATTTTTAGAAACTGAAATTACATAGTAAATTTAGGAATTCCTCCTAACATTAAACCCTAAAACCTAAACCTAAACTTGAAGAAAATTAATAACCGATCACCGGCCGGCAAGGAGGAAGATCAAAGAGGGGCTCCAGCCTTGAGGAACGTCACGCAGCATGCCCGTTCTGCTCCATTGTCGATAACTGCTCCATTGTCAGCCACGTCGGCGGCCGCGGCCGCTTTGGCCTCGCGGTGCCGTTTGCGGCGCGCTGCCCGCGCAGCGGTCTCGATTTCTCTGCGCGAGTTCGCAAACTCGGCCTCCACCGCCGCGTCGGCACAGGCGCGCGCTGCAGACATGAACGCGGCCGCCCTCTGCGCGTTCAGCTGCATGTGGGCTGCCTGCACCGCCTCGTCCACGGTGCTGGGGACACAGCCGCCGACGCCGATGGGAGGCTCGGGCTCGGGCAGCGCGGTGCCCGCCGCGACCGCCGCAACTCCGGCGGCGTACACGTACTCTTCTTCGTCGTTGTCGATGCAGTCGAAGTACGCGGCCTCCGCCGCCCTTCTCTCGTCGGGGTGCTGGATCATGTCGGGCCATGCCGGGCTGGTCGGCATCCGGCGCACGCGCGCGCTCCGCCTGGTCCAGCAGATGTTGCGGCGCCGGCTCTCCAACCATTCCGGCACGTGGATCTGTTGTTGGAGGTGGTGGCCGCCGTGGTGGGGGGAGGAGAGCTCTAGGGTTTGTGCTCTAGGGTTCGCCCGCGGGCTCCTTTTAAAGAGCTCCACCGCCCACAGTTATTGCGGGTAGGTGGCCGATCTAGCCGTTGGGGTCGATGACACGCGGGGCCAGGGCGGACACGGGGAGGACGCAGGAGCGCTCCGCGAGCATCCGGGGTCGATGCATCGGTGGCCCAAATTTGGGCCAGGAATGCGTTGCGGCGGACCAAAAAACGGACCGCGGTCCGTTTGCGTCGCCCCGTTAGGCTGTGTTTTTGGCCCCCGCGGACAGGAACGGAGGCGCGCGGACTCGATGCGTCGCCCCGTTGGAGTCATCCTTAGCGAGCAGGCTGGTGACGATGCCCAGCGGCAGGGATAGGAAGCCCGTGAGGAACTCGACGACGTCGCTGCCTGCCTCAGCGAAGCAGTGTTTCCCTGTCTTGGTGTTGATTAGGAGCTTGATCCATAGGTCGTTGGTCGCCAGGCTGGAACTGGTTTCTTGTGAATCCTCTGGTTCCTGCTACCTGTAACTTGTAAGATGAGTTCAGATGAACTCTCCATAATTAGCCACTGTTATATATACCTTGAACCTTCTGAATAAGCAACACTTGGCAGTTGGCACTATTTTTGAAAAAACAAGTTTAAACAAGATAGAGCAATAACAAGCAACTTTAGATTAGAAACAATATGTGTACCCAATGTGTGATCTTAATATGGGAAAGCAACTTTAGATTAGAAACAAAAAATGGTAGGTTCAAGAAGGCGAAGCCCAGGCGCCCAGAAACTCTACCTTGAAGGTTTGTTCGTCGGATTGTTGCAAAAAAAAAACTAAAGCATTTTATTGATTTCAAGGAATGTATCTTGGTTTGTTAGTGAAATTTAAGGCCAGACAACACAAAACAGTTCAATGATCCTGCATGATAGAGCATAAAGAAGTATGCGTGCCACCGAGCTATCCATATGTTTCTACAACTTCATATTAGTGTACAATATCCAGGGTAAACCGCGAGCTAAATAAACTATACCACAACATCAACATGGAAGTTTTAGCAGATGTGCCGACTGTCGTGGTGGTATCACGGCAGATGCCATAGGATGGCTAAAGAGCGGGGCCGATGGGCGCTGGAGGATCCGGGAGAGGACTAGCGCGCTAAGGAGCACACAGATGAACTCACAAGCACAAGAACACACACGATCTACCCAGGTTCGGGGCTCTCGTGAGGAGGTAAAACCCCTACTCCTGCCTGTCCCTCTCTGTATATCTCTGTGCCACACGTACAAAGCTGCTCCTCGAGCTGTATGATCCCAACAATGGGGATGAACACAAGGTAGAAGATGAAGCTATGGGGAGAAATGTCTCTCAGGGCATCGTCCCTCACGCAGGAGGGGGTGAAGCCCTACTTATAGGCTAAACCGAGTTACGGGAATACCACTCCACTAGCAACGGTCACATCACCGTACCGGCACTGCAGACACGCACGCCTGCGCGTCATGATTGTCTCTGCACAGTGGACATGCATGACATGGCTTGCCCATGTCCTGTCCCATATCTCTGCTCCTAGGTACAGCCGAGGTCAGCGGTGTCCTTCTCCTGCTCCCATGCTCGTCCTTGGTCAGCAGAGGTAAGCTCAGTCCCCTCAGACATGCGCCGTACCGCACGCCGCCCTCCCGTGCCAGACGGGAAGTGACAGCAGCGCTGACCACCGTCCGACACAAGATGCCTCATCTTGATAACCCGGCATGGATATGCCGGATTCCCCTTTCCAGAATAACCTTTCCTGCACATAAGACAATACACGAGATATCGACATACATATGTCGGTCATTATGTCTCGGATCCCTTATCTCGGATCCCAAGTCTTGGTCAACATATGCCGGTTTGCACCAGCATGGTACCTCGGTCCCTTCTGGCCCGGGTTACCTCGGTTCTCCTATGTCGGTTTGCACCAACTTCACACCCTGGTCACCTCAGAGGTCCAGGTATATCGGCTTCCACTGTAACCTGGCCAACACCTGGGACCTTGCTTATACCACACCATGACCTTACCCGGGGGTAGCCCCCCGACATTAGTCCCCGAAGCTGGTGCGGTCCTGCAGCCTCGGATGAAGGGCCACACCAGGTTTACAAAAACCAAACCAACTTGACCGAAGTATCCGACATAACTATGCCAGACCAACCGTAAAGCCACTAATAACCTCTCCAACTGATTCCGACATCCACCCCTGTGTCGGTTTCTCCGACACAAGAACTCCGATGAAGGAACAAGTCAAGCTTTCACAACCAACCCAAATTAAACCAACTGTCCGACATAATCGTGTCGGTCCACCTCAAGCATCAGGATAAAACCTCCAACTGCTTTCGACATACGCCCCTATGCCGGTTTCTCCGACACAAAGCAACTGCTTTAACCTGATCAAATATCCGACATTCTTATGTCGGTTCATCTCAAGCTTCAAGGACCAAACTTCCCACAACCTTCGAGATATGCTCTTCTGTCGGTCTCTCTGACACAAAAAGATTCCCACAATCTCTCCAAAGATCTCTCCCCGGCACGTGGCAGAGAGACGCTGCGCGTTGCCTCGGCTCCTGCGCGCGGACAGACATGTCTCTGCACGCACGCCGCCCACGTCACGCGCTGTCACGTCGCATGGGCACTTGAGTGCGTTTGACCGCAGCGCGGCTCCTCGATTTCCGCGCCAGTTACTGCGCCACGAACCACGCCGCTAGCGGTTACCACCTTGTGGCCCACGATGTGGCCGATCGTGCGGCCGCGATTATCGCAACCGCGCATATCGTGCGTGGTTAATCCGTGCGGCAGTTACGGGAACCGCACGCGATAAAAACGCTAACCGCACGCCCCCACCCCCATAAATAGGGGAGCGGGGCAACCCATACCGTCCTCTTCGCCGTCCTCTGCTCCTCTCTCGCTCCTCTGCACCATCGCCGCCGCCGCGCAGTGCACTCCGCCACCGCACGATGCCGGATTTCGCAAGCCACCGCCCACCGGAGCACCTCGCGCCGCCGCCAGACAAGCTCAACTCCGGCACACCCTGCGCTTCTTCGCCTTGCACCGCCACCGCAACTCTGGTAAGATCTTTGCCCTTGACAGTACTGATGAACACGATCATCTTCCCCGATGAACTTGTTCATCCTCTCCGATGAACTTGTTCATCTTCTCCGTAGATGCTATAGAACTCAGTTGCTTAGATCCCCTCTAGGTTTTCTCCATTGCACTTCTTACTATCCTTGCAATAGTTTCTCCGTAGATTTTCCTAAGTTTCAACCACAGATCTTGCCTTTATTTTCTATTTTTCCTTCTCCGTAGATCCTTCCGCCCAATACTTATTCACAGATTTGTGTTTCCCGCCATTTATGCATTTTCCTCTGTTGCTCATATATTCCGAGATACTTATCTTGGTTCAACCTGTGCCTCTGTACAGATGCCTTCCGAGATGTCATCTAGCCATACTCCGGAGCCTGCCGACATTCCTGCCGAGGAAAGCGAGCGCGCCGGATGGGAAGGCTCGGATGTCTCCCAAGCCGAGATAGATTGGCTGGTCCGGACCAAGCGAATCCCAGCACAAGTGATATGCCGGATTCTCGGCACAGAGGCCGAGCCGAGTTTGAAATCCGGCGAGCGCGTGGTCTTCGTCGCGCACTTCGAGCGCGGCTTTGGACTCCCGGTTAGCCAGTTCTTCCGATCTTTCTTGGATCGGTTCCGTCTTCAACCCATCACCTTCCAGCCAACGCCATTACCACGCTCTCTGCATGCGTTTCTTTCTCCGAGGGATACCTCGGACTCTGGCCCACCGTGGAGCTTTGGGCCAAGTACTTCCAACTCCGGAAGCAGAGTGTCCCGGACTAGGAAAACAAGAACTTCCCCAAGGAGATGACCCCGTGCGGAGGCGCTACAATTATACCTCGGAGAGGTTCCATCTTTCCTCGGATTCAAGGCCTGGAGTCATGCCGGAAGTGGCAGCGCACGTTCTTCTATGTGAAGAGCCCAGACAATGTCGACCTTCTGAACCTGCCGGTATTCAGCATCGGCACCCCATCTGAGCAGTTTAACTGGTCCCTCAACCCGAGGGAGATGAACCTCGAGATCAACCAGATTCACAAGATCGTCGAGGAGCTTGTGGGGGCAGGCCTAACGAGCGATGATCTCTTGAGGACCTTTGTCAGCCGCCGAGTATCCCCCTTCAAGACCGGGTTCACAAGATTTGCCACATGAGTGGCAAGTATGATCCAACTCGGACCAGCACCCACGAGCTGACCCAACCCAAGGTCAGAAGACGTGTCAAGGCAATTGCCCGCACGACGATGACCGAGGAATGGGAATGGGGTCTAGAACCTCATGACAGAACTCGGCTTCCGGAGCAAGTAAGTAACCTTGCAACTTATACCGACATACTTTTTTCTGCCGAGATAACTCTTATGTCGGCTCCATACTTGGCTCATAAAGTAACTCGGTTTTATTGCTTCTGGCTTGCAGAGGTTTACTCGGCAAAAGACTGAAGATGGAGAGGATCCCTTCGCCAAATGGGGCAAAGATATACCTGCCCCGGCCGCCACCGAGGTAGATGACCCGGATGATGAGGATCAATTGCCGATTCCGGCTGCTGGCGCCCCTACCTCGGGTAAGCCTCAAGCCCGAGCCTCAATCCGAGATTGGTCGGACGACGATGATTGCGAAATGTTAGAGATAATTGATGCTCGTCCCATCGCCTATGCTCACCCATTCACCTCGGCCTCAGCTAACCCGGGCGGCTCTGCTCCGAGTGCACGCCCTGCCACTACGGGCAAACAAGTTGGATCTCGCAAGCGTGCAGAGACCGGTACCCCGAATACCGGGACTTCCACATCCCCAGATCCAGTGGCACCAAAAGCAAAGCGGCAGAAGAAAGGAGCTGTTAAGCCGAAACGGGCCAAGAAGACACCGCCAGTTACTCAAGTGTAAGATACTTTTTTGCCGACATAAGCTCGTTTCCCTTTCTTCCTTTTCCCGGGATAATCTTTCCCCGAAATAACATTTTTTCTTGCTTGACGCAGTGCCGCCCTTGAAATTAACCAGAGTGCATCTTCTATGCGCTCACCCATTCCACCGCCAACGGTACCTCGGTCAACTGACTCCGGGGTACACGCCACTCCATCCGTCATACTGATGCCGGCTTCTGGTGCCGCACTCGGAGGAGGCCAAAGCACTCCCGAGGTCGTGATCCTCGACCAAGATGATGGCTCCGGTGCCCCCACAGTGGACTTCGACATTCCGCGGGCCGACACTTCGGTAGCACTGGACCCTCAACAACCCCCACCTCAACAACAACAGCCGCAGCAACAACAGCAACAGCAACAACAACAGCAACAGCAGCAACAGCAACAGCAACAACAGCAACAAAAGCAGCAGCCACCACCGAAGCCCACCACAAAGTCCACTGAGCTAGTAACTCGGAAAACTACTCCACTACCCAAACCGGCACAGCGTCAAGTGGCCACCTGGAAACAACTTGTCAACCCGGAGAAACAAGTAGTGGTGAATCCAACCCACTCCTCGAGCCACCAGCAACTAGTTGCCCGAGTTTCCAATGCCGGCACAGCTATCTCGGAGTTCCCCCGCCTGCGCACTCAAAGCGGCAACAGCTTGGGCTCGGTGGAGCACTACAGCATGGATTGGAATGCCGCTGACACCAGCGAGGTTTCCTCCCCTAACCCGGTTGGCCCAAGCCACGTTGCGCAGTCCATTCATGCGCTGCAGATTGCCATTCTCAATGCCAGCAAGATCACCGAGGTAAACCCTCCTCAACTCAGTCCTTTTCTCTTTCTCAATAGAACATAGATATATTATCCTCAGTCCCCGAGATTCGGGTCGAATGACCGACGCTCGCCCGAGTAAAGATCACTCGACGTGAATCTTCACAAAATTTCCTTCATTAATTTCCAAAAAATCCGACATCCAAAATCCGACATCCAAAATCCGACATCCAGTCCCCGAGATTCTTGCCGAGTTCACTCGGCATGAATCTTCACACATTTCCGACATGCAGTCCCCGAGACTCATGTCAAGCTTATCCGGCGTGAAATCTCACACTTTTCTGACATATTTTCTCTTTTCAGGATTGCACCAACACCCGGACCGAGGTGTTCAAGAAGCTACTCTTGGAGCACAGGAAACTCCGGAATTCCCACAAGCAACTTCAGGAGGTGCTGAAGAACAAGGAAGCCGCGCACGCCACTGCCCTCCAGAAGGAACGAGACAAAGTGTCTCGGCTCCAGGAGGAACTTGCTCGGGTCCAGGGCGAGAAGACCGACATTGAGAAGGCCCTGATGCAGAGGGAGGAAGCTGCGCAGAAGCACAAGGAAACCCTCGAGGCGACCGAGGTTCGCGCTACCTCGGCCCAAGGAGAACTGGATGCCCTCAAGGCAAAATGCGACACCTGGCTGGGCGAGCTCACCCGGCTTAACAAGGAGATGGACAGTAAGTTTCCTTTATCCTTTTTTTTGCTTCCATTGCTTGTACCGACATTAAATATATGCCGGTATATAACTCAATTCGGTGATAGCTTTTCTATCTTCAGATCACTTCTCCCACTCCAAGGCCGGTGCAGTCAACACTGTTCGCAGGGCACGAGCAAAAAGAGCAGAAGCTGGCCCAATCCCGGAGGAATGGGACATTGAAGATCACTTGACCGCTCTGAACACTCGCATTTCTCCTCTGAAGGCCATTGGCATGGATTTTCTTGATTCAGGCATCCGAGCTTACCGAGCCCTATGGCCAGGATCTCAGGCTCCAGTTCCATTGAAGAATTGTCCAAGTGCCTGTCAGGGGCTTGACATTTGTGCTCTCTTGGTACGAGGCCATCAACCTCGATGCCGTGCGGTCCTGCGCCAAGGCTCAAAGTGGACTTCAGATCCGACACTTATCGCAAGCCGCAAGGAGGCAGCCTCCTTCATGGCCAGCTATGCTCCCACCCGACACTTCCTTCCTGGTCCAGCCTACTCAGAGGATGAAGAAGATGACGAGGATGACAAAGCGGGTGAAGACGAGGAAGATGACGTTGATGAGGAGATCGAGGTTGAGGCTCCCGACACTGCGACTGCCGGAGCAACCGACACTGCTGCTGTCGGAGCAACCGACACTTCTGAGAAGCCGGTATCCGACACTGCAGGTGCCTCGGCAACCACTCCAACACCAGAGGTTGCTCCAACAACCGAAGCTTCTCCTGCCGCCGAGACTACGTCCGATGACCCTAGTTCCTCTACTGCGGCTGCCTGAACTTATTACCAAATGAACTATTAAATCCCCGGAATGCCGGGTGCAGATGTAAATATACTTTTAAGTATTCTGTAGTGTTACTCTTATCAGTGCTACTTTTATCATATTAGTTTCAACAAGACAGGCTCAATGCCGGATCACTTTGCACCAAGTCCCCGAGTTTACTTTCTTGTTTACTATACTTAGTAATCTCTGCTCTTGTCTACCATTTAGGCGTTCGACAGTCGAGTCACAAGATCAACATTATAGCATACAATACTTGTAAATTTTGAGGTAAGGTTTAGAGTCATCCGACACAAAGAAAGGAAAGAAAAACCGGGTTAGTAAACGACATATGTCGGATCTTTTTAGGACCGAGTCCCCGAGTCCATTTTCATGTTTACCATATACCATAACCTCTGCTCTTGACTGCCATTTCGGCGTTCGTCAGTCGAGTCACAAGATCACAACAAAATAGCATACATTACTTGAACTTTGAAACGAGGTCTCAAAATCATCCGACATATGAACAACACAGATAAAACCGAGATAAAACACAAGCATATAGACAAAGGCAGTCCCCGAGTTTCTTTTCGGAGTGCCGGCATTTTATTCAAAGGAAAACCGAGATACATACATTGCGCCCTTATGAGTAAAAGGGGCGGAGTAGAGCTACATTCCAGGGTCTTTTGGTCTCCTCTCCGGATTTGTCCATCACATTTTTCCTCGGTGCCTGCGCATCTATAAGATAGTATGAATCATTGTGTAGCGCCTTGCTCACAATGAATGGTCCCTCCCATGGAGGTGACAACTTGTGTCGGCCTGCTTTGCGTTGCACTAGCCTCAGCACCAAATCTCCCTCTCGGAATACCCGAGGGCTGATCTTCCGGCTATGATAGCGTCGGAGATTTTGCTGATATATAGCTGACCGAGATAAGGTCAGTTCTCGTGCTTCTTCGAGCAAATCAACATCATTTTCCCGAGCTTCTTTTGCCTCGGTTTCAGTGTACAGCGCCACTCTCGGCGAGTCATACTCCATGTCGGTCGGCAGGACCGCTTCTGCTCCATAGACCAGAAAAAATGGCGTATAGCCAGTTGAACGATTCGGTGTGGTCCTTAGACCCCACAATACTGCTGGTATCTCCTCTATCCAGCATCCCGGAGTTCGCAACAGTGGTTCAATCAACCGGGCTTTGATACCGGCTAACACCAACGCATTTGCTCTTTCCACTTGCCCATTTGCCTCTGGGTGTGCCACCGAGGCTATGTCCAACCGAATTCTTTTTTCCGCACAGAACCGAGCAAATCTCCCACAGCAAAGTTTGTGCCATTATCCGAGATAATGCTATGGGGGTAACCATATCTCAAAATGATGTCCTTCAAAAAGGACACAGCTGTGTGACCATCACACTTCCTGATTGGCTTTACCTCGATCCATTTGGTGAACTTGTCCACCATCACCAGCATATGAGTCATGTTACCTCGGGCTGGCCTGAACTCTCCCACCATATCCAGACACCAAACTGCAAAGGGCCAAGTGATTGGAATTGTCTTGAGTGCCGAGGCTGGCAGGTGGATCTTTTAGCAAATCTCTGACATCCCTCACACTTTCGGACGATATCTTCTGCCTGATTCAAAGCACTGGGCCAATAAAACCCATGCCGGAATACTTTAGCCACCAAGGCTCTTGATGAAGCATGATGACCACACTCTCCCTGATGAATCTCCAGGAGCATCTCTTGCCCTTCCTGCGGCTCGACACAGCGCTGCAGTACCTCGGTCACACTTCTCTTGTATAACTCCTGGTTGATGATGGTGTATGCCTTGGATCTTCTTTGCACTTGCCTGCCTCAACTTCATTACTTGGCAAACTCCCGTCCATCATATACGCCATTATTGGTTGTGCCCACTCCGGCACAGGACGCACAGGAAAGACCGGATCATCCACCTCCATGAGATCAACCGACATTGCTTCTTCCGAGATGAGTAACCAGTCCCGAGTTCTGCCAAGCAGTCCCCGGGTTTCCCAAATGCACCGACATCGATGTCCATGGGAACAGCACCAGACTCCGGTTTCGCCGGGATAAAGATTGACTCGGACTCGGGCGATGGTTTGATTGATGGCTTCCTCAAATGCTCCAAGGCTATGCCGGGTGGATTGGATCCCGAGATGAACCTAGCTTGGACAGTACATCGGCGGCTTCATTTTCAGCCCGAGGTATATGCGTGAGCTCGCAACCTTCAAAGAACCCCGAGATCTTCTGGACATGAAACCGATACAACGCCATGTTGGCGTCTAAAGCATCCCAATTTCCCGAGACTTGCTGCACCACCAGATCCGAGTCTCCGAAGCATTCTATCCGGCGAATACCAATTTCCTTGGCCACATTGAGCCCATGAACAAGTGCCTCATACTCGGCCACATTGTTAGATGCCGCAAAATGAATCTGCAACACATATCTCAGTTGATCCGCTTAGGCGAGGTAAGGACTACCCCGGCACCTAAACCAATTTTCGTCCTGGAACCATCAAAGTGCATTCTCCAGTAATTGGAGTCAGGCAATGGTGGCTCATATTGCATTTCGGCCCAATCCACCAAGAAATCCGGCAGTGCCTGAGATTTAATGGCATCTCTTCTTTCATAGTGAGGAGTGTAAGGGGACACCTCGATGGCCCACTTGGCTACTCGGCCAGTTGCATCTTTACACCCAATGATCTCCGAGATAGGAGCCTCACATACCACAGTGATTGAATGCTCTTGGAAGTAATGTTTCAACTTCTTAGCAGCCAGATAGACACCATATGTCATCTTCTGGTAGTGAGGATAGTTCTGCTTGGATAACGAGATCACCTCGCTCAGGTAATATACCGGCCTTTGCACAGTTTTGCCATCCTCTTCTCGCTCCACTACTAATACGACACTCACAACCCGGTTTGTGGCTGCAATGTAGAGCAACATCGGCTCTTTGGGTAATGGTGAGCCAGTATCGGCGCAGTTGCCAACATCTTTTTTAACTCGGTGAACGCCGCATCTGCTTGCGGGGTCCACACGAAGTGGGTGTTTTCTTCATGAGCTGATACAAAGGCAATGCCTTTTCTCCCAACCTGCTAACAAACCGACTTAAGGATGCCAAACATCCGGAAATTTCTGCACGTCCTTGAGACATGTCGGTAACCTCATGCTTTCAATAGCACGGATTTTTGTCGGGTTCACCTCGATACCTCGGCTTGACACGAGGAAACCGAGTAACTTGCCTGCCGGCACACCAAATGTACATTTGTCCGGGTTAAGTTTTATCCGGAATTTCCTTAGATTCGCAAATGTTTCTCGAGATCATCAATCAGAGTGGATTTCTCCTTAGATTGATGACATGTCATCGACATACACCTGCACATTTTTGCCTATTTGATCATGCAAGCATTTTTGCATACATCTCTGGTAAGTAGCACCAGCATTTCTCAAACCAAATGTCATGACACGATAGCAATAAGCCCCATACGGGGTGATAAAAGCAGTTTTCATTTGATCAGCAGGGTTCAGTGGTGAAAACCAGAATATGCATCTACAAAGGATAACAGCTCACACCCGGCTGTGGAATCGATCACTTGATCAATCCGAGGCAGCGGGAATGGATCCTTGGACATGCCTTGTTCAAGTTTGTGAATCAATACACATACGCCACACAATGGCCACGTTCGGGTCATCTTTTTTCTTTTCCACCAGGACCGGGTTAGACAACCAGTCCGGGTGCAGCACCTCCATGATGAAACCAGATGCAAGTAATCTGGCCAGTTCATCGCCTATCACCTTTCTCCTCTCATCCGAGAGACGTCGCATAGGTTGCTTCACCGGTTTCATATCCGGTCTGACGATTAGACCATGCAAAGATATCCCGGTTCTCACGGAGGAAGTGACTGAGCTCGCCTTCCTATTTCTCCGTTAACCCGGTACCAATGATGACGTTGTGGTCCGGAAACGCCGGGTCAACGTTGATCTTCTTGGTCTCCTTTGGCACCTCGAAAGTTGCATTCTGCTCCGGGTTAGCCATACCCGGCATGCCGAGTTGCGCGGACTGAGCCAATGCCACCACTTCATGGATCTTCTTCTTCTCTGCAGCGATAATCAGTGACTCGGCCAAGCACGATCCAGCCGAGGCACACTCCAGTGCACGCTTGTAATCACCCGAGATGTGATGATGCCATTAGGACCTGGCATTTTCATCTTGAGGTAACCCACATGGGTTGATATCATGAACTTGGACAGCGCAGGCCTGCCGAGTAAAGCATGGTATGGACTTTCGAGGTCCACTACCTCAAACTGGATGCTCTCAGTTCGGCAGTTTTCCTTGGTGCCGAACAACACATCAACCCAAATTTTGCCCATAGGTGCACATGAACACCCGGCACTATGCCATGAAGGTCGTGCTACTCGGTTGCAGCATGTTTGCCGAGATACCCATCTTCACCATGGTGTCTCGGTACATGATATTGATAGCACTCCCATTATCAATGAGAACTCGGGTGAACCGAACATTGATGGTGGGTCCAAAGAATGTCGGGTCCACCACCAATGCATAACCTCCCGGAGTTGGCATAACTCGGGGATGATCCCTTCTGCTCCAAATGATCTCTTGCTCGGACCAGTGCAAATACTTCGGCACTGCCGGCATAACTGCGTTCACCTCCAGTGCACGCCGATGCAAGCTCTTCTTGTCAGTTGGCTCGGTCACAAAGACCACATAGCTCTGATGAGCTTCTCTGTAATCTCCCTGGGGATACTCTCCCTGCCTGCTGGGACCATTGTTGTTGTTGTTCCCTCCGACATTCACCTGATTCACAGGTTTCGATCTGCTTGCCTCGGAGCTGGCGGATTCACCGGGATAGCATTTGCTCCGGTGAGCGGTAAGTTTTGCCTCGGCGGAATTCTCTGAGGTGCCCCCCCTGATTTCCTCCGGCTCTAGCTCCTTCCCCCCTTGTGCGCTGATACCAGCTGCACTGCCGAGTTGTATGGTTCGCAGGCCTGCGGATGTCTTGGGTGTGGAAACTGCAAGGTCCATCCAACATAGCCTCATAAGTGAAGGACTGCTTCTGGTCACTCCATGGCTTCTTCCTTCTTGATTCTGGCCCATGCTGGGCCGTTGTACTTCGGACGCTGGCTATTGCCGGCATCTGGCTGGTCTTGGTTTACCGCGCAACCTGGTTTGAGCCATACCGGTAATCCGGCTCTCTCCTCTTGTTCCGAAGTCCTGGCGATCGTTCTGCCTGACTGGCCCGGGTCTGTTATTCACCGGGTATCTTCTACTCGGTTCCACCGAGTTCAGCAAGGCTGCATCGGATCACCCAGTGCATAGCTATCCGCAATCCGGATTGTCTCGGCCAGGGTGGCCGGCATCTCCCTCTGCAACTTCTGCCAGAGCATGGAGCCGTGTCGGCACCCCTGGGCAAACCAAGATATGGCCTGCGCCTCCACAACTCCTTCACAGGAATTGCGAATAGTACTCCACCGGGTCAAGTAATCCCGGTCAGTTTCATTATCCCTCTGCTTGCACATCGCAAGCTGCTGAGGACGATTCGGTCTCTTGTATGTGCTGGAGAAGTTGCTAACAAATGCTTCTTCAAAGTCCAGCCAGCAATCAACGCTGCCCTCTCGCAGGTTGTTCAGCCAGATCCGGGCTGGCCCTTCCAACATTTGCGGGATATACCTCACCGCCCATCGGCGGTTTCCTCCCGCGATATGCACTGCCGACACATAATCTGTCAGCCAGTCCTCCGGCTTAGTACTGCCGTCATATGTCTTTGCGCCTCGGTTCAACTGAAAGTGCCGCACCGGTGGCTCCCTCATGATCCGAGGTCCAAAGCATGCAGGGCCAGGTGGACCTTGCTCTTCCAGCATCTCGGACATATAGATCCTGTCCAACTTGTAGCGTGCATCATTTGGTGACAACTGGCGAGGTCCCAACCGGGATCCCAGTGCACCTTCATATCTCGGATACCCGGCTTTCTCCATAGCCGAGTAACCATCATCATAACGGTTAGCCACCTGGTCAACACCTTGTGGCTGCTGGACATGCTCGACATTTTGCTGCTGCTGGGCGAGATTTTGTCGGATACCGAGGTGGATAGCCTCGGCCAGCCGAGTTAACTACTCCGGCATCTGGACCGCCCGGACCGGGATTGCTTTTACCCCGGCCGGCACTGCCTCGCCCAACTAACTGTTTTCCGGCACATGCCGGATCATACACCTGTATCTGCTTGCTCTTACCGGAGTTTACACTCCGGTCCCGATCTCCACCGACATGCGGTGATGAAGCTTGCCCCTTAGATCCACTGGCTCCCCTAGCCGAGTGAACAATCTCGGACCCACCTGCAACTGTGTTAGCCTTGCGATAGGCCTCATTCTGCCGGGTAGCCACAGCTACCAACTCATTAACTCGGTCTTGCTGCCTACGGAGAGCTTCTCCGGATAAGCCTGACAACTCGGCTCTTGCTGCCTCGGCAGCTCTAAGAGTCTTAGCAGGGGAACTATACTTCGGTTTTCGACCGATAAGTTACTAGGAGTCTTACTGGAACTAGATCTACCATCTCTAGCAATCTCGGCATTGAGGTTTTTACCCCTCTTACGCACATCCTCTACTCGACTAGGGCGAGCAGCTACCGGGGTTAAACCATGTGCTTGGTTATACTCACGGAGAGTTATCCCGAACTCTCTCCTCACCTCGGCCATCTCGAGAGCCTCCTGATGTAAGCTCTGACGACGTGCCTCCAACTCTGCCTCCATTTGGGCAGCATCTGTACCGGCAGCTACCGGCACAGCCAGTTTCTCGATTATCTCCTCGAGATGAGCTGGCCTAACCGGTACCTCGGATGTACCGGCCTGGTCGCGGAGGTTCTCCCTCCTCTCCAGCGGCACTTTCGCCGATCTGGTGATCTTGGGGGCAGGATTACCGGCATCTCTTTGCCGGGTTCTCCTTTACCGGCATCACCCGCAGTGCCGGTCATCATGACCTCTGCGCAGCTCCCGGGCGAGCGCTACGCCGGCCGCGAGCCGCACAGACAGCAGGAGGATCCTCGGCCACAAGCACCTGCTCGGGGTACTTGCAGACAACCTCGGTGGCGACGTAGGTCACGAAGGTGCCGAAGCTGATGAGGCAGCCGTTCGTCGGGAACGGCCTGCTGCCGAAGCATCCCGCATTGTCGCTGATGAAGTTCAGCGAGCCGAGCTTGCCGATGAGCCCGCAAACGACGCGCTCGTCGTAGTCGATGATGGAACCCGTCCGGATGATCACACCAGCCAGCGCCGCTGCTGGCCCCACGGTGGGCGCCAACTGTCGGTGGTATCACGGCAGATGCCATAGGATGGCTAAAAAGCGGGGCCGATGGGCGCTGGAGGATCCGGGAGAGGGCTAGCGCGCTAAGGAGCACACACAGATGAACTCACAGGCACAAGAACACACACGATCTACCCAGGTTCGGGGCCCTCGTGAGGAGGTAAAACCCCTACTCCTGCCTGTCCCTCTCTGTATATCTCGGTGCCACACGTACAACGCTGCTCCTCGAGCTGTATGATCCCAACAATGGGGATGAACACAAGGTAGAAGATGAAGCTATGGGGAGAAATGTCTCTCAGGGCATCGTCCCTCACCAGGAGGGGGTGAAGCCCTACTTATAGGCTAAACCGAGTTACGGAATACCCCTCCACTAGCAACGGTCACATCACCGTACCGGCACTGCAGACGCGCACGCGTGCGCGTCATGATTGTCTCTGCACAGTGGACAGGACGTGGCTTGCCCATGTCCTGTCCCATATCTCTGCTCCTAGGTACAGCCGAGGTCAGCGGTGTCCTTCTCCTGCTCCCATGCTCGTCCTTGGTCAGCAGAGGTAAGCCCAGTCCCCTCAGACATGCGCCGTACCGCACGCCGCCCTCCCGTGCCAGACGGAAAGTGACAGCAGCGCTGACCACCGTCCGACACAAGGTGCCTCATCTTGATAACCCGGCATGGATATGCCGGATTCCCCTTTCCAGAATAACCTTTCCTGCACATAAGACAATACACGAGATACCGACATACATATGTCGGTCATTATGTCTCGGATCCCTTATCTCGGATCCCAAGTCTCGGTCAACATATGCCGGTTTGCACCAGCATGGTACCTCGGTCCCTTCTGGCCCGGGTTACCTCGGTTCTCCTATGTCGGTTTGCACCAACTTCACACCCTGGTCACCTCAGAGGTCCAGGTATATCGGCTTCCACTGTAACCTGGCCCACACCTGGGACCTTGCTTATACCACACCATGATCCTACCCGGGGGTAGCCCCCCGACACCGACCAAGCTCTGAAGCTCATATGCACCAGATATTCAAAGGTAGTAATCATCCCAAATATGGCAATTTTTCTTTCGGCGGTCTCGTTAATATTCTCAGTCAGATAAAATTTAACTTAGAGCTCGGTCAAGTACTGAACCGTTGGTTTGACACTGAGATTCGTGTTGGCTGGTTGCAACTGAAACTTTCTTGAGTCGCACCAAGGTTGCTACTGAAAATTTTCTGCTGCAACTTTTTCTAGAACGTAGGTTATGAGCGCTAGTAGCGTCTTTCTTTCAGATATTCAACTCAGCTAGAGGCTTCGAATATCAAGTGAAATGGTTTACCTTTCTTTACGATTCATTAATAGTTATTTCTTCCTATATGTAAAGATGCAAGTGGGTTATCATTAGGGTGGTTCAAAAAAATTGATCTAACTATTGCGACGACATCATTATTTTGAAAAAGTTAGTTCATTTTTTAAACTAAAGAGGGTAAAGGGTACCCCAATGATGCCCCACTTGCATCTCTACCTATATGGAAAACTTACAAATACAAATAGAGCAAGATATGCACAAACATCAAACCATCTGTAGAACAGTAGAGGAAAAAGTCCAAAACTAACCTTAAATTTGTAGAGGAAAAATAAATCGAACCCTCAACTCCTAATCTCGAAAATTAGCACTCTGAACTTATCAATCCCGGTCTATTTCAAACCTTATACTTGTTTAGCGCACCGGAAATACTATAGTCCCGACCAGGATAACCTGCTACTCTCGCTGATGATTTGACCCCACATGTCATATTCATCCCCTTCCTAAATCTCACATTCACCGCGGCGGATGATGAAATTGCGGCCGCTTGCGCATCGCCGAGATCCGGCAAGCCATCGGTGGTGCCCGCGGGCTACTGAAAATCCACGCAAGGGATTAGGCGCGCGGCCGGCATGGTTGACCTGCCCACAAAGGTTCAGCTTCGCCTCGCATCTCGAGCGACGGCGGCACTCGCATCCCGAACAGTAGCAGCATCTGCGCTCTCTGTACACGCAGCGGCAATGGAGCCGGCGCTCCCGTCTCTCGTAGTCTCTGCTTCGCCTCCCATCCCCGTGAAACTATTTTACAAGATGGTCAATCAGATTAAATAATTATCCAGGATTTGAAGTCAGACCGCGTGCTGGAATCTGCAGGCTAAGGATAGGTTGAGGAATCATAAGCTGAGGTCAATGGTTGCCTTGGCAGTCCTGGACGCTATGCACTAGCTGCTGCCGTCCACTGAGCAAGGCGTCCCTGCAAGAAGCAAGGCAGCTCGGACGGCATCACCAGCTCCGGCGGTCTCAATTCTCGAGCGCCACCAGGAGCTCTAGAAGAACGCGTGCCCACTCCCATGGCCTCATGCGTGCACGTCCGTGCACCTCTGCCGATTCGCAATTTGTTGGAGGGCAGAGGGCAGTTGCGAGTTGCGACATGGCTGCTGTCGGAAGAGTATGGGAGAGAGATAAGGGAAGGGGATGGATATGACACGTGGACCCGTATTGTCAGTGAGAATAGCAATTTCATTTTTTTTTCCTAAGATGGGAAACAGGTACATGGTTTAAAATAAACCGGGATCGACAAGTTCAGAGTGTCAATTTCCGGGATTAGGAGTTGAAGGTTCGATTTAGCTTTTCTCTACAAGTTCAAGATTTGTTTTGGACTTTTTTCAACAGTAGAAGACATTGCACCGAAAAGAACATATATAGCCATCACAGTCCATGTTATGTTTAGGTACGGAGAACACTACCGCACGACATGGCGCAATTTCCCCATGGCATCCCACTCTTGTAAGGATCATGAGTAGGGCACCATTGCGAACAATTCCAATGGTCCTAGCCTCCTAGGCATGGTCGGACTACAAGACCGTGCTTCTAATGACCATTGTGTAAATGTCCCGTAGGTAAAGGTAAAACCAAAGTTAGTAGGAGAGCTCATAGTTTAACATGCTGGACCGTACACCTCAAAGACATGTTGACCTGGATACACACACCACCGATAGCCTGCGGAACTTAATAGTTTTCTTTTTCACTATGTAGATTTCAGATATAATTTTTTGTATACTTCAGATGATATATAAATGTCGATCAACCTGAGAGTTACACCGGATAACAAATGTATACCGTGTTTATAAGTATATGGAGTGAATCTAACAGAGCAAATGTATGGTGCAAACCACTATGCTGGTTGAAAATTAAAAGTCATGTGATAATTTTGGGAAAAAACATTTAACTTTATTATGTTCCTATCTTACAGGACATGAGTTGAGTATTAATCATGAAAATAGCAACCATTAACTGATTAACATATCTGTAGACCAAGATCCGAAATAGCATTGTACTCGACCAACTATATGTGCGTGTGATGACGTAGTCTAAACCGAAATAGCATATCAACATATGTTTGGCATTAAGCCAATAATTATATGAATATAAATGATCTAAAACGACTTGTTTGAAAATTGTCAGCATTTGGGAAGATTTGAGACTGAAGAGATTGGTGTAAGAAATTGGTTACTTTTCAACAACAACAAAATGATATAACCAACTATAGCTGAACTGAAGCAGAAAGGGGTTATATGGAGTATCTCGTGCACAAACCACACCTAATCGGGCTTGACTACTAGCACTAATTAAGTAATCATCCATGGCCATTACCTAATTAATGATGACTAGACCAATAGGAGCTTGGGATGAACCACCTGATTTCTTACGCGGAGATAGAATCCACAGCGGCGACAATCACACACAGCAGAGGCGGTTAATTAGGGCAGATCTTAGTTAACCATGGTGGTCGAGTACGATGCTTAATTTGAAAAGCAAAAGGCAAGGAGAAGAACGGTGGACGGGAGGAAGTCGCTCACAGAGATGCCGCTGGTCCCGTCGGCCGTCGGCGGCGCCTGCCGGCAATCGGGGAGGAGATCAGGAGAGTAAACGGTCGATCAGGGCATCACCTCGACGAGAGTTTTGCCGCTGCACTGCACCTGAATGGGTGGGCCGGATGGGCTATAGATTGCATTCCTATGGAGCAGCAGCCCTGGTTTTTGTACACAAAAAAGGCCCAGACTTCTTGACAGGATTCGTCTGGCCCGTCAACAGGCCTCAGCCGCGGTTTCCACAATTCCACTTAGTTTTTTGTCCATGTTCTAAAAAATAAGGGAGTGGCTAGGTTCTCGGTCGATGGATGGCAGCACCTTTTTCTCTTGGTCGAGCTGACGTAGCACCTGTGCTGCGCGCGCGTAGTGCGGTTGGAGCGGTGCCATACGAGCCGGCCCAACCACGTACGCGTGTTTCCTTGTGGCAAAGATCGATCAATGGATCTACTAGTACGAGTTCTAAGGGGCCTGATTGGTAGCCTGCGTCAATTTCCCATCGCACCGGGGGCATGCTCTCCAGGGCCATGCTGAGTGAATACACTCGCATCACATCGGCTTTGCAACTAACTCCTCTTTGTTTGGTTGGATGTAAAATTTTGCTTAGCCTCACCTACTTTCATATGGGTGAAATTACCACCCACCAGCATCTTTGAACAGTTCACCCATGACGGCATGGCGGTGGCGGAGCTGGACGGTGACAACATGGCATGGCACCAGCGAAGCTGCACGGTGACGACATAGCTCGACGACGACGACAACAATCCACCGGTCCATTGTGGGGTCCCCAGACCGGCAGTCTGAGACCTCCAGTATGCATACATTCACGATCCCATGATCAGTCAGTCGTGAACAACATACTTAAGTTGGCATTGCAGATACATCATCCATTACATAACGAATACACGTTTCACAAAACTGGTCACATGACCCAGTCATAAACAACTGCCACGCAGGGCAGAAAACACATACAGCAGCGGAAAAACTTCAAACACAAACGTGGCAAAGCCCAAGTCATGCCTTGACTACCTACAGGCAACTGACTGGGAGACGTTCCTAGTTCGCATAGACGTCGACGAACTCTCAATCTTCCGCATACTCCTCATCTTCGACGTAAGCCTTCTCGTTGAGAATCTGGACATTGGAATATCCAGGGGCACAGCCATGAGTACAATTACGTACTCGCAAGACATCCCGAATGAAGCTTATAAAATGCAAGTATGCTTATATGGTGGAATAGGTAGGCTGTACTTAGGGTTCACTACCCATGATGGATGAAAAATTCATCATGGTTGATTAACAATTTTATATCTCTGTTGAAAAAGATACTTCAAAATATTATAGTTTCTCTGGTGGATATTGCATACCCGAGAGATTTTGACAAAGAAGGTTTTAAGAGAAGAAAGATTTTCTTTGCAGAACTTCTTGTAAAACAACCTCCGGTTTTCCATCATCCGTACCTCCCAGGTACAAAGTTCACCTTTCCAGTACCTCCCAGGTACAATTCCTTTTCCCAAAACTTCATTTTGAAAACATCGACACAATGCTAGACGACATTGACCATTCAGCTGTCCATGACCGCGGACGCGGCTATTCGAATAGTTTTGACTCTGCAGAGTTTGTACACTTTCACCACACCATCCGGTACACCTGCCGTGATCACCACGGACTGTTCGTGACAGTATGCGAACATCAGGTAACCAATCATAACTTCCACTATGCCGATGCTAGTATGCGATTACCTCTTCAGTGGGTTTGTTCTCCCCGGCACCGAGTGAGCTAGCCGTATCGATCCGGTTGCCCCTAGACATCACACCGCCATGGCAGGAGACCCACTGTTGCTTGCCGGTGGCACTCGTAGTCCACACTTTGTATGCCCATATCCAGCATTCGGTTCCGGGGACTTTAACCCCTTCTAGCCAATTGAGGTAAAGTCTCACACTAACACAAACAAGCTTCCATTAAGCCCGTGCCCATTTTAAGTAATGTGGTTGTACTGTAGGGCTGTCAGGCACAAGACTAGTCTATGTGTCGTTTTCGAAAAACATCTCCAAAACCTCTTCTTCATAATCCTCCCGTGGTCAAGGTCCCACCTTTCCCGGGTTTTCCTTTTTAAAACCTTTGTTTTTCGAAAACACACTTTTAGGGTGTCCACTTAGGGACTTTAAGATGATTAACTTGTGGTGGTAATTATACCATATGGTGGCTAAGGGCTTGGTAACACCAAGTTGTAACTAATGGCAATGTAATAATTTATAATAACACTAGTAGTAATGGCCATATCAAAAATAGTTTTGTTTTTCCAAGTTTTTGTAAAACTTCAGAAGTAAATCATGCATGATATAATGATAAGTATAGTAGCAAGCATTTGGGAGCTTGCCTTGATACAGGTCAGTGTCTTGTCCCTGAAATAAACAGGCTTGACAATAAACCTCCTCAGCAGCTGCTTCTTCCTCGTGTTCTAACGTCGCAAAAAGAAAGTAACCACCAATCAGTACCAACTAAAGGTACATGCTAACAACAAGCATCACATACAGCAAGCAAACATTATCACACAACAATCAACTACTTTTCAAAATAGAAATCTACCACACACTTCTAGTTGAAAAGGAACTAATAGAGATATGCTCTAGTTTGAGAATTTTATTCTCAAACCAAAATGCATTGGGATCAGTGGGTGTGCCACTATCAACCCAAGCATAAAGAGGTCATTTAGCCTCTGGTCATTTACAAAATTCACCTAAACACAAGCTAGCCAAAAATCTATCCATACTAATAAATCACCAATATTTTCTAGAATATAATTCTAGCTAAACATGCTTTGCTAAAACAAAGTAATGTCCAACCATGGTGACATGTCAACCAACCAGTAGCAATATGACTTGCTACTGATATTCAAACAACATGTTCAAAAATCATTCCACTTAAAGGATTTTTATTCTCAACAAATCCTAAATTCTAGAAAAATCTAGAAGAATCCATACTAGTGATAATATCCTCTAACAAACACATGAAGCACTTAACTTTTCCTAGCATGTTATCAATATGAAGTAACACAATCATAGCAAAGGATATCAAACCTACACATGCTAGAAATCACAAAAAGAATACTAACATAATTATTAAAACTAAATAAAACTATAAATAGTTATTCACAGAAAAGCTAAAAATCTAGTTTTGCACCTCAAATTAAATCTAGAGCTCAATAAATCACACAAAGCTAGTATAAGATACTACTAAGCATATACAAGCCAACACAATTGGATTTACTTCAAAAAGTATCACCAAATAAATTACAAAAATCCTAGAATAGCCTACTGGACATTTACAGAAATGCATGCCATTTTAATTAGGTTGATCTTTAGCAAGCAAGACCAAGTTCTACTGCTAGGTAACACTTAGAGCTTTCCAAAACAGTTGAGTTTGCATTTTTGTGATTCTTAGAAAAAAAGTTATTTAAGTTTTAGTGAAAACCAGTACTTCTGCCTCTCAATTTATTTCTCCAAAAATAATGACCAAAATGTAGATCTACAAGTTGGGTGTGTTTAAGAACTTGCAGAGGTACTACCCAGATTTTTGGTTTGATTTTATTTTGCATTTTCCTATTTTAAACGGATTTAAACCAGGGATCAAAGTTTCTGCCTATTTTAAAAACAAGAAACACTGGAAATAAAAAAAAAACAGGCGCGTGGGCCGAATCCGCCGAGCCAAGCCCAGCTAAGGCCGAAAGTGGCCCAAGATGGTGCGCGCTGCGCTGCGCGGCGCGGGAACGGCTCGCGTTCAAGCGGAGCCGTCGATCTGGAGATCGACGGTCCAGGGTCATCGTCGACCTCTCCTTCCTTCTCTCACCACGGCGGCACAGGACGAACTCGAGCTCGGGTTTAGCTCACCTAGGGGCGTCGTAGGGCAGTGGCACGGGGTCGGGGAGGTCACGTGTGCTCGAGGCAGTGCAGGGGTGGCGACAGCAGCAGCAACGGCGCCACGGCACAGCTCCGGCGAGTTGCTGGTCCGGGACGGCGTCGAGCACGGCGGCGACGTTCCTGCGGGTAAACGGCCAGGAAATCGTGTCAGGGAGATGTTCTAGACTCCAGGGGGTGCGGTGGTGCAGAGAGATCGGAGAATAGGGCAGTGGAACGGCGGCAACCTCCAGATGGATCTGGTTCGGGTCCGGCGGGAGTTCTTCCTCCGTCTCGCTCACAGAGAGCAAGAGGGGAGGAAAGGGTGGTGTGGGGCGAGTGCGGGTGGTGTGTGTGTGCCGGTGGTGATGCGTGCGGCTCAGGGGGGGCTTATACATGAGGAGATGATCATCTCCTCCTCTCGGGGTCAACGGAGGGGCGGCGTGGCGTGCTGTGAGCAAGCAAAAAGGCGGCCCCAGGCATCCTCTGCTCGTCAACTTGTGTCTCCACGGTCGAGCGTGTGCTGGCAGGGCAAGGACGCGAAGGAGAGTGGAGAAACGGGCAGCTCTCTCCCTGCCACGGTCGTCTCCCAGGTCACCTCCACGGCTCCACTTCCCTGCTCCTAGTTGACCTCCAAAATGCCCACCAATGGCATGGCTAGGAAGTAGGGACATAGGGGAGAGTAGTGGACAAGGTTGCTCCCTCTGGTTTGTCCAAAATCATCACAAAAACGTGCTCCCAAAATCGACCCCGAACAGTTTCAGAAAAATTCAGTTTTCTGAAAAACTGCTAAGTGTTGGAGCAGTTAACACATAGCAAAAGTTGCTGCTTGATTCACCTAGCAAATCAAGTCCAAATGGAAAAATTTAAATTGGTAAATGATCTCCAGGTTGAATACTTCCATTTAATATTTTTGGTCCATTTTTGAAAAATGCTAAAGGGTAGGGAAACATGCTGAACAGTGGGCTACTCTCTGTATGTTTTTCTGATTCTGTTTTTCTGTTATATTCTGTAGCCACTAAAACAAGCATACAACTAATGGTTCTAAAAGTCCAAAAGGTGATCCAAGGACACGGAGTTGAAGTCCACACACCATAGATCATCTCCAAACTCAAAGATCCCATAAAATCTTATTTTAGCCACATAAAATAACAGGTCCAAAACAGCAAGTTTTAACAGATTTCTGAAATTAAAAACCTAATTAGAAAATTCTGAAAAAAATTATTTTCTTCAAACCACAAGCACTAATAGTCCCCACAATGATGATCAAGGCCACAAGCACAAGTTGGTTCAAACGAAGTTAAAAATTTGGCCTCCCTCTTCTATATTACAAAGGGTTAAAAATTGGGATGTGACAGATCTTCCCCCCTTAAAATGAATCTCGTCCCCGAGATTCGCGGGCGGGTACTAAGAGAGTGAAACCAAACAAGAATGTTATAAACCTCCATCTTCATCTCCAGTTGCTTGGTGGTTGGTAGCGTTGAAGTACCAGTGCTTCCCCCCCTTTGATCATTCTTCAAAAATCTGCCGGTAGGTTAGTTTTTCAAGGGGTTGGGTATACTCTAAACCTCAAACTTATTATACATAAAATCTGAAGTAACCAACTCTGCATAGGCCTCAAATTCTCGAGCCTTCTATCTACCAATCCAATATCTTTGGTAAGGCCACTATTATTAACTAGTTGTTCTGAACCATCACTTTTACCCAAGCTAACATTACTAATCCACCATCATCTTTTTCGGGCCTACACTCTTTTGTCAAACTATAGTTCAATATATCAGGTATCCACCAAATTTCTCAAGCAAGATCTTCCTAGTACATTTTATCACAGCGTGGTAATCCACTAATCATTTCTCAATTCATTTTTCCCCTTAGATAGGCATACCACATATTATTTGGCTCTCTCAAGTAATCATTTTCTCGCGATCATATTATCAAGACTAAATCAAGAATCCAACAATCCTGTAAACATATCATCAGGAATTGACATACTTCCTATCCAAACCCATTATTTACACTCCAACTTAGGGCCTTGACCTTATAATCAAAGGTGAATTATCTTTTTAAGAATAATCCAAATAGAGCGTGACAAGCTCAGAAAATAATGTCTCCAAAAATATCTAGCTTCTATCTCCAAGTCATTGTGATATCTAGAATCCGAAAATCGTCCATTTATTTCCACCAACTAGTTTCTTGCACACCAATCCTTTATTCCATCAACTTGTCTCTCTTTTTTTTTTTCAAAGCCCATCATTCTATAAAAATCCAGCATGAAGATCACTTGTGCTAGGCATTACCCTTAATATTTCAATATCTGAATATCCTTCTTAGCTTACTTGCTCCTAACCAACCAATCGTCATTATTTCATCAAGTACTTCATAAAAATCCAATAACTTTCATCTTTATTTCTAAGCCTTAAATCAAGGGTCACGTTTTCTAGCTCCAGATAACCACCAAGGGCTGGGGACCACAACTGGTTAGCCCCAGAGTATTAATCAAATATATCACCTGTTCATACCCAATTATTTTATCGATCCACTCCAAGGTTTTACTTCCATTCTAAACCCCAAATTTTTGATATTACCAACATCATCCACCAAATTTTGATCTCATCAACTAGATTCTTAAGGGATCCTTTTTACTAATAACCTTATAGGCCAATACCCTGATATCTTCCTAAAGTCTCCTTTCTACCACTAGTTTGGAGTCGCCTTTGGCACCTCTTAATGGGCCCTAGAAAAAGTTAGTGAATAACTTTCGCACCAGTTGTTAAAGGTTAGCTGTATAAGAATGTGGGTGTCTCTGGTGACATCGAGTTGCCTTAGTCATACAAAAAGAATTTGTTAACAAGGTAGCTAATCTTGTTATCAAACTACATTTCATATTCCCGAGGCTGAGATGTACTGGATTGTCTGACATTCTGTTTATTTGGATATGACACTCTATTGTTTGAGCATACAAAGGTGATTTGTTAACAAGTTCATGAGGCTTGTTACCAAGCTACTTCTATATAACACGAACATTGGAATATCACACTATTTCTTGAGAGATTAAGAATAATAGATTCCGATATAAGAGTTTCCAAACTCTCAATGATAGTCTGGTATATTGCTTTTTTGCCAACCTGAGAAATCTCTCTTCAATGTCTTTTTGTCGTAGTTCCTCCTTCTTGCGGTCTTAGGAAATACTGTTAGTACTTTGCAAATTTTGGTTAGGTGTTAATCCAAAGTTTGATAAGGTACATTAGTGTTATTAGTTCCAAATAGTTTCGTTAGTCTGACGAGATATGGTCAACTTCTCACGTCGGATTTTGATCTACGAATCAAACAAAACTAGGGCTGGTATAGGGTTGTCCGGAAACGTACCAATAATCATGTCATGTGCCTCCTGTGCTTTCTTCGTGCTAACACGATTCCGATGTCCCTTCACCACATTTTTCCGCTTCTTCTGGGTTGGGACCTGGGTCTTCTTGGTAGCATTGAGACGAGTTTGAACATAATTTATTTTGGGACATTCACGAGAGAAGTGCCCTTCTTTTCCACAAGTAAAACATCCCCCAGAGTGTCTCTGGGCAGGTCTTGGAGTGCGGTCTTTGGGGTAGTTGGATGCTGGGGCAGGCTGAAAATTGGGTAAAGTATTGCGAGCTTTAGATGCACTAGGTTCTCCTTGCATCATCATCTTCCTCTTGCGGTTCTCACAAGCAATCAGGCATTGGTGCTCCATCATAAGGGCAGCATTATTCTCAGCATTGGTAACACCCAACTGAACCAAGTGTTGTAGGGCAGCAAGAGTGGCCTGGCGGTCTGCACGAGCGGTTTCACGGTCTTCCATCACCAGTGCATAGATTTGGGCAACTGCCAGCTCAGGTGGTGGGGGTAAATCACTGGCCATACTGAAGAAAAAGGGGTATAAGACAAGAGCAGACAAAGGTGGTTACTTTGTGTTGCCAAAAAGGCGTGTTTTGTGAAGCACACAAGGAAAACAGCACACACATAAAGGCAGCATACAAACAACACACCAGCAAGAATCAAGCAAGGCACAATTAGCACAAACTACCAGCGGATGCCTAATACCGGGAAAAAGGGGCAGGTCTAGTAAAACAACTGAGCTTAACCTAGTGATCCTAAGGGTCTGGGTCAATCATGCTTGTTGAAGTCTTTAGAAGAAAACTTCTCATTCTTCTAGGTGCTTAATACTCAAATCTTGCTTTGGGGGCATCGTCACGTAGATAATTTTGAACGGAGATAAGGTAACAGAACAAAACATTTGGTAAACCTATAAATGATGGGTAAGGTTTTAGAATAAGTTGAAAAGATGAGAAGAGTGGAAGCTATACATAGGCTTCCTCGGATGAAAATATTTTAGGTAGTAATATAATGATACCAAAAATATTTTTCTTCCCTATCTGACGTCCATGCTAACTAAGGTCTCCTAAAGTCAGGCTGGCTCTGATACCAACTCTGTGGGGTCCCCAGACCGGCAGTCTGAGACCTCCAGTATGCATACATTCACGATCCCATGATCAGTCAGTCGTGAACAACATACTTAAGTTGGCATTGCAGATACATCATCCATTACATAACGAATACACGTTTCACAAAACTGGTCACATGACCCAGTCATAAACAACTGCCACGCAGGGCAGAAAACACATACAGCAGCGGAAAAACTTCAAACACAAACGTGGCAAAGCCCAAGTCATGCCTTGACTACCTACAGGCAACTGACTGGGAGACGTTCCTAGTTCGCATAGACGTCGACGAACTCTCAATCTTCCGCATACTCCTCATCTTCGACGTAAGCCTTCTCGTTGAGAATCTGGACATTGGAATATCCAGGGGCACAGCCATGAGTACAATTACGTACTCGCAAGACATCCCGAATGAAGCTTATAAAATGCAAGTATGCTTATATGGTGGAATAGGTAGGCTGTACTTAGGGTTCACTACCCATGATGGATGAAAAATTCATCATGGTTGATTAACAATTTTATATCTCTGTTGAAAAAGATACTTCAAAATATTATAGTTTCTCTGGTGGATATTGCATACCCGAGAGATTTTGACAAAGAAGGTTTTAAGAGAAGAAAGATTTTCTTTGCAGAACTTCTTGTAAAACAACTCCGGTTTTCCATCATCCGTACCTCCCAGGTACAAAGTTCACCTTTCCAGTACCTCCCAGGTACAATTCCTTTTCCAAAACTTCATTTTGAAAACATCGACACAATGCTAGACGACATTGACCATTCAGCTGTCCATGACCGCGGACGCGGCTATTCGAATAGTTTTGACTCTGCAGAGTTTGTACACTTTCACCACACCATCCGGTACACCTGCCGTGATCACCACGGACTGTTCGTGACAGTATGCGAACATCAGGTAACCAATCATAACTTCCACTATGCCGATGCTAGTATGCGATTACCTCTTCAGTGGGTTTGTTCTCCCCGGCACCGAGTGAGCTAGCCGTATCGATCCGGTTGCCCCTAGACATCACACCGCCATGGCAGGAGACCCACTGTTGCTTGCCGGTGGCACTCGTAGTCCACACTTTGTATGCCCATATCCAGCATTCGGTTCCGGGGACTTTAACCCCTTCTAGCCAATTGAGGTAAAGTCTCACACTAACACAAACAAGCTTCCATTAAGCCCGTGCCCATTTTAAGTAATGTGGTTGTACTGTAGGGCTGTCAGGCACAAGACTAGTCTATGTGTCGTTTTCGAAAAACATCTCCAAAACCTCTTCTTCATAATCCTCCCGTGGTCAAGGTCCCACCTTTCCCGGGTTTTCCTTTTTAAAACCTTTGTTTTTCGAAAACACACTTTTAGGGTGTCCACTTAGGGACTTTAAGATGATTAACTTGTGGTGGTAATTATACCATATGGTGGCTAAGGGCTTGGTAACACCAAGTTGTAACTAATGGCAATGTAATAATTTATAATAACACTAGTAGTAATGGCCATATCAAAAATAGTTTTGTTTTTCCAAGTTTTTGTAAAACTTCAGAAGTAAATCATGCATGATATAATGATAAGTATAGTAGCAAGCATTTGGGAGCTTGCCTTGATACAGGTCAGTGTCTTGTCCCTGAAATAAACAGGCTTGACAATAAACCTCCTCAGCAGCTGCTTCTTCCTCGTGTTCTAACGTCGCAAAAAGAAAGTAACCACCAATCAGTACCAACTAAAGGTACATGCTAACAACAAGCATCACATACAGCAAGCAAACATTATCACACAACAATCAACTACTTTTCAAAATAGAAATCTACCACACACTTCTAGTTGAAAAGGAACTAATAGAGATATGCTCTAGTTTGAGAATTTTATTCTCAAACCAAAATGCATTGGGATCAGTGGGTGTGCCACTATCAACCCAAGCATAAAGAGGTCATTTAGCCTCTGGTCATTTACAAAATTCACCTAAACACAAGCTAGCCAAAAATCTATCCATACTAATAAATCACCAATATTTTCTAGAATATAATTCTAGCTAAACATGCTTTGCTAAAACAAAGTAATGTCCCAACCATGGTGACATGTCAACCAACCAGTAGCAATATGACTTGCTACTGATATTCAAACAACATGTTCAAAAATCATTCCACTTAAAGGATTTTTATTCTCAACAAATCCTAAATTCTAGAAAAATCTAGAAGAATCCATACTAGTGATAATATCCTCTAACAAACACATGAAGCACTTAACTTTTCCTAGCATGTTATCAATATGAAGTAACACAATCATAGCAAAGGATATCAAACCTACACATGCTAGAAATCACAAAAAGAATACTAACATAATTATTAAAACTAAATAAAACTATAAATAGTTATTCACAGAAAAGCTAAAAATCTAGTTTTGCACCTCAAATTAAATCTAGAGCTCAATAAATCACACAAAGCTAGTATAAGATACTACTAAGCATATACAAGCCAACACAATTGGATTTACTTCAAAAAGTATCACCAAATAAATTACAAAAATCCTAGAATAGCCTACTGGACATTTACAGAAATGCATGCCATTTTAATTAGGTTGATCTTTAGCAAGCAAGACCAAGTTCTACTGCTAGGTAACACTTAGAGCTTTCCAAAACAGTTGAGTTTGCATTTTTGTGATTCTTAGAAAAAAAGTTATTTAAGTTTTAGTGAAAACCAGTACTTCTGCCTCTCAATTTATTTCTCCAAAAATAATGACCAAAATGTAGATCTACAAGTTGGGTGTGTTTAAGAACTTGCAGAGGTACTACCCAGATTTTTGGTTTGATTTTATTTTGCATTTTCCTATTTTAAACGGATTTAAACCAGGGATCAAAGTTTCTGCCTATTTTAAAAACAAGAAACACTGGAAATAAAAAAAAAACAGGCGCGTGGGCCGAATCCGCCGAGCCAAGCCCAGCTAAGGCCGAAAGTGGCCCAAGATGGTGCGCGCTGCGCTGCGCGGCGCGGGAACGGCTCGCGTTCAAGCGGAGCCGTCGATCTGGAGATCGACGGTCCAGGGTCATCGTCGACCTCTCCTTCCTTCTCTCACCACGGCGGCACAGGACGAACTCGAGCTCGGGTTTAGCTCACCTAGGGGCGTCGTAGGGCAGTGGCACGGGGTCGGGGAGGTCACGTGTGCTCGAGGCAGTGCAGGGGTGGCGACAGCAGCAGCAACGGCGCCACGGCACAGCTCCGGCGAGTTGCTGGTCCGGGACGGCGTCGAGCACGGCGGCGACGTTCCTGCGGGTAAACGGCCAGGAAATCGTGTCAGGGAGATGTTCTAGACTCCAGGGGGTGCGGTGGTGCAGAGAGATCGGAGAATAGGGCAGTGGAACGGCGGCAACCTCCAGATGGATCTGGTTCGGGTCCGGCGGGAGTTCTTCCTCCGTCTCGCTCACAGAGAGCAAGAGGGGAGGAAAGGGTGGTGTGGGGCGAGTGCGGGTGGTGTGTGTGTGCCGGTGGTGATGCGTGCGGCTCAGGGGGGGGCTTATACATGAGGAGATGATCATCTCCTCCTCTCGGGGTCAACGGAGGGGCGGCGTGGCGTGCTGTGAGCAAGCAAAAAGGCGGCCCCAGGCATCCTCTGCTCGTCAACTTGTGTCTCCACGGTCGAGCGTGTGCTGGCAGGGCAAGGACGCGAAGGAGAGTGGAGAAACGGGCAGCTCTCTCCCTGCCACGGTCGTCTCCCAGGTCACCTCCACGGCTCCACTTCCCTGCTCCTAGTTGACCTCCAAAATGCCCACCAATGGCATGGCTAGGAAGTAGGGACATAGGGGAGAGTAGTGGACAAGGTTGCTCCCTCTGGTTTGTCCAAAATCATCACAAAAACGTGCTCCCAAAATCGACCCCGAACAGTTTCAGAAAAATTCAGTTTTCTGAAAAACTGCTAAGTGTTGGAGCAGTTAACACATAGCAAAAGTTGCTGCTTGATTCACCTAGCAAATCAAGTCCAAATGGAAAAATTTAAATTGGTAAATGATCTCCAGGTTGAATACTTCCATTTAATATTTTTGGTCCATTTTTGAAAAATGCTAAAGGGTAGGGAAACATGCTGAACAGTGGGCTACTCTCTGTATGTTTTTCTGATTCTGTTTTTCTGTTATATTCTGTAGCCACTAAAACAAGCATACAACTAATGGTTCTAAAAGTCCAAAAGGTGATCCAAGGACACGGAGTTGAAGTCCACACACCATAGATCATCTCCAAACTCAAAGATCCCATAAAATCTTATTTTAGCCACATAAAATAACAGGTCCAAAACAGCAAGTTTTAACAGATTTCTGAAATTAAAAACCTAATTAGAAAATTCTGAAAAAAATTATTTTCTTCAAACCACAAGCACTAATAGTCCCCACAATGATGATCAAGGCCACAAGCACAAGTTGGTTCAAACGAAGTTAAAAATTTGGCCTCCCTCTTCTATATTACAAAGGGTTAAAAATTGGGATGTGACATCCATCAAAACCAACTACGACACGCACATCGAGCTCGGGCGGGAGCCGGCGGCGACGCTGGTGCGGAAGGCCTCGAACCCCGGCGACACGGACCGCGGCAGTATGTTTTGAGCACTCCATCTTCAACTTCAGACTGCATGCCATTGACGGCATTGGAGAGCTCCTTGCAGGGTACATCACTCACTTGCTCGAATGTCTCCAGCACTTCAGCTTGAACTTCAGACTACATGCCAATGACGACACTGGAGAGCTCCTTGCAGTGTGCATCACTCACTTGCTCGAATATCTCGAGCACTTCAGCTTGAACTTCAGACTGCATATCTCCATCTCGAGCACTTCAGCTCGAACTTCAGCGGCTATGCAAGTGGAGAGGAAATTCAGGGGCCACGGAGCCGTCCGCGGCGCCATGCGCCGACGAACGCCGTCCACACATCCAGGCGACACGCCGCCCCGCGCGAGCCCCCGCCCGACGCCGTCAGACCACTGCAAGAACGCCGCTCACCCGCGCGCGCACGGCAGCCACAACCAGCTTCCAACAGGCAAAAATGGGAAGCCGACGGACGGATCTGGCGCGTCCCAAGCTGCCTGGGTCGTGGAAGGAGCTCTGGGCACGACGGCGCCAGGACGCGCTGCTTGGCAGGGCCGGAGGAAGGAGCAGCGGCGTCCTCTGGGAGCGATGGTGCCTGGACGGACTTGCGCGCGCCGCCCGCCGCGACGGCCACTGCCGCGCGGATCCAGACGCCTCCGCCCTGATCCATCGCGGCGACCTCCTACAGGCCAATTGCTCGAGCTCGCTGGCCGTGGGATCGAACGGTGGGGATTTGGAGCAGCAGAGCACGCGGCGAAGGTGGCGGTGGACTTGCTGGATTGGCTCTCGCGCCGTGAGGTTCTGGCTGTGGTCGGAGAGCGGCGGCGGCCCGCGGGCTGGAGGAAGGAGGAAGGGGACAAGACGGCCAGCAAGAATCCGGCGGCACGGGGCGGCAGAGGATGAGAGGTGAGCAAAAGGAGAGTGAGAGGAAACGAATCTCACATACGAGGTTGCATCCAGAGCCCTGGCTTTTGCAGCTGGCCGGCATGGCCCTGCGGAAACGGCCGATTCGGCCGTTGTCATTGGGCATGGCTGAGCACTGCTTTAAGCAGCGTGCGGGGCAAAAAATTGGCTGCAGGTAAACAAACAGACGGCCTGGTTCTGCAGCCAGCGGGCCTGGCACGGCTGGCTGCAGGCTACCAAACGCGCCCTAACTAGCTAGCTCGTTTTCGTTTTGTGGCCCAACTGCATGTAAACCTACTTATCTTCGCAACAAAATTAATCTGGTTCAAATTCCCGTTAATCATTTTTTTTTTAAAAGCCCATCGGTCTTGGCTGTATATTATGTTGTACCAAGAAAAGTGCTTGCACAATTAAAAAATAGAATCATAAAATATGCAATTGCACGCTGATTCCGTATGCAATTTAAAATGCACCGGAAAAAATGTAATTACACATTATAAAAATGCATGTGCAACTGCACGCTAATTAAGCAAATCCATATGCAACCGCAAGCTAGATATTCATGTGTAATTAAAATCATGTGCAATTGCACGTTAAAAACGTTAGTATGCAATTGCACGCTAAAAATTCATATGCAACTGCACGCTAAGACAAATGATGTGCAATTGCATGTTAAAAAATCATGTGTAAATTGCATTGATAAAAAACGTGTGTAATTGCACGCTAACATTAATTCATGTGCAACCGCACTCTAAAATTCTTGTGTAACTGCACACTAAATATTAAAGTGCAATTGCATGCTTAAATAAAACCATGTGCAATTGCATGTTAAAATAAAAACATGTGCAATTGCACGCTAAAATTTATGTGCAACTACAACTACTAGTCAAGTGCAATTGCTCGCTAAAAATCAATGTGAAATTGGACACCGATAAAGGATATAATTACACACTAAAAAGAAAAATATGAATGCGCAATTGCACGCTAAAATTCATGTGCAGCTATAAAATATTCTTATGTAACTGCACGTTAAAAATTCATCTGCAATTGCACGATAGTTCATATGCAATTTGCCTCTTGGCCCGCACACCATCTTGTACGGGTAGGGAGAACACGATGCACACAACTCGCGAAGTCGCCAACACATGACGGTCTCGAGTGGTAGAACGACCAGCACGGTGTCGACAACTGATGACGACCGCGGTCACTATGTGAGACAAAAGAAATGGTGGCGCCGGCCAGCCATAGAAATTTGCACATAAATCCTATGTGTAGGACAAAAGCCCAGACAAAAAAAAAGCTATTCAAAAAGCGCAAAACAACACAAAAAAGCAAAAAAGCCTCAGAAACGAAAACGGGCCGCAGCAAAGAAAAAATGGGCATATGGAGAGACACATCCGATACGACACACACAAAATTCAGTTCAACCAGCGAAAAAACTAACAAAAAGCCAAAAGGCAAAAACAAAAGAAGCCCAACAAAAACGCAAAAAAATGCAAGAAAAATAACGAGCCACAAAACCGATCGCAAAAGGACCGAACCCACCAACTCGCGCGTCAAGAATCACAAACGCTGATGGATCGATCGCATGGCATAGCTCGTCGACTGAGCGATAAGATAAAACTCAGGCAACCGAGCGTTAGCAAAAGGCGATTTTTTCTCCAACGCTTCCGACCTCAACCATTCTCCAACGATTCACTCTCCAACGCATCCGCCCTCCACCATTATCTCTCTAAAGCCGACCACAACGCTTAGTCTCCACCACTCACTCTTCGGAATCGACCATGATGTATTCTCTGTCGCGATACCGTCAATTACACGCTTATTTCATGTGCAATTGCAGATGCATGTAAGAAAAAAAATACAATTACACCTTTCCCACGCTTAGTGAGTTTGTGAACAAAAACTGAACCAAGCCCTATCCCGCGCTCATCAACACAGCTGTTGATCATTCCAATCTCCGAAGCTGATGGTTCTAGCTTGTTTGAAATAACAACAACTCATAAAGATACAACTTTTGCAATTACACACTAATGAGAATAATGTGTAATTACACACATAACGATAAAAAATCGTGCATAATTGAACCGAATACAAAAAATGTGCGATTACACCCAAAACAAAAAACATGTGCGATTACACACTAATGAGATCATGTGTAATTGCACACTTAACGATAAAAAAATTGCGTAATTGAACCGAAAACAAAAAATGTGCGATTACACACTAATGAGATTATGTGTAATTGGACACTTAACGATAATAAATAGTGTGTAATTGCACCCAAAACAAAAAACATGTGCGATTACACACTAATGAGAATAATGTGCAATTAAACACTTAACGATAAAAATCGTGTGTACTTGCACCCAAAACAAAAAACATGTGCGATTACACACTAATTAGAATAATGTGTAATTACACACTTAACAATAAAAAATCGAGTGTAATTGCACCCAAAATAAAATATGTGCGATTACACACTAATGAGAATCAGGTGTAATTGCACACTTAACGATAAAAAATCGTGTGTAATTGCACCCAAAACAAAAACATGTGCGATTACACACTAATTAGAATAATGTGTAATTACAAACTTAACAATAAAAAATCGTGTGTAATTGTACTGAAAACAAAAAAACATGTGCAAATACACACCAATGATAATCATGTGTAATTGCACGCTTTACGTTAAAAACATGTGTAAAACAAAAACAATAGGTTCACGTATGGCTGAACAAAAACAACCTAGAAAAAAAGTAAAAAAGCCCAACTCAGAAGACGAAAGGAAAAAAACACACGTCTGGGTCCCACCACGCGTTTCACCTTCTGGAAGTGTAGAGACACACCCGACACGACACAAACAAAATCAAAATAAACAAACGAAAAAAAAGCCCAAAAAGATAAGAATTTATCCTGCAAATGAAAGAAAGCCCACAAAAAACCCAAGAGAGTAAAAGAAAAAAAACATTTAGCAGGCCACAACCGAACGGGAAAAAAAGGACCAAACCCACTAGCGCACGCCAACAATCGCACAATGTGATCAAACCATCGCGCGGTCCGTTAAGCTCAATCTCGGGCAACCGAGCATTAGCAACAGGGAAAAAATATGTGATATTGCACCCTAACTAACCCGGAAAAAAAACCCAATAAAAAACCATAATAGAGCAACCACCTCCTCCCTCCCTCTATCCACGCTAGCAAATGCATCTGGTCTCACCAGGCGTTTCCCATTCTGGATGTATACTAAAACCCAACAAAAATCAACTCAAAAACAAAAAAAAAGCCCAAAGGCAAAAAGGCAACGGGAAAAAAGGACAACATAGAGCCCAACAAAAACCCAGCAAAGAGCAACGTAAAAAAAAACCTTAACAGGCCGTGACCCAATCGCACAATGGACCAAACCCATCAGCGCGCGCATCAATAATCGCCAAAACTGATCGAACAATCGCACGCTCACTGATGCATGTAAAATGCATACATGAACTTTGCACTTTAATTGCTTATATTCGAATCATATTTGCATCATATAAGGGTTATATCAATGTTTTATCATGATTTTGGGAATACTTCATAGTTTTCCCATTTATTTGGAATTAACCCTGCATAGGCAGAAAACCCTAGTTTTGTATTTTAATGTTTCAGGGACCCAAACGTCAACGAAATCACCTGGAAATTTACGGGCGTCAATATTTGGAAGGAAGAAGGACTACGGAAAAAGGAAGCAAGCAAACGGAGACCCGAGGGCCAAACGGGCCTAGCCCACGCGGCCAGGTACTGTGGCCACGTGGGACCCACCCGTTTGGGCCTCGTGGCTCCGTTGCCGTCGATCTTCGCTCCACCGCCTTCGTCTTGACCTAAAAACGCCTATAAAAAATGTCCCCCGTCGTTCTCTGGAAGGAGCGCCGCAGAAACACAGAAACACCGAAACGGAGATCAGGAGCTGCAGATTGGAGGGAGAAAACTCCGGCGGGGCGCTGCCGGCGTGGCCTCCACCTTCTCCATCGACTTCTCCACCGTCTCCATGATGAAGAGGGAGTAGTCCACCTCTGGACTATGGGTTTGTGGAAGTAACTTATGTATCTCTCCTCTCTTGAGCTTCACTAATTAGTACCGTATGAGCTACTGAACATGATTACGGTCACCGTTGTAATACCTCTGTGGTGGATCTTTATGAGTTAATATATGTTTGGGATTGCAATGTTTGTTTCAGTTATGAGTATAGATGCATATTATGTACCCCGTTCTTGTTTACTTGTTTTGATCAAGCATGTTTATGAGAGCGTGTGAGGGGGAACGTGTGCATTAGTTGGAGTAACGGGGGTGGCTAGTGCAGTGAACGTGAGAGAAAGTTTTGCGATCCACTTTGGTATCTTTACCTTACTTTGTTACCTCACTAGGGATAAACTAAAATACCATGCTACCGGGGATGTGGGCGTGACCATTGCCACTACTCCATGACTAGATCTAGCATGTTCTTATTTTCACTTCATGTCATGATACTTATTGCTATACTCTGAGTTATCTTAATTACTGAGGTGTTATGATTTAGTTCGCATCTTGGTGGAGTATAAGAGAGGTTAATAACCAAAAGATCTCTATGTTAGGACGTGATGCCCATATATCTAAGTAACTTGTTATCAAACCCTGTGTTGCAATCTCATATGTTAACTTTGTGTGTTCCATTGTCTACCACTTTATAAAGAGAGAGTGCATTTGTGAAACCATGAACCCCAGTCCATTTTTAATCATAAGAAACATCTTTCCAACACCATATACCACTTTTATATTTTCAGCCATCATTAAATCCGAAAATACAAAAATACTTTTCATCTTGCATACATCATTTAAAAACCCAAAAATATCATTTACCATTGCATCCACCATCATTGCATATTTATTTCCTGTTTGCATTGCATAACTATCCTGATATCATTCTTACACCTTGTGCTTGACAACCACAGGTGAGGTTGAGGACCAAAACATCTAACCTTGTTTTGTAGGTAACCAAAAGAAGGATAAGAAGATAAATCTACCACTTCAGATTCCCGAGAGTTCGATATTAAACCCTCGAGTCACCCTCGTGGGGAAAACTGTCTTCCACTATACTATACACTCTGCACTTGGAGTCTCAACCTAAATCCCGTTATTTGTGCAGGCATCAAGACTTGCTCTTCGGGATCATCAAGACGTTTTCTGGCGCCGTTGCCGGGGAATCGTAGCTGAGAGATTTATCCAAGGGTGTGCATCATCGCATTCATCTCACAACAAAGTCAACGTCACCAACTTGTGCTAACACCTAAGCTTGGGGAGGTTGCACCTACGTGAGCACCATCTTATCCATCTTTATTTACAAAGCAATTTATTTGTTTTGTTAGTGTCATTGCATATCATATCATATTTATTTCAGTTTTGCATAAAAAATTAAAAATACCAAAAAAAAACTTGCTAAAATGAATCCTAGTGCTGAAATGAACAATTTTGGTCAATACTATGGAGAGTCATTGATGGATGCTTGGTATAGAATTAAGGACACTAGTAAAAATGGTGTCATTAAATATACTCCTGCCACTGTGATAAGAAACTTCTATAAAGGTATAGATGGCTGGTCTAAATGTTTTCTAGACTCATTGACTAGTGGAAAATTCGCTTCTGGAAATCCCTCACATGCTAATAATTTGATGGAAAATTTATTTGGGAATTCTATAGAATCCAAATATGAAACTGGGATCAAACAACTAAAAGCTTCTATGGATAGGTCAACTTTATGTCTACAAACTTATGTGGAGGACTATCCTACTAAAAATGATTTGCATTCATTTATCCTTCATACCAAGTCTAGGATGAAAAAGACAAATAACACTCTTTCTGGAATCTCTTTGAAAATGGAAACAATATTGAACTATGCCAAGTCTAAAAAGAAGTTGACTAGGGAATTGAATGAAAGAATATCTTCTATGCTGGAACCTTTAGATAGGGATATTAAGAATCATGTTGAAGGGGAGGATGACCTCCTAATAGCTTTGAATCTTGCTTTAAAGAAAAGGAATGAGAATCTTGCTTGGGAAGAAATTGAGGAAGTTAAAATGCTTAATGAAGTCAAGGATCCTTTGCTTGACTTAGAAAATTGTAGCTTGCATGAATTAATATCTATCTTACAAAAGTTTGCAAGTGATCCTTCCATCAACACTAACCAAGCAGGTTTTGGTTCTTATATTGCTAATCATGATGGGGGGATAATAACCCGGTAGGCCCATGAAGAGGAAAACATGACCCGCCAGGCAGGAGGCCCGGCGAGGCCAGTTAACCCTCAGCATAGGCCGGGTTATGGTGCTGGGCCGGTATCTTGGCGATGACCCGGCTATTCATGAAGAGTATTCCAGAAGGTCCAGAGGCGGTTCAAGAGGCGGTTCTATACTTGGAATACACGAAGGATAAAGGAGTAGTAGTAGGACTCAGAGTTCGGGTAGAACCCGGCTTATCATGTACGCGACCAGGAGGCCCGGTATCTATATAAACCGGCTCCAGGCCCTTAGACAAGGAGGACCTTTTCGTAACCCCAAGCTTTAGGCGAGAGACATACAATCCTTGTAACCTAGATCGAGATCCGGCTCTGTTGTAGTAGCCGGGTTATCGAGACAGAGATCGAGATTAATAATAAGATAGCAGGAAGTAGGTCTTTATCTCCAATGGAGAGGCCGAACCTGGGTAAACCTTTGTCCCCTGCCGTGCTAAACAAACATCCAGACACCAGAGTCGCCTTGCCCAAAAGTTTAAGCTACCCTCAAGTAGCATCTGCCGTGTTTTCTACCCCACGACAGTTGGCGCCGTCTGTGGGAATCGCGTCCAAGGGTGTCACCATCATGGGTGAAGCAAGGCAAGGGGTCGAAAACTTCGTCTTTGGCCAGATCACAACCAATGAGCAAGGAGAGCTCATCGTTGATGATTTTGGCTGGGGACCGGATTCGGATCTACTAGAATCAGGTGATGTTATTCCAATTGGCAAAGTTAATGTTTTTGTGGGCATGATTACAACTAGATTGCTAGTGATGGAGATTATGAATCTGTGTCAGGAGCCGCCACAATTGTTCAATCTGATGGAGAGGAATCAGTTGGCACAGCTGAAGTTGATGGGGTCCTGAACACGCTGGAGGAACGGCTGGATGACCCGGCAGGAATCCCGGGCGACGCGGTGGAACGAGCCGGGTCGGAATCAATCTTGCCCCTGTTCGAAGGCCGGTTTGGGTATGATGTAGAAGAAGAGGATGATGAGGAACAAGAGTCAAGTCCAAGCCCGGTACGTAGGGTAGCGGTGTACACCGCGCCTTCGTCCAGCATGCAACCGTCACCATCAGCTGTTGTTCCACCGGCCTTCACCCCGGGTCAACAGCAGCTGCCCCCAATTCTGGAGTTGGCAGAACAGAGGGTTGATGGAGAGCCGGCTTCGGTCTCAGAGGAAAGCGAGGGTACGGCAAGATACAGAAACAGTTTTGGGTTCCTGCATAACCGGGCCCAAGGAGAGGAAAGAAGTAACATAGCAGCTGCCCCGGCCTTGTTTAACAATGGCCTGGTCTTAGATCCATCAGCACTTACAAGGTTGGTTACTCCAGAAAACGCAGCAGTTAGAGCAATGGAATTGGATACAGCACGCCGAGCGTTGGAGCAGATGCGCAGGGACGCCGAGGCAGAGAGGCAAGAAATAGAAGCGAGAAAGAAGCAAATAGAAGAAGAGGAAAATCGTCTCAACGAGGCAACCCGGGCACACCGGAGGAGGCATCAAAGCCGGCTGGGCCTTGGGGAAAATATAGCAAACCCAGTGCCTGTGGCAGCATTGTTCAGAACTCCAGAAGATCAGCCTATTGGCGCAACTCAGGTGGCACCAGTGGCTAGGGCAAGTACAGAGCAGAATAGAGGAACAGCAAGAATTGATGTAGCAGCAACAGCAGCGCCGGGTTTGCCCGCTGGAGGAGCCAGGGGAAATCCGGGTCTGCCGCCTAGAACACCGAGGTTTCACACGCCGGTGGGTCACTATTCAAATCCGGCGGATAACGTGTATGCAGCAACTCTGGCACTTGATCGTATTCCATTAGGAGATACACCAGCAGAGATTGAAGCCCGGCGTGCCATAGATATGTTACGTACTGCAGTAGTTCAGCAGACGCAGTATTCAAGAGAGAAAAGTGCGTTGCATTCTACAACGTATCGTAGTAGGAGCCGCAATGGAGGAAACCCGCCGTTGGCCGGGCCTGCAGCAGCACAGCAGCCAAACCCGCCCCAGCAGAATCAGAATCAAAACAATCAGCAGCATCAACCCGCCCCAGCAATTTCTATAGCACAGCAGATAGTTAATAGATCACGTGCAGGGAGAAGTGCAGGTAATGCAAACCCGGTAGTACCTGCAGCAGGAGTACCTCAAGGAGGACCGGGCCCTGCGCCAGCCGCGTCTGCAAGCTCGCCCGGTAATGTCAATGTTTCAGCAAGTTCTTCTAGTTTAGCCGGGCCAAAATGTCTTTCAGATTCCATCAGAGCAGAACCTTTCCCTGAGAAGTTCAAGGAGCCAAGCAAGATATCCAACTATGAACCTAGCATGGACCCAGCCAGTTGGTTGAGCAGTTATGAGATGGCAATGTGTATACGCAATGCCACGGAGAATGTTTGCGCCAAGTACATGTATTTGATGATGAGTGATGGAGCAGCAAAGTTGTGGTTTAAAAATCTACCAGAGAAGTCCATTAATTCCTGGGATGAGTTGAAGGCAGTTTTCACCAAGCATTTTCAAGGTACGTGCAAGCGTTTGTTTTCCATCGAGGATCTTGATCGTTGTATACAGAAAAAAGGCGAGTCAGCACGTCATTGGATGGGCCGGGTCACGGAAATCTTGCATTCCTCGTCTGGTATCGAGCCAAAGGACGCAATTTCATCAATGGAGAAAACTTGTAAGTATGCACCACTTGTCCAGAAGCTGGGTCGCATGAAGGAAGGGCACCGGGTTAAACCGGTCACCATGGCAGAGTTGATGGATGCTTGCAACAGGCATGCAGCCACAGACAAGACTCAGGATGAGCCTGAGGAGGAGAAGGGGAAAGGCACGGCAAATAATGGTGGAAGGAACAATAATGGCTCGGGTAACAACAATAACAGTAACCAGAATCAGCATAAGCGAGGTCACAATGATGGTAGTTCAGAGTTAGTGGCAAATACCAATGCCGGGTTTCAGAGGCAAAGGATGGATGGGAATTATCAGGAAAACAGAGGATATCAGGAAAACAGGGGTTATCAGGAAAACAGGGGTTCTCAAGGCAACAATTGGAATTACAACAGTGGAAATAATTACCAAGGATCGCGTCCAATGAGTAATGAGGAGGCCTTCAGGATGCCGTGTCCTCGTCATAGTAAGAACGGCAGAGCCGCCAATCATTCTTTGGCTCAGTGTGTGGATCTGAACAGGTGGAAAAACAATGAGGTGCAGAGAGCTTTGCAAGGAGCAAATAGAAGTGGAGGACCCGGCACGGGTGGTAACCCGGCCTCGGGACCTTTGACTGGAGCAAATGCGGTACCTACGGGAAATCCGGGTCAGAACCAAAATCAGAACACAAGTAACCAAGGTGGATTTTCACAGCAGCCAAGGCAACTTGGTCAGTATCATATATACACAAGTGGCACAACCAAGAGAGAGAGGAAAATAGTCAAGAGGGCAGTTAACACAGTGGCTGCAGGAGTTCCGAGATATTTGAGGTGGTCAGAGCATGCAGTTACTTGGAGTAGGGCGGATCATCCAGAGGTGGTGGAGCACCCGGGTCTTCTTGCGTTGGTTGTGGCTCCCCAAGTTCATGGTTTTGAGTTAAAGAAAGTGCTGATGGACGGTGGCAGTAGCATCAATATTTTGTACTGGGACACGTTTGTGCGCATGGGTTTGAAGGAGTCACAGTTGCAGAGAACGTCAACAATTTTTCATGGTATAGTTCCGGGAAAATCAGCCACACCAGAGGGTAAAATTTCATTGGAGGTAGCTTTTGGTGAGTCTATCCATAACTTCAGATCAGAGTGGCTCACGTTTGAGGTGGTAAAGTTTCCAAGTCCATATCATGCATTGTTGGGAAGGCCGGCCTATGCCAAGTTCATGGCAAGGCCGTGTTACGTGTATCTCCAGTTGAAAATACCGGGTCCTCATGGGATCATTACAGTGCATGGTAACAGAGATATTGCGGCAGAGTGTGATGAGGGGGATGCAGCCTTAGCAGAGCATGCTTGTGCTAAGGAGGAATTGAAAGCTTACAGAGCAAATCTTGACCCGCAGGATAACACAGCACTTAAAAGGCCAACAACAGAGGATGATAGGGCAAAGTTCAAAGCTGCCAGAGATACAAAGATGGTGGATTTTGTGCCTGGAGATTCTTCCAAGCAGTTCGCCATTGGGACCAACTTGACTGATAAATAGGAAAGCGCGCTCATCGAGTTCATCCGTGAGAATAGGGATGTTTTTGCATGGACACCTAGTGACATGCCAGGCATTCCAACTGAACTCGCTGAGCACAGCTTACATGTTGATCCTAAGGCAAAGCCGGTAAAACAGGGTATGAGGAAAATGAATGCAGAAAGAAGGAAAGCAATTGGAGAGGAGATAGCCCGGCTTTTGGAGGCCGGCTTTATCATGGAAGTGTTTCATCCAGAGTGGTTAGCTAACCCGGTTTTGGTTCTGAAAAAGAACAACGAGTGGAGGATGTGTATTGATTTCACAAGTTTGAACAGGTTTTGTCCCAAAGATCCGTTTCAGTTACCGCGTATTGATCAAATCGTGGATGCAGTAGCAGGTAGCGAGCTTTTGTGTTTCTTGGATGCTTATTCAGGGTATCATCAGATCAAGTTGAACAAAAATGATTGGGAAAAGACGTCATTTATCACTCCCTTTGGTGCTTTTTGTTACAAGACCATGACTTTTGGGTTAAAGAATGCAGGGGCAACTTATCAGAGGTGTATTCAGAATTGTTTTCATGATCAGATTGGACGTAATGTGCATGCTTACGTTGATGACGTGGTAATAAAGTCAGAGAAAGCCGAGTCATTTATTCGTGATCTTACAGAGACATTCAAAAATCTGAGGGAGTACCAGATGAAGCTTAATCCTACAAAGTGTGTGTTTGGAGTCCCAGCGGGAAAGTTACTTGGTTTCATTGTGTCAGAGCGGGGAATTGAGGCAAACCCGGAAAAAATTAGAGCCATTCAAAGCTTGAAAAAGCCAGAGGAACTGAGCGATGTTCAGAAGTTGACGGGTTGTGTGGCAGCGTTAAGCCGGTTTATTTCCCGGCTCGGAGAGAAAGCAATTCCTTTGTACAAGTTATTGAAGAAAACAGATAATTTCGTGTGGAATCAAGAGGCAGATGAGGCATTTGAGGCTTTGAAGAAACAGCTGTCAGAAGCGCCAGTTCTGGCAGCGCCGGGTCCCAAGGAACCCATGCTATTATATGTCGCTGCCGGGCCTCAGGCTGTGAGTGCCGTGGTGGTGGTCGAGAGAAAAGAGGAAGGAAAAGAGAACCCGGTGCAAAGGCCGGTCTATTATGTTAGTGAGGTGTTATCAGAAACCAAGCAAAGGTACCCGCATTGGCAGAAGTTAGTGTATGGTGTTTTCATGGCCAGTAGAAAGTTGAAACCATATTTTCAGGAGCATCCAATTACGGTGGTTAGTTCTATACCCTTGGCAGATATTATTAGAAATTCAGAAGCTACTGGGAGAGTTGCCAAGTGGGCCATAGAGATGGGGGATTATCACATTGAGTATGTGCCTCGCACAGCTATTAAATCTCAAGCATTGGTGGATTTTCTTAATGATTGGACGCAGTTGAATGCGCCACCTCTCACCCCGAGTCTCAAATCGTGGGTTATGCATTTCGACGGGTCTAAACAAGAGCAAGGATCAGGAGCTGGAGTTGTGCTAACTTCTCCCAAAGGTGATAAGTTGAGTTATGTTTTGCAAATTCACTTTGATTGTTCCAATAATGTGGCAGAATATGAGGCTTTGTTGCATGGTTTGCGTATGGCAAAAGAGATGAATGTCAAGCGTATCAAGTGCTATGGGGATTCAGATCTTGTGGCGCAGCAAGTGTCGGGAACTTGGGACAGAAAAGATGCAACGATGGCGGCTTACAGGCGAGAGGTGGACAGAGTAGCCGGGTTCTTCTCAGGCTTTCAGGTGGATCATATTGACCGCAGAAAAAACGATGCTGCAGATGCTTTGTCGAGACTCGGTTCTCGCAGAGAGCCGGTTCCACCAAATGTTTTCTTGGACGAGCTATGGACGCCATCAGTCAAGCTTCAGGATGCAGAGGAGCTGGCGGGTCAGGAGGACCCGGATTCACAGTTGGTAGCAGCAACACATGAGATCCCAGAGTGGACAGAACCTTACTTGGCGTATCTTTTGCGTGGTGAGTTGCCACAACAGGAAGTTATAGCCCGGCAGATCGTGCGCCGGTGCAAGGCCTACGTGGTTATTGATGGCGAGTTGTACAAGAGAAGTGTCTCAGGCGTGTTTCAGAGGTGTGTCTCTGGAAAGGAGGGCCGGCAAATTTTGAAGGAAATTCATGAAGGGGATTGTGGTCATCACGCTTCAACAAGGTCATTGGTAGCAAAAGCTTTTAGACATGGTTTCTTTTGGCTCACAGCCCAGGCAGATGCAGAGCGCTTGGTGAATAGATGTGATGGGTGTCAGAGATATGCCAGACAGATTCATGTGCCGGCTCAGGAACTGCGCACCATACCTTTGACTTGGCCTTTCGCAGTTTGGGGGCTTGACATGGTGGGTCCTTTCAGCATGTCTCCTTGCAAGAAAACCCACCTCTTGGTTGCTATTGATAAGTTTACAAAGTGGGTTGAAGTTATGCCTGTTACAAACTGTGAGGCGGCTACAGTGGTCAAGTTTATGAAGCAGATCATACATAGGTTTGGATATCCTCATAGTATTATCACAGACAATGGTACTAATATGTCACTTGGAGAGATGGCAAAGTTTTGTGGAAATAATGGTATACGTTTGGATGTGGCCTCAGTTGCTCATCCTCAGGCCAATGGACAGGTTGAACGAGCAAATCAGGAGCTGCTTAGAGGTTTAAAACCACGTCTCCGGGTCCCGTGTCTCAGAGCCGCCGGAGCGTGGGTTGAGGAGTTGCCATCAGTTGTTTGGGGAATTAACACAACACCCAACAGATCTACAAAGATGACCCCTTTCTTTATGGTGTACGGGGCAGAAGCAGTTTTGCCAAGTGATATTATTCATGACTCGCCTCGCGTGGCGGCTTACGTTGAGATAGAAAATGAGAAGACCCGGCAGGATTCTGTTGACCTGCTGGAGGAGAATAGAGAGCAAGCATTGGAAAGATCAGCAATTTATCAGCAAGATTTGAGGCGGTATCATAGTCGCCGGGTTAAAACTCGTACTTTCCAGGAGGGTGATCTGGTATTACGATGGGTGCAGTCCAAGGAAGGGATGCACAAATTATCACCTCCTTGGGAGGGGCCCTTCATCGTAAGCAAGAAATTGGACAATGGTTCATACTACTTAGTGGACGCAAGAGAAAAGTCAGAGACAGTCAATGATACCACACGCTCCACCTTTTCCATGGAAGAGCGTGAGAGGCCGTGGAACATTGCGCAGCTGCGCCCATATTATACTTAGCAAGAGAAAGATGTAAAAGTTGTAACACACGATGTAACAGGCAGCAGGTTTCAGACGCGCTCTTTTCCTTACCAGGGTACCTAAGGGGACTGGAAGGTTTTTAATGAGGCGGCTTGCTGACCTAACCTTTTCTATCAATAAAGTAAAGGTTGAACAGAAATTTTCTTTGTCTCAGTTTACTTTTCAGTTTTTAAGCCGGTTATTTTTTATTTGCATCATAATAGTTCTTTTGATCAGCTTGGTCCTGGGGGCTTGTTATTGAAAAGTGCCAAGTTATTTCCCCGGGACCCGGCCCCAGTGGTTATCCGGGTTTCAAATATTGTAACCCGGCAGAGCAGTCACAGTTTGTTCTCTTGAGTAATATGTGTGTTGATTTTATATCTTGAGGACGCCCAAAGAGTGCGTCCCGCCAGTATTTTGGATCAATGGGGTACTGTGGCATAAGCCCTTTACTTTATAAACATTGATCCAGGTCTTGGGGGCTCTTACTGCAAAAGTCTGTAGCTGCAATCCCAAGACCCGGCTTTTATGCCACTAGTATTCTTGGTTATCTTGCTGTGCAGCTGATGTGACTCGCGACTTTATGGCCTGATTGCACACCTGGAAATTCAATCAACCATGAAGCCCATTGGGACTTGGTTCGACCCTGTTTTTCTCAGAGAAGTTGCGCCAGGGTATCCATGCGAAAGCCGGCTCACAGTTAAAGACACCAAAAGGGTCATCGAAACCACAGAAGAACAAGTATTTTGACAGGTAAAGACACAATACGATTACTGCAAAGTTTTACAGCGCATGAGCGCACATCACAGGCATAGTATCAAAATACGGCTAAGTTATTACAATACTGTGCCCCAAGGGCCAAATAAGACAAGTTTTTATGCAGACGCAGCTGCTGGGCAAATGTTTAAGAGCCGGCCTCAGGCGCCGGGTTAGTAGAAGGAGTGGTGGCTGGAGTATCATCTTTGGCGCTGGCCGAGTCCTCTTTTGCCGGCTCTGTTTCTGCTTCCCGGGTCTTGGGGGCTTCATTTGTGCGCCAGGTGACAAGTTGAAGAGATTGGAAATATCCTTCTTCATCGTCTTCTACGGCCGCACGTGAAGGAGGAGGCACAGTTGGAGTTGTTGAGCTTGGGGCTGCAGAGGAGCTGGAAACATTTTGCTCTGTCGCAAGGAAATCCTTATAACTTTGCAGGAGGTTGATGCGCTGAGGTTCATCCTCCACAATCTCTTTATTAGCTTCATTATAGCCATATTGGATGCTGTTGAGCTTCAGAGCGTTGGCAATTTGGGTGGCTGCGACCCGGGTCTGCTTCACAACCCGGCCGTAGGCCTTCCTGTCGAAGGCAGTTCCATCTGCATTGTACTCTGGAAACCCTGAAGCAAGTTTAGCCGGGTCAAGACTGGGATAGTAGGCCTTAGCTAAGGCTAGGCTGCGCATTGCGCCGGCTCTGCAAGCAGATTTCTTCAATAACTGAATCCAGCCTGGCATTGTGGATAAGTGACCCAGCACTTCAGTATAAGTGCTGGGCGGGTTCTCCCAGTTCCTGGCGGCCTTGATCACCTCACAGCTTCCAAAGTATAACTGGCGAACCAGTGTATACATGCATTTTATCTTCTCAGTTGCGGTTTTGCGGACGTTTCCGTCACGTGAACCTGTATTCAAGAAATAGAAGTTGGAGTTAGTTCACATTCCGGGTCTGGTTAGACAAATATTACAAGGTTTCAAAGTTTTGTGCTTACCAACAAGTGAAGTAACCATGGAGGTGATCATCTTTTTTAGGCAGGCAAGCTCATTGGTGGCTGAGTCCAACTTCTGTTGGAGGTTGGTCAGCTGCTCTTGAAAGTTATCCTCATGCTCTTGCATGTTCCGCGTCAAGTCAGAATTTTCTTGCGTCAAGGCAGTTATTTTTTCTTCAAGGGCCTGAATTTTGTTCGTATCTTCAGTCCGGGTCTCAGTTTCAGCTTTCAAGGCTCCTTGGAGCCGGGCCACTTCTTCGTTGGCTTTGTTAACATGCTCCTGTTACACAAAAAAGAGAGCAGTTCAGAGTTTTTTCTAAAGTTTCAAGTTTATAAGTGAAAAGTGCAGTCCCAGGTTGCTGCGGGCAGCTAACCCGGCACTTGGGGGCTACAGTCTTTAAAAGTTGTTTTTCGCAGTTTGATTGTGACGAAGGAAAAGTGATTTCAAGACCCGGCTTGTTGTAAACATACAACCCGGGCCTTGGGGGCTACAGGTTGAAGTTTTTTGGTAAGCTATTATTTTTTCAAGCACCAAGTCCATCAACAAGTGATAGTCTTGGAGCTTGGGGGCTAGTAAGGTTATAGTTATGCAAAAGATAAAAGGTCAAGCAAAGATAAAAGAGTACCTGGTATCGTTTTTGAAGTAGAGAAACAAGTTCAGTTTCCAAATTCTTGTGATGAGCAAGGCGAGAGAAATACTCCTCGCATAGTGCAGGTGTGGACATGGAATCCAAGGTCGCCAAATCTAAAGAAGAAACCGGGTCCTTGCCCTTGGCAGAGGGATCTACTTTGACTTCAGGAGCAACAATCTTTGCAAGAACTTGAGAGACACCAGGAGCTGGGCCTTGATGAGACCCGGTGATTAGAACTTCTGGTTCAACTTCTTTTGTACCAGAGCCATGCCCGGGTGAGGGAGTGTTCTTTGTTGGCTCTGGAGCAGGTGCAGGGGGACTTGGTGGTGATGCTACCACATTTTCGGCGCCAGATTCTTCCTTCTGGACCGGCTCCTCAATTTGTACCTCCATTACAGAGGGTTCAGCAGTTGTGTGTTGAGGAGAGGCAGCGGGAGAAGATTCTGGGTCTTCTTCTTCTTCCACAATTGCCTTAGCGCTGAAACAAAAGAAAAGCAGTTAGTCATAGTAAAGATTGCAAAGTACTGAAAAAAGGAAGAGATAGTGAAGCATTTCTAACCCGGCATTGATGTGGAAATCCTCGGGCGTGCTAACCGCGTCCGAGGAAGAAGTATCTGATAAACCAGAGCGTTTAGGGACCCGGATTTTTCCAGCTAAAGGATACTTTGAGCTGGGCGTCTTCTGGATGGATTTGGCCCAGCTTGATAAAGATTGTTGAGGGATACCTGAGCTCAAGGATACGTGGGCTGAAGAAGACCGGGTCCGCGGTCTCTTGTTTGCCTTGGCCTCCTTCTCAAGCTCCTTCTCCTGTGTTGGTACTTGAGTTTGAGATGAGTTCGTTGTACAAGTTGAAAAACGAGAAATTGGCACCTTTGCAATGGCGGCTCGGGTCCGTTTTTGTGGAGTGGGTGCAGCAGTTTCAGGACCCGGCAATACGTCCGGAGCCGGGTCATTGGGGCCTGGAATGAGAAGAGCCGGGTTATCAGTAGAAGTGTCCTTTTTGGGGACTTCGGTGTTAATCAGCTCGAGGAAGAGCCGGCCTATGGAGTCTGGCTCACCTTCTTCTTCTTCTTCCTCTTGATCGTCACTTTCTGTGTCCTCTTCAGTAGAGGATGTAGGGGTGAAATCTGCGCTCCACCATTTGGAGTCCTGGAAAAAGAAATATCAGTAACAGTTTGCAAGAAGTACCGGGTTATAGTTTACAGAAACAATTAAGGGCAAGTTTTTTACCGTAGGAGGCTTGTTTTTGGCACTATATGGGGCGAGCCCGTCCATAGCAATATCGGTCTTCTTTTCGCCAAGGAGCCTCTTGGCGTTCTTCACGATTTGGTCATCCAGCAGAGTGATCTCTGAATAACGCATGTCGTCAGTGGTCTCTTCCGTATATTCATGGAAGAGCCGGTTTCTGATGCTGAGGGGCTGGATGAACCAGCCGATCCAGCATTTGACCAGGTCAGTCCCCCTGAGTCCATGTGCGAGCAGGGCTTTGGCCCGGCGGAGCGTGGGCTCGAGTTTGACCCGGTCTGCGTCTGGGGCATAGCTGTTCATCTTTGCTTCGTAGGTCATGCCAGAGTTCAGAAAAGCCGGGTAACGAGCATCATCTGACTCGGGTGAAGTGTCTTTGAAATAGAAATAAGTGTTTTGCCATCCCTTTGGATGGCTGGCGAGAGCAAGAGCCGGGAAATCACATACCCGCCGGCGCTGGATCGCCACTCCACCGTAAGGGCCAAGGTTGTCTTTGCGGGATGGGTTGCAGTAGAAAAATTCTAGGAAAAGTTCAATGCTGGGGGCAATTTGCAAGTAATCCTCGCAGAAAACTACAAAGTTGCTTATGTTGAGAATGGAGTTGGGGCCTATGTCTTGTGGCCTAAGACCGTAGTATTTTAAGACCCGGCGAAAAAACAGGGAACCCGGTGGGCGGAAACCACGCAGGACATGATCTAAGAAGGCTACCACTTCACCTTCCTTGGGGTTTGGGCGGATCTCTTCCCCAGGGGCGCGCCACTGGATCTCCTCCTGAGGTGGGAGTTCACCCCGGTTCACGAAAGACTGAAGCGTGGTCTTGGTTGCGCTGGACCGTGTCCAGTTCACAGGAGCGGTTGCGGGCGCACCGCTAGATCCGCCCTTTGCGGAGCTGGGAGGTTTCTTTGCAAGAGATTTTGCAGCTTTGGGCCCTCCTGCCATCTTCTTCTCCTTCACCATGGCTGGAGATCAACGAGGTGCCTAAGCGGCAACAATGGCGAAGAATGATGAACATGATAAGAACCCTAGCTCAGATGCAAATGTGGGTAGAGGAGTGCAGATTGAATCTAGACAAAATGAGGAGCGGAATCGGATGCGCAGCACAAGTAAAAACAAAGATTGGAGTTACCTTGGAGATTAGTTGAAGTTGGAGAGCTCGATTCGAGATCGGATCCGCGGCTGCTACAGTGCTTGCGCGAAGTTGGAGATGAGTTTGAGAGTGGGGAAAATGACTGCGCGAGGTCGTGGTCAGATATTTATAACCGCGGTGAAAACCCTAGGGGTAACATGGTAAAAATGAGTGGATAAGATAAGTATCTTCTCCGGGAAGTCAGCGACAATTAGACAGGACAAAAAGAATATTCCTTGACTCATTTATGGTGTAGAATGGAAAGCCGGGTCATAAGATAACCCGCCAAGAAGAGCTGGCTTAACAAGACAGAGGGAAATGAAACTTGATATCTTGTACATATTTATTATCTTTGTATTTCAGGTGATTAACCAGGCAAGCCAGAACACCAGCATTGGTCAAGAAACAAACAACGCAAGATAGAAGCAAAGCGTGGCAATCTGGTTACCTGGTTAACCTGGGGGCTACTGATGGGGGGATAATAACCCGGTAGGCCCATGAAGAGGAAAACATGACCCGCCAGGCAGGAGGCCCGGCGAGGCCAGTTAACCCTCAGCATAGGCCGGGTTATGGTGCTGGGCCGGTATCTTGGCGATGACCCGGCTATTCATGAAGAGTATTCCAGAAGGTCCAGAGGCGGTTCAAGAGGCGGTTCTGTACTTGGAATACACGAAGGATAAAGGAGTAGTAGTAGGACTCAGAGTTCGGGTAGAACCCGGCTTATCATGTACGCGACCAGGAGGCCCGGTATCTATATAAACCGGCTCCAGGCCCTTAGACAAGGAGGACCTTTTCGTAACCCCAAGCTTTAGGCGAGAGACATACAATCCTTGTAACCTAGATCGAGATCCGGCTCTGTTGTAGTAGCCGGGTTATCGAGACAGAGATCGAGATTAATAATAAGATAGCAGGAAGTAGGTCTTTATCTCCAATGGAGAGGCCGAACCTGGGTAAACCTTTGTCCCCTGCCGTGCTAAACAAACATCCAGACACCAGAGTCGCCTTGCCCAAAAGTTTAAGCTACCCTCAAGTAGCATCTGCCGTGTTTTCTACCCCACGACAAATCATGTCTTGAAAGAAAAGATTGCTAGGTACAACCAAAAGGCTATGATACTACCTAAGCTTGGGGATATGTGGATACCTAAGGTACTAGTAACTATTGGAAAAGAGACACACCATGCTATACTTGATCTAGGATCTAGTGTCTCTGTCTTATCTAAAGAACTATATGAAGTGCTTGAATTGAAAAATCTTGAAAAATGATCTATTGAACTAGCACTTGCTGATGACTCTATTAAACATGCTTTGGGAAAAGTAAGTGATGTTATGGTAGAGTTACATATGACTTTTGTGCCTGTGGATTTTCTAATCATGGATATGGGGAATAAAACCTCTAGTCCTATTATTCTTGGAAGACCTTTTCTTCGTACCATAGGTGCTATCATTGATTCAAAAGAAGGGAATGTAAAGTTTCAGTTTCCACACAAGAAGTGTATGGAACACTTTCCAAGGAAGAGGGAACATCAAAGTTCAAGCTCCCTCATGAGCTTCTCTTCAATAAAACAACAAGTAAGAAGCCTAGCTATATGGCTATAAAGAAAGCGCTTTGCGGGAGGCAACCCGGTTATTTTTATGTGTGATTTTTCTTTGTGTCCTCTTGCTGTAACAAGAGATTTTGTGTCTAGTTAGGTTCTGGAGTTTTTAATAAAGTGCCAAGTTTTACCCTTTTTGGTTTGAAAAGTTGCTTATAGCGTTCGGAGATTTTATTCCTGCACGAATCAGTGCACGGTATGATTTTTAATTCTTATTCTGTAACTCCGAATGAGCTCATATTTGAACTGTAGTTGCAACTTTTCATCCTCTGTATGCATGAATTGTTTCGGAATTTTTGGAGAAAGTTTGGTAGGGTAGAAAAATACGTTTTGCTGCTGCTGTTTTTCTGGACAGATTCTGTCCCATTTTGTTTGATGCATGCTTTGAGCTTTTAAGTTGAATCTTTTTGATCCAATTGAGTTTATGAGTAGGCATACAACATTATATACTTTCTGGACATTCATATGAATTTTTGTTCAAGGATTATATGCAGCAAGGAACCTATTTGTTTATCACTATTAATGCACCCCACAGAAAAGAGATGGGAGAAACGGTGTTTTGAAGTTTTTTCACAGGGATTGGAGGAGATGCACCAAGAGCTATCCAAGGATGGTGAAGACCATAAGCTTGGGGATGTGAAGACAACCCCACTGGACCTACACACTCTCGGTTTGCACACGTCCAACTTCTGTTTTTCGATCGAAACACTTTATCGCATAAACTTGGAGCGTCCTTTTGTTTTTGTTTGAGTCTTGAGAGACCACCACACTATCAATTATATATGAGAGAGCTACTGGAAATATGGGTTGAAATATGTTGGATGCTTTTATAAGATTGGGAAAAGGGATGTTTGATTGATTTTTAATGATACATATAGTTGCATGATTCATGAGCTTGTTTATGAGTAATAGTTTGCAAATTCTTTTTGTAGAGCTATCACTTATTCATGTTTTGGTGCTGATTGTTATTTCACTTGGTTTAACATGGATTAGTTAGTTCTATGGACACTCATGCATGCATCTAGATGGTCAACTTTCTCCCTTTTGCTAGCCCAAAAACTCCAACAAGCAAAAACTTGTTTCCAACACCTTCAACCAAAGTTATTCCAGTGAGTCCACCATATCTACCTATTGGCTTTATGCTATTCCGAGTATTTCATCATGTTTTTGTGTTATCTATACCTCTGAATGAAAATGATTATGTTATTGATTGCCATGGAAAAATTGGTTATATAGCTCTCACGAACTTGATGCACATTTTACTATCATTGCAATAAATAAAACATGACCCATTGTGATTAAGATTATGATGCTAGTGGCTTGATAAATGTTCGAGGTTGGGAGTTAGCCCATATGTGCTGTCACATGCAAAGCTTTCAACATGCTCCTTCATCTCATTTAGTTGATATCATGTACTTTTGTCTATGGATGCCTATCATGGTGAAATGAGGTGGAAATGAAGTAGTTCAAATGAGTTTGTATAAATGGTTAGAGAGACGCCTGGGCCGCTAATCTAAGCCATGCATCATTCATGGTGGAAATTTACTTACATACTATGGTGAACCTTCTGTGATACACCTTGCAATAAAAAACTATTCCAAATGGTAAATAAAAAGGGTGTTGAGATTGTTCATTTTGTTTGTTTGTCTTGTCATTTTGATATGGGCTTGTTCCATATCATGGGACAAGAGGTACCCCAGTTGACGCTCTTGATGATACTATTATTACTTACAATGATATAACTTGAACTTGCTTTGTTTCCTAAGTTGAGTAATCATGGTGTAGGTACTTGTATTCAAGGGGCATGAGACATCCAACCTTTACTTTGTCAAGCACACTACTCATATTTGCTTTCACTTTAACCTTAATCATTCAAGATGCTATGATAGGGGCAATGAGAGCTTGACACCAATGAATACCTTATTGCAATCATTAACTTAAGTAGAAGAGTTTGGAAGTTGGATGAAACTTATGCATGCTTTACCTCTACTCACATATACATCTTTCCAAAGTGTACACCTATCATATTCAGATTTTCATCTACACTCTATGACCATTGTAGGATGTTCTACTTATCATTATGCATACATGTGTTCCATATTACTTGCTACTATGTTACACTTTGTGAACTATCAATGAACATCCTTGTCTTGAATACTTGATATCACTTCATAAACTATTTGCATATTGCTACTCCTTTGAAGAATGAATCATTTGACTATATGTAGCAATAGTAATCATCTTTGATATCCATTGTTAAGTATTAAATTGCAAAGTCCATGTTAGTTTTATCATCTTCATACTCGAGGACGAGCATGGATTAAGCTTGGGGATGTTGATGCATGTAAAATGCATACATGAACTTTGCACTTTAATTGCTTATATTCCAATCATATTTGCATCATATAAGGGTTATATCAATGTTTTATCATGATTTTGGGAATACTTCATAGTTTTCCCATTTATTTGGAATTAACCCTGCACAGGCAGAAAACCCTAGTTTTGTATTTTAATGTTTCAGGGACCCAAACGTCAACGAAATCACCTGGAAATTTACGGGCGTCAATATTTGGAAGGAAGAAGGACTACGGAAAAAGGAAGCAAGCAAACGGAGACCCGAGGGCCAAACGGGCCTGGCCCACGCGGCCAGGTACTGTGGCCGCGTGGGACCCACCCGTTTGGGCCTCGTGGCTCCGTTGCCGTCGATCTTCGCTCCACCGCCTTCGTCTTGACCTAAAAACGCCTATAAAAAAGGTCCCCCGTCGTTCTCTGGAAGGAGCGCCGCACAAACACAGAAACACCGAAACGGAGATCAGGAGCTGCAGATTGGAGGGGGAAAACTCCGGCGGGGCGCTGCCGGCGTGGTCTCCACCTTCTCCATCGACTTCTCCACCGTCTCCATGATGAAGAGGGAGTAGTCCACCTCTGGACTATGGGTTTGTGGAAGTAACTTATGTATCTCTCCTCTCTTGAGCTTCACTAATTAGCACCGTATGAGCTGCTGAACATGATTACGGTCACCGTTGTAATACCTTTGTGGTGGATCTTTATGAGTTAATATATGTTTGAGATTGCAATGTTTGTTTCAGTTATGAGTATAGATGCATATTATGTACCCCGTTCTTGTCTACTTGTTTTGATCAAGCATGTTTATGAGAGCGTGTGAGGGGGAACGTGTGCATTAGTTGGAGTAACGGGGGGTGGCTAGTGCAGTGAACGTGAGAGAAAGTTCTGCGATCCACTTTGGTATCTTTACCTTACTTTGTTACCTCACTAGGGATAAACTAAAATACCATGCTACCGGGGATGTGGGCGTGACCATTGCCACTACTCCATGACTAGATCTAGCATGTTCTTATTTTCACTTCATGTCATGATACTTATTGCTATACTCTGAGTTATCTTAATTACTGAGGTGTTATGATTTAGTTCGCATCTTGGTGGAGTATAAGAGAGGTTAATAACCAAAAGATCTCTATGTTAGGACGTGATGCCCATATATCTAAGTAACTTGTTATCAAACCCTGTGTTGCAATCTCATATGTTAACTTTGTGTGTTCCATTGTCTACCACTTTATAAAGAGAGAGTGCATTTGTGAAACCATGAACCCCAGTCCATTTTTAATCATAAGAAACACCTTTCCAACACCATATACCACTTTTATATTTTCAGCCATCATTAAATCCGAAAATACAAAAATACTTTTCATCTTGCATACATCATTTAAAAACCCAAAAATATCATTTACCATTGCATCCACCATCATTGCATATTTATTTCTTGTTTGCATTGCATAACTATCCTGATATCATTCTTACACCTTGTGCTTGACAACCACAGGTGAGGTTGAGGACCAAAACATCTAACCTTGTTTTGTAGGTAACCAAAAGAAGGATAAGAAGATAAATCTACCACTTCAGATTCCCCGAGAGTTCGATATTAAACCCTCGAGTCACCCCTCGTGGGGAAAACTGTCTTCCACTATACTATACACTCTGCACTTGGAGTCTCAACCTAAATCCCGTTATTTGTGCATGCATCAAGACTTGCTCTTCGGGATCATTAGTCACCAGCGTCGACCTAGCGTTAACCTGTTTCACGGGCAACCGAGTGCTAGCAAAACCTTTTTTTTTTGTTGTTCCGTCCATTTGTGAGATGTATTTCTTGAAAAAAAATTCCCTGGCGCATGTTCAAGTTTCTTATCTGGGCTTTCATGTTCAAACTGTGCCTGCTGACAACATAAATTGCAAAAGAAAAAGACAAGGCTGGGAAATTGAGGGCCCGTAACTACAAACTAGACAACAAGAACCTCTCTTACCCGAGTTGAAACCCTACTCGATCTTCTTCCTCAAGACATTTTCCTCCTCCCTACACCCCCAGCAGCACCCGCGCCTCCTGCTACGCCATTTGCGAGGAGTGGGGAAAAGCTCTGGCAAAGGCAAACTCTAATAGAATAAAGAACTAGAAACACAGAAAATGGTGTCGAATTTAACAGCGGAAACTTACCAAGGTATGTAGATCTGGTTGGAAAACTTTGGATGAGGAACCAACCTTTTTCCCCGTTCACTTCTTGATCTGTTTGCCGTGTCTTTTTGCTCCTGTATAATCCTGTCCTCAACTTTTTGTGTGGTATTTTGCATTGCGCCAAATTCTCCCCCCTCCCTCCCCAGAAAGATCTCACAAGGAAAATTGTGAAACAGAAACAACGATTTAGAACTGACAAATACTTCGTTTACGCGTGCATGTTTTTGTGAAGATGGTGATAGTACATTGATTGGAACTCAGGTGAAAAATTTAGGAAGTAAAAAGTACGAAATTGATTTAGAAACTAGATGTGGAAATCACCTATTTTCTCCATTGGCAGATCCCTCCTGGGTCAAGCAATGACACCATGCAGTCACTTCAGCAACCTTGGCATCACATCCAACAGGGGACAACAATCAATGAGGTAACCAAAAACAGGATAAAATTTAACGAAAGTGCGATTACGCATAATGAGAATCGATGTGCAATTGCACGCCAAAAAGGCTTAAAGTAATGTGTAATTGCACGCCTAACGATATTCATGTGTAATTGCATGCAAAAACAGAAAAAACATGTGCAAATACAAAAAGTGCAATTGCATAGTAATGAGAATCATGTGTAATTGCAACGTTAAAAATGTGTGTAAAACAAAAAAATGTGCAATTACGCACTAATGAGAATCATGTGCAATTGCACATTAAAAAGCAAAAAAAATATGTAATTACATAATAATTGCATGCAAAAAGTGCGTTTATACACTAATGAGAAATCATGTGCAATTGCACGCTAAAAGAGCAAAATGAGTAAGTGCGTAATTGCACACTAAATACAAAAAAGAGTAATGTGTAATTACACGCCTAACGATATTCATGTGTAATTGCACGCAAAAAGAAAAAATGTGCAATTACACACTAAAAATGAAAATTGTGTAATTGAACGCTAGAAAAAAGTAATGTGTAACTGCACGCTTAACGATAAAATCGTATGTAATTAATCACAAAACAAAAACATGTGCTGCAGTTACACACTGATGAGAATCATGTGTAATTGCACGCCTAACGATATTAATGTGTAATTGCACGAAATAAGAAAAAAAGTGCAATTACACAATAATGAGAATCATGTGTAATTGCACGCTAGGAAAAAGTAATGTATAACTGCACGCTTAACGATAAAATCATATGTAATTGCTCACAAAACAAAAACATGTGCAATTATACTAATGACAATCATGTGTAATTGCACCCTAGGAAAAGGTAATGTATAACTGCACGCTTAACGATAAAATCGTATTTAATTGTTCACAAAACAAAAACATGTGCAATTACGCACTAGTGAGAATCGTGTAATTACACGCTAGGAAAAAATAATGTGTAACTGCACGCTTAACGATAAAATCGTATGTAATTGCTCACAAAATAAAATAATGTACAATTACACACTAATGAGAATCGTGTGTAAAATTGCAAAAAAGAACATGGCAAAAACAAAACAAAATCTAACAAAACAGATCCAATCGAATAACTTACTGCTGTAACAACCCTAGACTGTATCTCCAAATTGGAAATAATAGACAGTACTAAACGACGAGGAAACCCATAACTACACCGGAGAGAGACAATAGAAAACCTTCCCCGCCGATAGATTCTTGGATGCCTGCAAAGAGCTCACTGTGGCTTCGCCCAGAATGCCGCTCCGCCTCTCTCTATGCTTCGATGGTGAAGAGCAACTAGCAACGGCAGGGGATAAGTTCCGTCGGTAGGCAACCAACAGTAAATACAATCGGGAGAGAGTGATACTTACACATGGGGCCCATCATGCGTGGGTCAAAACTGACATATCCCCACTATTTTTTTGCCACCAAGCGTTTCACCTACTGGGACACACCCCAAACGACGCGAACAAAAAAAAACAAAGGAAAAAGGCCCAAATGATATAATTTATCCTGCAAAATAACAAAAGCCCACCAAAAAGTGGAATTTCACGATGTTGCATGTCTAATTGCAAATACACATAATAAAAAATGTTCATGCCCACTACAATTGCACACTAATAAGATTTGCTCGTCCGCCTTCTCCGACGAGTGCTCTCTGCCTGTTGAAGCAAGAGAGGATGGTAAGAAACAAAAACAACAAATGGCCCTAGCATAAAAAGGACTCAAACAAAGCCCTAAAAAGACAAAAGGCCTCACATTACGTCTTACATGAAGCATATGTAGTGGCGACCGCGGCAAGCAAGCACATGGTGAAGCCATGCACGACAGCGGCCAAAGCAAAAGCATACCTTCAGAAAAAATAACTGCAAACAGGCAAACGGAACATAACCAAGCAAAACAAAAAAGGATTAAAAAAGTGCACCACCTACAAACGGGTCATAACCAAGCAAGTCGAGCCGAAGACGGTAGAAAAAGATAAAAGCAACAAAAGGCCTTAGCCTAAAAAGGACCTAGACAAACTGCAAAAGGCCTAACATCCAGTAAGTACTCCACGCGCCATTATCCGCCACCGCCTCTTCCCCACATACCCCCGCACCACACATAACCAGTACACAGTTTTGTGCTTCCAAGAATAATTTTACATGTAAGATCTAGAAAATCTTACGATTCTACAGGGGATTTATGGCTACAACTGGAGTCTTTAAGTGCCAACCAATTGGATCCGGTAACTCCGGAACCACTTCACTAGTCTCGGCAGGTTGTTCTTCCTCTAGGTCTCCATTCAAAAAGAATATTTCTTCGTGGGCTATAAGACATTTAAGTAGATGAAACTAAATTTTAATTTCAAAAAATTCAAAAAATCAATTATGCAAACTGATTGGGTGTCTAATAAAACAAAACCACCAAATTTCAAATGTATGCATAATTTCAAAAAATGCTACACCACAAAGTTAACTTAACAAAAAAAAAGAAAAAGTTCTTCATACTCTTAACCAAACGCACAGCCGAAAAACAGCCCAACAAAGAAGCCCACTACCTGCTATTCAAAATGTCGTACAAAAAGCCCAACAACAGAAAAGCTAAAATGGCCCACATCCATGCGCGACAGAAGAGAAACACAAGCCTGCCCACTCCAAAAACGCGAATCGCAGCGAAAAGGCATCGTACGCTCGAGAAAATCGACCGAGCGCTGACATACATCTCAGGCAACCGAGCGTTAGCAAAATGGAAAAAATAAACATTATCCCCAAAATAAATTTTGAAAATTAGTTTTCGTCTCTCCGCCCAAAAAGAAAAAAATAATTTCCGGGTTCTAATTAAGAAAACTATTTTTCATCATACATGCTTCAAATAACCTTTTTGGTTCGTAAGAAAAAAAAAAGGTGAACAAAAAAGAGAGAGCAACTTTTCGTTCTATGGCATTTTTCTAGTGAAAGAAATGGACCAAAAATGATAAAAAATTTAGAGGAAAAAAGCAAGAATTTGACATTTCACTCGGAACTCAAAGCGATACCAAGGTGTTTAGTGGCACAATAACTTCATGATCATATTTTTTATTTGGCTTGACTTGATTTGACCGTGTTTATTAGGACTATATGTTCTAGTAATCATATGAACCAAACACCCAAGATTATAAACTTTTTATGTTTTGCACATGCATTCATATCATATTACATTGTTTGTGTTTTCTCCATTTCTACTCCCTCCGTTCCAAATTAGATGACTTCCATTTGCACAAATGTGGCTGTATCTATACTTGTAACATGTCTAGATACATCCACATTTGTACAAATGGAAGTCATCTAATTTGGAACGGAGGGAGTACTTTTTTAGAGTAATGCAAACATATGAGGCCATGACAAGACCTTTCAACTAACCACCCTTTGTAAACTTACAACATACTGTTAGAAGGTTTCAAGCCAGTATCTAATGAAGCGCTGGTGTCGCTCCGTGAGTGAGAGACCGGTGGGAACCCTAGTGATGCCGCCCCTAGGTCCTCCTACTCCCTCCATCTCCTTGCCGTGTTACGCGGCACGCTGATGGGGTGAAGCCCGGTTGGCAGCGGCAGAGCATCTTCTCCCCTCGCTCGATGATGATAGTGTGGGCTGACTACATCGGGCCATGGCGGCACGTGGGACTTTAGCCGACCGCAAGGAGGGCTGCATGGCGGTGGTGCTCATCGCGGCGGCTGATCTGACTTCCTAACATGGCATATCCCTTATGTATTCCTCCCGCACATGTCGCTCCCTCGATCTGACCCCAGGTTCGCTCGGTGGCAACGTGGTTCGAATAAAGGTGGCACAGCGGTGGCTATAGTAGTTTTCTTCTTCAAACATGTTGATCTACATAATGTTGGTCGTGCTCGATGTGACCGTCGACAAGTTCTGAATGACCGTTGGCGGTCTTCACGGGTTGGCATACGTGCTCCTCGTTCTTTGGATCGGATGGGATCCGGTAATGCGTGCCCAAAATTTTCAATTCGGGGCTTCAAGGGGTCGTGTCGTGAAGCTCCGCCTTCTGTTGCCACAATGGGACATGTCGACTCTTGCGATTTCTATGATGTTGGAAGAGGTGGGGGATGTCAAGATGGATATGATTGAAGTCTGGTGTTGGCAAAAACGAAGTTTTGGATGCGATGAAGACACAACTTCATAGGCAGTTTTGTGGGCATCGCTACATGACGATGTTCCTGTCCAAACCACACATGTGTACACATGTGAGTCTAGTAATTGGTGATTTGTTGTAGCGGCCTCGGTGAGTTGCACTCGTGGTCTTCATTTTGGTTGTGCTCTTTGAGTAACGAGTCTCGATATTCAAGGTGAAAAGTTTAGATTTGGCCTTCGCTAGTTGTACCTGACAGTCGCAGTCCTTCTTGAAGACATTGTTTGGAAAGTTTTTCTCCAGGTGAAAACCTACAATCTTTGATCTCGAGATGATGGCGCTTGTGCACTCTTACCTTCTTGGACGCATCGCTTTTGGGGATTCTCTTATGTAATCTTGAGTGTTAAATTGGGACCGGCTGATACGTCTAACGTATCTACTTTTGCAAACACTTTTCTTCTGAGCTCTCACTAGCATAATTTGAATAAGAGTAATCCGGACTGAAGATGTTTTCAGCAATTTTTCTATGGTGTGTGTTTTTGTGCATAAAAGGTATCAGAAAATAGAAAAAGGACGCAAATAATTCTTGCCTTGGCGAACAACTTTCATATGGATCAATCTTCGAGCGGGAGTCAACGGAAATTGCAGGAGCGATGTTGGATCGGTGTCGCTGTGTTGCACTCGACCAAACCTGGCCAACGGGCCGGCCCGGCACGGCACGGGCCCGTTTATGTCTTCGCGGGCCTAGCACGGCACGGCCCACACGTTTACTAGACGGGCCGTGCCGTGCCGGCACACGGGCCTGGCCTTAAGACCCAGGCATGGCCCCTCAGTTATTCGTGCCGGCACGGGCCCGCGTAGGCACGACGGGCCAGATTTGGCCCACGTGCCAGTTTTGACTGCTTTTGCTTAAAAAAACGTGAATTTTTTTAGAAAAATTCAGAATTAAATATAGAAAAATGTAAAATGCGATACATGATAAAACAGAGCTTTATTGCTAGCTGCCTCGTTAAAACCTTCTATCTCTAGATAGGAAAAGGTGTACAGCTTTATTGCTAGCTTTGCTCTAAAACTAGCCGATTACATCTCCTCTCCTGAGATGCGCGTCGTGGTGCCGAGTTAAGTGGCCGGTTGGTCCACGCCTCTGCACGTGCAGCAGAATCGAGCAAAATTTGCATTTTGCTTGGAGCTGCTCCACTCCATCCACTACGGTAATTACTTCATCGAAGTGCCGCCACACCGGGGAAGGCCGAGGCCTAAGGTATCCAGCTCCACCAATCTGGTTGTTTTGCTGGGGTTCAGGTTCAGCCATGGTGTGTGTGTGTGTGTGTGTGTGTGTTTGTGTGAGGTTGTGTGTAGTTGTGTGAGAGGAATGAGAGGGGTGGTGAGAGCTTTTTATAGCAGGAAAAATTGATCTAGGGTTTGCATTTTACAAAATATGTCGAATGAAAAAATTGGTCGCCACAGCCGAGTGGCCGACCGACCTCGTGCATGCATTGCAAATTTGCAGTGATAAGCCATGCACTATGCAGTATGCTCTGTATGCATGCACTCAGTGCGGTGATCAAACATCAAAGTTTGGCAGTGATAAGCCATGCACTATGCAGTATGCTGTATGCATGCACTCAGACAATCATCTTGGGCAATAATGCATGTGGCCACTCCAGTACTGCACTGCAATGTCCAATCCAAGTCACTCCAGTCCAATGCAATAATGCATGCAGCATGCGGACTAGATTCCCTTCTCATTTATTTGTGTTGTGGCTTTATTTTTGCCCCAAAAATTTGAAAGAATAGGATGAAAAGAAAACATTGTAGAAAATAGAAAATATTCATTCGATAAAGAAAACAGTGTAGAAATGAGGCAAAGTGTCATTTGGGATAAAAGTGAGCTTTATTATTTGCTGCCTCATTGAAACCTTCCATCCCTGGGAAGGAAAAAGAGTACAGCTTGCTCTAATCTAAATTACAAAAAGGAAAAGAGATTACAAAAAGATGCAAAAAATTACAAATGCTACAACTACTGGTCTTCTTCTTCTTCTTCATTAATGGCAAAATTATAGAACGTGGCTGCCAGTTCTTTGTTTTCAACAGTGTGTTGGCATCTCCTCCTCGCTAGTTCTGCATCCTTCATGGTCATCAGTGTTTTCACCATATCAGGAGTGAGACTGGTCCGTCTATCATCGATTATTCTTCCAGCTAGACTGAAAGCAGACTCCGAGGATACAGTTGACACTGGTACAGATAACACATCCCGTGCTAATATTGATAGCACCGGATATGTAACCTTGTGGTCCTCCCACCACTGTAGTATGTTGAAAGCAGCCTCTTCTCCATCCTCATTGGCGTCGTAGTCGGCGTAGGGGACTATAGGGCTGTTCAGGTACTTCGCTAGCTCCCCGTCACCTGCAAGAATAGGCGTTGTTCGTCCGGAAGAGCTCGAAGCAGAGGAGGATCCACGATAAATCTTGCTCCAAAGTCCTTTCCCTCTTCCCGAACTTGGTGCTGGTGGAGGCCGTTGTACTCGAGCACCATACCTTTGTTCATACTTAGCAAAAAGGGTAGAAAGCTTATCGCGAATGTCAGTGAAATAAGCACCATCGTAATTTCTACCTGTGGCCTCGTTAGTAAATACAAAGCAATACCAAGCCCTTCTGTTTTAGCCCTAGGATCCAACATAAATGCAAAAGCATACAATGGAGGAATATCCGTCCAATATTTGCAAATTTACGTTTCATTCTAGCAACAGAATCGTGTAAAATTATATCATGCTCATATGTTTTCAAGTGACTAGCAATGTCTATAATTACATGCACCATCATAGGAGATGTGGGATAATAAACCCCCGACAAAGTAATAGTATAATCATAAAACATCTCCAGAAATTTTATCAAATGTTCACAAATATGCCAAACTTGCGGAGTGAGTGCCTCATATCCATATGATGCATTAATAAACCCACTAAAAGAATTTGTGTCTCTCATAAGTGACTTAAGCATCATATATGTAGAGTTCCATCTAATAGGCATGTCTAAACTATATCTGCGAGCTACCGTGCCTAATGCAATACAATATCTCTTGTAATTGGCAATTTGACCATTATCACTACCGAGAAAAGTAATTGCATTGCGCAATACTTCAACGTGGTCTTTCACCTTCTTTAAAGCACATTTAGCAATAAGATTAATTATATGACAAGCACAACGTTGATGCATTAAATAGGGTGCAGCATAGTGGTCAAATAAAGGAGTGAGGTAATTCATTGCATTAGTGTTTGCCGAAGCATTATCCAGAGTTATTGCAAAAAAATTGGAGGTGAGAGCAAAATCTTGCACAACTTTATTTATAGCATTTGAAATGTTCAGACCACTGTGTGAAACATCAATTAATTCAAATCCTATGACTCTTTTTTGTAGTTGCCACTTTTCATCAACATAATGGGCAACCACACAAATGTAGTCTTGCTTAGCCCGACCACTCAAAATATCAGATGTTAAAGCGACAGAAAAATGTGCATTCGACAAAGTTTTCTTTAATTTTAGCAAGATTCTTTTTGCATAATTTTTTCATATCCCTAGATGTAGTTTGTCTAGAAACAGGTTTAAAATTACGATTTTGAGTAGTTTGAATATATTCGACAAAAGCTTCCGACTCACCAAAACCTAATGGTAAATCATTAGAAGCAATCAAAGCACAAAGAGCTTCTCTCTGCAGAGCGGGATCATAGGTCCAATTACGTACCGAACTGTCGGGGTTGAATTGGAGCGTGCTCTGGACGCCGGCGGCCGAACTTGCCGCGTCCTTCTTAGCCCTCTTCTCATGGATCTCGATGTGCCTCGTCAAGTGGCCGGTTCGTCCTTTGCTTTGCATGGACAGCACACTTGTGCATCCATGCCATTTGCACTTGGCCTTGATCTCCGGGGCACCTCCCCCCGGCGGCACCACTGCTTGTTCTTCAAAGTGATCCCACACCTTGGAGGTTCTTTTGCGTGGCCTTTTTGCGGTGGAGGAGGTGGAGGTGGTGGGATGAGAAGCTTGAGAAGGTTGTGATTGAGATAGGGAAGGATCACCATAGGGATTGGGGTCAAAGAGAGGAGAATGAGCATAGGGATCGTTATCAACGACAAAATCGGGGTCGAGATCACCGAGGTTGAAGGTGGTATTCATATTGTGATCAGCCATGTTTGAGTGTGAGAAATGAGAGGGGTGTGCAACCCTTTTTATAGCAAAAATTTGACATTTTTGGGACTAAAACAGCCCTCCAACGGCTATATACTCTAAATCCTGCTTAAAATGGGCTACTCTGTGAAAATCACGATAAAAAAAGCTCCAACGGGCAAAAATTCGACCGTTGCACCTCCAGATTCCCTCCCGCCCCTCCAAATTCTGCCCGTTGGGCCTCTAATCAACCGCACGGTGCGTCGCGTGCCTGGCGGGCCTTCGCGTGCCTGGCGGGCCGTCACGTGCCTCGCGGGCCTCCGCGTGCCTGGCCGCTAAACGGGCCGTGCCCGTGCCGGCACGCGGGCTCGGCCTCCAGGCCCCAGCACGGCCCCAGGCGGGCCACGGGCCGAGCATGACCCGTTAAGGCACGTGTCGTGTGATGCATGTAAAATGTAGACATGAACTTTGCATTATATTACTTATATTTCAAGCATATTTGCATCATATAAGGGTTATATCATTGTTTTATATTGATTTTGGGAATATTTCACAGTTTCCCTATTTTTCTGGAATTAACCCTGCACTGGCAGAAAACCCTATTTTCTATATTTTGATGTTTCAGGGACCCAAACGACGTCCAAATGACCTAATATTTTGCGGGGATCATTTTTCTGAAAGGAACAAAGCGTAGGAGCAAAGGAAGCGAAGAAATGGAAACCGAGGGCCAAAAGAGGTGGGCCCACGCGGCCAGATTCCTTGGCCGCGTGGGACCCCCTATCCTGGGCCTCGAGCCTCCGATGCCGTCGATCTTCGTCCCCGTGCCTTCGTCTTGACCTAAAAACGACTATAAAAATAGTCCCACGACGGCTTTCGGAAGGGAGCGCCGCAGAAACATAAAACCACGAAACAGAAGACCTAGAGCTGCAGATTGGAGGGGGAAAACTCCGGCGGGGCGCTGCCGGGGTGGTCTCCATCTTCTCCAACATCTCCACCATCATCACCATGATGAAGGGGGAGTAGTCCACCCCCTGGACTTTGGGTTTGTGGTGGTAACTTGATCTAATCTCTCTATGTATGATCATTGTTGAAGTCCATATGATGTGCCTTGCATAAGTATGGATCTATCTATGTAATTCCTATGGTGGATATTGTGGTATGAGATGATATTTGTTATGCATTTACCGTTGTGTTGGATCTTTTATGACTTGTCATACTTTGGAGATATTCTATGATGCATGTGATGGTTCGATTTATGCATAATGCCTTGTTTATCCATGTCATGAGGTGATTGACACCACCAAGTGTAGATAGATGAGAGATGTGGTCATGCACACGAAATATGAATCATTGCACTAGTGTTTAGAATATTGTCCATTATGAAGTATGATGTATGTAGGTACGGGATGGCCGATGTGACAACGGCATATGTATTGAGTGACACAATACAGCCCAACATCCTTTATCTGGGGTAAAAAGGAAGAAGTATGATGTGGGAGTGACAACAAACCACGCTAGCCTTACGAGGGTGACCTAGCAACACAAATGATTATTTTCTTTCAACTATGTGTTTTAGGACATGTAGCCGTCATAGAAGTTTACCATTAAAGCATGACAATTGTGTGTACTTTTTATCTATAACATGATAATCACCATAGATGGGAGAGAGGATTGAGTGAACCCATGTCCATTGTTCCTATAAGAGAAAACTTTTGTCTTGTCCTCTTGCATTGAAGAGGATTGGGACACTTTTACATTCTTGGTTTGTTACATTAAACTTCCATCCATTAAATCAACCATCTTGTTCTTTAAACTTGTTTAGTGCATAATCAACTAAAACTTGTGACACTTTAGTTGTAGGGAATAGATAACTTTTCCTTCTTGCTCCTGCGGATCGATACCCTACTTCCACATTGAGAGGTGCTACAGTGATCCCCTGCTCTTGGGGGTTATCAAGTACTTTTCTGGCGCCGTTGCCGGGGAGCGTAGCGCTAAAGTTTTTATTCTCGTGTGTGCTAGTCATTAGATTTATTTTCAGTTCTGCATTTCTTTTTGTTTGTTTTACATCTTGCAATCATCTAAGCTTGGGGAGGTTTTCCTCTTTAACTTGTTTGGTTGTGAGTTTTTCTTAGATTTACTTTCAGCTTTGCATTCACTTTATCCATATATCAAAAACCCAAAAAAAATTAGAAAATGGAAAACTATTATGAAAACGCCATGATAGCTGCTGAATTTAGAAAATCAAATGAAGGGAAAAGATTAGGAGGCTACATAGAGCTTCTAAATAAAATTGCTAGTGGGCTGCTTAATTATCATGAGGAAGAAATTTGTTGCTCTGAATACTTTAGACACTTTGAATTCCAATGCCCTTCCAATAAAGAACATGTTATTGCAACTTATCATACATGGAATTATGCTCACTTAGGGATGGAAGAAGTAGAGCAATTTGTTATTTTTATGGCAGCCTATGAATTATACACCTTCATTGATGAACATGAAACCTGCCCTATAGCTTCTCAATTTAAAGTTTTGATTGCCACTATCCTTGATCTCTGCATAGTTGAATTTAATGAAAATATCTATGTTGTTGACACAAGGAAGAGAGCTGCCCAAGAAAGCTCTAATATTTTGCAGGAAGAAGATGACAAAAGCCTAAGCTTGGGGATGCCCATGCAGCCCCAAGAGGAGGACAATGAAGAGCAAAAGGATGAAGGAAATGATGAACTAGAGGAGGAAGCAAATGAGGCGCCACCTCCATCATCCACATATGAGGTTGAAAATCAAACTCAAACTTTTATTGATGATGATATTTATGATAGACTTTCTTTTTATGATTCTGATGATGATGAGGAAGATCAACCTATGCTTAATGAGAACATCATTGATAATGATTTTAAAGATAATGAGGAATATGGGTTGGATATGTTTTATGATAAATCATTAGATGACCCACCTTGTGACATAATACTACCTGTGGAAGGGGTTGATGAAATTAGAATTGCTAATAATAATGAACCTTATGATGAATCTACATTTAAACAAGATATCAATATGCACACTTCTTTTAATGATTCACATAATGGCTGGGTGCAAAACGCCTTAGGAGAAGATGATTCTACTATTGTTCCTACTATACCCAATTCACTATATGATAGTACTCTAGATGATGGTCCTAATTTACTTGATAAATCTCCACACTTAGAAATAGTTACTACTTTATGTGGGAACACAAATAGTGATGGGGTAATCTCTAGTTGTAATGACACTCCTATTCATGCTAGTCCTACATTTTTCTTGAGCTCTCCCATTCACACCTTAGAGGAGAAGTTTTCATATGTTGAAAAATACTTATGTGGGCTGAAATCATCTTGCACTAATAACCATTACACCCACAACAATAATGTTTATGATGTTTCTTGCAATTATTTTGAAAGAGGAAAGCATGCTAATGAATTCCATAACAAAATCAATGACCCTCTTTATGTGCCTAAAGTATCTAAGTTGCATGATCCACATAATATTGATGAATTTGCTTCTAGTGATTGCAACTACTATGAAAGAGGAGGTGACAAGTGCCCTCCTTATGCTTGTGAAAATTATAGGTTGTACACATCAACTGGTAATATGCGTGGTTATACTTTTATGTGTTGTGATTCATTCATCTATAAAATGCCCATGCATAGGAAGAAAGTGAGACTTCGTTGCCATTGTTTCCATATCTTGTGTTGCTTTTTGCCATGCTTTGACTTGATCATTATCTTGATTGGCATGAGCACACCTTGGGACCTTGGTATTTAGTTGCCATTTTACTCCATAGTAATAAAGTTTTCATCTTAGTGTTTAATAGAGTCTAAATAAAGTGCCAAGTTTTACCCGTTTTGGTTTGAAAAGGTTGCTATTTGTATTCGGAGATTTTATTCCAGCACGAATCTGTGCACGGTATGATTTTTCATTTCTCTTATGTAACTCCGAATGAGCTGAGATTTGAACTGTAGTTGCAACTTTTCATCCTCTGTAAGCGTGAATTTTTTCAGATTTTTCGACATATTTAAGTAGGGTAGAAAAATGTGTTTTGCTGCTGCTGTTTTTCTGGACAGATTCTGTCCCATTTTGTTTGATGCATTCTTTGAACTTTTAACTTGAATCTTTTTGATCCAATTGAGTTTATAAGTAGGCATACAACATTATACACTTTCTGGACATTCATATGAATTTTTGTTTAAGGATTTTATGCAGCAAGCAATTCATTTGTCTATCACTACTAATGTCACCCACAGAAAAGAGATGGGAGAAACGGTGTTTTGAAGTTTTTTCACAGGGATTAGAGGAGATGCACCAAGAGTTATCCAAGGATGGTGAAGACCATAAGCTTGGGGATGTGAAGACAACCCCATTGGACCAACACACTCTCGCACACGTCTAACTTCTGTTTTTCGATCAATGCACTTTATCGCATAAACTTGGAGCGTCTTTTATTTTTGTTATTTCGGTTTGGTTTTTATTTGTGAGACCACCACTTTTCATTTATGTTATGAGAGAGCTACTGGAAATTTGGGTTGAATTAAGTTGGATGCTATTAAAAAGATTGGGAAAGGGATGTTTGAGTTGATTCAAAAAGATACATATAGTTGCATGATTCATGTGCTTTTTAATGAGTATTAATTTGCAAGTGTTTTATCAAGAGCTATCTTTTATTCATGTTTTGATGCTGAATGTTACTTTACTTTGTTTAACATGGATTGATTAGTTCTATGGACACTTATGCATGCATTTAGACGGTCAACTTTCTCCCTTTTGCTAGCCCAAAAATTCCAACAAGTAAAAACTTGTTTTCCAACACCTTCAACCAAAGTTTTCCAGTGAGTCCACCATATCTACCTATTAGCTTAATGCTATTCCGAGTATGTTTATCATGTTATATTGTATTATCTATGTTTCCAAATTAAAATGCTTATGTTATTGATTGTTATGGGAAAGTTGGTTAAAAAGCTCTCACGAACTTGATGCACACTTTACTTTTATTGCACTTAATAAACATGAACCATTGTGATTAAAATTATGAAGTTGTATGCTTGACAAGAGTCTTGGTTGGGAGTTAGCTCATATGTGCTGTCACATGGCAAGCTTTCAACGTGCTCTTAATTATATTTAGTTGATATCATGTACTTTTGTTTATGGATGCTTATCATGGTGCCAAATAAATGCGGAAACTTAGTAAGTTTGAGGAGTTTGTATAAATGGCTAGAGAGACGCCTGGGCCGCTAACCTAAGCCATGCATCATTCATGGTGAAATTTACAGCGTACCAAAGTGAACATTCAGTGATGCACGTCATAATAAAAAGCTATACAAATAGTAAATAAAAGAGTGCTGAGATTGTTCATTGTCTGTTTGTCTTGTCATTTTGACATGGGCTAGTTTCCATGTCCTGAGGCAAGAGGTACCCCAGTTGACGCTCTTGATGACGCTATTATATTACTTACAATGACTTTAACTTGAACTTGCTTTGTGGCCCGAGTTGAGTAACACCGTGGTGTAGGTACTCGTATTCACGGGGCATGAGGCATTCAACCCATACTTTGTCAAGCACACTACTCATATTTGCTTTCACTTTAAACTTTAACCATTCAAGATGCTATGATAGGGGTAATGAGAGCTCCACACCAATGGATACCACATTGCAAACATTAACTTAAGTAGAAGCATTTGGAAGCTAGATGAAACTTATTCATGTTTTACCTCTACTTATTTATATATCTTTCCAAAGTGTCCACCTTTTATATTCAGATTTACAAGAATACTCTATGACCATTATAGGATGTTTTTACTTTTCATTATGCATACATTTGGTCCATAGTACTTTCTTCTATGTTACACTTTGTGAATTATCATTGAACATCCTTACATTGAATATTTGATATCACTTCATAATCTATCTTGTATATTGCTATTCCTTTGAAGAATGAATCATTTGACTCTATGTAGCAATAGTAATCATCTTTGATATCCATTGATAGTATTAAAAAGCAAAGTCCATGTTAGTTTTATCACCTTCATACTCGAGGACGAGTATAGGTTAAGCTTGGGGATGTTGATGCATGTAAAATGCATACATGAACTTTGCATTATATTACTTATATTTCAATCATATTTGCATCATATAAGGGTTATATCATTGTTTTATATTGATTTTGGGAATATTTCACAGTTTCCCTATTTTTCTGGAATTAACCCTGCACTGGCAGAAAACCCTATTTTCTATATTTTGATGTTTCAGGGACCCAAACGACGTCCAAATGACCTAATATTTTGCGGGGATCATTTTTTGGAAGGAACAAAGCGTAGGAGCGAAGGAAGCGAAAAAATGGAAACCCGAGGGCCAAAAGAGGTGGGCCCACGCGGCCAGATTCCTTGGCCGCGTGGGACCCCCTATCCTGGGCCTCGAGCCTCCGATGCCGTCGATCTTCGTCCCCGTGCCTTCGTCTTGACCTAAAAACGACTATAAAAATAGTCCCCCGACGGCTTTCGGAAGGGAGCGCCGCAGAAACACAAAACCACGAAACAGAAGACCTGGAGCTGCAGATTGGAGGGGGAAAACTCCGGCGGGGCGCTGCCGGGGTGGTCTCCATCTTCTCCAACATCTCCACCATCATCACCATGATGAAGGGGGAGTAGTCCACCCCCTGGACTTTGGGTTTGTGGTGGTAACTTGATCTAATCTCTCTATGTATGATCATTGTTGAAGTCCATATGATGTGCCTTGCATAAGTATGGATCTATCTATGTAATTCCTATGGTGGATATTGTGGTATGAGATGATATTTGTTATGCATTTACCGTTGTGTTGGATCTTTTATGACTTGTCATACTTTGGAGATATTCTATGATGCATGTGATGGTTCGATTTATGCATAATGCCTTGTTTATCCATGTCATGAGGTGATTGACACCACCAAGTGTAGATAGATGAGAGAGATGTGGTCATGCACACGAAATATGAATCATTGCACTAGTGTTTAGAATATTGTCCATTATGAAGTATGATGTATGTAGGTACGGGATGGCCGATGTGACAACGGCATATGTATTGAGTGACACAATACAGCCCAACATCCTTTATCTGGGGGTAAAAAGGAAGAAGTATGATGTGGGAGTGACAACAAACCACGCTAGCCTTACGAGGGTGACCTAGCAACACAAATGATTATTTTCTTTCAACTATGTGTTTTAGGACATGTAGCCGTCATAGAAGTTTACCATTAAAGCATGACAATTGTGTGTACTTTTTATCTATAACATGATAATCACCATAGATGGGAGAGAGGATTGAGTGAACCCATGAACCCATGTCCATTGTTCTTATAAGAAAAAACTTTGTCTTGTCCTCTTGCATTGAAGAGGATTGAGACACTTTTACATTCTTGTTTTGTTACATTAAACTTCCATCCATTAAATCAACCATCTTGTTCTTTAAACTTGTTTAGTGCATAATCAACTAAAACTTGTGACACTTTTGTTGTAGGGAATAGATAACTTTTCCTTCTTGCTCCTGCGGATCGATACCCTACTTCCACATTGAGAGGTGCTACAGTGATCCCCTGCTCTTGGGGGTTATCACACATGCCGTGCCAGGCCCATGACGGGCCGGGCTCGCGTGCTCGCGGCCAGCCCGCTGGCACGGGCCCAGGTGGCGAGGTTTGCACTCGCCAAGGAGCTGCTTCGGGGAAGAAGAAACGAGAAAATAGAGCTGGATGGCCGTGACTGCTGGCCTCGGCTGCAGGCTGGTTGGGCTGCACTCCAGGAAGTAGAGGGAGTTGAGCCGGCTACTTTTGGGCCAAACAGGTAACGCTTGGTCTTGTTTTCTTTTCTTCACATTTTTTTTGCGAATTCAAAGAGGTTTATTAATCAAATGATAGGATTACAATCACTCATAAGAGTGTTAGCAAGTGCCGCTGGGGTAAAGTTTATCCATAAGCACCTAGTCCTCACTGAACTAGCCTTTCCAGCGCATCCATGTGCAGCTTGGTTAGCCTCTCGCCCAACAAAGGACACCCTAAAGCTAGGAAAAGCTCTCATAATCTCTCTGATTTCCTGGCATATAGGTTTTAACTCTGATCTGTCGTTCTGCTCATCAGCCAGGAGTTGAACAACTACTTTGGCATCTGATTCTAAGATAACTCTCATATACCCTCGTTCAGCTGCCATTCTTGCTCCGTCTCGAATTGCTATAGCTTCCATAACTTGTGGTTTTGTTCCAAATCAACATGTCATGTATCTGAATAATTTGGAGGTTCAAAACTCAACATATAATAGCGGAAATCATAGGGGGTTCATGGTTCATGGTCACAACATAATAAAATATTCCAAACACCCTTCTGATATATTTTTTTCTATAGAACTAAAATAAAGTTTTTTATTTTTAAAAGGAGTTTATTTCCAAAATTGGTAATTTTGCATCCAAATGTTTGGAAGATTTTCTAGTAGATCCCTATTATATTGGAAGACTTGGAATGCACATAGTTTGATTAATTTCATTATGGAAGACTTGGAATGCACATAGACTTGGAAGCAAATGATCAAACAGGCAATGCGCACCCGCATCCTGAATCCTCATCAATGATATATCCATTTTCCTATGCTTTCTCTACTCTCGACTAGAGGGAGGTAAAGGCCTCGCGGGAGAGGGGGTGATGGTGCGATGGCGGCACAAGACTCTGGTGGTGCTAGGTCACGTGTAATTTTTCTCTCTCGTTGCAACGCACAAACACATTTGCTAGTATTATAGAATTATTAAAAAGAGACTTGGTTCCCATTAAACCAATGGTTAGGTTAACCCATAACCTTTTTAGAGTCCAATGAGCCAGATTTTACGCAAAACCTGGTTTTTTAGGTTCAATCCAATCGAACCAAAGGTTTCCCCCGAGAGCCCCCAACGACTGCGGCGCAGACGGCATCCCCTCCGGCTCCGGACACCCAGCGCCTCCCGAGCGTCTGCCCTCCTTGCCACCCGAACGCCGATGAGCAGCCCGCCCGCCCGTCCATATCCTCAGCGGATCGAACGCCGACGAGTCGCCCGCCGGCCCGTCCATCTCCTCAGTCCTCAGCAGCTCCGCGCCTCCGCCATCTACCTGATTGTCAGTTAACTGACAGTGTACATCAACAACAACAACTTCAGTTATCCAACGGCTACGCGAGACGCTCCATCAATGGTCAAGATGTGGCAATACCGTTTCACTTTTACTGTTTGTCTTCTTACAGTTGCTGTCGCTGTCCTTAGCAAAAGCTGTAGTAGTTTTCTAATAAGACCAGCTGCGCCTGGCACTCCTCGCTATCGATTCTATTCTTGCCTAGAAGCAAACCCTAACAAATATACTCCGATATACTCTCCCTCGAACCCTAATTCGGGGTATCTGAAATTATAGCTTCTGGTGCAAATTCGTGTTGTTCCTCAATTTATTAGTTGTTTGCTGTTGATTGCGTTTGGTTATCATGTCGATCCCCAGCGGGATCTGACAAATTGGTATCAGAGACCACCGGTCTTTGGAGGCGATTCGATTTGACGGCGAAGTAAGGTTTGGATCTCCAGTAAAATCCCTTTCCTTCGTCTCTTATCGCGGCGGCGGGGTGCTTGGTCGACGGAGGCGTTGGCGGCGGCGTGGTCATCTACAGACCGGTCGATGGTGGCGGCTTGGCGGCGGCGGCAAAATTCGGGCACAAATCGGTAGATCTGTCGAGGTTGCTTGGGATTATCTTCCCTCCTTGGACATAATCGATTCGTGTGCTTCTCGGTGGCGGGACGGCGAGAAGGCGGCAGGATCTACTCCAGGATTCGGGTTGTTGAAGAACTTTCAACGTAAAATTCCTCTTCCTTGCGAGTAAGATCGGAATGACGCGTGGAGGTTCTAAGGCAAGCGCTTCGGGTGATGATGCTGCGGAGTTGCTAGCTCTCCGACAGGAATTGTCTGAAAATCGCAAAGACACATAAGAGCTCCGTATGGAAGTTGCTCAAATTCGCACTGATCTTGGCATCATGAATGATAAGCAGTCCGAAGTGGTTGGTGTTGTTGGTAGTATGCAGGAATCAGTTGAACTAATCACTGCTCAACTCAGTACAGTGGCGAAGGCAATCAATTCCTTGCCAAAATCTCCAGAGAAACAACAACAACAGGAACGACCTGCAGGTCCAATTCAACAACAAGAACAGCAGAAATCCCCTACCTTTCGGCGATTTCAGCAACCTGAAAAATTCACTGATGAACTTCGAGCAAGACTGCAGTTAGAACAGCAAAAGACTCAATATCTAGAGAATTTAACCATGAACAATTTACCTCCCATTAACACGGGTAGGCGTTCGGCTCCTCCAGGTTTTGCAGTTTTAACAAAGAAACTGCAATCAATTTGGATGCTACTCAGAAAGAGATACCAACTCCAGTGTTTAATGCAACCAATCAGCAGAACACTAAACTGAAGAACTTGTGGGAAGGCTATGCACGAGACTATGAGAAAGTGTCGTGGTGGGATCACGGCAGATGCCATAGGTATGGCTAAGATGGGGCCGAATGGTCGTTGGGGGAATCCGGGGAGGGTTTATGCACTCAAGAAGTGCACACGCAAGAACACGCAAGAACACGAACGAAGAACCAAGAAAGCAAGAACACAAAGCACACCACGATGTACCCTGCTTCGGGGCCCTCTTGTGGAGGTAACACCCCTACTGCAGCACTATCCTAGCCAGTGTATAGCTCAGAGTGACAAGTACAAGCTGCTCCTCGAGCTGTATGATGATACAATGGTGAGAACTTGAGGTAAAAGATGGAGCTATACGGGAGGGAGAAGGCACTCCGAGCTAGATCCGAGGTGTTTCCGGGGTTTCCGAGGTTCCTTCCTCTTTCTCTCTATCTCTTTCTCTTCCTCTGTTGATCGATCCGTCCGTCCGTTAGCAGGAGGGGGGTGAAGCCCACTATATAGGCCAGCCGGGTTACCATTGTGCCCCTCGCAGAACACTGTTGCCATGCCTCTGCAACGGTCACCACCGTACCACCGTACCTCGGTCGGGGACAAGACGTGGCTTGCCCATCTCCTGTAGCCTAACGGCAGAACTAGCATGTCCCCTCTGACCGAGACAGGACGTGGCCTGGCAGAGCTACCTCGTAGCCTTTTCCCAGACCTCGCGTAGTCAGCGATCAGAGACGTGCAGGCCCGCCGAACCCGGAGCACGCCTCTGCCATGCTCCTTGACAGACGCTCCCGTGTCAGGCGCTCTAGTACCCGGCTGGAAGTGACAGGAGCATTGACTCCTGCCCGACCTACAGCCCACCACCTCGGTTAGCTCGGCACGGATGTGACGGGCTCCGTACCTCGGGTCTTGCGCTTAATCTCCTTTACCAGGTCGGATCTTACTTCCTCCCCACAGCTTCTCCTGCACTCACACACAAACCACTGCACTGAGGTAGTTAGGTCGGCTGAACATAGCTCGGACAGTGAACCTCGGCCCTGGCCAACAGTATACCTCGGACCCTTGGGCCAAAATAGGTCGGCCTGTACTCTCCAGGTCAAGATGAAGCTCGGACTTCCCAGGCCCAAACAGGTCGGCCCTTTCCGTACCTCGGCACAACTTCGAACACCACCTTATGCCAAGCCTTGACCCTACCCGGGGATACTCCCCCGACATTAGTCCCCGAAGCTGGTGCGGTCCTACGACCTCGGAAGGAGGGCCGTAGCAGGTTCAAAACAAGCATCACACCACCTCCTAAACCGACCTCCAACATAGTCACGCCGAGGTACCTCCCACACACCACCATCCAATCCGAGGTAGATATGCGAACTGAACTCTCCGAGCTATCTGACTCAGCACCATCTTGCCTCAAGATTTTCCGAGGTACGTGGCGAAGAATCTCTGCCCGGGCTTCGGAATCCGGACCTCTGCCAAGCAGATTCTGACCACACGCCGCCCTCGTCAGCCGGACCCACCGAACAGCGCACCTGCGCACTCAAGTACTTGACCGCCCACGACCCCTCGATTCTTGTGCTGACCAGCGCAGGAAATCCGGGGTGGGCGGTTGCCACTCTGCGGCCCACGATGTGGCCGATCGTGCGGCCGCAGACCGCGTAACCGTGCGCCCACTCGCACACGATCCCGCGCCTCCCGATAACCGCGCGGTAGTGGTGCAGTTAATGCGGGCAGTTACCGCACGCGGCTATAAGTAGGGCCCCACGGGCAACTTCGCCATCTTCTTCCTCCTTCACTCGCCATCTCGCCTCCATCGCAACCAGTGCCGCCGCTTCCGGTTGAGAAGAAACGCGTTCCCGCCGCCGCCGACGAGCAGCTCCTTCGTCGCCGCTGCGACCGCGTCACCGGCGCCGCCCTTCAGCACCTCGTTTTCACGGTATGTACTCCCTTTCTTGATACCCTAGGCATTGCCCTAGGTTTCTTCCTCTTTGCGCTTTGGTTCTTCATATGTTCTTGAATAAAACTCTATTTACCTCCTCCGGTAGATCTTACTTGCATACTTTTTTGGGTAGAAACGAGTTTCATACCTCGGACTGATGTTCGCCTAGCATATATGCCTCTAGTACATTAGATAGCCGTCCAACTCCTCCTGAGTTAGCCAGATATAGCCTTAGATTCCAGATTTACTTTTTCTTTGCTAAACTTCTGTGCATTCTTCTGCAGATTGATTCTGCCGAGATGTCTCCTCCTGAGACTTCGGAACAAACCGAGGTTCCAGACCTCGAACTGGAGGTCGGAGAACGAGCCGGCTGGGAAGGTTCGGATGTAACTCCGGACGAAATCCAGTGGCTCAGGGCGACTCGGCGGATTCCCGCCGGGGTAGAGTGTCGCCTGCCAGAGGGCGAACTCGAGCCTCAAGTCAAGGAAGGGGAACGGGTGGTCTTCGTCGCGCACTTCCAGCGCGGCTTCGGACTGCCCGTTAGTGATTTCTTCCGGAGCTTCCTCGACAAGTTCGACTCCAGGTTCATCACCTCCCCGCCAACGCCATCACCACTCTCTCCTGCATCGTTTCCTTCTCTGAGGGATACCTCGGCCTCAAAGCCACGGTAGACCTCTTTTCTCGCTACTTCCAACTTAAGCGGCAAGTGATCCCGGATCCGAAAAACAAGGATCTGCCCAAGCTACTAACCGCCTGCGGAGCAGCCATCGTAGCTCCTCGCCGAAACTCCATCTTCCCACGTATCGCTACTCCGGACACCGTTCGCAAGTGGCTCCGGACGTGGTTTTACGTGAAGAACTCCGGCGAAGAGGACTTCCTCAACTGCCGGCGTTTAACCTCAGCCCTCCTACAGAACCGCTCAACTGGGACTACACTCCCCTCACCAGCGAAATCAAGTCCATCCATGGGTATGTTGCGAAATGGCAGGACCCGGAGGACCCTGCGAACGACGGGAAAGTCCTGACGGCTGACGATCTGGCCTGCACATTCGTGAAGCGCAGGGTCTCCCCTCTCCAGGCGAGGACTCACAAGATCTGCCACATGAGCGGTCTTTATGATCCAACCCGCCATACGCACGTTGCACTGGACAACGCCGCGGTAGCTCGGCGAGTCCGAGCTATCACCAAGTCCAAGATCTCTGACGCTTGGACATGGGGAAGGGAACCCCACTACAGGACCAAGCCACCAAAACAGGTACGCTGTTCCGACGTTTTCTTCGGTACTCCTTTACCACCGAGGTCTTGCTACCGACGTTCATCTTGACCATTTTCTTCCTAACTCCTTTTCATATGTCTGCCATATAGCTGTTCTCCCGCCAGACCGCCGAGGATGGAGTCCATCCTGCGGACCACTTCGGCAAGGATCTTCCTGTCGAGGACCCACCATCCAACGTGGACCCTGACAACGAGGATTACATGCCCATTGCCTCGGCCCGCGTCACCACCGCGGGTAAGCCTCAAGCACAAGCTTCAGTTCAAGAGATTTCGGATGACGAGGAGGGATTTCTCGTCATGGAACCAATAAACGCGGTACCTATCTCCTGCCTTCCTCACCTTCCGAACTTTACTCCAGCAACCAGCCGGAAACGCGCTGGTGCCGCAACTTCGGCCGCCGAACCATCCGCCACTGGAGCCTCCGGACCCACTGCGGCTCCGGTCAAGAGACGTCGGCTGAAGAAGTCCGGAAATCCTCCTCATGCCCGAGGGGGCAAGAGGTTTCCTACTTCGGATGGGTAATGCTTTGCTTCTATAGCCAACATGTTTGTTGCTTAAACTTATTACCTCGGTATTAACACTTAACCATCTTCCCTTCGTTGCAGTGACCCCATAGACGTGGATCAGGAGGTATCCTCCATGACTGCACCCGTTGGTGCCTCTGAAGCCACGACCACCCCGACGAACTCTCGCCCCGATCTCCTCCACCGAGGTCTGGCCCGGCCTTGGAGAAATCTGCCCCCACCCGAGGTCAGACTTCTCCGCGTCCTCAAACGGATGCGGGGACCAATCGCGCCAGAACTCCGGCTACCGCCTTGCCGGAGCCTCGACTCTCCCCCCGCAGCCAGACTGCCCGCAACCAACAGCAGCAACAGCAGAAGCTTCAGCAGAAGCAACAGCCCAAGCACAGCCCAAGCAACAGCCCCAAAAACCAGTTCGCCAGACTACCTTGCCGTTGGAGAAAGGCAAGGAGAAAGAGAAAGAGACGGTGAAGTCTAAGGTCACCCCCAAACCAACATCTGGGTCTGGCACCCTGACTATCTCTTCTCCTTCAAGGATGCACCGAGGTCTCCTCCCCGGTGACACGCCGAATTCCTCCATTCGCCGCACCCGTTGATGAGACTGCTCCTCCGGCCGAGAATATGCTCGGAGGCATCTCTTATATTGGATAACCGGCCTGCTTCAAGCTCCGAGGCTGCTTTGGCCTTGGAGGCCTCGGTTAGGGGCATCGAGCAGGGCGGACCGTGGGGATATCCTCCTCTGCGCACTGACAGTGACCAGAGCCTCGGCTCCTTGGAACACTACAATGCAGACTGGAATTCTGCAGACGAGGTCTCCTCGGCCTCCCTAGCTGCTCCGGTGGCTGAGCATCCTGCGGGAAACAGCGCCTGCGGCCGAAGCGTACACGACCTACAAGTCGCTGCCCTGCGTGCTGCTCAAAACATCGACGTAAGTCCTATTCTCTTTACTTTCATGCAGTATCTCATCTAATATCCACCATTCCCAGTCCCCGAGATTCGAGGTAAACTATTGACGCTCCGCCGGAGTTAAAATTGTTTGGCTTGAATCTCAACTTTCAATTTTCATCCGACGTATCCAAACCATTTTACCTTACTTTATCATGCACCTCGGGTACGAGTCCCCGAGACTCCTGTCGAGGCATACCCCGGCAACATTTTCCCAATGATTTGACTCCGAGTCCCCGAGACTCTTGTCGAGGTATAGCCTTTCTAACCGAGCTATGTTTTTCTTCCTTGCAGAATACTATGAACGTCCGCACGGACATCTTTCATACCCTCTGTTTGACCACAAGAAACTCCACGACGAGCACAAGGCCGTCCTTGCAGAAAAGAACTTTGGAGACAGCTCCAAGAGAAAGCCGAAGTAGCTCGTCTGGTAAAGGAACTGAAGCGCATCACTGAGCTGCGGACGTCGGAAAAAGAGCAGCTGCAGGCGGAAAAGGCCAGTGTTGTTGAAACAGAGAAGAAACTTCGGGAGGATGCCGCCAAGGAACATGAGAATGCGCTCCAGTTAGCCGAGGCCCGCGCCACCTCGGCCACCGAGGCTTATGAAGCCCTTCAAGCTTCGGTTAACCAGCTCCTCCCGACGCTGGAACGCATCAACAAGAAATGGACGGTAAGCTTCTTGCCCCCCTTATCCTTGCTTTGTCCTCAACAGTACTGGCTCTTTGCCGAACTGTTTCTTTCATTATTAACAGGCTATCCTTCTGCAGAGCACTTCACCTACACCCAAATCTCGGCCGCAATATCACTGATCAGCACAGGAAGAGGCGTAACGAGACGAACCCCGTCTGGACCATTGAGGACCACATCGTGGCCATCAAAGCTCGGATCCATCCCTTGAAAACCATTGGGTCCGAACTCCTCGATGCAGGTGTGTCTGCTTTCCGAGCCTTGTGGCCTCTTGCCGATGCTCCCAATACTACGCCTGAGCTCGCCGCCAAGCTTCGTGAAGCCGAACAAAGACTTCGAGAGTGGCGCTCATCTTCGGCTCGCGCTGGAGCTGATGCCGCTCTCAAATTCATCATGACTTGGTGCGAGAAGATCGACCTCGAAAAGATGGACACTCTTCGCCGAGGCTCGCCCTGGTCCACGGACCCAATTCTCATCCAGCGCGCGAAAAGATGGCTGCCTTCTTCGCTGGATATGCCAACACCAAGAACTTGAGCGAGGGAGACACCTACTCCGACGCCGAAGATGACGAGCCAGAAGAGGAGGAATACGAAACAGAATCCGACGTCGAAGCCGAGCAAGGTGACGATGGTGACACCCGCGAAGCAGAAACCGAGGCTTCTCCACAACCTGGTGCCGAGGTTACTGCCGACGTTGCCAGCACCTCCCAGGCTACCTCGGCTCCGGACGAAATCCCTGCTGCATCGGCTGCTGCCGACGTAATTCCTGATGCCTCGACCTGAACTTATGCTTGGCCAAAAAACTTCATTAAATCCCCGGTATGCCGGGACGCAGATGTAATCAAACTTAAGTAGTTCCTTTTGCTACCTCTGTTACTATCATGCTTATTCGAACCATGCTTTTCTAAGCTTTACGTCGAATCCTTTTGAATGATTGCTCGAGTTTACTTTCGTGTTTACTATATTTGGCATTCTTTGCTCTTGTCTGCCATTTGGCGTTCGACAGTCGAGTCACAAGATTGTTGTTCATAGCATACAGTACTTGGTAAATTCCGAGGTATGTTTCAAAGTCATCCGACATAAACGAAAGGTAAAGACAGGGGTTAGTAAACGACACATGCCGAACTATAATTTTGGACCGAGTCCCCGAGTTCATTTTCATGTCTCCCACGTTTTTTCCTCTTTGCTCTTGACTACCTTTTAGGCAGATGCCAGTCGAGTCACAAGATTAGTTTCATAGCACACATTACTTGAAGTTTGAGACGAGGTTCAAAATAGTTCGGCATATGAACGAAACTGACAAACAGAGATAAAACATAAGCACAAGAGCGAGGCAGTCCCCGAGCTTTAACCTCGGAGTGCCGACATTTTTATTAAGGATTAACCGAGGTACATACATTGCGCCTTTCATGAGTAGAAAGGTCGGAGTAGAGCTACGTTCCATGGTCGCCTGACCTCTGACCCGGGGTTGTCCAGCCCATCTTCCCTTGGTTCCTGCGCATCTATAAGATAGTAGGAATCATTGAGCAGAGCTCGGCTCACAACGAACGGTCCCTCCCATGGAGGTGACAACTTGTGCCGCCTTTCTTGCGCTGCACCACCTTAGCACCAAATCTCCCTCGTGAAACACACGAGGGTTGATACTCCGGCTATGATAATCGTCGGAGACCAATTCTCTCGCTTCCTCAAGCAGATCTACTGCATCCTCCCGAGCCTCTTTTGCCTCGGCTTCAGTGTACATTGCCACTCTGGGCGCATCATATTCGATGTCAGTGGGTAGCATAGCTTCTGCCCCATAGACCATAAAAAATGGCGTATAGCCAGTTGATCGATTTGGCGTGGTCCTTAGACCCCACAGTACTGCTGGTATCTCATCTATCCAACACCCCGGCGTTTTCAGCAGTGGTTCAATGAGCCGAGCCTTGATGCCGGCCAACACTAGAGCATTTGATCTTTCCACTGTCCATTAGACTCCGGGTGTGCCACCGAGGCTATGTCCAGCCGGATTCCCTTGTTCATGCAAAACCGAGCGAACTCTCCAACAGCAAAGTTAGTGCCGTTGTCCGAGATAATGCTATGGGGGTAGCCATATCGCAGAATAATCTCCTTCAAGAAAGTCACTGCTGAATGACCATCCAACTTCCGGATTGGTTTCACCTCGATCCACTTGGTGAATTTGTCCACCATCACCAATATGTGTGTCATGTTACCTCGGGCTGGTTTGAACTCTCCCACCATATCCAAACACCATACCGCAAACGGCCAAGTGATAGGAATTGTTTTGAGCGCCGAGCTGGCATATGCGTTTGCTTGGCAAACCTTTGGCATCCTTCACATCTCCGGACTATGGCCTCTGCATCAGCAAGAGCAGTGGGCCAATAGAACCCATGCCTAAACACCTTGGCCACCAGAGCTCTTGTGCTGCAATGATGACCACATTCTCCTTGGTGGATCTCCAAAAGCATCTCCTTGCCTTCAGCTGGCTCACACACCGTTGCAACACCTCGGTTACGCTTCTTTTATAGAGCTCCTTGTTGATGATGGTGTACGCCTTGGCCCTCCTTTGAATCCTCCTAGCCTCGGTTGTGTCACTTGGCGTGCTTCCCTCCGTTATGAACTTCATAATTTGCTCCGCCCACTCCGGCACCGGGTGCAAAGGAAAAAGTTCCTCATCCACCTCCATTGGCTCGGCCACCATAATCTCCTCCATTATTTCCTCCACCATCCTGCGACCAGTCCCCGAGTCTGGATGAGCAGTCCCCGAGGTTTGGTGTGCAGTCCCCGAGCTCTGCCACGCAGTCCCCGGGTCCGACCAAACGCATCCGACGTCTACCTCCATTGGAACAGGTCCGGGCTCTTGCTCCGCCGGGATGAAAATAGATTCGGATTCAGGAGAAGGTTTGATTGAAGGAGTTCTCAAGTGATTCAGGGCTACCCCTGGTGGTACTGCCTCTTTTGATGAACCGAGCTTTGACAACACGTCGGCAGCATCATTTTCTGCCCGAGGTATATGCCTGTACTCACACCCTTCAAAGAACCCGGATATCTTTTGCACATGGAACCGATATAACGCCATGTTGGCATCCAGAGCATCCCAAGTTCCAGAAGATTGTTGCACCACCAGGTCGGAATCGCCGAAGCACTCTACACGCCGGATACCGATCTCCTTTGCCACCTTGAGGCCATGGATTAAGGCCTCATACTCCGCCACATTGTTTGATGCTGAGAAATGAATCTGCAGCACGTACTTCAGCTGATCTTGCTTTGGCGAGGTGAGGACTATTCCAGCCCCCAGCCCGATCTTTGTTTTGGACCCATCAAAATGCATTTTCCAATAATTATAGTCCGGCCTGGGTGGCTCATACTGCATCTCGGCCCAATCACAAAAGAAGTCCGGCAACGCCTGGGATTTAATTGCGTCTCTTCTCTCATAATGTGGTGCATATGGAGACACCTCAATCGCCCATTTGGCAACTCGGCCAGTTGCATCTTTGCACCCGATGATCTCCGAGATTGGAGCTTCGCACACCACCGTCATGGGATGCTCCTGGAAATAATGCTTCAACTTCTTGACCGCCAGGTAAACACCATACGTCATCTTCTGGTAGTGAGGATAGTTCTGCTTCGAGGTAGAGATCACCTCGCTCAAGTAATACACCGGTCTCTGCACCGACCTGCCACCTTCTTCGCGCTCCACCACCACTGCCACACTTACAACTCGGTTTGTGGCCGCAATGTAAAGTAACATCGGCTCATTGTGCAATGGTGACGCAACACCGGGGCAGTGGACAACATCTTTTTCAGCTCACCAAACGCCACGTCGGCCTGCGGGGTCCATGTAAACCCGGTACTTTTCTTCATGAGCTGGTACAAAGGCAAGCTTTTTCTCCTAGCCGAGCTACAAATCGGCTCAACGAGGCTAGGCACCCTGTGAACTTCTGCACATCTTTCAAACACTTCGGTAACTTCATGCTCTCAATAGCTCGGATTTTGGCCGGGTTAACCTCGATACCTCGGCTAGACACCAGGAATCCGAGCAACTTTCCAGCCGGGACACCAAAGGTGCACTTGTCCGGGTTAAGCTTCAACCGATACTTTCTCAAATTCACAAATGTCTCCTCGAGATCCTCGAGGAGAGTATGTTTCTCCTTAGTTTTGATGACAATATCGTCGACATACACTTGCACATTTTTGCCCATCTGAGAGTGCAGGCATTTCTGCATACACCTCTGATAAGTTGCCCCGGCATTTCTCAGACCAAAACACATGACACGATAGCAATACGCCCCATACGGGGTAATAAAAGCGTCTTTATTTGATCCTTTGGGTTCAGTGGTATCTGGTGAAAACCAGAGTACGCATCGATAAAAGATAACAGTTCACAACCAGCAGTGGAATCGATCACTTGATCAATCCGAGGTAATGGAAACGGATCTTTTGGGCACGCCTTGTTGAGGTTAGTGAAGTCAATGCACATGCGCCACACCTTGACCACGGCTGGCTCGTCTTTCTTCTTTTCCACCAGACCGGATTGGATATCCAGTCCGGATGCAGTACCTCCATTATGAACCCGGCTGCAAGCAACTTAGCCAGCTCGTCCAGCACCACTTGTCTCCGGTCGTCTGAGAGACGACGGGTCGGTTGCCTCACCGGTTTCACCTCTGGCCTAACAAATAAAGAGTGCTCTGCCAACTCCCTCGGAACACCTGGCAGGTCCTTAGCCGACCATGCAAAGATATCCCGATTCTCACGGAGGAAGTGACAGAGCTCGCCTTCCTATTTCTCGCCTAGCCCGGTCCCAATGATGGCCACATGCTCTGGGTGCTCCGGGTCAATGGGGATCTTCTTGGTCTCCTTGGGTACCTCGAACGCCGCAGTTGAGTCCGGGCTCATCAGTCCGGACAGGCCGAGCTGTGTTGACTGCGCCATTGCCACCACTTGATGCAGCTTCTTCTTCTCGGCTGCGATCACCAAAGACTCGGCTAGGTTAGATCCCGCCGAGGCACACTGAATTGCTCGCTTGTAGTCACCCGAGATGGATATGATCCATTAGGCCCTGGCATTTTCATCTTCAGGTATGCAACATGGGTGGAAATCATGAACTTGGCCAAAGCCGGCCTTCCAAGCAGTGCATGGTATGCACTCTCCAAGTCCACCACCTCGAACTCGATACTCTCAACTCGGCAATTTTCCTTGGTTCCAAATGCTACATCCACCCATATCTTGCCCATGGGTGCACAGGAAACGCCGGGCACAATCCCATGAAAAGTACAACTGCTTGGCATCAACTGATTAGGCGAGATGCCCAATTTCACCATTGTGTCTCGGTACATGATGTTGATGGCACTGCCATTGTCCACCAGAACTCGGGTGAACCTCACATTGTTGGTAGGCCCACACAACGTTGGATCTACCACCAGGGCATACTTTCCAGGGCTCGGCATGATCCGAGGTGTGTCCTTTCTGCTCCAAGTGATCTCCTGCTCAGACCAGTTCATATAGGTCGGCACCACCGGCATTACTGCATTCACCTCCATGGCACGCCTCTGCACGCTCTTCTTGTCAGTGGGCTCGGTCACAAAGACCACATAGCTCGCATGAACCTCTCTATAGTCATTTCCGGGGTATTCATACTGCTGACTTGGTCCGGCACCATTGTTGTTGTTATTACCTCGGACATTCACAACATTCACGGGTCTTGCTGCTGCAGGCCTCGGAAGAGGTGCAGTGGTTATGGGGTAACATTTGCTCCGGACAGATTAGGGTGGGACCTCGGCTGAAATCTCTGAGGTGGTGGTCCTGTTCTGATTCCTCCGGCCCTTGCCCCCTCTTCTCTGATTCTGCGGTTCCAGCTGCACTGCCGGGTTGAATGGTTGGCTGGCTTGCGCGGGTCAGTCGTATGGTAACAGCACGGACCATCTATCATTGATTCATAGGTCATGGGTGGCTCCGGTTCGGACTAAATGCCGGACCATTGATTTTTGGCCTCTGGACACCTCCAGCTCCGGGCTGATCCGGGTTCACCGCTGCAACTTGGTTGGAGGGTATGGATAGTCCGGCTCCCTCCTCTTCTGTCCGAACTCCTGACGGTCATTACACCTTGGTCCGAGCCGGTTGTTTATTGGCTCCCTCCTTCTGTTACGTGCTCCTGCCTCTGCTGCTGGCTGCATCGGATCACCCAGGGCATAAGAATCTGCAACCCGGATTGTTTCTGCTAGGGATCTCGGCATATCTCTCTGGAGCCTCTGCCACAGCATGCTGCCATGTCGACAGCCATCTGCAAACCAGGAAATGGCCTGTGCCTCTACCACTCCTTCACAGGAATTCCGAACATTGCTCCACCGAGTTAAGAATTCTCGGTCAGTTTCATGATCATCTTGCTTACATGCCGCCAGGAGCTGAGGTCGGTTTGGCCTCTTGTATGTACTAGCAAAGTTGCTGTTAAACGCCAGCTCCAAGTCTATCCAGGAGTTGATACTATACTCCGGCAAATTATTCAGCCAGATCCGAGCTGGACCTTCCAACATGTGCGGGAGATACCGGACCGCCCATCGGCGATTGCCCCCCGCAATGTGCACCGAGGATACATAATCTGTCAGCCAATCTTGTGGCTTGGTGCTCCCATTGTATGGCTTGGTGTTCCGACCTAACTGGAACTGAGATACTGGTGGTGGTGGCTCCTTCATGATCCGAGGTCCAAAACACGCCGGACCAGGAGGGCCTTCCTCCTCCAGTTGCTCAGACAAGTAGATTATCCAGCTTGTTACGGACATCGCCTGGAGCTAACATCCGACCTCCTATCCGAGGTCCCAACGCCCCATCCACTCTGTGGTATCCAGCTCGTGCCATGGCCGAGTCTCCATCATCATATCGGTCATCGCCTTGACCGACGTTCTGAGGTTGCTGAACATACTCCGGCTCTCGCTGATATTGCCCCTGCTGCCGAGGTTGTTGCTGATACCTCGGGGGCGGAGGTGGTTTACCTCGGCCAGCCGATGCTGCTTGACCGCCGTTCTGATTTCCCTGACCGGAGTTACCCTTAGCCGGCTCGCATTGCCTGGGCCGGGGTTTCCCTTAGCTCGGCTAGCATTGCCCTGGCCCACCTTCTGCTTTGCTGCTAGGACTGGATCATACATCTGCAGCTGCTGGTTCTGACCCGAGGTGACACTCCGGGCTCGATCGGCTCCTCCGACGAGTGGAGACGAGGCTTGCCCCTTGGACACCTGACTGACTGGCCTAGCTGAATAAACCATCTCTGAATCACCAGCCCCGGCATATGCTCTGCGGAGAGCCTCATTCTGCTGGTTAGCCACATATACTAACTCATTGACTCGCTTCTGCTGCGCACGGCATCTCCAGATAATCCGGATAGCTCGGCCCTGCCTGCCTCGGCAGCTCTGAGGTTCTTAGCAGGGGAACTATACACCGGCCTTCCAGTTGACACGCGACTCCCACTCCTAGCCGAGGTGGTAGGTCGAGCCTCCCTGTTTATCTCATCGTTGAGCCCCTTGCCTCTCTGCCGCACCTCGGCTCCCCTATGTGTATCAACCGCTACCGGGGTGAAGCCATTCGCTGCATTGTACTCGCGCAGATCTCTATTGAACTCATCTCTAGCTGTTATCATTGCTACAGCCTCCTTCTGCAACAGGACACGCTTTGCCTCTAGGTCGGCCACAGTCACTACTATGTCCACTCCTGGATTTACTGGGTCTGCCAGTGTATCCACTATCTCTACCAGGGTCGCACCTCGGCCCCGCAGCTCTGGGGTGCCAGGCAAGTCCTTCTCTAGCCTGGGCTTTGCAGATCTCACCTTAGCAACCTCGGCTGCCTTGGACTGGCTGGCATCTACTTTGCCAACGGCGTCAACCGGGCCTGTCATCATCACCTCTACGCAGCTCTCG